>JAJHZJ010000634.1:0-1200000 GCA_023548195.1 Bettongia penicillata ogilbyi | reverse complement strand
GGGCAAGATTCAAATTTTTAAATCTGGCTGAAAGTGTCATAAGTTGACCCACAGATGACACCTCACTACGTATTACATATCAAGCCAGTGTATTTGCATCTGTAAACCACCAAATAAATTTTTATATGTTATAATTGCTAACCTAATATCACTCCACAAAGACTCATTCATGATGAGAGCAAAATTTCCAATTACGTACACACACAGAGACAAACCACAACATGCACACATGCAGGCACACAAATACACACGCAAAACCCACTCTCTTACACTGCTGAGAGGCAGGAAATAAAAAAGTATTTTCATAGACTTAGCTTCTCCAACGACCATACTGTCGCATTTTAAAATGTCAAGTTAGAAGACGTAGAAAGGGGTAATGCTCTCATAACAAGGAATATACCCACCCTCCTCACCAAAAGTTTACTTCAAAACCGCTTAAGATTACCCCTAATGGAAGCCCCATCCATCTGCAATGGCTACTCATCCTGAAGGCAGGACAGATGTCCTTGAGCCTTAGCTTTCTTGTTACAAGTTGAATGAAGGCTGCCATCTCTGTATGCATTACTTATCAACCTGAGGAGGTTGCATCCCAAAATGAACTTGGACATAGAACTAATGTTGTGTAAGTGTTAGCCAAATTTCCCACCATGAACAATCAAACAATGTTATAGCAAACTTGTAATTCCAAAACACACTCAGAAACACACAACCCCTCCTCCTACCCTGTTGGGGAGGGACGAAAGGGTACAATTTCCTGACATTTAGTCTCTGAAAATGCAGAATTTCTGAATATTAAAGTATCAGGTCAGCAGGCTTGCTATGGCGTTTTTCTCTTGCGTCAGGGCATAAAAGCACCATTCTCACCAGCAGATGACTAAATGTCCCAAAAGATGACCTGATCCTGGGAGTTTCTCCAATAACTTTCCTTTGTTCTTCCTTAGGGCCAGAGGCAATTTTCGAACCTGAACTTCTTTGTTGTAAGTTGATTCAAAGATACCACGTCACTACATATTACTTATCAACGTAGTGACAGGGCATCCTGAAACCACCATATACATTTTCATAGCATTTTGTAAGTGATAGACAAACATCTCCACATACACTCAATGATTATAACGATAAAATGGTAAAACCGTGGACTCATTGAAAATCACACACGCAGACACACTCACTCGCTCCTACCCTGTGGAAGTGGAAGGAAATTTTCTTCTTTCTCGTCCTGAAGAACTCCAACTCGAGTACAACACAATTTGCAAACATGAAGTCAGAAAGCTCCCTAGAGGTTATTGCTCTTGTTATAGGGGAGAAACCCACACTTCACACCAAAAGTGGACCTAAAAGCCCAAAAAATAGGACTGGTGACTCTAAGGACTTCCACTGTGTATTGGGCTTTGACACTGAATGCAAGAGAGAAATCTGTAAATTTGACATTTGATTGTTATTGGTTGATGCAAAGATGCCACCTCAAAATATATTACCCTATACAGCAATGAAGTCGAATCTGCATACCACCTTATAGGTTTTCACAACACGCTTTATTTGATAATCAAATACCTCTGCATGTATTCTCAATGACTCATATAGTAAACTTCTATGTCCTGTACGTACACAGACACACAGACATACACACACACACACACACATACACACACATTGGAATTTCACTATAAAGGCAGGAAACATACCATTTACTCTTACTTCGTTTCCCAAACCCAAGGACCACAGCATTTGACAACTATAATGTCAGGAAGCTTCATAGAGAGTATTGCTCTTGTCACTGGGAAGAAACACAACCTCCTCACCAAAGTTGACTTAGAAGTTCCTGAAGATTACTACTTAGTGTAAACATCTCCATTCTGTCCTGGACACTCACACTGAAGGCAAGATTCAAATTTTTAAATCTGGCTGAAAGTGTCATAAATTGACCCCCAGATGACACCTCACTACATATTACATATCAAGCCAGTGTATTTGCATCTGTAAACCACCGAATAAATTTTTATATGTTATAATTGCTAACCTAATATCACTCCACAAAGACTCATTCAGGATTAGAGCAAAATGTCCAATTACGTACACACACAGAGACAAACGACAACACACACACATGCAGGCACACAAATACACACACAAAACCCACTCTCTTACACTGCTGAGAGGCAGGAAATAAAAAAATATTCTCATAGACTTAGCTTGTCCAACGACCATACTGTTGCATTTTAAAATGTCAAGTTAGAAGACTTAGAAAGGGGCAATGCTCTCATAACAAGGAATATACCCACCCTCCTCAACAAAAGTTTACTTCAAACCGCTTAAGATTACCCCTAATGGAAGCCCCATCCATCTGCAATGGCTACTCATCCTGAAGGCAGGACAGATGTCCTTGAGCCTTAGCTTTCTTGTTACAAGTTGAATGAAGGCTGCCATCTCAGTATGCATTACTTATCAACCTGATGAGGTTGCATCCCAAAATGAACTTGGACATAGAAATAATGTTGTGTAAGTGTTAGCCAAATTTCCCACCATGAACAATCAAACAATGTTATAGCAAACTTGTAAATCCAAAACACACTCAGAAACCCACAACCCCTCCTCCTACCCTGTTGGTGAGGGACGAAAGGGTACAATTTCCTGACATTTAGTCTCTGAAAATGCAGAATTTCTGAATATTAAAGTATCAGGTCAGCAGGCTTGCTATGGCGTTTTTCTCTTGCGTCAGGGCATAAAAGCACCATTCTCACCAGCAGATGACTAAATGTCCCAAAAGATGACCTGATCCTGGGAGTTTCTCCAATATCTTTCCACTGTTCTTCCTTAGGGCCAGAGGCAATTTTCGAACCTGAACTTCTTTGTTGTAAGTTGATTCAAAGATACCACGTCACTACATATTACTTATCAGTGTAGTCACAGGGCATCTTGAAACCACCATATACATTTTCATACTATTTTGTAAGTGATAGACAAACATCTTCACATACACTCAATGAGTATAATGATAAAATGGTAAAACGGTGGACTCATTGAAAATCACACACGCAGACACACTCACACGCTCCTACCCTGTGGAAGTGGAAGGAAATTTTCTTCTTTCTCGTCCTGAAGAACTCCAACTCGAGTACAACACAATTTGCAAACATGAAGTCAGAAAGCTTCCTAGAGGTTATTGCTCTTGTTATAGGGGAGAAACCCACACTTCACACCAAAAGTGGACCTAAAAGCCCAAAAAATAGGACTGGTGACTCTAAGGACTTCCACTGTGTATTGGGCTTTGACACTGAATGCAAGAGAGAAATCTGTAAATTTGACATTTGATTGTTGCAGGTTGATGCAAAGATGCCACCTCAAAATATATTACCCTATACAGCAATGAAGTCGAATCTGCATACCACCTTATAGGTTTTCACAACATGCTTTATTTGATAATCAAATACCTCTGCATGTATTCTCAATGACTATTATATTAAACTTCTATGTCCTGTACGTACACAGACACACAGACATACACACACACACACACACACACACATACACACACATTGCCATTTCACTGTGAAGGCAGAAAACATACCATTTTCACCTACTTAGTTTCACAAACTCAAGGACTACAGAATTTGACAACTATGATGTGAGGAAGCTTCACAGAGGGTATTGCTCTTGTCACTGGGAATAAACAAAACCTCCTCACCGAAGGTTTACCAAGAAGCTCCCAGAAGGTTACTTCCCAGTGTAAACACCTCCATTCTGGACTGGACCTTCACACTGAAGCAAGATAGAAATTGTTCAATCTGACCTAAATGGATATAAGTTGATGCATAGATGCCACCTCACTACGTGTTACATACCAAGGCAGTGAATTTGCATCTCTAAGGCACCTTGTGTATTTGATACGTTATAATTCTTAAGAGTCTATGTCAAGACCCTTAAGAGAACCCCTATTGGAAGCACCATCCATGTCCAATGGCTACTCACCCTGAAGGCAGAAGAGATGTCCTTGAGGCGTAGATTTCTGGTTACACATTGTTGAAGATGACATCTCAGCATGAATTGCTTATCAACCTAATGCGGTTGCATCCACAGATGGTTTTGGACATATAAATAATATTGTGTAAGTGATAGTCAAATATCTCCATATCAAAAATGAAACATTGTCATAGCAAACTTGTAAATCCAAAACACAGTCAGAAACACACAACTCCTCCTCCTACCCTATTGGTGAGGGACGAAAGGGTACAATTTTCTGACATTTAGTCTCTGAAAATCCAGAATTTCTGAATATTAAAGTATCAGGTCAGCAGGCTTCCTATGGCGTTATTCTCTTGCATCAGGGCATATAACCATCGTTCTCACCAGCACTTGACTTAAAGTCCCAAAAGGTGACCTGATCCTGGGAGTTTCTCCAATATCTTTGCCCTGTTCATCCTTAGGGCCAGAGGCAATTTTTGAACCTGAAGATCTTTGTTGTAAGTTGATTCAAAGATACCATGTCACTACATGTTCCTTATAAATGTAGTGACGGGGCATCCTAAAACCAACATATACATTTTCATACTATTTCGTAAGTGATAGAGAAACATCTCCACATACACTCAATGATTATAATGATAAAATGGTTAAACCGTGGACTCATTGAAAATCACACATGCAGACACACTCACACGCTCCTACCCTGTGGAAGTGGCAGAAAATTTTCTTCTTTCTCGTCCTGAAGAACTCCAACTCGAGTACAACACAATTTGCGAACATGAAGTCAGAAAGCTTCATAGAGGTTATTGCTCTTCTTGTACGGGAGAAACCCACACTTCACACCAAAAGTGGACCTAAAAGCCCAAAAAATAGGACTGGTGACTCTAAGGACTTCCACTATGTATTGGGCTTTGACACTGAATGCAAGAGAGAAATCTGTAAATTTGACATTTGATTGTTATTGGTTGATGCAAAGATGTCACCTCAAAATATATTACCCTATACAGCAATGAAGTTGAATCTGCATACCACATCATAGGTTTTCACAACATGCTTTATTTGATAATCCAATACCTCTGCATGTATTTTCAATGACTCAAATAGTAAACTTCTATGTCCTGTAGGTACACAGACACACACACACACACATACACACATTGCAATTTCACTATGAAGGCAGAAAACATACCATTTTCTCTTACTTCATTTCCCAAACCCAAGGAATACAGAATTTTATAACTATGATGGGAGGAAGCTTCATAGAGGGTATTGTTTTTCTCACTGGGAACAAACACAACCTCCTCACCGAACGTTGACCAAGAAGCTCCCAGAAGGTTACTTCCCAGTGTAAACACCTCCATTCCGGACTGGACATTCACACTGAAGTAAGATTGAAATTGTTCAGTGTGACCTAAATGGATATAAGTTGATTCACAGATGCCACCTCACTACATGTTACATACCAAGGGAGTGAATTTGCATCTGTAAGGCACCTTGTGTATTTGATACGCTATAATTCTTAACAGTTTATGTCAAGACCCTTAAGATTACCCCTGTTGGAAGAAACATCCATGTGCAATGGCTACTCACCCTGAAGGCAGGAGAGATGTCCTTGAGGCGTAAATTTCTGGTTACGCGTTGGTTGAAGATGACATCTCAGTATGAATTACTTATCAACCTAATGCAGTTACATCCTCAAATGGCCTTGGACATATAAATAATATTGTGTAAGTGATAGTCAAATATCTCCACATCAAAAATCAAACATTGTCATAGCAAACTTGTACATCCAAAACACACTCAGAAAAACACAAGTCCTCCTCCTACCCTGTTCGTGAGGGACGAAAGGGTACAATTTTCTGACATTTAGTCTCTGAAAATCCAGAATTTCTGAATATTAAAATATCAGGTCATCAGGCTTCCTATGGCATTATTCTCTTGCGCCAGGACACAAAAGCACCATTCTCACCAACAGTTGAATTAATGTCCCAAAAGATGACTTGATCCTGGGAGTTTCTCCAATATCTTTGCCCTGTTCATCCTTAGGCCCAGAGGCAAATTTTGAACCTGAAGTTCTTTGTTGTAAGTTGATTCAAAGATGCCACATCAGTACATATTACTTATCAATGTAGTGACAGGGCATAATGAAACCACCATATACATTTTCATACTATTTTGTAAGTGATAGACAAACATCTCCACATACACTCAAAGATTATAACGATAAAATGGATAAACCGCGGACTAACTGAAAATTACACACGCAGACACACTCACACGTTCCTACCCTGTGGAAGTGGGAGAAAATTTTCTTCTTTCTCGTCCTGAAGAACTCCAACTCGAGTACAACACAATTTGCAAACATGAAGTCAGAAAGCTTCATAGAGGTTATTGCTCTAGTTATAGGAGGAAAACCCACACTTCACACCAAAAGTGGACCTACAAGCCACAAAAATAGGACTGCTGACTCTAAGGACTTCCACTGTGTATTAGGCTTTGACACTGAATGCAAGAGAGAAATCTGTATTTTGACATTTGATTGTTATAGGTTGCTACAAAGATGCCACCTCAAAATATTTTAACCTATACAGCAATGAAGTTGAATCTGCATACCACCTTATAGGTTTTCACAACATGCTTTATTTGATAATGAAATACCTCTGCATGTATTCTCAATGACTCAAATAGATAACTTCTATGTCTTCTACGTACACGAACACACAGACATACACAGACATACACACACACACACACACACATACACACACATTGCAATTTCACTATGAAGGCAGAAAACATACCATTTTCTCTAACTTCGTTTCCCAAACCCAAGGAATACAGAATTTTCCAACTATGATGTGAGGAAGCTTCATAGACGTTATTGCTCTTGTCACTGGGAATAAACACAACCTCCTCACTGAACATTGACCAAGAAGCTCCCAGAAGGTTACTTCCCAGTGTAAACAACTCCACTCTGGACTGGACATTCACACTGAAGCAAGAATGAAATTGTTCAATCTGACCTAAATGGATATAAGTTGATTCACAGATGCCACCTCACTACGTGTTACATACCAAGGCAGTGAATTTGCATCTGTAAGGCACCTTGTGTATTTGATACATTATAATTCTTAACAGTTTATGTCAAGCCCCTTAAGATTACCCCTGTTGGAAGAAACATCCATGTGCAATGGCTACTCACCCTGAAGGCAGGAGAGATGTCCTTGAGGCGTAGATTTCTGGTTACGCCTTGGTTGAAGATGACCGCTCAGCATAAATTACTTATCAACCTAATGCGGTTACATCCTCAAATGGCCTTGGACATATAAATAATATTGTGTAAGTGATAGTCAAATATCTCCACATCAAAAGTCAAACATTGTCATAGCAAACTTGTAAATGCAATACACACTCAGAAACACACAACTCCTCCTCCTACCCTGTTGGTGAGGGACGAAAGGGTACAATTTTCTGACATTTAGTCTCTGAAAATCCAGAATTTCTGAATATTAAAGTATCAGGTCAGCAGGCTTGCTATGGCATTATTCTCTTGCATCAGGGCATAAAACCACCATTCTCACCAGCAGTTGACTTAATGTCCCAAAAGATGACCTGATCCTCCGGGTTTCTCCAATATCTTTGCCCTGTTCATCCTTAGGGCCAGAGGCAAATTTTGAACCTGAAGTTCTTTGTTGTAAGTTGGTTCAAAGATGCCACGTCGCTACATATTACTTATCAATATAGCGACAGGGCATCTTGAAACCACCATATACATTTTCATACTATTTTGTAAGTGATAGACAAACATCTGCACATACACTCAATGATTATAACGATAAAACCCTTAAACCGTGGACTCACTGAAAATCACACACGCAGACACACTCACACGTTCCTACCCTGTGGAAGTGGGAGAAAATTTTCTTCTTTCTCGTCCTGAAGAACTCCAACTCGAGTACAACACAATTTGCAAACATGAAGTCAGAAAGCTTCATAGAGGTTATTGCTCTTGTTATAGGGGAGAAACCCACACTTCACACCAAAAGTGGACCTACAAGCCCCCAAAATAGGACTGGTGACTCTAAGGACTTCCACTGTGTATTGGGCTTTGACACTGAATGCAAGAGAGAAATCTGTAAATTTGACATTTGATTGTTATTGGTTGATGCAAAGATGCCACCACAAAATATATTACCCTACACAGCAATGAAGTTGAATCTGCATACCACCTTATAGGTTTTCACAACATGCTTTATTTGATAATCAAATACCTCTACATGTATTCTCAATGACTCAAATAGATAACTTCTATGTCTTCTACGTACACGAACACACAGACATACACACACATACACACACACACACACACATACACACATTGCAATTTCACTATGAAGGCAGAAAGCATACCATTTTCTCTTACTTCGTTTTCCAAACCCAAGGAATACAGAATTTTCCAACTATGATGTGAGGAAGCTTCATAGACGTTATTGCTCTTGTCACTGGGAATAAACACAACCTCCTCACCGAACGTTGACCAAGAAGCTCCCAGAAGGTTACTTCCCAGTGTAAACACCTCCACTCTGGACTGGACATTCACACTGAAGCGAGATTGAAATTGTTCAATCTGACCTAAATGGATATAAGTTGATTCACAGATGCCACCTCACTACGTGTTACATACCAAGGCAGTGAATTTGCATCTGTAAGGCACCTTGTGTATTTGATACGTTATAATTCTTAACAGTATATGTCAAGACCCTTAAGATGACCCCTGTTGGAAGCACCATCCATCTGCAATGGCTACTCACCCTGAAGGCAGGAGAGATGTCCTTGAGGCGTAGATTTCTGGTTACGCCTTGGTTAAAGATGACATCTCAGTATGAATTACTTATCAATCTATTGCTGTTACATCCTCAAATGGCCTTGGACATATAAATAATATTGTGTAAGTGATAGTCAAATATCTCCACATCAAAAGTCAAACATTGTCATAGCGAACTTGTAAATGCAATACACACTCAGAAACACACAACTCCTCCTCCTACCCTGTTGGTGAGGGACGAAAGGGTACAATTTTCTGACATTTAGTCTCTGAAAATCCAGAATTTCTGAATATTAAAGTATCAGGTCAGCAGGCTTGCTATGGCATTATTCTCTTGCATCAGGGCATAAAACCACCATTCTCACCAGCAGTTGACTTAATGTCCCAAAAGATGACCTGATCCTCCGGGTTTCTCCAATATCTTTGCCCTGTTCATCCTTAGGGCCAGAGGCAAATTTTGAACCTGAAGTTCTTTGTTGTAAGTTGGTTCAAAGATGCCACGTCGCTACATATTACTTATCAATATAGCGACAGGGCATCTTGAAACCACCATATACATTTTCATACTATTTTGTAAGTGATAGACAAACATCTGCACATACACTCAATGATTATAACGATAAAACCCTTAAACCGTGGACTCACTGAAAATCACACACGCAGACACACTCACACGTTCCTACCCTGTGGAAGTGGGAGAAAATTTTCTTCTTTCTCGTCCTGAAGAACTCCAACTCGAGTACAACACAATTTGCAAACATGAAGTCAGAAAGCTTCATAGAGGTTATTGCTCTTGTTATAGGGGAGAAACCCACACTTCACACCAAAAGTGGACCTACAAGCCCCCAAAATAGGACTGGTGACTCTAAGGACTTCCACTGTGTATTGGGCTTTGACACTGAATGCAAGAGAGAAATCTGTAAATTTGACATTTGATTGTTATTGGTTGATGCAAAGATGCCACCACAAAATATATTACCCTACACAGCAATGAAGTTGAATCTGCATACCACCTTATAGGTTTTCACAACATGCTTTATTTGATAATCAAATACCTCTACATGTATTCTCAATGACTCAAATAGATAACTTCTATGTCTTCTACGTACACGAACACACAGACATACACACACATACACACACACACACACACATACACACATTGCAATTTCACTATGAAGGCAGAAAGCATACCATTTTCTCTTACTTCGTTTTCCAAACCCAAGGAATACAGAATTTTCCAACTATGATGTGAGGAAGCTTCATAGACGTTATTGCTCTTGTCACTGGGAATAAACACAACCTCCTCACCGAACGTTGACCAAGAAGCTCCCAGAAGGTTACTTCCCAGTGTAAACACCTCCACTCTGGACTGGACATTCACACTGAAGCGAGATTGAAATTGTTCAATCTGACCTAAATGGATATAAGTTGATTCACAGATGCCACCTCACTACGTGTTACATACCAAGGCAGTGAATTTGCATCTGTAAGGCACCTTGTGTATTTGATACGTTATAATTCTTAACAGTATATGTCAAGACCCTTAAGATGACCCCTGTTGGAAGCACCATCCATCTGCAATGGCTACTCACCCTGAAGGCAGGAGAGATGTCCTTGAGGCGTAGATTTCTGGTTACGCCTTGGTTAAAGATGACATCTCAGTATGAATTACTTATCAATCTATTGCTGTTACATCCTCAAATGGCCTTGGACATATAAATAATATTGTGTAAGTGATAGTCAAATATCTCCACATCAAAAGTCAAACATTGTCATAGCGAACTTGTAAATGCAATACACACTCAGAAACACACAACTCCTCCTCCTACCCTGTTGGTGAGGGACGAAAGGGTACAATTTTCTGACATTTAGTCTCTGAAAATCCAGAATTTCTGAATATTAAAGTATCAGGTCAGCAGGCTTGCTATGGCATTATTCTCTTGCATCAGGGCATAAAACCACCATTCTCACCAGCAGTTGACTTAATGTCCCAAAAGATGACCTGATCCTCCGGGTTTCTCCAATATCTTCGCCATGTTCATCCTTAGGGCCAGAGGCAAATTTTGAACCTGAAGTTCTTTGTTGTAAGTTGGTTCAAAGATGCCACGTCGCTACATATTACTTATCAATATAGCGACAGGGCATCTTGAAACCACCATATACATTTTCATACTATTTTGTAAGTGATAGACAAACATCTGCACATACACTCAATGATTATAACGATAAAACCCTTAAACCGTGGACTCACTGAAAATCACACACGCAGACACACTCACACGTTCCTACCCTGTGGAAGTGGGAGAAAATTTTCTTCTTTCTCGTCCTGAAGAACTCCAACTCGAGTACAACACAATTTGCAAACATGAAGTCAGAAAGCTTCATAGAGGTTATTGCTCTTGTTATAGGGGAGAAACCCACACTTCACACCAAAAGTGGACCTACAAGCCCCCAAAATAGGACTGGTGACTCTAAGGACTTCCACTGTGTATTGGGCTTTGACACTGAATGCAAGAGAGAAATCTGTAAATTTGACATTTGATTGTTATTGGTTGATGCAAAGATGCCACCACAAAATATATTACCCTACACAGCAATGAAGTTGAATCTGCATACCACCTTATAGGTTTTCACAACATGCTTTATTTGATAATCAAATACCTCTACATGTATTCTCTATGACTCAAATAGGAAACTTCTATGTCCCGTACGTACACGAACACAGAGACATACACACACATACACACACACACACACATACACACACATTGCAATTTCACTATGAAGGCAGAAAACATACCATTTTCTCTGACTTCATTTTCCAAACCCAAGGAATACAGAATTTTACAACTATGATGGGAGGAAGCTTCATTGAGGGTACTGTTCTTGTCACTGGGAATAAACACAACCTCCTCACCGAACGTTGACCAAGAAGCTCCCAGAAGGTTACTTCCCAGTGTAAACACCTCCACTCTGGACTGGACATTCACACTGAAGCGAGATTGAAATTGTTCAATCTGACCTAAATGGATATAAGTTGATTCACAGATGCCACCTCACTACGTGTTACATACCAAGGCAGTGAATTTGCATCTGTAAGGCACCTTGTGTATTTGATACATTATAATTCTTAACAGTTTATGTCAAGACCCTTAAGATTACCCCTGTTGGAAGAAACATCCATGTGCAATGGCTACTCACCCTGAAGGCAGGAGAGATGTCCTTGAGGCGTAGATTTCTGGTTACGCCTTGGTTGAAGATGACCTCTCAGCATAAATTACTTATCAACCTAATGCGGTTACATCCTCAAATGGCCTTGGACATATAAATAATATTGTGTTAGTGATAGTCAAATATCTCCACATCAAAAGTCAAACATTGTCATAGCAAACTTGTAAATGCAATACACACTCAGAAACACACAACTTCTCCTCCTACCCTGTTGGTGAGGGACGAAAGGGTACAATTTTCTGACATTTAGTCTCTGAAAATCCAGAATTTCTGAATATTAAAGTATCAGGTCAGCAGGCTTGCTATGGCATTATTCTCTTGCGTCAGGGCATAAAACCACCATTCTCACCAGCAGTTGACTTAATGTCCCAAAAGATGACATGATCCTGGGAGTATCCTTGCCCTGTTAATCCTTAGGGCCAGAGCCAAATTTTGAACCTGAAGTTCTTTGTTGTAAGTTGATTCAAAGATGCCACGTCACTACATATTACTTATCAATGTAGGGACAGGGCATCTTGAAACCACCATATACATTTTCATAATATTTTGTAAGTGATAGACAAACATCTCCACATACACTCAATGATTATAACGATAAAATGGTTAAACCGTGGACTCACTGAAAATCACACACGCAGACATACTCACACGCTCCTACCCTGTGGAAGTGGGAGAAAATTTTCTTCTTTCTTGTCCTTAAGAACTCCAATTCGAGTGCAGCATAATTTGCAAACATGAAGTCAGAAAGCTTCATAGAGGTTATTGCTCTTGTTATAGGGGAGAAACCCACACTTCACACCAAAAGTGGACCTACAAGCTCCAAAAAGAGGACTGGTCACTCTAAGGACTTGCTATGTGCATTAGGCTTTGACACTGAATGCAAGAGAGAAATCTGTAAATTTGACATTTGATTGTTATTGGTTGATGCAAAGATGCCACCACAAAATATATTACCCTACACAGCAATGAAGTTGAATCTGCATACCACCTTATAGGTTTTCACAACATGCTTAATTTGGTAATCAAATACCTCTACATGTATTCTCAATGACTCAAATAGGAAACTTCTATGTCCCGTACGTACACAAGCACAGAGACACACACACACACATACACACACATTGCAATTTCACTATGAAGGCAGAAAACATACCATTTTCTCTAACTTCGTTTTCCAAACCCAAGGAATACAGAATTTTCCAACTATGATGTGAGGAAGCTTCATAGACGTTATTGCTCTTGTCACTGGGAATAAACACAACCTCCTCACCGAACGTTGACCAAGAAGCTCCCAGAAGGTTACTTCCCAGTGTAAACACCTCCACTCTGGACTGGACATTCACACTGAAGCGAGATTGAAATTGTTCAATCTGACCTAAATGGATATAAGTTGATTCACAGATGCCACCTCACTACGTGTTACATACCAAGGCAGTGAATTTGCATCTGTAAGGCACCTTGTGTATTTGATACGTTATAATTCTTAACAGTATATGTCAAGACCCTTAAGATGACCCCTGTTGGAAGCACCATCCATCTGCAATGGCTACTCACCCTGAAGGCAGGAGAGATGTCCTTGAGGCGTAGATTTCTGGTTACGCCTTGGTTAAAGATGACATCTCAGTATGAATTACTTATCAATCTATTGCTGTTACATCCTCAAATGGCCTTGGACATATAAATAATATTGTGTAAGTGATAGTCAAATATCTCCACATCAAAAGTCAAACATTGTCATAGCGAACTTGTAAATGCAATACACACTCAGAAACACACAACTCCTCCTCCTACCCTGTTGGTGAGGGACGAAAGGGTACAATTTTCTGACATTTAGTCTCTGAAAATCCAGAATTTCTGAATATTAAAGTATCAGGTCAGCAGGCTTGCTATGGCATTATTCTCTTGCATCAGGGCATAAAACCACCATTCTCACCAGCAGTTGACTTAATGTCCCAAAAGATGACCTGATCCTCCGGGTTTCTCCAATATCTTCGCCATGTTCATCCTTAGGGCCAGAGGCAAATTTTGAACCTGAAGTTCTTTGTTGTAAGTTGGTTCAAAGATGCCACGTCGCTACATATTACTTATCAATATAGCGACAGGGCATCTTGAAACCACCATATACATTTTCATACTATTTTGTAAGTGATAGACAAACATCTGCACATACACTCAATGATTATAACGATAAAACCCTTAAACCGTGGACTCACTGAAAATCACACACGCAGACAAACTCACACGTTCCTACCCTGTGGAAGTGGGAGAAAATTTTCTTCTTTCTCGTCCTGAAGAACTCCAACTCGAGTACAACACAATTTGCAAACATGAAGTCAGAAAGCTTCATAGAGGTTATTGCTCTTGTTATAGGGGAGAAACCCACACTTCACACCAAAAGTGGACCTACAAGCCCCCAAAATAGGACTGGTGACTCTAAGGACTTCCACTGTGTATTGGGCTTTGACACTGAATGCAAGAGAGAAATCTGTAAATTTGACATTTGATTGTTATTGGTTGATGCAAAGATGCCACCACAAAATATATTACCCTACACAGCAATGAAGTTGAATCTGCATACCACCTTATAGGTTTTCACAACATGCTTTATTTGATAATCAAATACCTCTACATGTATTCTCTATGACTCAAATAGGAAACTTCTATGTCCCGTACGTACACAAACACAGAGACATACACACACATACACACACACACACATACACACACATTGCAATTTCACTATGAAGGCAGAAAACATACCATTTTCTCTGACTTCATTTTCCAAACCCAAGGAATACAGAATTTTACAACTATGATGGGAGGAAGCTTCATTGAGGGTACTGTTCTTGTCACTGGGAATAAACACAACCTCCTCACCGAACGTTGACCAAGAAGCTCCCAGAAGGTTACTTCCCAGTGTAAACACCTCCACTCTGGACTGGACATTCACACTGAAGCGAGATTGAAATTGTTCAATCTGACCTAAATGGATATAAGTTGATTCACAGATGCCACCTCACTACGTGTTACATACCAAGGCAGTGAATGTGCATCTGTAAGGCACCTTGTGTATTTGATACATTATAATTCTTAACAGTTTATGTCAAGACCCTTAAGATGACCCCTGTTGGAAGCACCATCCATCTGCAATGGCTACTCACCCTGAAGGCAGGAGAGATGTCCTTGAGGCGTAGATTTCTGGTTACTCCTTGGTTGAAGATGACCTCTCAGCATAAATTACTTATCAACCTAATGCGGTTACATCCTCAAATGGCCTTGGACATATAAATAATATTGTGTTAGTGATAGTCAAATATCTCCACATCAAAAGTCAAACATTGTCATAGCAAACTTGTAAATGCAATACACACTCAGAAACACACAACTTCTCCTCCTACCCTGTTGGTGAGGGACGAAAGGGTACAATTTTCTGACATTTAGTCTCTGAAAATCCAGAATTTCTGAATATTAAAGTATCAGGTCAGCAGGCTTGCTATGGCATTATTCTCTTGCGTCAGGGCATAAAACCACCATTCTCACCAGCAGTTGATTTAATGTCCCAAAAGATGACGTGATCCTGGGAGTTTCTCCAATATCTTTGCCCTGTTCATCCTTAGGGCCAGAGGCAAATTTTGAACCTGAAGTTCTTTGTTGTAAGTTGATTCAAAGATGCCACGTCACTATATATTACTTATCAATGTAGGGACAGGGCATCTTGAAACCACCATATACATTTTCATACTATTTTGTAAGTGATAGTCAAACATCTCCACATACACTCAATGATTATAACGATAAAACCGTTAAACCGTGGACTCACTAAAAATCACACACACAGACACACTCACACGCTCCTACCCTGTGGAAGTGGCAGAAAATTTTCTTCTTTCTCGTCCTGAAGAACTCCAACTCGAGTACAACACAATTTGCAAACATGAAGTCAGAAAGCTTCATAAAAGTTATTCCTCTTGTTATAGGAGAGAAACCCACACTTCACACCAAAAGTGGACCTAAAAGCCCCCAAAATAGGACTGGTCACTCTAAGGACTTCCACCGTGTATTAGGCTTTGACACTGAATGCAATAGTGAAATCTGTAAATTTGACATTTGATTGTTGGAGGTTGATGCAAAGATGCCACCTCAAAATATATTACCCTATACAGCCATGACGTTGAATCTCCATACCACCTGATAGGTTTTCACAACAAGCTTTATTTGATAATCAAATACCTCTGCATGTATTCCCAATGACTCAAATAGTAAACTTCTATGTCCTGTACATACACAGACACACAGACATACACACACACACCCACACACACACACACATACACACACACTGCAAGTTCACTATGAAGGCAGAAAACATACCATTTTCTCTTACTTCGTTTCCCAAACCCAGGGATTACAGAATTTTACAACTATGATGTGAGGAAGCTTCATAGAGGGTATTGCTCTTCTCACTCAGAGTAAACACAACCTCCTCACCGAAGGTTGACCAAGAAGCTCCCAGAAGGTTACTTCCCAGTGTAAACACCTCCATTCCGGACTGGACCTTCACATTGAAGCAAGATTGAAATTGTTCATTCTGACCTAAATGGATATAAATTGATTCACAAACGACACCTCACTACGTGTCACATACCAAGGCAGTGAATTTGCATCTGTAAGCCACCTTATATATTGGATACGTTATAATTCTTAACCTAATATCACTCCATAAAGACTCACTTACGATGAGAGTAAAATTTTAAATTACTGCCCCACACAAATACAACCAACAAACACGGAAACAAGCACACAAACAAACACGCAAAACCTACCATTCTACTCTGCTGACAGGGAGGATGTAATATAGTGTTTTCATAGACTTAGCTTCTCCAACGGCCATACTGTTGCACTTTAAAATGTCAAGTTAGAAGACTTACAAAGGTCTAATGCTCTCATAACAAGGAATATAACAAGGAATATACCCAACCTCCTCACCAAAAGTTTACTTCAAATCCCTTAAGATTACCCCTATTGGAAGCACCATCCATCTGCAATGGCTACTCACCCTGAAGGCAGGAGAGATGTCCTTGAGTCGTACATTTCTTGTTACGCGTTGGTGCAAGATGACATCTCAGTATGCATTACTTATCAACCACGCAATGCGGTTGCATCCATAAATGGCCTTGGACATATAAGTAATATTGTGTAAGTGATACTCAAATATATCCACATGAAACATCATACATTGTTACAGCAAACTTGGAAATCCAAAACACACTCAGAAACACACAACCCCTCCTCCTTCCCTAGTGGAAAGGGCCGAGAGGGTACAATTTCCTGACATTTAGTCTCTGACAATCCAGAATTTCTGAATATTAAATATACAGGTCAGCAGGCTTGCTATGGCGTTATTCTCTTGCGCCAGGTCGTAATACCACCGTTCTGACCAGCAGTTGACTTAAAGTCCCAAAAGATTACCTGATCCTGGGAGTAGCTCCAATATCTTTTCACTTTTCATCCTTAGGGCCAGAGGCAATTTTTGAACCTGAAGTTCTTTGTTGTAAGTTGATTCAAAGATGCCACGCCACTACATATTACTTAACAATGTAGTGACAGGGTATCCTTAAACCACCATACACATTCTCATACTATTTCGTAATTGATAGACAAACATCTCCACATACACTCAAAGATTATTATGATAAAATGGTAAAACCGTGGACTCAATGAAAATCACACACGCAGACACACTCACACCCTCCAACCCTGTGGAGGAGGGAGAAAATTTTCTTCTTTCTCATCCTTAAGATCTCCAACTCTAGTACAACACAATTTGAAACTATAAGGTCAGGAAGCTTCATAGAGGTTATTGCACTTGGTACAGGGGAGGAACCCACACTTCACACCAAAAGTGGACCTACAAGTCCCAAAAATAGGATTGGCCACTCTAAGCACGTCCATCGTGTATTGGACTTTGACAATGAATGCAAGAGAGAAATCTGTAAATTTGACCTATACTGTTATAGGTTGATGCTAAGAAGCCACTTGAAAATACATTACTATACACGGCAATGAAGTTGAATCTGCACACTACCTTATAGGCTTTCATAACATGCTTTCTTTGATAAGCAAATACCTCTGCATGTATTCTCAATTACTATTACAGTAAATTTCTATGCCCTGCACATACACAGACACAGGCAGACACACACACACACACACACACACACAAACGCACACACGCACGCACGTTAAAATTTCACCGTGAGGGAAGAAAATGTACGTTTTCTCCTGCATATTTTCACAAACACGAGGACTACAGAATTCTTAAAATCTGATATGAGGAAACTTCATACAGGGTAATGCTCCTGTCCCTGCAATTAAACAGAACCTCCTCACCAAACCTTGACTTAGAAACTCCCAGAAATTTACTCCCCAGTGTAAACAAACCCATCCTGGAGTGGACATTCCCACTGAATCAAGACTGAAACTGTTCATTCTGACCTAAATGGATAAAAGTTCATTCTCAGATGCCACCTCCCTACGTGTTACATACCAAGGCAGTGAATTTGCATCTGTAAGCCACCTTATATATTGGATACGTTATAATTCTTAACCTAATATCACTCCATAAAGAGTCACTTACGATGAGAGTAAAATTTTAAATTACTGCCCCACACAAATACAACCAACAAACACGGAAACAAGCACACAAACAAACACGCAAAACCTACCATTCTACTCTGCTGACAGGGAGGATGTAATATAGTGTTTTCATAGACTTAGCTTCTCCAACGGCCATACTGTTGCACTTTAAAATGTCAAGTTAGAAGACTTACAAAGGTCTAATGCTCTCATAACAAGGAATATACCCAACCTCCTCACCAAAAGTTTACTTCAAATCCCTTAAGATTACCCCTATTGGAAGCACCATCCATCTGCAATGGCTACTCACCCTGAAGGCAGGAGAGATGTCCTTGAGTCGTACATTTCTTGTTACGCGTTGGTGCAAGATGACATCTCAGTATGCATTACTTATCAACCACGCAATGCGGTTGCATCCATAAATGGCCTTGGACATATAAGTAATATTGTGTAAGTGATACTCAAATATATCCACATGAAACATCATACATTGTTACAGCAAACTTGGAAATCCAAAACACACTCAGAAACACACAACCCCTCCTCCTTCCCTAGTGGAAAGGGCCGAGAGGGTACAATTTCCTGACATTTAGTCTCTGACAATCCAGAATTTCTGAATATTAAATATACAGGTCAGCAGGCTTGCTATGGCGTTATTCTCTTGCGCCAGGTCGTAATACCACCGTTCTGACCAGCAGTTGACTTAAAGTCCCAAAAGATTACCTGATCCTGGGAGTAGCTCCAATATCTTTTCACTTTTCATCCTTAGGGCCAGAGGCAATTTTTGAACCTGAAGTTCTTTGTTGTAAGTTGATTCAAAGATGCCACGCCACTACATATTACTTAACAATGTAGTGACAGGGTATCCTTAAACCACCATACACATTCTCATACTATTTCGTAATTGATAGACAAACATCTCCACATACACTCAAAGATTATTATGATAAAATGGTAAAACCGTGGACTCAATGAAAATCACACACGCAGACACACTCACACCCTCCAACCCTGTGGAGGAGGGAGAAAATTTTCTTCTTTCTCATCCTTAAGATCTCCAACTCTAGTACAACACAATTTGAAACTATAAGGTCAGAAAGCTTCATAGAGGTTATTGCACTTGGTACAGGGGAGGAACCCACACTTCACACCAAAAGTGGACCTACAAGTCCCAAAAATAGGATTGGCCACTCTAAGCACGTCCATCGTGTATTGGACTTTGACAATGAATGCAAGAGAGAAATCTGTAAATTTGACCTATACTGTTATAGGTTGATGCTAAGAAGCCACTTGAAAATATACTATACACGGCAATGAAGTTGAATCTGCACACTACCTTATAGGCTTTCATAACATGCTTTCTTTGATAAGCAAATACCTCTGCATGTATTCTCAATTACTATTACAGTAAATTTCTATGCCCTGTACATACCCAGAGACAGGCAGACACACACACACACACACAAACGCACACACGCACGCATGTTAAAATTTCACCGTGAGGGAAGAAAATGTACGTTTTCTCCTGCATATTTTCACAAACACGAGGACTACAGAATTCTTAAAATCTGATATGAGGAAACTTCATACAGGGTAATGCTCCTGTCCCTGCAATTAAACAGAACCTCCTCACCAAACCTTGACTTAGAAACTCCCAGAAATTTACTCCCCAGTGTAAACAAACCCATTCTGGAGTGGACATTCCCACTGAATCAAGACTGAAACTGTTCATTCTGACCTAAATGGATAAAAGTTCATTCTCAGATGCCACCTCCCTACGTGTCACATACCAAGGCAGTGAATTTGCATCTGTAAGCCACCTTATATATTGGATACGTTATAATTCTTAACCTAATATCACTCCATAAAGACTCACTTACGATGAGAGTAAAATTTTAAATTACTGCCCCACACAAATACAACCAACAAACACGGAAACAAGCACACAAACAAACACGCAAAACCTACCATTCTACTCTGCTGACAGGGAGGATGTAATATAGTGTTTTCATAGACTTAGCTTCTCCAACGGCCATACTGTTGCACTTTAAAATGTCAAGTTAGAAGACTTACAAAGGTCTAATGCTCTCATAACAAGGAATATACCCAACCTCCTCACCAAAAGTTTACTTCAAATCCCTTAAGATTACCCCTATTGGAAGCACCATCCATCTGCAATGGCTACTCACCCTGAAGGCAGGAGAGATGTCCTTGAGTCGTACATTTCTTGTTACGCGTTGGTGCAAGATGACATCTCAGTATGCATTACTTATCAACCACGCAATGCGGTTGCATCCATAAATGGCCTTGGACATATAAGTAATATTGTGTAAGTGATACTCAAATATATCCACATGAAACATCATACATTGTTACAGCAAACTTGGAAATCCAAAACACACTCAGAAACACACAACCCCTCCTCCTTCCCTAGTGGAAAGGGCCGAGAGGGTACAATTTCCTGACATTTAGTCTCTGACAATCCAGAATTTCTGAATATTAAATATACAGGTCAGCAGGCTTGCTATGGCGTTATTCTCTTGCGCCAGGTCGTAATACCACCGTTCTGACCAGCAGTTGACTTAAAGTCCCAAAAGATTACCTGATCCTGGGAGTAGCTCCAATATCTTTTCACTTTTCATCCTTAGGGCCAGAGGCAATTTTTGAACCTGAAGTTCTTTGTTGTAAGTTGATTCAAAGATGCCACGCCACTACATATTACTTAACAATGTAGTGACAGGGTATCCTTAAACCACCATACACATTCTCATACTATTTCGTAATTGATAGACAAACATCTCCACATACACTCAAAGATTATTATGATAAAATGGTAAAACCGTGGACTCAATGAAAATCACACACGCAGACACACTCACTACCCTCCAACCCTGTGGAGGAGGGAGAAAATTTTCTTCTTTCTCATCCTTAAGATCTCCAACTCTAGTACAACACAATTTGAAACTATAAGGTCAGGAAGCTTCATAGAGGTTATTGCACTTGGTACAGGGGAGGAACCCACACTTCACACCAAAAGTGGACCTACAAGTCCCAAAAATAGGATTGGCCACTCTAAGCACGTCCATCGTGTATTGGACTTTGACAATGAATGCAAGAGAGAAATCTGTAAATTTGATCTATACTGTTATAGGTTGATGCTAAGAAGCCACTTGAAAATACATTACTATACACGGCAATGAAGTTGAATCTGCACACTACCTTATAGGCTTTCATAACATGCTTTCTTTGATAAGCAAATACCTCTGCATGTATTCTCAATTACTATTACAGTAAATTTCTATGCCCTGTACATACACAGAGACAGGCAGACACACACACACACACACACACAAACGCACACACGCACGCACGTTAAAATTTCACCGTGAGGGAAGAAAATGTACGTTTTCTCCTGCATATTTTCACAAACACGAGGACTACAGAATTCTTAAAATCTGATATGAGGAAACTTCATACAGGGTAATGCTCCTGTCCCTGCAATTAAACAGAACCTCCTCACCAAACCTTGACTTAGAAACTCCCAGAAATTTACTCCCCAGTGTAAACAAACCCATTCTGGAGTGGACATTCCCACTGAAGCAAGACTGAAACTGTTCATTCTGACCTAAATGGATAAAAGTTCATTCTCAGATGCCACCTCCCTACGTGTTACATACCAAGGCAGTGAATTTGCATCTGTAAGCCACCTTATATATTGGATATGTTATAATTCTTAACCTAATATCACTCCATAAAGACTCACTTATGATGAGAGTAAAATTTTAAATTACTGCCCCACACAAATACAACCAACAAACACGGAAACAAGCACACAAACAAACACGCAAAACCTACCATTCTACTCTGCTGACAGGGAGGATGTAATATAGTGTTTTCATAGACTTAGCTTCTCCAACGGCCATACTGTTGCACTTTAAAATGTCAAGTTAGAAGACTTACAAAGGTCTAATGCTCTCATAACAAGGAATATACCCAACCTCCTCACCAAAAGTTTACTTCAAATCCCTTAAGATTACCCCTATTGGAAGCACCATCCATCTGCAATGGCTACTCACCCTGAAGGCAGGAGAGATGTCCTTGAGTCGTACATTTCTTGTTACGCGTTGGTGCAAGATGACATCTCAGTATGCATTACTTATCAACCACGCAATGCGGTTGCATCCATAAATGGCCTTGGACATATAAGTAATATTGTGTAAGTGATACTCAAATATATCCACATGAAACATCATACATTGTTACAGCAAACTTGGAAATCCAAAACACACTCAGAAACACACAACCCCTCCTCCTTCCCTAGTGGAAAGGGCCGAGAGGGTACAATTTCCTGACATTTAGTCTCTGACAATCCAGAATTTCTGAATATTAAATATACAGGTCAGCAGGCTTGCTATGGCGTTATTCTCTTGCGCCAGGTCGTAATACCACCGTTCTGACCAGCAGTTGACTTAAAGTCCCAAAAGATTACCTGATCCTGGGAGTAGCTCCAATATCTTTTCACTTTTCATCCTTAGGGCCAGAGGCAATTTTTGAACCTGAAGTTCTTTGTTGTAAGTTGATTCAAAGATGCCATGCCACTACATATTACTTAACAATGTAGTGACAGGGTATCCTTAAACCACCATACACATTCTCATACTATTTCGTAATTGATAGACAAACATCTCCACATACACTCAAAGATTATTATGATAAAATGGTAAAACCGTGGACTCAATGAAAATCACACACGCAGACACACTCACTACCCTCCAACCCTGTGGAGGAGGGAGAAAATTTTCTTCTTTCTCATCCTTAAGATCTCCAACTCTAGTACAACACAATTTGAAACTATAAGGTCAGGAAGCTTCATAGAGGTTATTGCACTTGGTACAGGGGAGGAACCCACACTTCACACCAAAAGTGGACCTACAAGTCCCAAAAATAGGATTGGCCACTCTAAGCACGTCCATCGTGTATTGGACTTTGACAATGAATGCAAGAGAGAAATCTGTAAATTTGACCTATACTGTTATAGGTTGATGCTAAGAAGCCACTTGAAAATACATTACTATACACGGCAATGAAGTTGAATCTGCACACTACCTTATAGGCTTTCATAACATGCTTTCTTTGATAAGCAAATACCTCTGCATGTATTCTCAATTACTATTACAGTAAATTTCTATGTCCTGTACATACACAGACACAGGCAGACACACACACACACACAGAAACGCACACACGCACGCACGTTAAAATTTCACCGTGAGGGAAAAAAATGTACGTTTTCTCCTACGTAGTTTCCCAAACCCAAGGACTACAGAATTTTAAAACTATGATGTCAGGAAGCTTCATAGAGGGTATATTGCTCTTGTCACTCCGAAGAAACACAACCTCCTCAGCCAACATTGACTTAGAAGCTCCCGAAGATTTCAGTCTGGTGTAAACACTTCCATTCTGTACTGGACACTCACACTGAAGGCAAGATTTAAATTTTTAAATCTGGCCGAAATTGTCATAAGCTGACCCACAAATGACACCTCACTACGTATTACATATCAAGCCAGTGCCTTTGCATCTGTAAACCCCCTAATATATTTTTGTATGTTGTAATTACTAACATAATATCACTCCGCAAAGATTCATTCCTTATGATAGCAAAATTTCAAATTACCTACACACACAGAGACAAACGACAACACCCACAAATGCACGCACACAATACACACGTCAAGCCTACCCACCTACACTTCTGACAAGCAGGAAATAAAATAGTATTTTCAAAGACTTAGCTTCTCCAATGGCCATTCTGTTGCATTTTAAAATGTCAACATAGAAGACTTACAAAGGGTTAATGCTCTCATAACAAGGATGATACCCACCCTCCTCACAAAAAGTTTACTTCAAATCGCTTAAGATTACACCTATTGGAAACACCATCCGTCTGCAATGGCTACTCATCCTGAAGGCAGGAGAGATGTCCTTGAGCCTTAGGTTTCTTGTTAGAAGTTGGATGAAGGCTTCTATCTCAGAATACATTACTTATCAACGTTATGCGGTAGCATCCCAAAATGAACTTGGACATAGAAATAATATTGTGTAAATAATAGCCAAATTTCTCCATATGAAAAAAGAAACACCGTAATACCAAACTTGTAAATACAAAACACACTCAGAGACACACAACCCCTCCTCCTACTCTGTTGGTGAGGGACGAAAGGATACAATTTACTGAAAATTAGTCTCTGAAAATCCAGAATTTCTGAATATTAAAGTATCAGGTCAGCAGGCTTCCTATGGCATTATTCTCTTGTGTCAGGGCATAAAACAACCATTCTCACCAGTAATTGACTTAAAGTCCCAAAAGATTACCTGATCCTGAGATTTCCTCCAATATCTTTTCACTGTTCATCCTTCCGGCCAGAGGCAATTTGTGAACCTTAAGTTCTTTGTTGTAAGTTTCAAAGATGCCACGTCACTAAATATTACTTATCAGTGTTGTGCCGGGGCATCCTCAAACCACCTTATACATTTTCATACTATTTTGTAAGTGCTACACAAACATTTCCACATACACTCAATGATTATTATGATAAAGTGGAAAAACCGTGGACTCACTGAAAATCACACACACAGACACACTCACACGCTACAACCCTGTGGAAGAGGGAGAAAATTTTATTCTTTGTCATCCTTAGGATTTCCAACTCTAGAACAACACACTTTTAAAACATGAGGTCAGGAAGTTTCATAGAGGTTATTGCTCTGGTAACAGTGGATAAGCCCATGCTCCACACCAAAAGTGCACCTAGAAACCCCAGAAATATTACTAGCCACTCTAAACACTTCCCGTGTGTATTGCATATTCACAATGAAGGTACGATTGACATCTTTCCTACTGAAGTACGTTGGCATAAGTTGATTCAAAGATACCACCTCACTACATATCATATATCAATGCAGGAAAGTTGCATCTTTAAACCACCTTATACATTTTGAGATTATTCAACAAGTGATCATGAAACATCTCCACAAAAATTCACTGATTATATAATAAACTTGTCAATACCTTACGACTGCAGACACATGCACTCTCTCTCTCTCTCTCTCTCTCTCTCTCTCTCTCTCTCTCTCTCTCTCTCTCTCTCTGTCTCTCTGTCTCTCGCTCTCTCTCTCTCCCTCTCTCTCCCACTCTCTCTCTCTCTCTCTCTCTCTCTCTCACACACACACACACACACACACACACACACACACAGAGACAAACATATCACTGCTGCAACGCAATTGAGGAGGGAGGAACCTTACCCTTTTTCTATCATTACTTTCTCAATCTCCAGTACTATATTACTATACAATATGAGAATACCAGGCTTCACATAGGATATTACTGTTGGAACACGGAATAAACCTACTCTCCTCACGAAAAGTTGACTTAGAAGTCATCAGTACAGTACTGGCCATCATAAGCACCTCCGTTGGCTATTGTACACTCACACTCACGGTAAAATTGAAATTTTTAAATCTGACTTACATTGGTAGAAGTTGATTTCATGATGCTACCTCACTACATATGATATATCAATGTAGTGATGTGACATCATGAAATTAATTTATACATTTTTATAACATTTAACAAGTGACAAAAAACATCTCCACATTCACTCAAGGATTATTATAAGAAACTTGTAAAAC
Source organism: Bettongia penicillata ogilbyi (assembly GCA_023548195.1). Lineage (NCBI taxonomy): Eukaryota > Metazoa > Chordata > Mammalia > Diprotodontia > Potoroidae > Bettongia > Bettongia penicillata. Next base: position 1,173,647 of record JAJHZJ010000634.1, on the reverse strand, counting down.
TGTGGACTCACTGAAGTACACACACACAAACACACACACACACTCACGCTCCAACCCTGTTGAAGAGGGAGAAATTTTCTGCTTTCTGATACTTAGGATCTCCAACTCTGGTACAACACACTTTTAAAACTTGTGGTCAGGATGCTACACATAGATTATTACTGTGGCAACAGGGGATAAACCCACGCTCCACAACAAAAGTGGACCTAGAAGCCCCAAAAATATGACTGGCCACTCTAAGCACGTCCATTGTGTATTGGATATGGACAATGAAGGCAAGAGAGAAACCTGTAAAGTTGACGTATATTGTATAAGTTGATGCAAAGATGCCACCTCAACATATATTACTATACATGGCAATGAAGTTGAATCTGCATACCACCTTATAGTTTTTCATAACATGCTTTATTTGATAACCAAATACCTCTGCATGTATTCTCAATTACTATTATAGTAAATTTCTATGTCCTGTACATACACAGACACACACACACCCACACATACACACACACATTAAAATTTCACTGTGAAGGAAGAAAACGTACAACTTTTTCCTACTTAGTTTCACAAACTCCAGGACTACAGAATTTTAAGAAATGATGTCAGGAAGCTTGACAGAGGGTATTCCTTTAGTCACTGGGAATAATCACAACCTCCTCACCAAACGCTGACATAGAAGCTCCCAGATGTTTCCTGCCTAGCGTAAACACTTGCATTCTGGACTGGATATTCACACTGAAGCAAGATTGAAATTATTCAATCTGACCTAAATGGTTAGAAGTTGATTCACAGATGCCACCTCCCTACGTATTACATATCAAGGCAATGTATTTGCATCTTTAAGCCACTTTATATATTTTTATATGTTATAATTGTTAACCTAGTATCACTCCATACAGACGCATTCATTATAATCGTAAAATTTTAAATTACACACACACACACACACACCCTCAAATATATGCAAAGATGCACACATGCACGCACACAAACACACGCAAAACCCACCCTCCTACTCTGCTGACAGGCAAGAAATAAAATAGTATTTTCATAGACTTAGCTTCTCCAGCTGCCATATTTTGCATTTTGAAATGTGAAGTTAGAAGACTTACAAAGGGGTAATGCTCTCATAACAGGGAATAAACCCACCCTCCTCACCAAGAGTTTACTTGAAACCCCTCAGGAGATTACTCTCTACTGTAAGCACCACCCATCTGTAATGGACACTCATTCTTAAGGCTGGAGAGAAATCTTTGAGTCTTTGGTTTCTTGTTTAAGTTGGTTGAAGTATGACATCTCAGTATGCATTAGTTAACAACGTAGTGCCCGCACATCCCAAAACGAACTTGAACATATGAATAATACTGTGTGAGTGTTAGCCGAATATCTTCTTATGAAAAATGAAACATTATTATATTAAACTTCTAAATCCAAAACACAATCAAAAACATACACCATCCTCTCCTATCCTCTTGACAGGGGAGAATAGACTACTACTCCATGAGATTTTGTTTCAGAAACTCCAGAACTTCTGAATTTTAAAATATCAGGTCAGCAGGCTTCCTATGGCATTATTCTCTTGTGTCACGGCATATAACCACGGCATATAACCACACACATATAACAGGTGACTTAAAATCCCAGAAAATTACCTGCTCTTGTGAGCAGTTCTATTTTCTTTTGGCCATCCATCCCTAAGGTAAGAGGGAATACTTTGAGTCTGAGGTTTCTTGTTATAAGTTGATTCAAACATGCCACCACACTACATGTTATTATTTATCAATGCAGTGATGTGGCATCCTGAAAGCACCTTATACATTTTGATAATATTTAAATAGTGACTGACAAATATCTCCACATAAATTCAATGATTAGTATAATAAACTTGCAAAACAGTGGGCACACTGAGAAACACACAAATAGAGACACTCACACACTCCTACCCTGTTGAAGGTGGAGGAAACTTTCTAACTTTCTCATACTTAGGTTCTCAAACTCTAGTATAGCAGAGCTTTAAAACATGAAATCAAGAAGTTTCATATGTTATTGCTCTTGTAACAGGGTAACAAGCCATGCTCCAAACCAAAAATGCACCTACAAGCCAGAAGAATATTACTGGCCACCGTAAGCGCTTCCTTTGTGTATGGGACATTGACACTGAAGGCAAGAGAAATCTTTAAATTTGATGGATATTGTTATATGTTGATGCAAAGATGCCACCACACTATATATTACTAATCAAGGTAATGAAGTTTCATCTGCAAACCACCTTATATCTTTTCATCACATGCTATAATTCATAATTCTATATCTCTGCATGCATACTCAATCATTATTAAACTTCTTAACACTGCACATACACAGACACAGAAACACACACACACACGCATACACAGACAGTACAACTTCACTGCAAAGGGTGAAAACCTACTCTTTTCTCCTACTTAGTTTCACAAACTCCAGTACAACAGAATTTTAAAATATGATGTCAGGAAGCTTCATAGAGGGTATTGCTCTTGTCACTGGGAATATACCCAACCCCTAGCCAAAAAGTGACTTAGAAGACCCCAGAATATTACTGGGCAGTGTAATCACCTCCACTGTGTATTAGACATTGACAATGAAGGCAAGATTGTAATCTTTAAATCTCACATATATTGTTTGTTATAAGTTCATTCACAGATGACACCTCACTACATATTATTTATCAATGTAGTGATGTGGCATCCTGGAACCACCTTATACATTTTGTTAATACTTAACAAGTGACAGTCTAATATCTCCAGGTAAACTCAATGATTATTACAATAAACTTGCAAAACCATGTGTGCACAGACACACACACACACACACAGGCAGACTCACATGCTCCAACTCTGCTGAGGAGGGAGAAAATTTCCTACTTTCTTATACTTAGTTTCTCAAACTCTAGTATAACAGAATTTTAAAATATGAGGTCAAGAGGATACATATAGGGTCTTGCTCTTGTAACAGCAAATAAACCCACCCTCCTCACCAAAAAGTTGACTTAGAAATCCCCAGAAGATTAATGGCCCCTGTAAGCACCGCCATTCTATATTGGACATTCACCCTGAAGGAAAGATTTATATCTTTCAATCTGATGTATATTGTTATAAGGTGATTCGACCTCACATGAGCCACATGACTACATATTATTTATCAATGCAGTGATGTTTCATCCTAAAACCACCTTATACATTTTGATAATATTTAACAAGCGACAGCCAAATATCTACACATAAATTCAATAATTATTATAATAAATTTACAAAATTCCGTGGGCACGCAGACACTGACTCTCTCTCTCTCTCTCTCTCTCTCTCTCTCTCTCTCTCTCTCTCTCTCTCTCTCACACACACACACACACACACACACACACACACGTGCACGTGCACGCACACACGCACGTGCAAATTCTACAACTTCACTGAGGAGGAAGAAAACTTACTATTTTCTCCTACTTAGTTTCACAAACTCCAATACTACAGAATTTTAAAATATGATGTCAGGAAGCTTCACAGAGGGTGTTGCTCTTGTAATGGAATAAACCCATCCCCCTCACCAAAAGTTGACTTAGAAGCCCCCAGAAGATTACTGGCCACTGTAAACACCTCCATTCTGTACTGGACATTCACACTGAAGCAAGATTGAAATTGTTCAATCTGACCTAAATGGTTAGAAGTTGATTCACAGATGCCACCTCACTACATATTACTTATCAAGGCAGTGAAGTTGCATCCGTAAATCACCTTACATATTTTCATATGTTGTAATTGTTAACCTGATATCTCTCCTTAAAACTTCAGTTGTTATCATAGCAAAATTTTAAAGTCCACAGACACACACATGCACGCACGCACGCACACCCCACCCCCTTACTCTGCTGACAGGGAGGAAAAAAATACTGTTTCATAGACTTAGTTTCTCCAACTGTCATACTTCCGAATTTTAAAATGTGAAGTCATCAGACTTACAACGGGGTAATGCTCTCATAACAGGGAATATACCCACCCTCCTCACCAACAGTTTACTTGAAACCCCTCAGAAGATTACTCGCTTCTGTAAGTACCACCCATTTGTAATGTTCACTCACCCATAAGGCAGGAGGGAGATCTCTGAATCTGAGGTTTCTTGTTATAAGTTGATTGCAAGATACCAACTCACTACATATCATTTTTCAACTTATTGCAGTTGATTCTCAAAATCACATATTAATTATATTGTATAAGTGATAGTCAAATACCTCCACATCAAAAATCAAACATTATTTCAGTATACTTGTAAAACTGAAACATGAACACACACAATCCACCCTTCTACCCTGTTGATGAGGAAGAAAAGAATACTATTGTCTAAGATTTAGTTTGTGAAATCCCAGAACTAATGAATTTTAAAGTATAAGAGTAACAATCTTCCTATGGGGTCATACTCTTGTGACAGGGAATAAACCCATCAGCCTCACCAGCAGTTTACTTAAAAGCCCCCAGAAGATTACTGGCTGCTGTAAGCACCTCCAATCTGTAATGCCCATTCCTCTGCAAGGCAAGAGGGAAATCTTCAAATCTGAAGTTTACTGTTATAAACTAATGCAAAGATGCCACCTCACTACATTATCAGCATAGTGAAGTTGCAACTTAAAATCACCTTTTACATTTTCATATTATTGTGTGATAGCCAAATATCTTCACATGAAAACTCAATCATTATTATGGAAAACTTGTAAATCTGGAGCTCACATCCATACACATGCGCACACACACACACACACACACACACACATCACCCTCCTAATCCTTAGACGAGGGAAAAAAAATAATATTTTCTCAGACTTACTTTCTCAAACTCCAGTATTTCAGAATTTGAAAATATGAAATCAGCAGGCTTCCTAAGGTGTAATGCTCTTGTGAAAGAGAAGATATTCACCCTCCTCGCCACGAGTTGACTTGGAGACCTGCAGAAGATTATCGGCTATTGTAAGCATCTCCAATCTGTACTGGCCATTCATCCTTAATGCAAGTGAGAAATCTTTAAATCTGAGGTTTATTGTTATTAAATTCATTCAAAGATGCCACCTCACTTCACATTGTTTATCCACGTAGTCATGTTGCATCACACAATCACTTTATACAATTTCATGAAATTTTATAATTGATAATCAAATATCTCCGTATGAAAACTCAATCATTATTATAGTATACATCTAAATCCTGCACATACACACACACACACACACACACACACACACACACCCTTCTACTCTGCTGACAAGGGAGATAAATTCATTTTTCTCAGACTTAGTTTTTCAAATTCCAGTACTTCAGAATTTTAAAATATGAGGCTAGCAGGCTTTCTATGGGGTACTGCTCTTGTCACAGGAAATAAAGCCACCCTCCTCACAAATCGTTGACTTAAAACCACCAGAAGATTACCTGCTGCTGTAAGCATCTCCATTCTCATTGACCATTCACCCTTAAGGCAAGAGTGAAATTTTTGAATCTGAGGTTTCTTGTTATAAGTTGATTCAAAGATGCCACCTCACTACATATTATTTATAAATGTAGGGACCTTGCATTGTCAAACCACCTTATACATTTTGATAGCAATTAACAAGTGACAGCCAAATATCTCCACATAAACTCAATGATTATTATAATAAACTTGTAAATCCTGTGCTCGGGTGTAGACACACACACACATGCAAACATACATACACACACACGCACACGCACACGCATGCACGTGCGTTGAGAAGGGCAAAAATTTACTACTTTCTCATACTTGGTTTCTCAAACTCCAGTACTACAGAATTTTAAAATATGAGGTTAGGAGGCTTCATAGAGTGTATTGCCCTTGCAACAGGGAATAAACACCCCCTCCTCACCAAAGGTTGACTTAAAACTCTGCAGAATATTACAGGCTACTCTAAGCTATACCGATCTGTAATGGCGATTCACCCTTAAGACAAGAGTGAAATCTCTGAATCTGAATTTTATTGTTATAACTTGATTCAAAGATGCCACCTCACTACATATTATTTACCAACATAGTGAATTTGCATTCAAAATCACCTTATACATTTTTACAATATTTTGTGTCATAACCAAATATCTCCACATGACAACTTAGTCATCATTATAGTAAATTTATAAATCCCGCAAACACACACACACACACACACACACACACACACACACACACACACCCCACCTTGCAACGTGACTGAGGAGGGAGAAAAAAATATTTTCTCAGACTTAATTTTTCATAACCAGTACTTCAGAATTTTAAAATATGTGGTCAGCAGGCTTCCTATCGGGTAATGTTCTTGTGACAGGGAATAAACCCAACCCCTTCACCAATAGCTGACTTAGAAGCTCCCAGAAGATTACTGGTCACCGTAAGCACCTCCATTCTATACTGGACAGTCACACTGAAGGCATGATTGAAATCTCTGAATATGATGTATATTGTTATAAGTTGATTCAAAGATGCCCCTTCACTACATACTATTTATCAAGGCAGTGAAGTTGCATCTGTAAGCCACCTTATATATTTTCATAACATGTTATAATAGATAACCAAATATCTCTGCATGAAAACTCAATTATTATTATAGTAAACTTTCAAATCCTGCACACACACACACACACACACACACACACACACACCTCTCCTACTCTGCTGACAGGGAAGAAAAAAATACTATTTTCTCAGACTTAGTTTCTCCAACTGCCATACTTAAGAATTTTAAAACGTGAAATCAGCAGGCTTCCCATGGGGTTATTTTTCTTGTGCCAGGGAATAAACCCACCAGCCTTAACAATAGTTGCCTTAAAAGCCTCCCAGAAGATTACTGGCTACTGTAAGCACCACTAACATGTAATGTTCATTCACCCTTAAGAGAAGAGTGAAATCTTTGCATCTGAGATTTATTGTTATAAGTTGATTTCAAGATGCCACCTCACTACGTATTATATATCAACGTAGTGCAGTTGCATCCCAAAACCATCTTATACATTTTCATAATATTGTATAAGTGATAACCAAATGTCTCCACACAAAAATCAAATATTATTATAGTAAATCTGCAAATCCGGAACACACACATAACCCACTCTCCTACCCCATTGATGAGGGAGAAAAGAGTACTATTTTCTGAGATTTAGTTTCTGAAACTCCAGAACTTCTTAATTATTTTAAAATATGAGGTCAACAGGCTTGCTATACGATTATTCTCTTGGGACAGCGCATAAACCCACCAGCCTCACCAATAATTGACTTAAAAGTCCTCAGAATATTACTGGCTACTGTAAAGCACCTCCAATCTCTAATGGCCATTCACCTATAAGTCTATAGTGAAATCTTTGCAGCTGAGATTTATTGTTATAAGTTGATTCAAAGAGGCCATCTTACTACATATTATTTATCAAGGTAGTGAAGTTGCACCTGAAAACCACCTCATACATTTTCATAATATTTTATAAGTGATAGCCAAATTTCTCCATATCAATACTCAATCCTTATTATAGTAAATTTGTATATCCTGCACACACAAAAACACACACATGCCTACACACACACACACACACACACACACACACACACCTCACCCTCCTACCTTGTTGTGGAGGGAGAAACAATACTATTTTCTCATACTTAGTTTCTCAAACTCCTGTACTTCAGAATTTTAAAATATGAAGTCAGCAGGCTTCCTATAGGGTAATGCTCTTGTCACAGGGAATAAACCCACCCTCCTCACCAAAAGTTAAGTTAAAACTAAAACTCCTGAGAAGATTACTGGCCACTGTAAGCACCTCCAATCTCTATTGGCCATTCACCCTTAACGGCAAGAGTGAAATCTCTGAATCTGAGGCTTCTTCTTATAAGTTGATTCAAAGATGCTACTTCACTACATATTGTTTATCAATGTAAGGAGGTCGCATCTTCAAACCAAGTTATACATTTACATAATATTTTACAAGTGATAGTTAAGTATCTCCACATAAAAACCATTATTATAATAAACTTGTAAATCCCATGCACGCACACACACGCACACACACACACACACACACACACACACAGACACACACACCTTCATGCCCCTACGCCATTGAAGGAGAAAATATACTATCTACCCAGACTTAGTTTTTCCAAATCCAGTACTTCAGAATTTTTAGATATGAGGACAGCAGGCTTCCTATAGGAAAATGCTCTTGTGACAGAGAATAAACCCACCCTCCTCACTAATGTACCTCTGGAACATCTACCTGTCACTAATCTCTTTTATACAGAATTAGCTTTTTACCATGATGATACCATATGCTCTTAATCATGTATACTTACTTAGAGAGCAAAAATAATCACAAATTACAGGGCCTCAATAAAAATCAGTGCTGAAATATGTTCATTTCATTCTTAAAAAAAACATTGGTTTCCAGATGATGAACTCAGTATTTGTGAATAATGTTGATTTCAACAGGAAGGGCATTTGTACATAAGTTGTGCTTAGGAAGTAAGACAGGGTCCCACTTAGAATGTTGCATTTCAGTGGTCAACATGACATCAGGGTAGAAATGTGCAATAAGAGACCATAGGAATAAATGGAACTGTCCATAAAATAATAAGTGGTATCTACCTAAAGCCTTCAGCAAGCATTATATGCAATGGGAATAAGCTAGAGGCATTTCCAATAAGATCAGTTGTGAAACAAGCATGTCCATTATCACCACGATTATTCAATATGGTATTAGAAATGCTAGCTGCACCAATAAGAGAAGAAAAAGAAATTAAAGGAATTAAAATAGGCAAAGATGAAACTAAGTTATCACTCTGCTGATATGATGATATACTTAGAGAATCCCAGGGAATCAGGTAAAAAAACTACTTGAAACAATAAACAATTTTGGCAAAATTGCAGGTTACAAAATAAACCTACACAAATCATCTGCATTTCTATATATTACTAACAAAGCCCAACAGTAAGACATAGAAAGAGAAATCTCATTTAAAGTTACAGTAGACACCATAAAATATTTGGGATTCTACCTGCCAAAACAAACTCAGGGACTATATGAACACAATTACAAAACGCTTTTTGCACAAATAAAGTCAGATCTAAGTAAGCCCAAGAATTGTGGTCTCCAGCAGTCGCCCATCTCTTGCCAGAGGCTGTACCCATTCCAGAGAGACACTGCAGAGATACAAAGGAGAACAAGCCAAGAAAAGGTGGACGTACCTTTAAGCAGCAGATTTGACTGAATTCTCATCAAAAACATGAGAAATTAGGTGGAAAATACTATATTGGTAAAAATTCAATTCCCTGGAATGTTCAGAGACTGCCAGGCACAGCCCTGTAGGGGCACAGAGGAGCCTTTACCCAAAAGGGGCATCATGTACCTGATTGTCAGGGACGTGGGGAGCCAAGTTTTCTCTCAGGGGATTTGTTCTTTTTTTGAGGGGAGGGGTGGGAGCTTCAGGGGCTGGGGGTTCCCTCTGTTACTTTAAACTCCCGTTCGCACACCTCCACCCTCAGGAATTGCTCAGACATTGCCCCCTCGGCTGCAACAGCAGCAAGGAGAGCCACCCAGAGGTGCCCAGGGTTGAGCCCTCAGCCCCCCGTGGACAGACGCTCTTGCACACTTAAACCCAGTCGGATGTCAAACGTGGCCATAAGGGTCCAGATGATCGAAAGGTCTGATGCCTCTCCACCACCCCGCCCGGCAGCGAGGACCCCAGTTTTTCACTTCCATGAGGGGCACCATGCATGGGCAAACAGGGTACCCGTCGAAGCAGGGGCATCAGGCCCCAGGCCCAGGGTCTTTCCTGAGTACAGTCCTGGGTGTCAATGAGAAACCAGCGGAAAAAAGACGTATGTCCCCCTGCCCACCAATCAAGGCCTTCTGTCTGGGCCTGTCATGCCACTCTCAGCCAATGGGCTTCCAGAGTCGTTTGAAATGGGCCAATAGGTGACTTTCCCTCCCTCCTTTCACTCTCCTTAGCAAGATGGCCACCGTTACAGGCTGCCATTTCACAACCCCGGAGGTGACCTTGTGAAGAAGGGGACGCCCAAGTTGGGCTCATCTCCTTCGGTTCAGCCCCCTACCCGTTCTTCAGGGTTAGTGGAGGCAAGGGGTGATGGACAATCATGGCTCTCCCCTACCCCGTCCCCGGACACGGACGTGGGAAAGGGGAGCAAGAAGGGACTTTAGTGGGGGTGGGGGCTGAGGGTTAAAAGTCTTTACCTCCAGATGGGCGAGTCACTGCTGCTGTTGGCCTCCTGTCCTTCTGAGGTCTGGCATGGGGGGCTGCGGAAGGAATGGGAGTAGTCGAAGGAGGGAAAAACTGGGTAAGACTGGAACCTTGGGCTGCCTCCTGGGTTCCCCTCCTACGGCTGTCTGGCACGCCCCCTCAGGAGGACACCCAACAGAATGAGACAAAAGTCGAGGCCCCGCCCCTCTAGTGGAGAGGGAAGCTGGAGGAGTTAAGGCCCTCCCCATCTAAGGAGCTAGACAGACAATCTCCCCTCCCCCTCTGTCCCATGAAGTGCCCCCTGCTGCCTTGGGACCGCTTCTGCATCATAGCTCTGCTCCCTCTCTGAAACCTGAAAGCCTCAGCTCTTCCCCCTCCCAACACCTCCCCTCACTCCCCAAACCCTTCGCCCTCCCCAAATTTCCTCCTCCACGGGAAAAAGAGGAGAGGTGAGAGGAAAACAAGAAGTTTACTCTCATCACATTCGACTAAAGGAAGGAATAAAATGCACACTCATTTTGGTATGAAACCTATCTCACAATACAGGAAAATGGGGGAGAAGGAGATAAGCAGGGTGGGGTGGATGATGGAAGGGAGGGTAATGGGAGGAGGGAGCAATTTGAAGTCAACGCTCGGGGAGGGACAGGATCAAAAGACAGAACAGAAACAATGGGGGGCAGGATAGGATGGAGGGAAATACAGTTAGTCTTACACAACACGACTATTATGGAAGTCATTTGCAAAACTACACAGATAGGGCCTATATTGAATTGCCTGCCTTCCCAAAGGGAATGGGTGGGGATGGAGGTATGGGGAGAAGTTGGAACTCAAAGTTTTAGGAACAACTGTTGAGTATTATTCTTGCTACCAGGAAATAAAAAATACAGTTAATGGGGAATAGAAAGTCATCTGGCCCTACAGGACAAAAGAGAAGATGGGGACAAGAGAAGGAAGGATGATACAAGAGAGGACAGATTGGTGATAGGGAAAATTAGATTGCTTGGGGTATTGGGGTGGGGGAGTGGACAAATGGGGAGAAAATTTGGAATCCAAAATCTTGTGAAAATAAATGTAAAAAGTTTAATAAATAAATTTATTAAAAATATAAAAAAAAAATTTCCTCCTCCACATACATACCTTCAGTATTTTCCCTTCTAGGTGGAGGCTACTTGGCCCTGCCTACCTCCTATTTCGGGGAAAAAATACCCCAAAATTTGCCTGGGAAAGTAAGCTCTGCCTTTGTTCAATGAACCGCCTCCTACACAGGCACTCCCATCCGCACTCTCACTTCTCACTTTCTTTCTTCTCACCTTCCTTTTCCCCCCAGCCCCTGCGCACTGTTGGTGTAGTCTCTGGAAGGCAGCTGTCTTGTCCCTGAATCTGCCTGAGTCTTACTTTGCTCATTCACAAAATAGGCATCACAGCCTCATTTTTGCTCTTGCCATTCCAAGGTTCTTGGCAGGCTCAAATCTGTACATGAATATTTTTTGCTTGACAATTGTTACCCCTGGGTGGAGGAGTCTGAGATTTTTCATCCTTCCAGGACCCAGGCCTCTCATCCACGCTCTGGCCTGGCCAACTCATCCTCCAACCTACCCCTTTCCTGGTGGGTCTAAAATCCAGGAGAAGGCTCATCTCCCTAGGGCTTTACTCAAACTCACAAAGATTCCTAGGGGAGAAACCCTTTAGTTGTGGGTGTTGGGACAATAACCTCCTCCTCCTCCTCCCCATTATAACTCTGGAATTTCTCTAGCTATTCCTGCAATTCCATTTATACAAAACCAGCCTCTCACCACCAGTGTCACCATCAGAACTTAATTACACTTCACCAGAAGGTGAACACAGTAATTATCCAAACTGATGGAGGATCTCCATAAAAACAAAAGAATCATCAATACATCTCAGTACTCACATCAACATCAGCCACATCTGCCACATGATGCCTTCATTAGGTGGATCTTGGATGGTATTGCCTTCAACACAAAGCAAGTTTATTCAAAGATATACTTAATTCCTTTTGGACATGCTGTGTTTAAGGTGCTGGCTGAACTTCCAGATAGACATGACCAACAGGCAATTCTGGCAAGAAATACTGACTAGATATAAAGACTGTGAGTCATCTGCTGGATAATGAAAGATACAGAAGCTGAGGATACCACCGAAGGAGTGCAGGAACAGAGCAGAACACACAGGGCAGGTCACTGGGTAATCCCTATGGTTAAGCCACTATTGAATATTATAATCTGTCAAAGGCAACTAAGAAAGAGTGGTTTGACTGAAAGGAGCAGAATCCTGAGAGCTGAGTACCCACCACAGATCATGTACTTAATACAGGCTTGTTGTCTTGACTTTTTTTTCTTGGAAGTCAAGGCACAAAAGAGCATCTCAGAAGACCCACTTTAGGACACTCTCATGCCCTATAGAGAAGTCAAACAGAGTAAAGAACTAAGAAATGACATTAAAGTTAGCAGATAAATGTGTGATTTTTCCCAAGGTGAAAATGATGAAGGGCAGCTAGGTGTGCAGTGGAGAGAGCACTGGCCCTGGAGTCAGGTGGACCTGAGTTCAAATCGGGCCTCAGACACTTGGCACCTACCAGCTTTGTGATCCTGGGCAAATCACTTCACCCTGATTGTCTTCCAAAATAAAAAAAGGGAAGGAAAATGGTAGAAGACAGAGAAAAATACAAATGTTTGTTAGATGAAAAAAATGTGATGTTTTACCTTTTGACAAAGAAACAATAAGTTGGTAGCTTTGGAGAGGATGGCTTCAATCAAGTGGTACGTGTGCAAGCCAGATTGTAAGGGAGTAGGAGGTCATCTCAGCAGATGACCCTGTCTCCATATGTCACTGAAACAAAGGGGCTCATCTGTCATGAGCTCCTTCTTCTCACTAGTTCTACCCTTCAATGCACCTCAGCACCATTCACTCTACTCTCTCTTTCTTTGCACAAGTCTTAGAGAAAGTGGCTCCCTTCCTGACAAATATCTTATTTTTAATCTGTGTCCACAAGTTTCTTCTCGATTGCTTACAAGCATGCTCCAATCTCCCTTTCCCTAAAACAAAACAAAAATTCCTTTACTAGAGCTTACCATCATCAGTCTCTTCTCACTTTCACAGAAAAACTATAACAAGTTTTCTAAACTGATCACCTCCACATTTTTACTTCCTACTCATTGCTTAAACACTTGAAGTTTTGCCTTTGGGCTTCTGGTATCTTCATTCAGCTCAGCTTCCTCTTTGCAAGATCCTCAATGACCTTTTAACTGCCATGGCCTTGTCTCAGATTTCATCTTTCTTGATCTTTCTGTGGTACCTGAAACCACTGAGCTCCCCTACCTCTGAGCCACTCTTTGTCTTCCCTGGATTCATCTGTTGCTACTCACTATCTGACTCTTCCTCTTCAACCTCCTGTAATGGATTATCATACGTATCCTACCTTCTATTTCTAGATATAACCCAAGGCTCTGTTCTGGCTTTCTTTTTCTTCTACAGTTGCTTTCCATGATTTTATTAGTTACCATAAGTTTGATCATCATTTTCATACAATCTATGCCAAGATTTATACAGTGAGGGCAACTCTTTCTCCTGAATTCTCTTTCTAGATGGGCCATTTAAGTCCTCCTTACCTTTACAACAAATTCCATCTCATACAACAGTTAGGTTTCCAGGATCAGACTGGCTATATCTCCTCCTCCAGCTTTTAAAGGTAACCCTGTAGAGTCAGGGAAAACAAATTCCTATGTTGGAGATGTCCTAAAACGGGTAACTATTCTGCATCTTGTATCTATCACTTCTCTTGGCATTGTTTGTAACTGACAGAATATTTGTTTTTCAAACTAGTTTAATTTTATAATGTTATTTTTATTATATAAATTATTATCCTGGTTGAACTCAGTGTACCCTGCAGCACTTTATATGAGTATTTCCAGATTTCTCTGAAATGTTTTATTATAGTGTGATATTCCTTTATATTCACACATCATTATTTATTACCCATTCTCCAACTGATGGACACCTCTCCCTTTCTTCATAGTTCTATTCCACAACAAAAAGAGTAGCTATAATTTTTTTTGTACATATGAGTCTTTTTTCTTTAATCGTTGTGGGGTATATCTAGGAAGGGTATGTCCAATATAATTCAGTCAGTTATTAAGCATCTACTATGTGTCAGTGACTGGGCTGAGGGTTGAGGATACAAAAAGGGACAAAAGACAGTTTCTGCCTTTGGGAAGCTCACAATCTAATTGGGGGGACAACAAGCAGACAAATAATGTATAAACAAGCTGTATGGTGGATAAATAGGAAATAATTTAAAAAGGGAAGACACTCGAATTAAGAGGGGTTGAGAAAAACTTTCTGTAGAAGGTGGGATTTTAGTGAGAACTTGAAGGAATTGACTTTTTGACCATAATTTAAAATTGCTTTCCAGAATATCTGAATCATTTTGCCATCTGCCAATTTGATGTGAATGAAGTAGAATATAAGGGTAGCTTTAATGTTCACTTCTCTAATGATTAATGATTTGGGGCATTTTTTTCTTATGGCTGTTGATTGCTTGAATGTCTTCCTTTGAAATCTACCTGTTCATATTCTTGGACCTATCAGATAATGGTTCTAATTACTGTAAATTTGAATCAGTTCCTTCTATATATCTTGTATATGAGGACTTTACCAGAGAAAGGTACTGTAAATATTTTTCTCAATTATCTCTTTCCCTTTTAATTTTGGTTTTTTAATGGAAAACCCTTTTTAAATTTTATATAATCATTTTATTATCTGTGATTCTTTCTGTCCCTTGTTTAGTCATGACCTATTCTTCCACCCCTAGATCAAAGAGGTAATTTTTTCCTTGCTCCTCTAATTTATTTTTGATTTCCCCTCTTCCATTTGTCATGAATTCATTTTTAGTATGTATTGGTATATGACATGAGATATTGCTATATGTCTAATTTCTGCTAGATTGTTTTTAGTTTTCTTAAAAGTTTTGGTTGAGTTTTGAGTTCTTCCTTAGTAGATAGGCTCTTTGAATTTATCAAACACTATGCTACTCTGATGCTATCCTATAGCCTCGCTTGTACCTGATCTGTTTCACTGATTGTCCTCTATATTTTCTAACTGCTTTGAAATATGATTTGAGATCTTGTCCTTCTAGGTCCACTTCTTTTCCCTTTTTTGCATTATTTCCCTCAAGATCCTTGACCTTTTGTTCCTGCAGATGAATTCCATTATTATCTTTTCTAGCTCTATAATCTAACCCTTTGGTAGTTTGATTGGTATGACATTGTACAAGCTAATTTAGCTAGCATAGTCATCATTATTATACTGACGTGGCTTGCTCACAAACAAATCAGTAGTTCTCTGAGAATTTGTCATCCATTATTTCTGTAAATAATATTTATTATTTACAGAATATGGTTATATTCAAACATTTCTGGTATTTCTTTTGGCAGGTAGACACCCAGACATTTTACCCATTTGGTAGGTGTTCTGAGTGGAATTTCTCTTTTTATCTATTTCAGATGGAATTTTTTGAATACTATGCAGAAGTGTTCATGACTTATGTAGATTTCCCTTCCTGCAACTTTGCTAAAATAATTAATTGCCTGATTAAAATTTCTAGATGATTCTTATGGATATTTAGATAGACTATCCTATCACCCGCCAAAGAGATAATTTTGTTTCCTCTCTGCCTATTGCTTACTCCTTTATTTTTCCTGTATTGTTGCTATAGCTAAAACATTTCTAAAGAGCAATTCCCAATAGATGTATATACCTTCATTTGCATTCTGTATACTACACCAGAGTAGCTCCCTCCTTCCACTCTGTTATCCTGTAATCATACCTCATCAGCCATATAATCACATGATCAAGATGTTATGAACATTTGCTTACTTACAGTGCAAATGATAGACCATGATCACTGTTGTGGGAAACAAGGAAGTTCTGTTTCCACAGAGTTGTGACCTAATACATTCAGGTGAAGGACAGAAACTTCTGCAGGCTTGATGAGCTGTTTGAGAGAAAGCCTATCAGAGAAGAGAACATAAAGTCACATGGTCAGGGGATGGTGTCGAGGGAGATACAAAACAGCATAAAAAGCTTCCATTTTTTCTGAACATATTATAGTAGTCTTATAATCTTACTGGGAAAGCTACCTCGTCCATTCAGGACGTAAAGATTAATAAAAGTTTCCCTGATTTCACAACAGGTACTGCTCTTTTTTTAAGGTGAGCATGTTTCTCACAGTTGGGAGCTTGCTATTTGGGCTCATTTCTCACACTGTCATGAACATTACTAGGCATCTTGAAAACACCATGTGCTTGAAACCAATAAATGTTCTGAAGAAATAAACCTTACTTTGCCTGTAACTGAAGTAGTAAGCTTGTTTTCCAGTTTAAACTTGTCCTCTGCTCCTTTTACTATTCTTCTGCTGGATTTGCAAATGAATTGGATAGTTGTTGATTAATGTTTGTATAAGAGATAGCCCCAGGTTGCCAGTAGTAGAAGAGAAGAAAGTCAGATCTGAAGAGATTCTTTCCTTATAAAGGTTAAAAATAAAGTAATATCTGCCACTGAATTTTAAATAGTTATTATTACATACAATACTTGTCATTAGCTGGTAAAAAGTAAATATTTTATACTGTATCTAGCTAGACATTTTTGTCAATTTAGGTGGTTAATTTTTAAAAATGAATTTCCATCTCTATGGAAGAGAGTTTTAAAATTCTTCTACCACTTTCTTCCATGTATTTGTGTAAGCAAGCATTTTTACTTTATTCTTATTTTAACTCAAAATATAGAAGTAAACTCAATATGGAAGCAGATTAAAGAATGCATTTGTCTTCTGTCGAACCAAATATTGCAAACCTTTGTTCAAATAAAAAAGCTTAACATCAAAATTTTATATATATATATACATATATGTGTGTATACACACATGCATATACATACATATATATGTATTGTATGTGTTAGTTTGTGTGTTAAACCTCTTCCAAGATGTAATTTATTTCATTAAATATTATTTATACTCAACAAAATTTATAAAAATAAATTTGCTGTGAAGTTTTGCATATAATAGTGAGCATATAAGATATTGCTAGATTCTTTAAATTCCAACAGAATTTAAATATAAAATATAATACTCATAAAACATAAAATATAAATATAACATAACAGAATAGAATATAACTATAATAAAATATAAAGTATGATACATATAAAATACCCATAATTATTTTATAATTACAGTTTGATAATTTTATACATGGAGTTTTTATACTTGGTAGAATTAGCTTTATATCTTCTAATTCTGTAACATAAATTTTAATTTAGACCTTTTGGGGACAAAATTTATTATTGCAGTTATTAAAAGCAATTAATGAATAAATCTAAAAAGATATTATGAGTAGTGTGTTAAATTACCCGGAGGTTTACTACACATTTTTTGTTGAAAGGGGTTGGCAGTACAACAAAGTTGGGAACCTTACTCTAGGAGATAAAGCACACTCCTTGTTTGGCTTAAAGCCTTTCACAATCAACCCCCAACCTACTTTTCCAGTCTTCTTCTACATTACTCTCCTTCCTGAACTTCACGGTCTAGTCCAGGGGTGGGGAGCCTGCAGCCTCAAGGCCACCTGTGGCCTTCTACATCCTCAGGTGCAGCCTTTTGACCAAGTCCAAGTTTTACAGACCAAGTCCTTTTATTAAGGGGATTTGCTCTGTGAAATTTGGATTCAGTGAAAGGGCTGCACTTGAGGATCTAGAGAGCAGTATGTGACCTTGAGGCCGCAGGTTCCTCACCCTGGGTCCTACTAGCTTTCTTGTGGATCCTCAAGCACAGAACTCGATCTATTGCTTCTATACTGGTCCCTTATATCTGTAATGCTCTCTCTTTACTACTGCCTGCTAGTCCCTTATTTCTGCCATCTGTGGAAATGTTTTCCTGATTCCCCCAAACACTGGCACACATAGTAATTATTTAGCAAAAGTATTATAAGTGGGAAGGGAATGAGCATTATGTACCAAGGGCTGAATGAAACACTTTTCACAAATATCATCTCCTTTGATTCTCATAACAACCCAGGGAGATAGGACAATTATTATCTCCATTTCACAAGTGAGGAAACTGAGGCAGACAGATGTTAAGTGACTTGACCAGGGTTACACAGCTAATAAGTGTATGAGGCTAGACTCTGGATGCAGGGTTCTATCTACTGCGCTACTCAGTAACCTGAAACTTTGGGGGTTTTGTTGACACCTAGATGCTTGCTTTATGCATACTCCTTTTAACTCAGTAGCTACTATACTTAATCCAATTTTTAGTGGGTGGTGTGAATGTCCTAAGCTGCCAGAGCACTTGCTACACCTGCATAATAGGGAGCCCTTTGGGGATTTCCTTTTGAAAAAGTTCAGAGTCAATGATTTCAGCAAGGAAAAGGCAATATTTGAAATATAAAACAACAAGAAATGTTTAAATCCTGTGATGACTTAACCTTTTCCTCAGGTATCAATACTGATTTCAATTAATTATATGTAACCTGATTCCCAATGGAAATACAAAGGGAAGGGTTGCTTTAAAAAATATAGCTCAAAGTATTACTCCTGGTCAGATACGTCACTTAAAAAGCAGAGGTGACCTAAAATTCCTCTAAATGTTTTAAGAGTAATACTTATTTATTTTTAAAATCTGTGCACACTGCTCAGCTGCTGGGGGCAACAATTCATATAGAATTATATTTATTTTTTTCATCCAGAAAGGGAAAAAAAGCAAATGGTTACAAATATCCTACTAATTAATCAACCTAGTCCTCCAAACAATGGCTCACTGCCAGGTTCTTATAAAACTGAGGAAAGAGAAAAGCTTTGATTGGGGACAGGAAAGAAGAAAGAGTGGAATAACGCAAAATGAATGCAAGTGTCAGGAACACCAACAGCCCCCACTACATCCTTCCCAGGAATGTTGTGAGCAGTGGTGTGTTATGCCTAAGGGCTCCCTCCAAATATAAGACACTGTGATTCCATAAATATAGAACCAAAAATTGTTGGAATTATGATCAATCACTCAGAGCCGAATGGGTCCTTGGAGACCATACAGCTGAAGGGGTGTACTGACTGGTTATTGCTTAAGAACAGGCTGGGGGAGGTGGGATGGGATAAATGTACACTAAGTCATACTTTTAGGCTTAATCAGCATAATTAAGATTTTTTCATCACTTTCTCAAATCTAGACATTCAATAAAACAAATCGTGTCCTGATCTGAAGGATTTGGCAATTTTGAAAATTTAAGTGCTCACAATGAAAATTAAACAATTGGCTGGAGGGGTATCAGCCGGTGCCAACATACTCCTGGCCAACCATTTCATTTCACATTGAAGGAATTAAGGACAAAAAGGTGAAAATCCAATTAAAAGAAAAGTGAAGGGAGAAAACTCAGTCACAAAATTTTAGAATTAGGAGGGATCTCAATATCTAGGCCAAGGAAAGGGCTAGATAAGGGGTTGGGGTGGGGGTGGATGATGACTACTCAGCCATAAAATGAGGTATCACTGAGATCACTGATCTCAACAAAACCACTCATTTTTCAACAAGTCTTTTAACTTGGTTAGTTAAGGATTTAGAGTCAGGAAAAGCAATCTCTTTGCAATTTAACTTGCTATATGACCTTGAGCAAGTCTCTTGATTTTTTTAATTCTATTTCCTCACCTTTGAAATGAGGAGAAGGGGCTTGGTGAACTCTGGGGTCCTTCCTTACTCCTCAGAATCTAGGATTTCCTATCTAAATCTGGTTCTAGGTTCATACCATAATGTTGTAAAGTGTGAATTTCTGTGTGAACACTGAACAGTGTGCATGGCAAAAGAACATCTACTATTCTTTTTTCCCAGATGAAACATTCATATAACACTAGCATACTTGTAATGTCCTGAAGAGTGGATTAAGGAAATAGCCTCTCACTTTTCCTTATCAGTTTGCCTTCATCTGAGGTCACATTTTCTGGAGCCATAAAACAGGAATGAGATTTTTATGATGCACGGCTTCCCTTGCTGTATTCCTTTTGCTCTACTCCTTCTGCAAGGAATTATATAAAGCAAACAAACAAAAATACTAACACACCAGTTCTAGTCAGTCTATGCCATCTTGTAGTTTTTATGTGTTCTGAGTTCTCCAAACACATTCACTTTCTAAATATCCAAACTGAGACCACTTAATTATAGCAACACACTTGACACGTAACTCATTCAGCAATAAAAAAGCATCAAACGATTTATGAAAAAAGAAATCATCCTGTGTCCAGCAAAAACGCGGACCTGTAATTACTGTTCAGTGAGAGTGGTTTTAATATAAGACAGACAAACAAGACAAAGTAAACTCCAAAAGCACTCACAAATGGTCCTAAATAGTTTATGGCTCTCTGGGCATCATATTTAGGAGCAAAAGCTACTGCTCAAATATCCAGTGTCTTTTTTTGGGGAGTCGGAGGGGGTTACAATGTAAATTTTTTTTGGTTTCCATTTATTTATTTATTTTACATTCATTTATTTTTAGTTTTCAACATTCATTTCCACAAGATTTTGAGTTCCAAATTTCCTCCCCATCTCTCTCCTCCCCTACCCTGAAACACCATGCATTCTCATTACCCCTTCCCCCAATCTGCCCTACCTTCTATCACACCCCTCCCTTCCCTTATCCCCATCTTCACTCTTTTCTTGTAGGGCAAGATAGATTTCTATACCCCATTACTTGTATTTCTTATTTCCCAGTTGTATGCAAAAACAATTCTCAACATTTGTTCCTAAAACTTTGAGTTCCAACTTGTCTTCCTTCCTCCTTCCCCACCCATCCCCACTGAGAAGGCAAGCAATTCAACATAGGCTATAAATATGTAGTCTTGCAAAAGACTTCTGTAAGTCATGTTGTGGAAGTCTAACTATATTTCCCTCCATCCCATCCTGCCTCCCATTTATTGTGTTTTCTCTTTTGACCTTGTCCCTCACCTAAACTGTTTACTTCTAATTACTCCCTATGTCCAATATCTTTTTAAAAAATGATTTTAAAAATATGAACTAAATTCCTTATAAAGCAGTCATTGCTGTTTTGAAATATTTATATATCCCTCTAGAGTCAGTATTTGCCAGTCATAGACACCATAATGCACAGGGGCCTGGTTCCTGCTCTTCATCCATAAATACACTCTAACTGGGATGGTGTGAGAGTGGGGTCTCTCTGGGAGGATGAGGGAGGCCTTATCCCACAGGACTCCCTAACACATTAGGGTGATCACCCTTGGGTAGGCACAAATCTTGACCAGGCATCTCCAGGGGAACAGAAATGACTAGATTGTCCAAATACCTCTCAGAGTGTGCAGACCATGGAACCCAGAGTCTTTTTCTAGGCACAAGCACCAGACCACCCCAATAAAGAGAAGTTCTCATTCTTTAGAGAGGAATGCTTTACTTCTGTATCTCATTGGGTTTTATTATTCAAAGAAGTCATTCCTCATAAAGAGTCCTGTGGAGCTCATCTGTGGATAATAGGCATCTTCAGCAGCCAACACAATCCTTACAGATAATGGACTTTCTATCTCTTGCTCTGGATCCCTTCCCTGGCAGAAGCCAGGGGGTAGGAGTGCCACAAAGCCCCCCTTGTGCTTCTGGGGAGCAGCCTGGCCATAGAGGTGAGAACAGGCCTGGAGAGGGAAGGAGGCAAAGATCTCAGTCCTCCCTACTAATTCTCATCTTGGCCCCTTCAGTCCCCAGCCCACAGTGCCCACTCACTACCCCAAACTTGCCTTGGTCAGCAGCCAGGGAGATCAGAAGCCTCAGCAACAGCTATAGCTGTACATAACTCAGCATTGAGGATGAAGATGATCAGTTTATCTTCTTGCCTGGCCCTGAGGAGAGGTTTGGGAAGGGTAAATATCAGACCCTATGCTACCTGAGAGGGGAAGTCAACATCATGGGCATGGTAGCAATATAGGGAGTACTGCCAACGAAGTGCCCAAGTTATAGTCTTCAAAAGGGGGAGGGATCCAATAAAGCAGTCACTTTTCATCTTGATCTGGCAGTGGAAAAGGAGTGGGGTGCAGGGGGAGGTGAGCAATTTTTCACACACAAGTATTCTCATTGGACAGAGATTATCAGGAAGATGGCAAGAACATGGTATTCCTAGAGAATTAGGGCCCTGGTGATGATTCTGGCCTTTATCTCACAAGGGGTAGGGGAATTCAGGAGGCCAGGCTCCAGCCAGTCTCATCTGGCATAATTGAGGTTGGTCAAGAATCTGGAGTCTAACTGATTTCAAAGAGACATTATGGTGATGTCAGGAATCTGGTATGGGCACCTGTAGGGGATGAGGGGGTGGAGGTGGAGGAGGTGCCCAGGTCAGTTTCTTTTCTGTACTCTATAGGGTGAAAGGCACCAGAAGGCCATTCTCTTTACAGTCTGGTCTGACAATGGGGTATTGGGGTGGGTCAGGGCAGCAAGCCTCCAAACAGAGGCCTTGATTAAAGTATGTTCCTTTGAATCAGAAACAGAGTCTGGTCCACAGAGGTCAGTCTAGGCTGGGTCCAATACATACATAACTCCTGTAGGGCAACAGTCACTTCAGGGTCTCAGTGGAAGAGGGGAGTGAGAATCAAACAGTCCAGGTAGTAGCTGCTTTGAAGTTGACATCACAGGGATGTCAGAGGAGGGCTCAGCCTGCATGGGCAGCAGCCACTGTCCTTTAGGGGCAAGTGCCAACTTCATGGATTCTGAGTTTCTTGGAAAGCCTAGGACTGGGCCTTCTCTCTAGCCTGTTACTTTGGCCCATCTCTTCACAGAGTTAGGGTCCATTCTGCATAAGACACACTGGAGAGATACAAAGGAAAACAAGTCATGAAATAATGGAAACATCTTCAGGCAGCAGATGTGGGGATTTTCAGAAAAGACACAAGAAATCATTATTTTGTCCATCATGGGTGAAAATACTGATATCGGCAAGAGTACGATTCCCTGGGCTGTTGAGAGTCTTCTGGGCATAGCCTGGCAGCTGTCTGAAGAAAGTGCCACCCCACAGCCACTCATGACCTTTTCTCCCAGTGAAGCAGGGGCCCTAACTCACTTCTAGTATCTCCTGGGGTGTCTTTTTTGGTGGGGTTGGAATGAAGCAGAGGCTGGTTTTTCCATTGCTTCTCTTTCTGGTCACAAAACCCTCCCTCCATCCCAGGAATGATTCAGAACAGTCCTAGCCAGGTGGATGGCAGGTGTACCAAACCCCATCCCACCTCCCAAGTAACAGCCATCTGGGGCTGGCACTTGCACTCTCCTAGGAAAGGAGTCCCCTACCACCCACGAACCTGGAGAGTCCCCTGATGGTAGCTATGTCTGAGCAGCGGAACTAACAGGAGAAGGCCTTCATGCCAGGGTAAAGAGGTACCAGGGTCTTGGTGGCGCCACACTCCAGTCTCTTCCAGCACTGGCAGGCCAGGATTGTGGAGAAGGGCTCACACACTTCCCTCGCTCTGTGCCAGTCAATCACGGCCCCCCTCTTTGGAGGTCTCACGTGATACTCTCCACCAATGGGCTTCATCCACCTGCCCTTAGGAAGATGGCCAGCCCTTGTCTTTCCCAAATCTCAAAAATGAGGACTCCCTGCTGGGGATCTGCTCCCTCATTCATAAAAGGCCCTCCTCATGCCCCCCTCCCCCCTCCACAGAAATGCGGGTGTCACCTCTTCCACTCCCACAGCAGAGAAGCTCCCCTTTTTCCTTCTTACTTCTGGTCATGGTGCCCCCCAATCCAGGCCAAAGTTGTATGTGGGGGCATTAGAGAAAAAAGAGGTGAGCAGCTGTCTGGGCCCCTCCCCCTTCCCCACCAAGTAGCCGTGGGGAGAGGCCCATGTTGCTCCGGGGCTTGGGGGTGGGAAGGCAGGCCGGCTGCAAGGTGGGAAGGATTCCATTCAATGGGTGCCTCCCAACAGCCAATCAGCTGCCGGCTCTTGGCCAAAGGCTCTCAAACTCTTTCAAAAGGACCAATCAGCAGCTCTTCCCTCCCTGCCTCCCCATCCTTTCTTCCAGTCTTTGGGAAAATGGCTCCCAGCCCTGCCCTTCACCAAGGTGCGAGGTGACTGCTGGGGTGGTGATGCAGGACTGGGGAACCCTACCTCCTGAAAAACCCTCCTCTCTATCCCACTCCAGGCCTCCTATCCCTTGCAGTCTCTTCCCCAAAAGAAGACATATGGTCCCCTCACCCCTCCACCCCCCATTCAGATCGGAAATAAGCTCGCCCTGTTTGTCCCTGTAATGTCCATGGACATGTCCTTCGCAGGATCACAAGGCCTTGCATCCTTTGGGCAGAGAAGGGAGTGGGGACAAAGAGGGGTGAGGACAAGTGTCGGGGGACCTCTATTACTTCTCAGGAATGGTCAAGGTCACTTCCTTCTCAAACTTCTCCTGGGACCCAGGCCAAGGGCAATGACAGAGGGGAGGACCAGTCTAGACACCCTCTTTCTGGGAGTGGGGAGAGTGCCATGGAGGTAGGGAGGGAAGAAAAGAGGGGATCCTATTCCTGGCTCCCTTGTGGCTTTGGGGAGAAGGTCCCTGGCCTCTCGTCTCCAGAGGTCCATAGCTTGGCCTTCCCAGAGGCTCCAGGTCCATCATGTCCTCTGAGAGGGGCTGGCAGACAAAGGGGTGTGAGCCCCCTGGGCTGGTGCCCCTTTGGGGGCACACACTGGCCACCTGCTGAGACTGAAGCTAAGGTAACCACACATATACACTTGAGCTGATCTGGAGAGTGGAAGGGATTTGGCTCTGCCCACCACAAAGTGGATGGTCTGTTCTCCCTTTCCTCTCTTCCTCCTCCTCCTCCTCCTCCTCCTCCTCTGACAGCACCCCTACTGTTCAGAGGCTGCTGCTGCTGCTAGTGGTGCTACTGCAGCTCTCCCCTCCTCCCTCTCAATGTCACACACAGACACACACACACACACACACACACACACACACACACACACCTGTACCCTCCCCGTTAGGGGAGAAGGGAAGGAAAGATGGTGGGTGGGGTAGGAGAAAGCTTCCCCAAGGATGCTCGGGAGGCCATTTATCCCTGCTGGCCTGATGGTACTGGTTCCCATTGTCCAGGGAGACATTCCATGACCCTGACTGGCTCCTGTGGAGGATGCGATGACATCATGATGCTGAGAAACAGCCAATGGTCACCTGACAAGGTTTGTGATGTCAAGAAAAGTAGTAGTGGGAAGCAAAAGATGGCACAGCCTAGCTGGAAGATGAACCATCCCAAGAAATAGCAAGATTGTGTCCTCTCTCTGTTGATTTTCAATGCAAGGGCTGCTGTAATGGCCCTTTACCAAAGACCCACATAAAAAGCTTATCTTGATTTGAAACATTAAAGAAAAAGTGGTAATTATATATAGATCAAAACAGGCATGCAATACCCTGAGATGGGGAACAAATCAAAGATGGTACACAGAGTTCTCAAAGAGAAACTTCACTCTTATATGATAAGATTCAGAACAAGGTGAACTATTTGACCTTTATTCTTATGGTTCAAAGAGGCATTTGAAGATTCCTTGAAATAAGATTCTATCTCTCTCCCCCTGGAGCTCAGTGATTTTTAAATTCTCTCTTCTTGATCTTTTTCCCAGGTCAGTTGCTGTAAATATTAATATCTCTTTTCAATCTTTTCACTGTTTTCATATTTCTTTTTGTCTCATGGAATCATTCACTTTTGTTTGGTCCATACTAATTTTCAGAGACTCTATAGTTTAGGCAAGATTTTGTACCTCTTGTGTCAAGCTGTTAATTTTCTTTTAAATTGTCACTCCAACCCTCATTTCTTTCCAGTTCATTATCCTAGTAATGTTATTTCATTTATATAATTATTTTAAACTCTTTTGTAAGGCTTATGGTTTATTTCACTCCATCCAGAAATTCTAGTCGCACTTATGACCAAGTTTTTATTTCTCTTTGAGGCTCTGCTTGTGAATCTTTTGGAGTCATTCTCTATTTGGGGTTTTATGTCTTGGGCATCTGTCACCATGATAGGTCTTAATGGGGGGATTCTTTAAAAAAAAAACTCATTCTTCCAGCTTTGCTTCCCAACTTTAGACTTGTGTTCAAGTTCTGAGCACTGAGGTAGGGAATATCTGGACCTCTCTTGGACCTGCTGCAGCTTTCTCCAAGTATTTAGTGTTTTGTTTCCTGTAATATCTCAGGGATGGCTCAGGTTAGAACCTTCCAACTTTCACTGTCCAAGTCCAGAAACCAACAAGCATTTATTAAGCTCCTTGAGGACTGGGACAGTTGTTGCCTTCTTCCCAGCTCCTAGTATCTGGCATATGTTTTTGTTGTTTATTCATGCACAGCTCTTCATGACCCCGTGGACCGTAGCATGCCAATTCTGTTCATGGGTTTTTCTTGGCGAAGATACTGGAGTGGTTTGCCATTCGCTTTTCTGATAAATCAAGGCAAACAGAAGTTAAGTGACTTGCCCAGGGTCACCCAGCTATCAAGGGTCTAAGGCTAGAGTTCCTCATTCCAGTCCCAGCTCTCTATGCACTGATAGCCACTGAGTTGCCTCTCTGCCATATAGTAAGATATTGTTGAATTGATTTAAGTTGAATTGATTTCTCCTGCACAATCTTCTCCACATAGGCACATCAAGGTTACAGGGAGCAGTGGGCAGGAGCCATTTTGAAAAAATTTCTGAGAAGATGCAGAAGCTGTCCCTTGGTCCTGGGCCCAGCGTCTGCCCCAAGAAGCATTTTCAGAGGATTAGCGCAGAGGCAAATGTCTAAGAGAAGCTGCGGGGAGGCATGGGGGCAAAGGAGAGCTCAAGCCCATGTAGGAGGGCCCCTTTGAGGAAGGAGAGAGAACACTTCTAACTGGGAGATCTGTAGAGGTCACTGAGGGGGCAGCCCCTGAGCTAAGCCTTGAAAAGGGATCTTAGGGGTAGTACCCAGGAGCTGGATGGTGTCCTGCTTATGCCTTCAAATGGAACCTTCTAGTCCATTGCGTAATGGGGATGGAATTGGAGGTGGAGAAGCCTCCCTTTGTGCCTGCTTCCTGACAGTGTCCTTGGGCTCCCTGAGACATACCCTGGGGCTCTGCCCTGATGGAGGAGCCAGCTGTGACACTTTGCTTGTCAGTGGAGGGTTGAGGTTACTCAGTGTCCCAGGGACACAGGGAATGGGGGACAGTCACTTCTCCCCTCAGCCTCAGGAAGAAAGAATTTAATAATGCCTTAAAATAGACCAAGCTAGGTCAGTTGACACAGGGAATGTTTTTATTCCTAAATTGCAAATAGAAGTAGGTGGAGGAAAATCTTTATTTCAAAGTAAAGTTGTATTATCTACTTGGAATTATTTGTATTTAAAAAGCATTGCACAGATAGGAAAAAGAAAATGTTTCATATCAACCATATTTTCTTATTCATTGAAAGGTTAGGCCTTCTGGAGCTAATTTCCCTGGGCCATGGTTTTCTTATCTGCTAAGTAAGAGGGCTAGACTCAGTGGCCCCTGAGATCCCTTGGTATTCTAGATCTCAGACCCACTTCTCATCCTGAGAACTTACCACCCCCCCTCTTCCTGGGAGGCTGGTGATATTCTCCCTTGACATCTTTCTGTCCAAAGTGCAAAGGGATACCCTATAGAACTTGATATAATAATAACAATTCATTAGGCAAAAGAAAGAAAAGATCTAGAATTTTAGGAAAGATAATGAAAAAAGTTAGGGGATGCAGGAAAAATAGCACTTTCAAGTCTGAAAGTATATATAAATCAGCAGTCAGCAAATACATTTGAGCATGGTTAAAAGCTACAGATATAGTTCAACAGTCTAGACAAGGGAGAATCAGAAATATTGGAGGCAAATGATCCAGTGTTTGATAAACCAAAATGTATATATTACTTAGGAAGGAATTTGCTATTTGATTTTAAAAAACTGTTAGGAAAGTGAGAAGTAATCTGGTCGAAAGTAGACTTACATGACAGCCTTATACCTTTTTACTTGCCAATTCTAAATGGATATGTAATCTTGATATCAAAGATTATGCCATTTTTAAAAAGTAGGAGAGAGACAGATCATATACTTCTCACAGCTATGGGTTGGATATGTATTCTTAACCAAGTGAGACATAGGGTTCATTGCAAATAAGAAAATAGATCATTTTAATTACCTAAACTGAAAATCTTCTACATGAGCAAAATTAGTGTACCAGGGTAAGAAAGGAAATAGTAGAATAGTAATATGTATATATATATATATATATATATATATATATATAATTTAAAAAATTTCTGACAAGTTTTAGTGTCTAAACTATATAAAGAACTAAGATACACACTCACCCACACTCACCAGAAGCCATTTCTCAATAAACATTCATCCAAGGATATATACAAACAATTCTCAAAAGAATTGCAAGCTTTTAACAACTACTTGAAAAAATTCTCTAAGTCCCTAATAATATGAAAACTGTAAATCAAAACAACTGAGGTTTTCCTTCACACCAGCATATTCAATTTTTGCTTTTGGGCAATTAGGTGACACACTGCTGGGCCTGAAGTCAGGAATATTCATCTTCCTCAGTTCAGATCTAGTGTCAAAAACTTACTAGCTGAGTAAAGCTGAACAAGTCATTTAAACCTGGTTACCTAATTGCTCTTTGCCTTTATCAAACATCAGATTGCTGTGGTCATTTACTACTGTGTATTGTGTGCCTAATCTGTTCCAGTGATACCCCACTCTATTTCTCAGTAACAGATTGTTTCTATGATCACTGCTTTGTAGTACAGTTTATGATCTGGTACATCTAGGTCACATTCCTTCATATTTTTTATGTTGATTCCCTTGATGTTGTTAACCTTTTGGTCTTCAAGAAGAATTTAGCTATTTTTTCTAGTTCTATAAAATAATTTTTGGTAGTTTGGTATGGCACAGAATAAGTAAATTAAAATAGGATTGTCATTTTTATTATATTGATTTAACCTAACTATGAGCAATAAATATTTTCCCAATTGTTTAGATCTGAATTTATTTGGGTGAAAATTGTTTTGTAATTGTATTCATGCAGTTCCTAGGTTATATGTCCTGCAGCCAGTGCCAGAAAAGGGTGTCCTGTAATCTCCTTCTGACCAGTTGTCCGACTCCCTTACCTACTATGGGCTGAGAGATTTGATGTCCTCCAAGGCTTGCTGCTGGCTTGCTAGAGTATAGCCTGCATCCTACTTTCACCCCAATGAGACAGACACTTTCTGCTGACTTTCTAAGGTGTCTTGGATTGAAAACTGTTTCACCCCCAAACTTCTATTGGTTCTGGGCTCCAGAATTTATTTTGGGATGTTATTTTAACATTGTTCAGAGGAGAATTTGGGA
This sequence comes from Bettongia penicillata ogilbyi, assembly GCA_023548195.1. Lineage (NCBI taxonomy): Eukaryota > Metazoa > Chordata > Mammalia > Diprotodontia > Potoroidae > Bettongia > Bettongia penicillata. The sequence continues at coordinate 1,144,003 of JAJHZJ010000634.1, read as the reverse complement.
GAGTCCAGATGAGGCTCTGCCTTTACTCCACTATCTTGGCTTTCCTCTTTCCCCACCCAGAATTTCTTCTCATTAATTATTGTTAATAATATATTAATATATTGTGTATTTGTATGTCAATATATTATAATAATTGTTAAGTATAGAAGACCAAGAAGCAATCCAGTACATGGGATATCATAGGGTTGCTGCTGCTGCTGCTGTTCAGAGCTATCCTTGGGGACAGTTTTAATAATGGTTAGCAGATACAGGCTCAGGGATGGGAGGAAATCCACTCAGGATCTTTGTGTAGACTAAAAAAGGGATTGGCTAGTGCCTGGGTCCTCACATATAATGTACAAATGTATCTGTAATTTTTTCCATGACATACGTAAATTAATGATCTCTCATTTTTTAAAGGCTATGGTGGTATTGAATGTGATTGACTAGTAGGGGAAGAGGACAGAGGCTTGTGAGATTCATCCCTAGTGAGACTACCTTTTTTTTAAAAAAATAATTAATTTTGAGTTTTCAGCATTCATTTCCTTAAAATTTTGAGTTCCAAATTTTCTCCCTCTCCTTCCCCTCCCCCATCCCAAGATAATATGCAATCTGATATAGACTCTATATATACATTCATATTAAATATATTTTCACATCAGTGCTACCATTTTTAAAATCTTTTGGGACTAGTATATACCTCTGTAAATGTTATGGTGATATTTTAAATAGCAAGTTATTAATTCTCTTTCATACTTGACAGATACAAGAGACAGTGTCTAGCTGGCTTTGGAGTCACGAGCAAGTGACTTCAGATCTTGCTACTGCTACAATCATGTACTGGCTGTATGATCCTATGCAAGTCATTTAACTAACCTCCCAGTGCCCCAGATAACTCTCAGGGTATAATTTGCTGACTTGGTGACTATCTGCTTTCTGCAAGCGTCCTATTAAATTTTCTGTGTAAATTACATTTTAGAGTATTGTCTTTTTTGCTGCACTGATAAGACCCATACATGAACAGTGAATGTTCAAACAATTATTTAGGTCATCTTTTAGTTGTTATGTGAATTTCTAGGCTAGTTAATTCCCACAATAATTATTTTTAAATGCAGTTTATTTTTTTAAATAAAGATTACTGGTAAATAAAAGTATGTCTGATTGGGGAGGGAGGGATTAGCCTTTTACCTGGATAACTTATTTTTGTCAGTTTTTGTTTTTCATTGATGGTTGGATTATCTATTTGTAAATAATGATATTTTGACCTTTTATTTCTGTTAATCCCTAAGCAGATAGTGACCTTTTTTTCCTTTCTTTCTTTTTTTTTGCAATTACTATAATTTCCAGGGAAATGATTATTAGAAATTGTTATTGCAGGCATTCTTGTAACACTTTTTAGTGAGAGTACTCCAAATGTTTCTCCATTGCACAATATTTTGGCTCTTGGTTTAAGGCAGATACTTTTAATTGTATTATGGTGAAATCCCTTCTTTCTATTATTTTTCTCTTTTGGAGGGAGCTTACTTGACAAACCTTGAAATCTCAAATTCAAGGTCAACTACCATCTGTCAGGTGGGAGGAAGCCACCTCACCCCAAATGGTCAGATAGAGTACATTCTGTTCCCTTGCTTCAGTAATGAAGAACCACTGATTCCTTTGAGCTTACTATGAATCATAAATCTGGAAAGGAACTTCAAAGACCATCTAGTTCAAACTCCTTGCTTGACAGATGAGGGAACTGATGGCCAGGGAGATTAGGTAGCTAGGTAGTGCAGTGACTAAAACTTGGAATCTGGAAGTGATTGCTGTTCAGTCACTTTAGTCATGTCCCCACCTGAAGTTTTCTCGGCAAAGATACTGGAATGGTTTGCCATTTCTTTTTCCAGCTCAATTTACAAGTGGGGAAATTGAGACAAATAGCATTAAGCTACTTGCCCGAGGTCACTCCGCTAGTAAAGTTCTAAGGCTGCATTTGAACTCAGGAAGATAAGTCTTTCCGATTGTAGGCCTGGCATGGTATCTACTGCTCCATCTACCTGCCTAAGAATCAGGAATCCATGAGTTCAAATGGGACCTCAGGTGCTCCCTGGCTGAGTGACCCTGGGCAAATCACTTAACCTCTGTTTGTCTCAGTTTCTTTATATGTAAAATGAGGAACATAATACCACTGACCTCTCAGAGTTGTGAAGACAAAATGAGATATTTATAAAGTGCTTAGCACGGTGCCTGACACATAGCAGGCCTGTGCAACATAAATGAAGTTAAATGATTTATGCAAGGTTGTCAGAGATGAGATTTCAACCCCTGATCCTCTGACTCAAGAGCCAATGTCCTATGCATCATACCATACTGCCTCCTAGAAAACATATTACTCTGATTTCAAATACTGAATTAAACAAGTTGTTAAGTACTTGATTTGGTTGCAGGGTTAGATATGCTGAATTAGAAATCTCTTTAAATCAAAAAGTCTTAACTCGGTCACAGAGCTTTTGTTTTGGTTTTAGCTTTGTAAACCATACCCATTGTAATTCATTTCTTTTGTATTCCTCTGTAGTTTGTTTGTTGCATTTAAAAACATTATTTTGAGAAGGGGACCAAAGTCTTTTCAGCAGACTGCCAAATGGGTCCATGACCTCTCAGATCTTAAGAACTCCTCCTCTAAATGAATGCAGTGTGTATAAGCAGGTCTGGAAATTTCAAGATGCCAGTGTGTTCCCATTTCAATATGTTTTAATCTAACTCTAACTCAAACCATAATATTATAACATGATAAATGTTTACCTTAACCAAGAAATCAGCCGGGATTTCAAAAATCTTAAAATTAAGTTATCATTTGCACCTGAATTGTAATTGTTGGGATAGTCCAGAGACACTGAAAATGTAACCCAGTCTACCTTACTTTTGCTTCCTTAAGCATCCCTTTACAGTTTGATAAACATAGGCGTAGAATATATCAGCACAGTTTCCATTTTCCTTATCTGATGAGTGCCTGCAGCTATAGGGTTTCTATGAAAAATATTTCATCTACACATTAGATTGGGTTGGGGACTTAGAATTAAGGATACAGCAACAATATTAAGATGTCACACAGCCCATTTTCTGCTTGGGGCATAACTCATTTAAACCATCTCATAGAAATAGAAGGCTTCCAGAGGAGATTCATTCCAGCCTGCCCTCCTCAACTAATAATCTATACTATCCCCAGATCCTTCCCACTATAATGGAATATAACATGACATGCTCTGGTTTTCACTACCTTTGCTTTGTTCTACTATAGGGGACCTCAGAAATCCTCAGTCACCCAGACATTGAGATAATAGAATTGTTATTGACATTTTCACATGAGGACCCAGTTGATACCCCTCTCAAATTGAATTAGAAGAACATTAAGGTAGAGAATTGTGTTTTTCTGTTTGTGTCCTCTTAGTACCAAAGATATCACTGTCTGTGCAAGGGAACACAATAAGTGATATTTTCTGCTCTGTCATCACTGGTGGCTGTGCATGACCTTCTGCTGTGCCATCTTCATTTGTGTCATTTACAAACTAAAGTCAAAAGAAGTCACAGAATTGGATCATTTGAGAATTGCAAGCAATCTTCACAGCCATCTAGCTAGCCCAAGCCACACATGAAAGGAATCCTCAGTGTATTAAAATCAATAAGTGATTTTCTTCCATCTACTTGAAGATCTCCAAGGATGGAGAACCTACCTCTCTAGCAGCTCAGTCAGTTTTTGGACAGATCTAATTTCTAGGAAGTTATTCCTGACATCAAGCCTAAATTTACATTTTTGCACCTTTCCCTCACTGCTCCTGGTACTGCCTTCTGGGGCCAATTAGAACAAGGCTGGTCTGTCACCTGTGTAACAGTTTTTCACATATTTAAAGACAATTTTCATGATACCTCCCCTGAGACTTCTCTTTTCCAGACTGAACATGCCAAATTTCTTCAACCTATCCCCATATATCATGGACTCAAGCCCCTAGAACTTCCTGGTTGTGTTCCTCTGGATGAATTCAGCATATCAATATCCTTAAACTGTGCTGCCCCCAACTGAAAGTGATACTCCAAATGAGTTTTGACAAGGGCAGAGCACAGTTGAACTATCACCACCCAATTTTCAGAAACCATGCCTTTGCTAATGTAGCCCAAGATCACATTAGCTTCTCGGACTCACATATCCCACTGCTGATTCCTGTTGAACCTGTAGTCCACTAAGTCTCCAGATCTTTTTTAGAACTGCTATCTATGCCTCATACTTGGAATATTGATTTTATTGTACCTAAGTGCAGAATTTACATATATCTCTATTGAACCTCAGCTTATTAGATTCAGCCCAAAGCTATACCTACAGCTTTGAATCCTGACTCTCTCATCCACTGTATTAGCTAGCCCTGCCAGCTTTGAATGAGATTTGGCTGAAAATTTGACCAGCTTTGCTTTTATGCAAATCATTGATAAAAATATTAAATAGCCCAGGGCCAAGGATAGATCCCTGAGGTATCTTCACTGGAGACCTCCTGCCAATACAAACAAGGAAGCATTAACTACACTTTGCATTTGGCTATCTGACCCGTTTCAAATCTGTCTGATTATGTTATTGTTTAATCCATATGTATCCATTTTCTACAAAAGAATAGTAGGAAATAGTTTATCAAAAGCTTTACTATGACCTAGGTAGACTGCATCCACAGCATTTCTCTCATATACTAATCTAGCAATCCTGTTAAAAAAGGAAATGCAGATGGTCTGAGCTGGTGTCTTCTTGATGAAACTGTCCTGGTTCCTTGCAATCACCATTTCCCTTTCTAGATGCTTACTAGTCAATCCTTTAATGATCGATTCTAGTATTTCTCCAGGAATCATAGTAAAACTTAATTGGCCTACAGTGTGCAGACTTGGTTGTCCTTCCATTTTTGAAAAATGGGATTAAATTTGCCCTTCTTTTACCTTGCGGTACTTCTCTCATTTTCCAAAATCTTTCAGATATCACTGACTGGGGCTTAGCCCTCCTATCTGCCAGTTATCCCAGGACCCAAGGGTGTAGTTCATTTGTGCCTGTTGGTTCAAAGTCATCAAGGGGAACTGGATGCTCCCTTATTAGCTCCTGATTTATCCCAAGTAGAGTCATTCGGATTGCCATTTCCAGGATACAGGTGAATCTTCCCTTGGTTGGGAAGAAATGTATGCATTTTAACTGAGCAAGCTCTTATTGAATATGTAATATTTGTTATATACTGTGCTAGATTTTGAAATTTGGAATTGATTAAACAATGCTTTATGAAACCCAAAGTACAAATCAAATGAATTCTCTGCTAAGTGGAGGTTACTGCTTTTAGCTCCAACTGTTAAAAAAAAAAAAAAAAAGAATCATGTTGCATTAGAGAAGGAAAATGTTGTTCCAGGTACACAGAACTTAGCCAGTACCAAAAAAACAAAGTGAATCTTTAAATTTCATGCAACATTTCACTTTAATAACAATATTTTACACAATATCTGCACATCACATAGGTTTTCATTGAAGAGACATAAATACATTAATTAGTGGATAACTGATAGAATTTTACAGTGAAATCATGTTGGATTTGGATTTGAGCCCAGGCTGTGCCACTTCCCACCTGTGTGACCTTGAGGAAGTTTTCCCTCATGGTCTATTTCCACATCTGTCAAATGAGTTATTTGAACTAATGACTTCTCAGGTCCCTTTCCATCACTCATAATCCTATAATCTTGCTAACTGGAGTAGTTTTGGAAGACAGGTAAAATCATGATACCATCAAAGCATCCCTTTTTCTTTAATCTCACCATTTCAGAGAAGACTGTTTTGTAACCAGTGAACAAATACATGTAACTGTAGTTATTAATCTAACATTAATATTGGATCCATTAACATGTTAAATATAATTCCCATTGTGTTTTACTGGATGTTTATTCAATTTGGTAGCATAGGGGATAGAGTGCTGGACTTGAAGTCAGGAAAATCTGATTTCAAATCCAACTGCAAACACTTCCTAGCTCTGTAATTCTAGGTAAGTCACCTAACCTTTCTCTCAGTTTGCTCTTTGCAAAATGGAGATTATGATAGCACCGACTTTTGGGGGTTGTTGTGAGGATGAAAAGATAAAATACATATATAAAGCACTTTACAAACCTTAAAGCAATATAGCTATCATTATTAATATGGTGAGCACCAGACCTGGAGTCAGGAAGTCCTAAGTTCAAATCTGGTGTCAGACATTTCCTTGCTGTGTGACTTCACCTCTGCCTGCCTTAATTTTCTCATCTGAAAAATGGGGACAATAACAATAGCACCTATTTCCCAAGGTTGTTGTGAGGATCAAATGAGATAATGTTTACAAAACACTTTCCAAATATTCAACATCAATACAAATACCAGCTAATAACATTAGTACTGTGAACCTGTTAAGTGATATTCAAGTGGTTCTTTCTAAAGACACACATGACAACAACAAACAATTTTCTCCAACCTTTATTTATCTGTTCAGCCTTTGAGTTATTACCTCCCTATACATGATAGAGATGTAAATAAGCAAAAGAAAGATGACAAAGAAATCATCCAGAAACCCCAGAATCCCAAACAAGCCTTCAGGAACCAAATCCAAAGGTGATATCAGGTAGAAAAAGGCTCCCACTAAACAGAGGACAATCCTGATGCGAAACATCCAGAAAAGTCCACCCACTGAAAACAGTTCACGGAATGCATGCCTTAGCAGAGTGGGGAGATCCAGCAGTCTGTCCATAATAGACCGGGGCTGCCCCGAGAACCTTCGGTTGTAGTCATGAATATCTTGATGTAAACGCCGGGCATCGACAGAATGGACATCTTCACCAAACACAGGAAATAGCAAAGTCACTGTTTGTCGACAGATTGGACAACTGACCATCCCGAGCCATGAACCATAACGCCAGTAGGCAATGAGGCAGTTGCCGCAGAAGAGGTGACCACAGTTGGTTTCAATGGGAAGAGAGGCATGATGTAAACAGATGGGACAGGACAGGTCCGTGTAGAACTGAGGTCGAGGGGCCGGAGGATCTTGCTCCCTTTGTAGTTGTTCTCTCAGGACCCGGACGAGCTCCTCGTTGTTGGGATGGATGTTCTGCTGAGCACTTCTTAGAAGGGCATAGCCCACGACAGCCAGGAAGGCACAGCCAAGCAGCACAGCCAGGAGCACCTGGTCACTGACTCCTTCGATGAGAGAGTCCTCGGTTCGCAAACCGTGCACCTTAGAGGGTTGCTTGGCCATGGTTGCTCTGGCCCCACTAAGAGCCACGTGGCCCGCACCTGGGCCCTAGCGTGAGACTTCCGAGGATCGCTGTCCAAGGTCCCCAAGTTTGGCGGGGCAGCCGGAGGGGGGGGGGGGTGCTCTACTCACTCGTGGTCACTGCTGCCCGGGCCCAGCGGGTGTCGCTGTGGCCCGGCTTTGGCCAACCACCGCCGCGGCTTTTCGGAGCGCGGACGGAAGGCAGGAGCGCGAGGCGAACTAGGCTAAGCCGCGGCTGCTGAGGCGAAGCAGGCTAAGCCGCGGCGGCTGAGGCGGCGGCGACACCGCGGAGGAGGAGCCCCGGCTCGCGACTGCAGCGCTTGCTGCAGTGCCAATTGCTGCCGTTGCGGCGGCGGCGCCGAAGACTCTGGGCAGTCCGCGCGGACGTAGGCACGCACGCACAAAGGGCTTCATTGTCCGCGACCTCCGGTTGCTAGGCAACCGCGGCTTGCGCTCGCGCGCGCGCGCTCTTTCTCCCTTCCCCCTCCCCATCTTTTCCCCTCCCCCCCTCCCCGAGGGAGTGGCGGTTGAGACGCTCAGAAAGATGCCGGGCACCTGCTGCTGAGACGCTGGGGATGTTGGGGGGCGGGGGAGGGAGGGGTAAGTGTGTGTGAGTGCATGTATGCGGGGGTGTATGTGGGGAGAGGGGTGAATGTGTGTGTGTGATTTGGGGAGCAAGCTCAGTCTTCTCTCCCATTCCTCAACTCGTATCATTCAGGTGCCTTCTGCCACTCTCTCCTTCTTTGCCCCTGTTTCACATGATGAAGTGACCTTCATCTCTACCAAGGCTCACGTCTCTAACCTGTTCAAACAACTTCGTTACATCCCACCTCCTCCAGTACACTGCCCCCTCTGTCATCCCACTCTCGTTTATTTTTAATCTCTCTCTGTGGATAGGAGCATTTTCACATGCAGACATACAGCACACAGACACGCACACACAATCTTTAAGTTCCCTACTCTTCACACACTCCCCACCTCGTAGACACACAGCACACACACATCCACATCCACACTCACCCCCTTCTCACACAGACCTCCTCACAACACACATGCAGCACACACATGCCCACTCATCCCTTCCCACTACCCACAAAAAGTCCATCTCTCTCCTCTCCTGAAAAAAAAGAAAAATAACACACTTTATCCTTCTCTCCCTGCTGTCTATCATTTTGTATCACTTCTGTCCTTAGGGACTATACTTCTCAAAAAGGAGTCTGCAATAAACGCTTCCACTTTTTTTTCTCTCATTTTCACCTTAACCCCTTCCAATCTGGTTTCCCACCTTTTCGCTCTGTTAAAGCTGCTCTCTCCAAAGTTACTAGTGATCTCTTAGCTGCCAAATCGAATGGTCTTTTCTCAATGCTAGTCCTCTTCAACCTCTTTGTAGCCTCTGACACGACTGATCGCTCTTTCTGGATACTCTCTTCTCTCTAGGTTTTGGGGATGCCCCTCTTTCCTAGTTATCCTCCTACCAGTCAGATGGTTTCTTCTCAGCTCCTTTGCTGGATCTCCATTCAGAGCACACCCTCTAACAGTAGGTGCCCCTCAGGGGTTTGTCCTAGGCCCTCTTCTCTCATCAGCTCCTATGGATTTATAAAGTTGCCATATCTATGCTGATGCTTGTCAAATCTATTTATCCTGTCCCAGCCTCTTTGCTCACCCCCGGTCTCTCATAATCAACTACCCTTCAGATATCTGGAAATGGATATCCAGTACCTGTCTTAAACTTGACATATCATCTTTGCCCCTAAATCCTCCCTACCTCCTACCTTCCCTATTACTGTAGAAGACAACACCATCCTCCCAGTCCCTCAGGCTCACAACCTAGGAGTCATCCTAGATTCCTCACACTCTCTCAGCCCTCATATCCAAGCTCTTGCCAGCACTTATCAATGTTACCTTTCCAATATCTCTCCTCTGACACTGCCCACACTCTAGCGGAGGCTCTCATCACCTCATGCCTTGATTACTGCAATAGCTGCAGGTGGGTCTGCCTGCCTCCAATCTCACTCCAGTCAGCCACCAAAGTGCAGATCTGATCATGTCACATACTGCCCTCCCCACTCCTGCCCCACCTCACCTCAAACTCCAGGGGTTTCCTATTGACTCCACAAGCAAATAGAAAATTCTCTGCCTTTCATAAGCCTTTCCTAGCCTAGCCCCTTCCTACCTTTCCAGTCTTCTTACACCTTATTCCCCAACAGGTACTCTTTAATTCTGTGACACTGGCCTCCTGGCTGTTGCATGATCAAAAAACTCCATCTCTCTGCCCTGGATATTCTCTCTGGTTGTCCTCCATGCCTCTTCCTCCTCATCTTCATGTACTGGTTTCCCTGGCTTCCTTTAAATCCCAACTAAAATCCCATCTTCCCCAGGACACTTTCCCTAAACCCTCTTAATTCCAGTGCCTTCCCTCTGTTAATTATTTCCTATTTATCCTGTGAATAGCTTGCTTTTTCTGTTTGTTTACTATTGTCTCCTCCATTAGATTGGAAGCTTTTTGAGGGCAGGGACTGTCTTTTCCCTCTTTTGTCTCCGCAACACTTAGTACAGTGCCTGGTACATAGAAGGCACTTAATAAATACTGATTGATTGATTGGTATACTACAGAGGGAGAGTGTGTATATATTGTGTCTGTGTATCTGTGTGTGCTGTGTTTGAGGAATGTTGGTATGTGTGCTGTGTGTGTATGGTGTGGGGAATGTGTGTGGCATGTATTTTTGGGCAGAGAATGTATGTTCTGTATATGTGTATAGCATGAGGCATGTGTCTGTGTATACATATGTGTGGTGTAGGAAGTGTTTGTCTCTGTGTGTTGTTTGTGGAAAACATGATATGGAGGGGTAATGTATGAGAAGGAGAGAGAGTGTGTATGGCATAGGAAGTGGGGAGAGCATGTGGTATATGTGTGTGTTTATGGAGTATGCATTGGGTGTGGGGAGTGGGCATGGTAAATATGTACTGTATATGAAGTATATGTGCTGTGGTAGCTTTGTTATGTATTGTAGTATGAGAAGGATTATGTGTGGTCTGTGAGTATAGTATATGTTGTAGATTTGTGTGTATAGAATGTGTATAGTTTATTGTGGGGAAGTGTGTGTTTATATATGGTATTGGGAGTGTGGTGTGTGTATAGTTTGTGTGCTTGTGGTGTGGGGAATGTGTATAGAGTGTGAATGGTGTTCATAGTCTGTGTGTGTATGTGGAAAGTGTGTGGTGCATATGGAACATCTGTGGTATGCAGTATATGTGTGGAGTATGTATGGTATATGTGGGAGAGTGTATGTTGTGTTTGGGCACATGCACACTATATATATGTATACACACATATGTGTGTATATGTGTGTATGTATATGTGTGTGTATATATGTATATATGTGTATATATATAGTGTATGGTGGGTGAGTGTATGCATATAGAGTGTATAGTGTGTTTGTGGTGGGGGATTATATGTGGTGTGTCTGGGTGTGGTAGTGGGGTGCATTTTTGCATATGGAATGTATATATGGTTTGGGAAGGTGTGGTATAAGTGTATGGTGTATGTCTCTGGTATATGTTTATCTATGTGTGCTATAGGGAGATTGTATGTGTGGTATATGGAATACGTGTAGTATGCAGTATGTGTGGCATACATATGGTGTGGTGTATATGTTGTATGTTGTAGTGAGGGAGGGAGGACTGTGTATGGGACTGTAGGTAATGTATGCATCAGTATGTGGGGTGTGAAGCATATGTTGAATATCTGTATGGTTATATATGCATGTGGTCTCTGCTTATCTGTGTGTGATATGTGGAGTGTGTCTGTAGTAGGTGAAGAGGTAGTATTTGTGATATATGTGCCTGTGTGTGGTGGGGAAGTATGTGATGTGTACCTGTGTGGTGTTTAGTATAGTCTGCATGTGTGGTTTGGGGGATATGTGGGAGATGATGTGTAGATATGTGTCTATTATGGTATACGTGTCTTGTATGGGGTGAAGAGTGTGTGTGTGTGGTCTATATATGTTTGATGTATGGAATGGAGGAGTAGGAGGTGTATGTGTCTATGTATAATATGAGGATCATGTGTGTGTGTGGTGCGCAGGGAAATATTTGTGATATATGCAGCATATGTGTCTATGTGTGTGTGTGTGTGTGTGTATACACCAGAGGGAGTATGTAGAAAATGTGTAGTGTGGGGTGAGTTGTATGTGTCTGATGTGGGGAGTATGTATGCAATATTGAGTATATGTGATATGGAGGGGAGTATGAATGGAATATGAATATGGCTTAAGGGTGTGTGGTGTTTGTGCGTATTTCTGGTACGTGTGTCTATACGGGGGTGTGAAGTGTGAGTGTGGTATATGGAATGTGCGTGGTATGGGGAGTGGAGCATGAGTGGTGTATGTGTCTCTGTACTGGTGTTTGTGTGTGTGTGTCATGTGAGGAGTATGTGTTCTATATGTTTGTGCTATGTGGAGTATGGTATATGCTGGGGAGGGTGTGTGTGGAATATGTGTGGAATGTGTATGTATCCCTGTGAGGTATATATGTGTGTATGGGGTATGGGTGAGAATGTGTGTGTATGGTAAATGGGGGGTAAAATATATGAAGTGTGTGAAGTGCGTGTTGTATGTTTGTATGGGGCAATGTGGTATGCGGGGGACATGTGTGGGATGTTTTTATGTGATATTTATGTGTGTGAATGTGGGGAAGATATTTTAATTGAAGGGGTGAATATGGTATGTGTGTGTGTGGTGAGTATGAGAGCTGTGTTTGTACTGTATATTGTGGAGTGTATGGTATGTAGGGGGACATGTTTGTGTGTATGTGTGGTGTGTGGTATGACTTTGGAGGCTATGTGTATGTGCATGTATGGTATGTCTATGTGATATATGTGTGGAGTGTGTATGCAATATTTGTGTGGTGTATATGTTTGTGTACATATGTATAGTGTACAGCATGTGGTATGTGTGAGGAAGGTTTGTGGATTTTGTGTGTGCATGTTGTATGTGTTTGTGATATGTGTGTATTGTGAAAAGTGTGTGGCATATGCATATAGTGTATGGTGTTTATGGGAAGTGTGTGCATATGTATCTGTGTGAGGTGTATATGTACATTGTGAGATATGGGACATATGCACATGTGTGTATGTATATGTGTGGAGTGTGTGAGGAGGCAATATGTAGGAATATTTATGTGTTTGGGGTATGGCATGTTTGTGTATGCTTGTGGTTTATATATGTAGGAGGTGTGTGGTATGCTTACGTGTGATGGGTATGTGTGTTCTTCCTTCGTTGCTGAAGAAGACCATGACATCAGAGAAATGATGACATGACTTGCACTTCACTTTGTTTTGGGTGAGTGAGGGCTGTGCAGGTCACCAGCCTTACTTCTCCAGAGCCATCTGAATCCAGTGAGCAGATATTCATCAGGATGGCTGGAGATGACCCAGGATGAGGCAATTTGGGTTAAGTGACTTGCCCAAGGTCACACAGCTAGTGAGTGTCAAGTGTCTGAGGTGAAATTTGAACTCAGGTTTTCCTGATTCCTGCACTGGTGCTCTATCCACTGTACTATCTAGCTGCCCCATGGGTATGTAGATATTTGTTTGTGTATGAATATATATGTGTAAGATGTGGATGTGTGGAATGTTCTGTGTGGAGTGTGCATTTGTACATGGGTGTGAACTTGTGGTGTGTATCTTGTGTGTGAGAATTATGTTGGGGTATGGATTATGTGGGGTATGTGGTATGTGTGTGTATATGTGGGTTGTGAGTCTGTGTGTGTATAATGTGTATAAGTATGGTGTGTTTATGTGGGTTGTGTGGTATATACTTTTAGGAAGGGTGTTATTGTGATATTTGTGTGTGTAGTATATTGTGTGGTGCGTGAGAGGTAGTGTATACCGTGTATGGTATGTGTATGTATATATGTGTGGTGTGTAGTATCGATGATACACACACACACATATATATATATGGTAGGTGTATGTGTGTTATGTTTGTGTGAGGTGTGGTGTGAGTATGTAGAGTATGTATTTGTGTGTAGGGGTATGTGTAGTATATTAGTTATATGTTTATGGTTTATATCTCTGGTTTATTTGTGTATGATATGTCTGTGTCTGTATATGGGGGGTGTTGTGTAGCATGTGAATATGTGATTTGTTATATCTTATTTGTGGTATGTGTTTTGTGGTATATGTGTGGAGATGTGATGTGTGATGTGTGTGGTGTGTATATGTGATATGTTTTGTGTGCAGTGTGTGAAACATGTAATGTGTGTATATATTTGGTGTATGGTGGTATATGTACAAGTATGGTGAGTGTGTGTGCATATATGTGTGTGTATGTGTATTTCTGTATGCTTTATGTACACATGTATGGGTGTATATTTGTGTGGTATGTACATGCCAGGTGAATGTGTGGTATGAGTATGTATGTAGTATTTTCTGTAGTATGTATATATATAATGTGGCATGTGCTTGTAATCTATTCTGTTAAGCAGGGGTATAGTGTGTGGATATGTGTTGTGTGTGATATTGTAAGTTTGTAGTATTGTGTATTTGGAGGGTGTGGTATGTGTATATGTGTAATATGTGTTATATGTGTGGTTTGTATGTGTGTGAATGGCTAGGGGTCTGTGAGTAAAGTGTGTGTCTTGTTGGTTGTGTGGTATGTGTGTAATATATGATGTCAATGTGTGACCTGTGTGGAGTGTGTGTGTATATGTGCAATTTATATATGGGGATTGTGTAGTACGTGAGTATGAGTGTATATGCTGTATTTATGCTGTATGTATATGGTGTGTGTCTATAGGGAGGGTTGTGCAGTATATGGATGTTTGGGGGGGGTGCAGTATATGTGTATGTGTATAGTAGGTAGTATGTGTTTGGTGGGGATATATGTGAATGACTGTGGGTCTTTATGGGTAAAGTATATGTATGTGTGGGGTGTGTGGTATGTGTGTATGTATGTAGTATCTTTGTGTGATGTATGAAGTATGTATGTATATCTCTATAGTTTATACATGGGGATTGTGTGGTATGTAGGTATGAGTGTATGTGCAGTAATTGTGCATATACACACATATGTGTGCATATACACACATATTTGGTGTGTGTATATGAGTGTGGTCTGTATCCATAAGAATTGTGCAGTGTGTAGCTGTGGGTGTTTGTGGGGAGTGATATGTATGTATACGTGTGGTTATGTTATGTGTTATATCTGTGGTATGTTTGTGTGTGGAGTGTGTATGTGTGCTATGTTTGTGTACTGAGTGTTTGTATTTGTGGAGTAAGTGGTATGAGTGTGGTATGTGTGTTGGGAGCCTGTATATAGTGTGTATATATGCTGTATTTGTGCTTTGGGGTATGTGTGTGGTGTGGTGTATGAGTTGTATGTATATGGTTTGTTTCTGTGTGTTGTTTGTGTAATGTGTGGTTTGTGTATGGATGTGTGTATGTGATATAAGTGTGTGGTGGATATCTGTGATGGTGTTGTGTGATGTGCTGTGTGTTTGTGATATGCGTGGGGTGTTTGTAAATAAAGTGTGTGGGGGTATGGCATTTATGTATATATGTGTTCATACATATGTGTGTAGGTATAGGTATGTGTGTATAGGTGTACATGTATGTGTGTATACATATGTATGGTATGTTGTGTATCGCAGTATCATATGTGTGTGGTATGTTTGTGTGGGGTGTGTGCTGTATGTGAAAGATGTGCATGGAGTCTTGGGTGTATACTATATGTGTATGATGTGTTATTATGGGTGTATTGTAGTATTTTTTGTGTAGTGTATGATATGTAGATATGGTGTATATCTGTGTTTTATGTATTGTGGTATTATGTATGTGTGGGGAGTGTTTATGAGTAAAGTGTATTGTGAGGTATGTGATATCTAAGTATTTGTGTGATTCATGGCATGTGTGTGTATGTGTGGCATGTTTGTGCATATAGTGAATCGGTGTGGGTTGTATACGTTTTGGAGTATAATATGTATGTGTATGGATTGGATTTGTGGTATGCATGTGTGGTGTATTTTGAGATGTGTATGTTCTGTATATCTGTGTAGTTTGTGTTGTAAACGTGTAGGGGTATACCTGTGTGTTGTGGGTGTATGATGGATGTGTATAGTGTGTGAAGGTGTGTGGGGTGGAGTGTAGATATGGTGTGTGTATCTTTGTTTTGTGAATTGTGGTATTGTGTATGTGTGGTGTTTGTGAGTAAAGCATATAAGTGTGGAATATAGGATATGTACACATGTGTATATATACATACATATATATGTATGTCTATAAATGTGTGATTGTGGTATGAGCACATTGTGTATGTGTATATGTGTGTATAGTATGTGAGTTGTGGTTTGCCCAGGTATGAAGTGTGTAGTGGATATGTGTATGGTTTGTAGTATCTGTGGTGTGTGCCTATGTGATGTGTTTACAGTTTGTATGTGTGTGGTTTTGTGTGTAGTTTGTTGTGGGAACCGTATTGTACATGTGTGTGAAGTATTGTGTTAATGTATGCATGATAGTATATTGTGGTGTTTGTGTATAGTGTATGAGTGTATGGGGTGCAGATATATGTACCTGTGTGTTTTGTGTATTGTAATATGTTTCTTGTGTGGTGTATGTTATGTGGTGTGTGCGGTATTTATTATGTGTATATATGTGGATGTGCTGTGTTTGTATTTGGGTGTAGTGTGGGGAGACGTTTGGTGTATGTTTGTATGTGTAAAGTATATGGTATGTGTATGTAGTATGTGTGTATGTTTATGGTGTATTTTGATGTGTATGATGTATGCACATGTGTGTAATATTTATATGGGGATATGTGTGTGTAATGTTTGAAGGTTAGGTTTATGTGTGTTGGTATACACAGGTGGTATTCATATGTAGTACTGGATTATGGTATGTGGTGTATGTGTGAGGTATGTATATGGTATGTATGTGCATGCGATGTTTGGGGTGTGGTATATGTGATGGTATTTGCAGTATGTGGTACATGTGTCATATGTATAGGTGTGGGTGGCTGTGGGTCTTTGTGAATAAAGTATACACACACACAAACCATACAAATCACATGTGATTTGTGTGGTTCATGTGTGTATTGTATGTACATGTGGTATGTCTATGTGTATAGTGTGTGGTGTGTCATGTTTGTATGTAATATGAAGTTAGTAATATTCATGTGGTGCGTATATGTTAGGAGTCTATGTGTTTATGTATGTTTGCATAGTATGTAAATGTGTGGAATATATACTATTTGTGTTTAGGGGTATGTGTGTGGTGTATGGGTTGCATATATATGATTTGTGTTTCTCTCTGGTGTGGGTGTGGTTTGATGATTTGGTAGTGGGTGTGTGTGTGTGTGTGCAGTAAATGTATCTGTAGTGTATGGTATGAGTATACTGTGAGGTATGCATATCTATGATATGTGTTGTGTATGGTATGCTTATATGTACTTCATTTTTGGTGTAAAGTGTAGGGTATGGTATGTATGCAGTGTGTATGTGTAGGATTTATGGTGTGTATCTGAAGTGTTTGTGTGTAATGTGTATGAAATCTGCATGTAGTTTGTGTCTGGGGGTTTTGTCTCATATATGAGGGGGCTCTATATCTGTGTGGTATGTGTATAACAGATATACATGTGGTTTGCATATGTATGTGATGTTTGTGTGCAGTGTGTATATGTATTGGGGTGGGGGTATAGATATGGTGTGTTTTGTGTATTATGGTATATTTATGTGTATGGTTTATGTATGTGGGGGAGTGTTTGTGAATATTGTGAAGGATGTGACATGTGTAGATATGTGTGCTATGTGTGTGTGGTGTGCATGGATTATGTATGTGTGTGTAGCTTGTATTATGGATTGTATAGTATTTGTGTGTGGGTATATTTGTTTGTGGTATTTGTAGGTCAGATTTTGTGTGATATATATATGTGTGTGGGGTTTGTGTAAGTGTAGGATGTGGGGTTTGTGTGTTTGTGGTGTATATGTGTGATGTGCATGTGTGGATAGCTGTGCCTTGATGAGTAAAGTGTATGTATATGCAATGTGTGGTATGTGTATATGTGTGTTGTATGAGTGTGTTGTGTTTATTGTGCGTATTGTATGTGTGTGTAGTGGGTATGTGTATCTGTGCGTGGGTTGTGAAGTATTTACGTGGTGTGTGGTATATATGTGTGTGGTATGTGTATGGGTGTCTGTAGTATGTGGATATGGTATGTGTATGGAGTGCATATGTACGTGTGATTTTATGTGTAGTTTCTATAGGAGTTGTGTGACATGTGCATATCACATATATATGTGGTATTTGTGCTGTGTATATGTATGGCATGTGTGGTATTTTATGTAGGGGTTGTGGTGTGTGTGTGGTTTTATAGTGTATGGTATGGGTAGAGTATGTATTTGTGTGTGCAGTGTGTAAGTGGGAAGTGTTGTACATTTGAGGTGGTATAGTAGGAGATGTAGTATTTGTGGTATTTGTGTATAAAGGTATGAGTAATATCTTCTGTATGTGGGAGGTTTTGTTTGTATATGTGTGGTGTTTGTGCTGTATATATACACTAGAAACATATTGTGGTGTGTGATATGTATATATGTGTGATGTGTTTTTATGTGTGATGTATACACACATACATATGTACATATGTATATGAGATATGTGTGTCTATGATGTGTTTACATGAGGGGATGTGCATGTGGTATGTATGTGTGTGGTAGTTTTATGTAAGGTATGTGCATATTGTATTGCGTATATGTGATATGTGCTATATGGTGTATATATGTAGTTTGTATGGGTGGTATATTGCTATGGTTGATGCATGTGTGTGTGATGTGTTGAGAGTGTATTGTGTGTAATGTGTGTCTGTATATAGTATGTATGTGTATAATGTATTGTGCTGGGTGGTGTATACATGTGTATAAATGTGTGCAGTGGGTGGAAAATGGTGGGTGTACCATTTTGTGTATGTATTGTGTGTGAGATGTGTATACATGTGGAATGTTAAAGGTGTGTCTAATCTATAAGGATGTATGTAATATGTGTATATGTAGGGTAGAGACGGTATGTTTGATGTATGTATGTGGTGTGAGTATATTTGTTGTGGGTGGCTTGGGAAAAGTGTATTGTGTGTTGTACTGTGTGATGTGTGTGTTTTATGTGTGTATATATGTGGGGTATGTGGTATATATAAGTATATGGGAGAGTACATTGTGGTGTATGTGTTATCTGTAGGAGGTTGTGTGCAGGGTGTGTGTATATATGTGGTATGTGTTAAGTATGTAATATGTATAATTTCTGTATTATGATGTGTGTAGCATGTGTTTTGTGTGTATGTACAAGGTGTGTGATATTATATATATATATATTTCGATGTGTCTGCTGTGGTGTATGTAGCGTGTGTGTCAGTGTGTGTATGTGGAGGGTGTTGTGTGTGCATGCATGGGATGTGTGGGATATGTATGTGTAGTAAGTATGTACAGTACATGCATATGTGGTAGGATGCTTACAGAATATGTGTGTAGGGGGGTATGCATGTAGTATATGTGTATGTGGGATGTGGGATATATGTGTCCAGTGTATGTATGTGTCTGTTGTGTGTATTGTGAGGTATAGTATGTGGGGAGGGGTCTGGTGTAATGTGTTTGTGTGGAATGTGGGGTATATGTGGGGGGATGTTTAAGGAGTGTGCATATGTGTGTGGGTGTTGTGTATATGTATGGTATTGTGGCATGTGTGTGATATGGTGTGTATATGTGTGTTGTATGTGTATCTATGGGGTGTGGTATTTGTAGTATGTGTATGTATGGGGTAAATGAGATTATGGTGAGTGTATTTGTGTATATCACATGTATGGGAGTATATTATATGTTTGTGGGGTGTGTGTTTATGGAGTGTGTATATGTATGTTGTGTGTATATATGGGGTATGGCATGTGTATACATGTGGGGCATGTGTTTTGTGGAGCTGTGTGTCTGTGTGTACTGTGTGTTGAACATACAAAATTGTGTTTTTTTTCTGTGGTATGTTGCATATGTGTGGTGTGTGTATTTTGTGTGTGTATTGAAGAGTATGTTATATGTGTAGGGAGGTGTTTATGAAATGTATGTATGTATAGAGGTGTGGGGAGTATGTGTATAGGGGGTATGTGTGGTGTGTGCATGTGTGGTGTGTGATGTGTGTTGTATGTATGGAGTATATAGAGTTTTAAGTATATATATGTATGTGTGGGGGGTATAGTGTATATGATAGTGTGTTGTGTGTATTTGTGTGTAGTATATGCATATGAGGGTATGTGTATTTGTGCAGGTTGTGTTATGTGCATCTGTTGTGTTTTGTGGGTGTTTGTGTGTGGTGTGTATGTGAAGGTATGTTATAGGGTTGTAGTATGTCTATGTTTATGTGTGGTGCAGATGTGCATATTGTGCAGTGTGTGGTATGTATATATGTGTGTGGTGTATATGTATAGGTGGGTGTTTTGCGTATAGTGTATGTGTGGGGTATTTGTGTATGTTGTATATCTGTGTCTGTGGTATATGTGTTGTGTGTGGTGTACATGTGTGTATATGGTTTGTACCTGTGTCTGTGTGTGGTATGTGTGATGTGCATAGTGTGTATATGTGTGAGATGTCTGGTATAGCATGTGTATGTGGGAAATGTGTATATGTGTATAGCATGTGTGTATTGCAGGTTGTATTATATTGTGTTATGTGTATCTATGGTATTTTGTGTGTGTGGTTTGTATTTGGTGTGTATGTATGTATGTATGCATGTGTGGTCTGTGTATAATGTGTGCATATGTGGGGTATGTTGTATGTGTGCATGAGTGTGATATGTGTGTAGGAATATGGGGTGTGTGGTATGTGTATCTGGTTTGGTGTGTGATATATTTGTGTGTGTGCATGTATAGGGTTGTAGTATGTGTGTTACATATTTGTATGTATAGTATATTGTATTGTGGGGTGTATAGTATATGTATAGAGTGTGTATATATGTGGGGTATGTGGTATTTGTGTATGTTGTGTATCTGTGTCTGTGTATATGTTGTACATCTATGGTTTGTGCCAATGTCTGTTTGTGGTATATGTGTGTGGTATGTGTGACATGTGTGCGTATACATATGTGTGCATATATGTATATATAATATATGTATATGAGGTACCTTGTTTAGTGTGTATATGTGTGGGATGTGTATATATGCATATATATGTATAGCACATGTGTATTGTGGGGTGTGCTATATGTATCTGGCATTTTTGTGTTTCTGTGTGATATGTATACTTGTGTATGTGTGTGTATATATATATACATACACAAAAGTCTGTAGAGTGTTTGTATGTGTGAGCTGCATTGTAGTGTATTGTAGTACGTGAATGTGTGGGGTGCAGTATGTGTGTGTGGTGTGTGCATATATGTGTGGTGTGTAGTATGTGCATGATGTGAATGCTTATGTAGCATGTACTATGGGGTGTGTGCTTTCTGACTCATTCAGTTTTACTTTTGTTTTCTATTCATCTTTGCTTTAATATTTTTCCTGGATAGTTTTAGTCGCTTTGTAATCTTCCTGATGATCCTGGTTCAAAAACAAACAAGAAACCAACCAAAATTTCCTTAAATTATTTTGGTATGTTTATTTTAATATAAAATTATCTATTTGCTGAATGTTTTGAAAAACTGGATTGAATCTTCTTTCATTCTCAGAACATGTTTATTACATTTTCAACAATTCTTGTCCAGTTTGCTTCACTCTTTACTCTTCCTTCCAGTTTGTCTCTTGATCTAGATTTGAAGAACCCTCCCCACCCCCCCGGCCCCCGAGGTCTCTCCACCTCTCAGTGTCTGATCCATCAAGAGTAACTGACTCCTTGTGTTTCTGAGGAACATTTAGCCTTTCTAGCTTTTATGTTTATTGTGTCACGATGTGTATAAAAAAAAAGAAACACCCCCAATTTCTGACTCATTTTTCTGTTCAGGTATGTGACTAGTGGAGGAGGCAATTTTGTCAGCTGCTTACCGAGCATGATCAGGTTGAGGCTTTAGCTTTTGGTGCTTGAGAAGAGCTGCCTTTCCCAAGGGCTGTTTGACAGGTGCTGCACAGATGTGGGGGCCTTTGACTGTCTGCCATGGGTCACTGGGAGAACCCGAGTGGCGGTGGCTGCCTGTGTGGCTGTGACTGCCCTGGCTTCATCCTAGCTTAGCATGTGGTACAGGATACAGATCTGGGGCCTCTGTAACTTTTCCACTGCTCACAATAGCATCCTCTCTTTTTCCACATTGATTTTCAGTTATTTTTTTCTCTTTTTTTGTCCCCTTCTCCCTCAACTTTTTTGGGATTAGGCAATCTTTTAAAGACTGGGCAGAGCTGGCTCCCTGGCTCTCCTCTTCCTCCTCCTCCTTGCTTCCTTGCCCCCAGCATTGGGACTGCACAATAAGGGTGGATAAGTAAGAATATTTTTAGTAGAGAGAAAAACTGAGACTTTGAAGTCATCTAAACTTCAGTTGTTCAATGTCAGATCATTCTTAGCCATTCATTAAAAGTTAGAGACCTCGATTAGAAAAGTCCTCATTTTCCTGACAATATAAAAAAAAAAATCACACTTTAACAAAAACGTTTTTTTCTTAAGCACTTCATATAGATTAATCTCATTTCATAGAGTTGCTATTATTATCTCCAATAAGGAAACTCAGACTGATTTATTATTATTATTTACTCGAAATCACAGAAAAACTTATAGGGTGGAACTGGAATTTGCACTTAGGTCCTTTCCTAACCACAGGTTCTATGCTCTTTCCAATGTATTTCAGGCTGTCTTCCTAACATGAAAGTAATGAGTTACTTATAAATGAGACTATTGTCGTTCTGGCTGGACCCTCTCCTTATTTAATCTGATTTAATGATGTTTGTGTGTCGTAAGTTGGCACGAAGAAAGACGATGCTAAATTTCTTTCTCTAATAGCTTTTTCCATCAGAAAATCCCAAATCAGCATCCTCCTGACATTTGTTCCAAGCATACAGTTTTTATGAAAATATCTCATGGAGTACAGAAGTTGCAAAGATCTGAATTAAGTTCAGGAAAAACTCCCAGGGCTCTAGGCACCTCTTTTTGTTGCAAGTTTCATTGGTAGAGGCAAATGTTTTCTCATCATCTGGGATTTGTAGTCTCTTTGCAGAGTGCCACTCTTCTTAAGCCTTTCTCCTAGAAGTAACCCAGGTTTGCAGCATCAGTCATTAAGTCTTCCCTCTCCTTCCTCATCAGAGAGATTCTGCCTCCAACAACATCTCTTGCATGCTCCTCCCCTTCTCTATGTGGCCATCACCTTAATTTGCTTCTCTTCTGGACTAGTAATGATTACAATATACTCTGTGACATCCAAAGACCTGCTGCCTCCTCCCTTCTTTCCACTCCTGCCAGCCCTGCTTGATGACTTGGTGACAGGGGACCTCTGCTTGGGTCATTATTCTCATCCGTACCACTGGAGGCAAAAACTTTCTTCCTCTGACAAAGGATGAGTGTACATAACAATAGAAAATAAAACTGGACTGTAGGTAAAAGTTTCTTCTGTGATTTGTGTCAGTATAACTACAGTCGGTGCTACTTTGAGTCAGTGGTAAAGAGTCTGGGTTTGTCCTTTGCTACAAACTCATTGAATACACTGTATGATTGTCCCTGGAATGCTGCATTCCCTTTACTCTACTGTCTTAGAGCCATCAGTTTTCTTTTTTTGGTGTTTACAAAAGCGATTTTTAATTTCTTAGATGTGTTTCTTTTTCACTGTGAATTCAACAATCGTCAAATGGGAGAGAAGGAAGTTAACCATTCAAAAATAGAGAAATTTGCCAGTATGGTCTTGGAATGTTCATGTGATTGCAGATGAGACTGCTTGAAGCCTTTTCCTCTATCTCTGACCTCAGGTTTCTTATCTGTAGAATGAGGATAAGCACATGCTGTCACAGGCTTCCAAGATGGAGATAATGTATGTGTAAAGTACTTTGGCAAAGCCTTAAAGCCAAGGACAGTCAGTCATATATTATTATTATTCTACACAGGCTAGCAGTTTATTTTTGAAGTGAATTACATTGCACTTGAGTTTTCCTGTAGGCCGTGTTAATACCTGAAATTATTAAACCATGACAGAAAATGGGAGTGAACCACAGAAGTTACTCCTTGTTTTTTTGGTTTGGGTTTTTTTTTTTCCTTTTGAACAATTGCTGGTGTCCCTTTCACTAGATGGCAATATTGTATTGTATAATTTACAGTAAAACACACTTTCCCAAAAGGAAAAGGGAAAACTTCCAGTAAGCTCTCCCTTTCTTCCATGGTGACCTAGGAGAGGGACTCTTCATCCCTAAGATTTATATTAATTTTTGAAATGAATGTCATTGCCAGCTTGATTACTCCAATGAAGGGACTTTTGACTCGATAGATAGCCTCTGATGTCCTTCTTGCAGGTCTAGTCAAACCCTAAGGCCTGTTTGTGTCTGAAAAACCAAAGGTTTTCCCATGATTTTCATATCAGAATGACATTCCCATAAGCCCTGCTATCAGAAATAGCCCTTTCAGAGAGGGTCTTTTGTATGCTGTACAGAATGATTGAGGTTGTTACTTCTATAATTAGCACTATGTATTCTTTGTCCTCTGTCTTCTCACTGACAAATAAAGACACTGGGAATCTGTGAGCCATTTCACACTCAACCACTGTATTTGATGGTAGAAACACAAAGAGGACCATGTTAGACTTCTGTCTTCTTCAACATTGTAAACCCCTTTGGATTGTTTTCTAGTCTCATTTTTCTTACTCTTATTTGGAAAGTCATTTAGAAAGCTCAAGTACAATGGATGCTGAAAATGATTTGTTTCCTGCTCAATATAGGGTAATAAATATGGTATATATTTGAGACCTTCACTCCATACCGCACACACTGATCAGTTCCTTTAAAAATAAGGAAACATACGTGTGACTTAGTTTCAGAAAGAATGAGTTTTTGTTTTTGTTTCAAGAAGTAGTTTGAAGATCCTCACTTGGCTAAATTTTCTCCCTCCATAGGACATAGTACAAAGAAGCAAGATCTTGTTGGCCCAGAAAACACCAGACCAGAATGGCCAGGAT
Source organism: Bettongia penicillata ogilbyi (assembly GCA_023548195.1). Taxonomy (NCBI): domain Eukaryota; kingdom Metazoa; phylum Chordata; class Mammalia; order Diprotodontia; family Potoroidae; genus Bettongia; species Bettongia penicillata. The sequence continues at coordinate 1,119,646 of JAJHZJ010000634.1, read as the reverse complement.
CCTAGCAGCTGCCCCACCCAGAGCTACCAGCCAAACTGGATTATAGAAATATGGTCCAAAATCTAGATGATGAGGACTGAAGTATATAAAAAAAAATCAATGTTACAGAAATACAGTGGGCAGGGACTGAGAATTCAGTAATGCTAGCAAAGTTACTGGATGAAATCCTCTGTAAAATATTCCTTTTTCAAAAAGAATCTTTGCTTGCAGTAAATGTGTTTGACCTTCCCTGTTTCTGATAGCTTTCCAAAATCTTTTCCCTGAATACCAAAAGTACATTCCTTTAATTAAAGTCAATAGCTGCTGGTCTAGTTTGCTCAATTATGTTTCCTTCTCTGACTTTCCACAACTGCATTCATGCTCAGTTTTCTGTGCTTGATCATCAGCTCTATTTCCCTTTCCACTTGGAGGACTCTGTCTCAACACAACATAGCATGATTCTATGCTGAGTGAGAGCTGAAATGCCCTTCCTCTCTATTCCTGCTTCCCTCAAGTCTTGTAAATAAGAGAGGGTGGGTTGTGAGCACAAGTTCTTCATGACATCATAGTCTTACCAAATGGAGAAGATTTTTAGTATGGCCAAAGTCTTTTTTAAATTCATTGTTTAAAGAGTTGAATTTGTCCCTTATGTTGCTTTTGCTAGATCTAATGCAGAACTGGAGGCTCCCGCTAAAATCAGAGCCAAATAACTAGGCTTAAATGTAAGAGGAAAAATTCCTAAAAATTCAAGCTACCAAAAAGTGGATACGAGATGTGTGCTGGAGAGAATCCTGAGGAATCCATCTGATAGTGGTGGATCATCAAGAGAAATCAACCAAAGGTTACAGGTAAAAACAAAAATGAAAATCATCTTTTCAAACAGAAGGAATTAAACAGATTTGAGAAATAATCACATAGCTGGCACATACAAAGCAAATATTTGTGATAGCCCTAACTTGTGTCTGAGAACTCTGCTTCATTCCTTCATTCAGAGGCTCATCTAGCAAGCTGATAGTTTTATGGGCTTCATACATTCAATAACCTCCTTAGTTTCACAGATGAGGATACTGAGGTCCAGAGGGGTGATTGCCCAATCACACACAAGTCAAACAAATCCAACTCAGACCTCAATTTGCTTGTGGAGATTAGACTTTGCAGTTAAAAATGTATAGCTTTTTTTTTTTACTCCATCCAATATTTGTCTGAGACCCAGCCACTAAATGAGTTCACTGATATTGAGAAGTTATTTTGGCCAAAAACCTCATTCACCAAGTTGGATGCAAATTGATCAGTTTTTTTGAACTACAGCACTCAAATCAATGATTTAAAATCATAGTTCTTCCAAGATGAAGACTGATTTCAGAGTTTCTAGCTCTCATGGATCCTCAGATGGTGCGATGAGAATTATTCAGAATCAGAACCTCAGTGATAAGCTAGAGATGTAATATGAGAAATCTTTTGACTAGAGCCTTTGCTATCATGTGATGTTTTGGGTCTCTGATTTCATCTGTGTGGTAGTTACACTGGTAATGTAGAACCCTGTAATGACCAGTACTTCTTAGTTTTAGAGTGCTATCACCAAAGAAATTAATCATCTTGGTGGATTGGCCACTCTCAAAATCTTTCAGTTTAGAGTGCTGAAGAATTACAAGTTCACCTCTCTACAGCATTAGAATAAAAATTTGATGGAGTAAAGTAGATGATGATAGTATCTCTGATTCCTGGGGCAAAAGTATGGGACACTGGGTCATTTGGGTTTAATTAAGAAAGCCCAATGCCTTTATCATCCCATTGATTACCTGGTACAACAGGTGAGGTGTTTGATTGTGTAGGTAGGGACTAGATGGAGACAAGAATGGGCCTGCCCATTCTAATACATTAATAATTACAAACCCTCTAAAATAGAAATTGAAAGAATCCACTGATCACCTCCTAAAAGAAATTAGAAGGTGAGAACTCCTAAGTCAAGGAGAAAATATTGTTAGCAGTCAGAAATAAACAGTTCAAGTACTGTGGAATCCATAATCAGGATAACACAAGATTTAGCAGCTACTAGATTAAAGGATTGGAGGGCTTGGAATATGATGTTCCAGAGGGCAAAGGAGCTAGGATTACAACCAAAAATCACCTACCCAGCAAAACTGAGTGTAATTCTTCAAGGGGAAAATGAACATTCAGTGAAATAGAGGACTTTCAAATATTCTTGATGAAAACGCCAGAGCTGAATAGAAAATTTGACTTTTAAATACAAGAGAAGCACATAAAGGTAAACAAGAAAGGGAAATCATAAGGAGCTTAATAAGGTTAAGCTGTTTGCATTCCTCCATGAGAAGATGATGCTTGTAACTCATAAGAACTTTCTCATTATTAGGGTAAGAGTATATATAGATGAGGGACATAGGTGTGAGTTGAATACGAGGGGATGATTTCTAAAAAAATAAAGATAAGGTGTGAGAGAGGAATGTACTGGGAGAAAGGGAAAGGGACAAGTAGAATGGGGTAAATTATCTCATATAAAAGAGGCACAAAAAAGCTTTTACAGTGGAGGGGAATGGGGGAAGATAAGGGAGAGTGAGTGAACCTCATCTCATCAGATTTGACTCGAAGAGGGAATAGCATACACACTTAATCTTGCCCTACAGGAAAGTAGGAAGGGAAGGGGATAAGAGAAGTGGGGAGTGATAGAAGGGAGGGCATATTGGGAGAGGGGGTAGTCATAAGCAAAACACTTTTGAGAAGGGACAGGGTGAAAGGAGAAAGAATGGGGGGCAGGGCCAAGATGGAAGAGTAGAAAGACATACACACTGTAGCTCTTTCCCTACAGTCCATAAAATACCTGTAAAGAAAAACCCTCAATAAATTCTAGAGCAACAGAAGCCACAGAACAACAGAGTGGAGGAGATTTCCAGCCCAGGGTGACCTGGAAGGCCAACAGGAAAGATCTGTTGCACCAGATGTGGACCCAAGCATGGCCCAGCCTTGGTCATGCAGTGCTGGGAAATCTGCCCAGCATCAGAGAAGTTCGCAGATCCCTTAAGCCACAGGTAACAAAGACACTGCAAAGGTCAATGAGTGAGCTTTTTCACCTCCCTGACAAGAGACCAGGGTCCTCCCCTAGCCCTGGCCCCAGGCAGTGGTCAGCAGGTTGTGGCAGTTACAGTGATGGTCAGTGGTTGTGGCAGGCAGCAGCTGGTATCCATTGTTCCATTGTTGAAGCACTCAGCTTAAAGCCCCTGGGGAAACTGAGCAGCTGATCTGAATCTCAGCCACAAGCCTGGCCAAGGAGTAAACTCCTTTCCCTTGATTGTGCCACCTTGGAGGAAGTGGGAATTTACAGGTCCCCAGAGTATACCCTCCTCTTGTCAAAGGACCCAAAAGTCAAGTAACTGGTTGGGAAAATGGCCATAAGAGGGAAAAAAATAAGACTATAGAAGGTTACTTTCCTGGTGAACAGTTATTCTCTCCTATCCTTTCAGATGAGGAAGAACAATGTTCATCGGGGAAAAGACATAAAAGTCAAGGCTTCTGCATCCATAACCTCCAAAATAAATATGCAATGGTCCCAGGTCATGGAAGAGCTAAAAAAGAACTTTGAAAATCAAATAATAGAGGTGGAGGAAAAATTGAAAAGGGAAATGAGAGTAATGCAAGAAAATCATGAAAAGCAAGTCAACAGCTTGCAAAAAGAGCCCCAAAAAACACTGAAGAAAATAACACCTTTAAAAATAGGCTAACTGAATTGGCAAAAGAAGTCCAAAAAACTAATGAGAAGAAGAATGCTTTCAAAAGCAGAATTAGCCACATGGGAAAGGAGATCCAAAAACTCACTGAAGAAAATAGTTCTTTAAAAATTAGAATGGAAGAGATAGAAGCTAATGACTTTATGAGAAACCAAGAAATTACAAAACAAAAACAAAAGAATGAAAAATGGAAGATAATGTGAAATATCTCATTGGAAAAACAACTGACCTGGAAAATAGATCCAGGAGAGACAATTTAAAAATTATGGGACTACCTGAAATCCATGATCAAAAAAAGAGCCTAGACATCATCTTTCATGAAATTCTCAAGGAAAACTGTCCTGATATTCTAGAACCAGAGGGTAAAATAAATATTGAAAGAATCCACAGATCACCTCCTGAAAGAGATCCAAAAAGAGAAATTCCTAGGAATATTGTAGCCAAATTCCAGAGTTCCCAGGTCAAGTAGAAAATATTTCAAGCAGCTAGAAAGAAAGAAATCTAGTATTGTGGAAATACAATCAAGATAACACAAGATCTAGCAGTTTCTATGTTAAGGGGTGGAAGGGCTTGGAATATGATATTCCAGAAGTGAAAGGAACTAGGATTAAAAACCAAGAATCACCTACCCAGCAAAACTAAGTATAATACTTCAGGGGAAAATGGTCATTCAATGAAATAGAGGACTATCAAGCATTCTTGATGGAAAGACCAGAGCTGAAAAGAAATTTTGACTTTTAAACACAAGAACCAAGAGAAGCATGAAAAGGTAAACAGTAAAGAGAAATCTCAAGGGACTTACTAAAGTTGAAGTGTTTATATTCCTACATGGAAAGATAATATTTGTAACTCTTGAAACTTTTCTCAGTATCTGGGTAGTTGGAGTAATTACACATACAGAAAGAGAGAGAGAGAGAGAGAGAGAGAGAGAGAGAGAGAGAGAGAGAGAGAGAGAGAGAGAGAGAGAGAGAGAGCGCACAGGATGAGTTGAATAGGAAGGTATTATACCTAAAAAATAAATAAAATTAAGGGGTTTGAGAAGATATATTGGGAAGATAAAGGGAGAAATGGAATGGGGCAAATTATCTCTCATAGAAGAGGCAAGAAAACTTTTCCAATGCAGGGAAAAAGGGGGGAGATGAAAGTGAAAAAGGGAAGCTTTCTCTCATCACATTTGACTCAAGGAAGGAATAACATACACACTCAATTTGGAAGGAAATCTATCTTACACTACAGGAAAGTAGGGGAGAAAGGCATAAGCAGGGTGGGGGTGGTGATGGGAGGGAGGGCAAATGAGAGGAGGAAGCAATTAGAAGTAAACACTCTTGAGGAAGGACAAGGTCAAAAGAGGGAATAGAAGAAATGAGGGGCAGGATAGGATGGAGGAAAATGTAGTTAGTCTTATACCACATGATTATTATGGAAGCAAAACTACACATGTATAACTTATATTGAAATGCTTGCCTTCTCAATGGGGATGGTAGGGAGGGAGGAAGGAAGAGAAGGTGGAACTGAAAGTTTTAGGACAAATGTTGAGAACTATTTTTGCATACAACTGAGAAATAAGAAATACAGGTAACAAAGTATAGAAATTTATCTTGCCCTACAGGACAAGAAAGAAGATGGGGATAAGGGAAGGAAGGGGTGGTAATAGGGAGGGCACATTGCAAGGTGTTTTGGGGTGGAGGGAGGGATGAGATGGGGAGGAAATTTGGAACTCAGAATTTTATGGAAATGAATGTTGAAAACTTAAACAAATTTTTAAAAAAAGAAAGGAGAAAGAATAGAATAAATGGGGAGGAGAAATAGGATGGAGGAAAATATAGTTAGTAATAAGAACTGTGAAAAAAATTTTGAAGCATGTTTCTCTGATAAAGACCTCATTTCTTCAACATAGAGAGAATTAAGTTAAATTTAAAAAAAAAAGAACCATTCCCCCCTGAACAGTTTTCAGATGAAGTAATCAAAGCTGTCTATAACCATATGAAAATTCTCTAATTCACTTTTGATAGGAGAAATGCAAATTAAAATGGTTTTGAGGTATTACTTACTTGTTAGATTGGCTAATGGGACAAAAAAGGAAAAATGACAAATATTGGAGTGGATGTGGAGAAAATGAGATATTAATGCACTGTTGGTGCAGTTGTGAACTGATTTGAACTGATTCAGCCATTCAGTAGAGCAATTTGGAACTATGCCCAAAGAGCTATAAAAGCATGCATACCCTTTGACTAGCAATGCCACTACTAGGTCTGTATTCCAAAAGAGATTATAAACAAAGGTAAAGGACCTGTATGTACAAAAATATTTATAGCAGCTCTTTTCTGGTGGCAAAGAATTGGAAATTCAGAAGATGTTCATCAACTGGGGAATGGCTGAACAAATTATGGTGTGTGCTTATGATGAAATATTATTGTGCTATAAGAAATGATGAGGATGCTCTCAGAAAAAAACTAGAAAGACATATGAGCTGATGCAAAGTGACATGTACTGTGTACAAATTAACAGCAATATTGAAAGATGATCAACTGTGAATTACTTAGCAATTCTTGACAATACAATGATCTAAGACATCTGAAGGACTTATGATGAAAAAATGTTATCCATCCCTAGAGAAAGAACTAATGGTATCTAAATACATATTGAAACATAATTTATTTACTTTATTTTTCTTGAGGTTTTTATTTTTTGAGAGGGCTATATTTTGTTTCACAAAATGACTATTAAAGTAATGTTTAGCATGGCTACACATGTATAATCTATATCAAATTGCTTGCCTTCTCAATGAGGGGAGGTAGGGATGGAGGAAGGGAAAGAATTTGAAACTCAACATTTTTACAATGAATGTTAAAAATTATTTTTACCTGTAAGCAGGCAAAAATAAAATAATGTTTAAAAATAGCAAAAAAAGCCCTCAATTACAAACTCTCATGTCATCATAGAAAATAAACTTTAGGGGGAGGAGCCAAGATGGCAGGGTAGAAAGGCTCACATATGTTAGCTCCGAATCCACAGCCCATAAATTTCCTGTAAAAACAACTCCCCACAAATTCTGGAGCAGTGGAAGCCATGCAGCAGCACAGTGGAGGAGATTTCCATTCCACAGAGCCCTGAAACACCAAACCCCAAAGGTCCGTCATGCACTGGACAGCGGGGCCCAGCCCTGCCATGCCCTGGCTGTGTGGCCCTGAGAGGAGCAGATCCGAGCAGCCTTCAGGGATGGAATGTCCAGCGGCCACAAAGGTCCCTCCTCCCACAGGTGCTACAAGTCAGTGAGAGAGACTTCTGGGCTGACCAAGAGGGGAGCGAGGTGTCTCCATAACTCAGGCCCCCTCGGAAGGCAGCAGCAGAGGCAGTGGTGGCCAGGGGCTCCCAGAGCAAGCAGGAGCTCGGGTCCATTACTGAAGGTCTCTGCATAAACCCCCTAAGGGAACTGAACCTTAGAGGCTGAATTTCTGAATTTCCTGCCCCCACCTGAGAAACTGAATTTAATCTTACCCTGAATAGCAGCCCCATCTGCCACTGAAAGCCATGAGGCTGGGAAGCAGCATTTGAATCTCAGACCCCAAGCACTAGTGAGGTGGGGGTGGAGAGGAATCTCAGAAGTCAAGTAACTGGCTGGGAAAATGCCCAGAAAAGGGAAAAAAAAAATAAGACCATAGAAGGTTACTTTCTTGGTGAGCAGATGTTTCTTCCTTTCCTTTCTGATGAGGAAGAACAATGCCTACCATCAGGGAAAGACATAGAAGCCAAGACTTCTGTATCCCAAACATCCAAAATAGATATCCAATGGGCTCAGGCCATGGAGGAGCTCAAAAAGGATTTTGAAAATCAAGTTACACAGGTGGGGGAGGAACTGGGAGGAGAGGTGAGAGAGATGCAAGAAAAGCATGAAAAATGGGTCAATACCTTGCTGAAGGAGACCCAGAGAAATGCTGAAGAAAATAACACCTTGAAAAATGGGTTAACTCAATTGGCAAAAGAGGTTCAAAAGGCCAATGAGGAGAAGAATGCTTTCAGGGGCAGAATTAGCCAAATGGAAAGAGAGGTTCGAAAGCTCATTGAAGAAAAATAGTTCTCTAAAAATTGGAATGGAACAGATGGAGGCTAATGACTTTATGAGAAACCAAGAAATTGCCAAACAAGGCCAAAAGAATGAAAAAATGGAAGATAATGTGAAATATCTCATTTTAAAAGCAGCTGACCTGGAAGATGGATCCAGGAGGGACAATTTAGAAATTGTGGGACTACCTGAAAGCCATGATTGGGGAAGCAGCCTAGACATCATCTTTCATGAAATTGTCAAGGAAAACTGCCCTGATATTCTAGAACCAGATGGCAAAATGGGTATTGAGGGACTCCATCGATCACTGCCTGATGGGGATCCAAAAAGAGAAACTCCTGGGAACATTGTGGCCAAATTCCAGAATTCCTAGGTCAGGGAGAAAATATTGCGGGCAGCTGGAGAGAAACAGTTGCAGTATTGTGGAAATGGAACCAGGATGGCATGGGATCTAGCAGCTTCTACATTGAGGGTTCGAAGGGTGTGGAATGGGATGTTCCAGATGTCAAAGGAACTGGGACTGGAACCGAGAGTCACCTAGTACTTCAAGGGAAGATATGGTCTTTCAATGAAATAGAGGACTTTTGGGCATTTTTGGTGAAAGGACCAGAGCTGAAAGGAAAATTTGACCTTCAAGCACAGGAATGAGAAGAAGCATGAGGGGGCAAACAGCAAGGAGAAGTCATAAGGGACTTACCAAGGATGAACTGTTTACATTCCTGCATGGAAGGACAGTATTTGTAACTCTTAAAACTTTTCAGTAGCTGGGTAGTTGGTGGGACTACGCACACACACATACACACATGCAAGCACACACATGTACACACATGTGCATGCGCACACATATACACACATGCATGCACACACAGAGACAGGGAGCACAGGGTGAATTGAATGGGATGGAACCCAAAATTTTGTGAAAATGAATGTAAAAGTTAAATAAATTTATATTAAAAATAAATAAATAAATAAACGAACGAATGAATGAATGAATAAAATGAACTGGAGAAGGAAATGTCAAAAAAAAAGAAAAGAAAATAAACTTTATAACATAATTAACACAAATCATATTTATTATTTATTCTATTTCCTTATCTGAAAAATAAACACCAGAAATCTTGGCTATTTCACATTCAATTGCTTTATTTTATTATATGAGTACAGAGCACCAGGTTGAAGATGTTCAGCTGAAAAATTCATGAGAAGATTCTTTAATTCCTGAATCCCAAGAGCTTGTCCTAGATATCAAAAAAGACAGTCCTCTTAACTTTCACAAACTTGGTATTCAGTGGCATCAATATAATCTTAGAGCGATAGTTCCTGGCACCTTGCACTATGTTTCTGTGTTCTGCCAGGAAGCCAGTGTTGGAAGAGTACCCACTCTGGGTGTTCTTTGATGTTGATGGTACTTCACAGTCCTGATTTGAGTTTGTTATACCATGAATATCAGAGGAGTAGATTTCAGATGACTGTGATGGAAATACATAGGATCCTTGTACTCTTTTAGGTGCTAGAAATCTCTCGCGGTTCTGTAAGACACTATTTTCTGGAGTTGTTCTTCCAGGAGCAGCCCATACTGGAGTCAGGTGAATTGATGGCATAGAATGGTCTTCAGGATGACCACCATGATGGCTCTGTTGAAATTGGAAATGATCAGATGACATGATGAAGTCAACGTCCTGTTGAAACAAACCCCTTGGCTCTCAACTAAGAAGGGAGCTGATACACTAGCTCCTGGGCTTTTCAGTACAGGATTATGGTTTCCCCAGGCACACACCCTCTAGATATACCCTCCAGGAATATGACTCACTCATGTACCAAACAATGTACTTGTCTACCTAACAATTCATGACATCATGATAAGCCTAGGAGTGTCATAAACAGAAGGATGACTTTTTTTTTTTTACCAAAAATGGTAACATTGACTTCAAAAAATGTTGATCATATATGTACTTTCCCAGCAAGAATTAACCTGAGTGATCTGGGCCATAAATGAGAGATTGGATTTATCTTTAGTGTCTCTTTCAGCTCAAATTCAATGAATATACTACCTATAGGAAACATGCTTAGACAGAATGCCAGATTTAAAATGAGAGGCTGGTGTGTTTTCTTTACAAACATATTCCTTGTTATATGGGAGGTCCCTTGGGGTTAGGAGAAGGAAGTGGAGGGACACTGGGATATTTGCAATGTAAAAACCAAAGACATCAGGAACTTACAGAAATAAATCAGTTAAATATAAAATAAATTGATCGTCTCTCAGCTTATTGTTAAAAGTAGTCAAGGTCTCAGTGTCCAGAGAAAACAGAGATATTATCCCACAGCCTAAGATTTAAAATTTTGTGATCATGTTCACAAGATGGCAGACTGAGAGCAACTACTCACCTAAGCTCTTAGACAAACTCCATCAGATACCTCTAAAAAGAGAATCTGACCAAATTTTGGAGGTGCAGAATCCAATAGGAAACAGACTATGGCAGTTTCACAGTCCACTACAGACTGGAAGATCGAGGGGAAGAATCTATTCCATGAAGATGGAGGAGCATACAGTGCACAGCACAGCATCCCTGCTGTGGCATGGCTGAACAGGAAAGCCTGGGTCGGTCAGAGGAAGTAGCAGCATGGCGGGATAGCAGCCCAGGGCAAGAGTCAAGCAGAGTTGAGCAAGTGAGAGCCATGGAAGGAGGACCAGTTATCTGCAGCAGCTGCACAGAGACTTTCAGGCTGCAGATTAAATGTCTATAAGTCACTTACTTGAACTTCTGGGAGCCAAAATGCTAGAGTGAGCAGTAAATGCTCTCTCCCTCTCCCCTTGTTGACCTTGAAAGTACCATAAAATATTTCCCCAGAAAAACCCTGGATCAGTGGGATCAACAGAAGGGAAAAACAGACTCATAGCATGTGAGGTTAGGAAAATAACAAAGGAATATTCCCCTCACTGTGGCTAAGGAACAGAGCTATCCCAGACAGCCAGAGCTCCAGGGGTGTGGAGCCTTGCACTAGGAGCCAAGTGTGCCTAAGTGCTCCAGGGGAAATGGGAAGACAGCAGGGATCACCAAGCACTGAGCTTGCCTTTGCTTTATTTTTTTTTTTTCATCTTGGAACCCAAGAATTCACATTTCTTTTTTTTTTTTTTGAAAATGACAGAACTTTATTTATTAAACTTTTTACATTCATTTTCACAAAACTTTGGGTTCCAAATTTTCTCCCCATTTGTCCTCTCCCTCCACCCCAATACACCGAGCATTCTGATTTTCCCTATCACCAATCTGCCCTCTCTTCTATCATCCCTCCCTTCCCTTGACCCCATCTTCTCTTTTGTCCTGTAGGGCCAGATAACTCTCTATTCCCCATTACCTGGATTTCTTATTTCCTAGGAGCAAGAACAATACTCAACAGTTGTTCCTAAAACTTTGAGTTCCAACTTCTCCCCATCCTTCCCTCCCCACTCATTCCCTTTGGGAAGGCAGGCAATTCAATATGGGCCATATATGTGTAGTTTTTCAAATGGCTTCCATAATAGTCATGTTGTGTAAGACTAACTATATTTCCCTCCATCCTATCCTGCCCCCCATTGCTTCTATTCTCTCTTTTGATCCTGTCCCTCCCCGAGTGTTAACTTCAAATTGCTCCCTCCTCCCATTGCCCTCCCTTCCATCATCTCCCCCACCCTGCTTCTCTCCTTCTCCCCCTCTTCCCTGTATTATAAGATAGGTTTTCATACCAAAATGAGTGTGCATTTTATTCCTTCCTTTAGTCGAATGTGATGAGGGTAAACTTCATGTTTTTTTTCTCAGCTCTCCTCTTTTCCCCTCCACTAAAAAGTCTCCTCCTTGCCTCTTCTATGAGATATAATTTACCCCATTCCATTTCACCCTGTCTCCTCCCAATACATTTCTCTTTTATATTTACCTTAATTTTTTTTAAAGATATGATCCCATCCTATTCAATTCACTATGTGCTCTCTGTCTCTCTGTGTGTGTGCATGCGTGTACATGTGTGTGTGTGTGTGTGTGTGTGTGTAATCCCACCAACTACCCAGATACTGAAAAGTTTCAAGAGTTACAAATATTGTCTTTCCATGTAGGAATGCAAACAGTTCAACTTTGTTAAGTCCCTTATGACTTCTCTTTGCTGTTTACTTTTTCATGCTTCTTCTCATTCTTGTGTTTGAAAGTCAAATTTTCTTTTCAGCTCTGGTCTTTTCATCAAGAATGCCTGAAAGACCTCTATTTCATTGAAAGACCATTTTTTTCCCCTGAAGTATTATACTCAGTTTTGCTGGGTAGGTGATTCTTGGACTTAGTCCTAGTTCCTTTGACTTCTGGAATATCTTATTCCATGCCCTTTGATCCCTTAATGTAGAAGCTGATAGATTTTGTGTTATCCTGATTGCATTTCCACAATACTGGAATTGATTCTTTCTAGCTGCTTGCACTATTTTCTCCTTGACCTGGGAATTCTGGAATTTGGCCACAAAGTTCCTTGGAGTTTCTCTTTTTGGATCTCTTTCAGGCGGTGATCGATGGATTCCTTCAATACTTATTTTGCCCTCTGGTTCTAGAATCTCAGGGCAGTTTTCCTTGATAATTTCATGAAAGATGATGTCTAGGCTCTTTTTTTGATCATGGCTTTCAGGTAGTCCCATAATTTTTAAATTGTCTCTCCTGGATTTATTTTCCAGGTCAGTTGTTTTTCCAATGAGATATTTCACATTTTCTTCCATTTTTTTCATTCTTTTGGTTTTGTTTTGTGATTTCTTGGTTTCTCAGAAAGTCATTAGCCTCCATCTGTTCCATTCTAATTTTGAGAGAACTATTTTCTTCAGTGAGCTTTTGAACCTTTTTTTCCATTTGGCTAATTCTGCTTTTGAAAGCATTCTTCTCCTCATTGGCTTTTTGAACCTCTTTTGCCAATTGAGTTAGCCTATTTTTCAAGGTGTTAATTTCTTCAGCATTTTTTGGGGTCTCCTTTAACAAAGTATTGACCCGTCTTTCATGTTTTTCTTGCATCTCTCTCATTTCTCTTCCCAGTTTGTCCTCCACCTGTCTAACTTGATTTTCAAAATTCTTTTTGAGCTCTTCCATGGCCTGAGCCCATCGGACATCCACCTCGGATGTCTAGGATACAGAGGCCCCGACCTCCATGTCTTTTCCTGATGGCAATCATAGTTCCTCCCCATCAGAAATGAAAGGAGGAAACATCTGTTCCCCAAGAAAGTAGTCTTCTATGGTCTTATTTTTCTTCCCTTTCCTGGGCATTTTCCCAGCCAGTTACTTGACTTCTGAGATTCCTCTCCACCCCTGCCTAGATCTGCCCAGCTAGTGCTTGGGGTCTGAGATTCAAATGTTGTTCCCCAGCCTCAGGGCTTTCATCAGCGGGCGCAGCTGCTATTCAATGTGAGCTTAAGTTCTGGTGCTCAGGTGGGGGCAGGGCCACCTCCAAGGCTCAGTTCCCTTAGGGGGTTTATGCGGAGATCTTCAGTAATGGACCTGAGTTCCTGTCTGCTCTGGGAGCCCCTGGCCACCACTGCCTCTGCTGCTGCCTCCCGAAGGGGCCTGAGTTATGGAGACACCCTCCTGCTTTCTCGGCCCAGTCAGATAGGGTCTCTCACTGACCTTTGCGCCTGTGGGTTGAGGGACCTTCATGGCCACTGGACATTCCATCCCTGAAGCCTGCTCAGATCTGTTCCTCTCGGTGCCATGTGGCCAAAGCAGGGCAGGACTCTCCTCTGGGTCTGGTGTGTGATGGACCCTTGGTGTCACTTTTTCAGGGCTCTCTGGAACAGAAATCTCCTCCACTGCATTGCTGCGTGGCTTCCACTGCTCCAGAATTTGTTGGGAGTTCCTTTTTACAGGTAATTTTTGGGCTGTGGGTTCGGAACTAGCATATGTGAATCTTTCTACTCCACCATCTTGACTCCTCCCCCTTGATGTATTGTTTTGTTGATTGTCCAGATTTAAGAAATTGACTGAGTAAATGTTAAGAATGAAGTTTAAATTTGAAAGTGTGTCTTATTTACATTTTTCCCTCTGAAGAACTAATTGTTTAAACATGTACCAGCGCACCCTCAACCATCCTCCATTTTTGAGTCTCTTGCTCCCTTGATCCTATTGGACCTGCTCTACTCCTACTCATGAGGTTCTGAAGAAAACTGGGATAAGGCAAGCAACCATGCTGAAAATTGTTATTTAATATCAACTTGGCCCATATTATAATGAAACATTCCTTTTGTCTCCTCCCTAATTGGCTCTCTCTCCCCTTTACATCATCCCTAACCTACTTTCTCTTCATTTCATACATCTCCATGAGGAAGATCATGGGGATAAAATGAGATACAAGATATAAAATGGATTTTAAAACTGTAAAACTCCATAACCACTAACAGTAGCAGGATATATGTATATGATAAATTCATGTGTTACCCTTCTCTGATAACACATTTGCATATGCTCAGATGAGATGATGATTTTAGGCATGGAGTAACCATGGGAAGGATGAAGGGAAGTTTTTGAGTGGAGGGCCTGTAGACCTCAGATCACACAGCCTGGTGGCAGTTGTCTTTTTGACCTTTGTATAAGGTAGTCCCTTCCTGGGGTTCAAGAGTACTTATTTATAGGTTGTGAAGCTTCTGTCTTCAAGGAAAATAGATACTGAAACAGCAACATGTACAGCCATGAAGATTCATTGCTATTTTAAATAAGCATGGTAGAAAGGATAAACATCAGCAGAGTAGTAGATTATTATTTGAGCTGTATTGATTTAGAAGTTATTGGGTCACATTTATAGATTGTATAGGTGAAGGTTTCATCTATAACTCCAGGTTCATAAGACTTGATTTGATTGATTGGACTCACTTAGAACCACATCTGGTATCATACAATAGCATTTTTCTTTCAGAATTCAAAGTTTAAAATTTAAACAAGAAAACCTGGACTTGTTGTTACCCTGAACTTTGATAACAGAACCATACATATCCTGTGTGCTAGAACAGGTAGAAAGTCAATGGCATTCTATAAATAGGAGAAAGAGGATGGTATGGGGAGTGGAAATCAAGGGTGGTCAAGTATGTGGCACACTCACTCCTCTCTTAAACTGCTCAGATTTGGGCTCCAATTCTTATTTTCCTCATCCCAATTTCATTCATGATTTTTATTATCACAGGATCATATATTTGAGGCTGCTAGGACCTGTAGAAATCCTCTCATCCAAACATTCTTAACCTTTTTGGTTTGATGGCCCCCTTCTCAGAATCTTCAAAATTTGTAACTGAAGGAAATTGTAAATTTCACTTAGACATTAATGGACATAATGATCTAATTTTATTTTATTTTTTTTGATGAGACAATCAGGGTTAAGTGACTTGCCCAGACAGGATCACACAACTAGTAAGTGTCAAGTGTCTGAGGCAGGATTTGAACTCAGGTCCTCTTGACTCCAGAGCCAGTGTTCTATCCACTGTGACACCTAGCTGCCCCTAATTCTTTTTTTTTTTATCATTCGTGGTCACAGACCCTTTGAAAATAATCCATGAATTCCAGGTTAAGGATCCCTGCTTTAGACTCTCCTTCCATTTTTTACAGATCAAGAAACTGAGGGACAGAGAAGTCATACAGGTAGTAAGTGGCTAACCAGGACTGGAACTCAGGTCCTCTTACTCTAAATTGCAGTTCTTGAATTAAAAGAAAAAGGTGAAAAATATTTTTCTCTAGGGCCCAAAGGATTATGAAGCTGACCCGTGGCAATTTATACACTCTCTTTCTTCATAGTCAGCAATAACAAATGTACAAGTGACAACTTCCAAAGTGGTATCAGCTATATACTGAGGATGTCAAGGCACTCACAAAGATGTTTTTCCAAGATAAGACATTCTAGAAATTGAATTTGCTCCTGTTAAACAAAACTAGTCATGCTGAATTACACTATGGTTCCAAAAACAAGAGGGAAATCAATTTTTAACAAATGGGAAAAGTATGGAAACTCTGAGGGATTAACATCTTTAAGTCTCAAAGAGTAAACAGGGTTCAAATATTTTAATAACATTTTAAACAATTTCAATACCTTCTCATTATTTTTCATTGAAAACTCCTCACTCTTTGTGCTTTGTAATTGGGTAGAGGAAGGGCTAAGAAACCAACCAGGCCTCTACCATGACCGCGGACACCACCCCTAACCTTGACCAGCTATTGCACATGTGTATGCCCCAGTTTCCCAAGGGGACCAAGCAAGAGAACAGAGCTGTTTTATTTGTCCACAAACCTTCCATGTCTTTTCCTCCTCCCCAACTTCCGTTGTACAAATGGACACGTGTGTGTGTGTTCCTTTAAACACCTTGACCACCTAGTTCCTCAGTTTCCTCATTTCCTGTGACCTACCCCTTCACCCTATCTCAGCTACATACCTTTAATAGTTATACTTTTGATTTTTCCATCATCCACAAATGTACTCCTCCCATGTTTATGAATTTTGAAATTCCTTTTTCTGATCATAGCCTGTTGTGATTTCTGCTTTGCAACACTCAAAATTTTTCTTTGTCCTCAACATGAACTTCATCCCTCCACCCCCTCAGTTTTTTCCCAGGCTATCACTCTTGCATTTACTATACTCCTCTCTTCCTCATATTGACCTCTTTGTAAACTAGTTCAACTCTATGCTCTCCTCCTCTTTTGAGTCTCTTAGCCCCTTAGCCTTTTGCCCCACCAAGTTTCAGTCCTGAGTTACTCCCACTATCTGCTACTTTTGCTCCTATTCGTGTGCAGCTGAATGAATGTAACGAAAGTCATGAGATGGTGTTGACTGGGCTCACCACATATGTGCAGATCATATGTGGGATGATAATCAGAGAGGAAAAGTCATTCTTTAAATGCTTTGAAATCTTGTTACCAGTCCAAGGAGTGCCATTTATTATGAGTATATAGTAGCCTTTTTTGTGCCTATCAGGACTTTCAATGGAAATGAAAAGAATTCTCTACGTATCAAACACAGGAGAATCAAATAGCATTGTGACTGCAGGCTTCAAGTTGTTGCTCAGAACAATAAAGCATTCTGAGGCGCACAGCTTTTCCTGTGATTTAAAAATGTTGACTTTTTTTCCAGACAGAGAGAACTTGGAAATACAGGTGGCCAGCTAACGTGTTGTGCTTTATTCTAGTAAATTTCAGTAATTTCAAGTTGATTTCATACTGTGTTCTCAAATATGACTTACTTGTAGTAACCCATAAGACATAATGCTAGGAAATATCACAAGCAAATATTTGTTGGGCAGTGATGGAAAGTGAGATCATATCATTGGGAAAACCATAAATACAAGATGACTATGATCCAAATGGGAACTTTATTATCCTATAACTGTTAGAATACCTTCAACACTGGAAAGGGATAGAAAGGATACTTTAGCTAAAGCATCACCACCAAATCAAGTGACATGGAATTATAGATTTTTCTAAACATTATACAATTCAACTATCAGTGTAATTTCATGGTCTATATGTCAATGTTTGTGTAGAGATCTTTTCATAAACAGTATCAATCTCTAAAAACAAACAAAAACCCCCAACCTAATGTTTCCTCAGTCATGGCAGCTACTTTCCCCTTTTCAATGTAGGAAATAATGTATTAAAATACTAAATTCTCAGCCTGCCATTTAAAACCTTTCACAGTCTGGCTCCCATCTACCCCTTCAGTTTTGTTTTTATTTCATTTCAATTTAGTAAGCATTATTAAATAGTTATTAGAGATCAAACAGCGTGCTGGACACTGTGGATAGAAAGAGAGAATTAGATGGCGGAGTAGAAGGACGCACATTTACGAGCTCCGAGCCCACAACCCATGGAATTGAGGTAAAGGGAGATCCCCATAAATTCTGAATCTCTGCAGGGGGTGCATAAACATAGGGGAAGAGATTTCCGTTCCACTGAACCCTGGAGAGCCGTCCCCGGGGTCCATCGCACCCCGGAAAGCGGACCCCACCCCCACCCCTGGCCGCAGCCCCAGAGAAGCTGACCCGAGCAGACTTCAGAGAGGGAAGCTCCGGGGGAAGCTCCGGCAGCCGGGAAAGTCCCTCCGCCCACAGAAGCTACAGGTCAGTAAGAAAGAAGGCTGCGATAAGGGAGGGGAGCGGAGCGTCTCCGAGACTCGGGCCCCCTCGGGAGGAAGCGGCGGCGGCAGAGACGGGGGCAGGAAGCGGCGGAGGCAGAGGCGTGGGCGGGCGGCTGAGGCGGCAGCGGCCCGGGACTCAGGAATCCCCCAGCAGCAGGTAGGATCTTCAATACTGAAGGTCTTTCCAACATGAGGGAGCCGAGCAGGGGAGACGGCCCTGCCCCCACCCTGCTCTACTGCTGAATGCCTCTGAATAAAACCCCCAAGGGAGCTGAGCACAGCAGGCGGGGCCCCCCACCCCGCCCCCACCCGCTCCGTTCCTGAAAGTCTCTGTAGAAAGCCCCTGAGGGCCCAAGCTTAGGAGGCGGCCCTGCCCCCACCCCTGCGCCAGAACTAAAGCTTGCCGCGGGAAAGCGCATTTGAATCTCAGAGGCCAAGCACTAGCTGGGCGGATCCAGGCGGGGGTGGAAAGGAATCTCAGAAGTCAAGTAACTGGCTGGGAAAATGCCTAGAAAGGGGAAGAAAAATAAGACTTTAGAGAGTTTTTTCCAACAAATGCAAATGATCCCGACCTTCGGATCTGATGGCGAGGACGAGAACGTATTTTTCCCATCAGGGAAAGATGTGGAGGGCGGGGCCTCAGTACCCCAGACACCCCAGGGGGGTGTTGGGTGGGCTCAGGCCTTGGAAGAGCTTAAAAAGGATTTTGAAAAGCAAGTTAGACAGGTGGAGGAAAGACTGGGAAGAGAAATGACAAAGATGCAAGAAGAGTATGAAAAAAAGGTCAATATCTTGGTAAAGGAGACCCAAAAAAATGCTGAGGAAATTAACACCTTGAAAAATAGGCTCACTCAATTGGCAAAAGAGGTTCAAAAAGCCAATGAGGAGAAGAATGCATTCAAAAGCAGAATGAGCCAAATGGAAAAAGAGGCTCAAAAGCTCACTGAAGAGAATAGTTCTCTCAAAATTAGAATGGAACAGATGGAGTCTAATGACTTTATGAGAAACCAAGAAATCACCAAACAAAACCAAAAGAACGATAAAATGGAAGAGAATGTGAAATATCTCATGGGAAAAACAACTGACCTGGAAAATAGATCAAGGAGAGACAACTTAAAAATTATGGGACTACCTGAAAGCCATGATCAAAAAAAGAGCCTAGACATTGTCTTGCATGAAATTATCAAGGAAAACTGCCCTGACATTCTAGGACCAGAGAGCAAAATAAGTATTGAAAGAATCCATCGATCACCACCTGAAAGAGATCCAAAAAGAGAAACTCCTAGGAACATTGTGGCCAAATTCCAGAATTCCCAGCTCAAGGAAAAAATCTTGCAAGCAGCTAGAAAGAAACAATTCCAGTACTGTGGAAATACAATCAGGATAACCCAAGATCTAGCAGCTTCTACATTAAGGGATCGAAGGGCGTGGAATAGGATATTCCAGTAAGGCAAAGGAACTAGGACTGAAACCAAGAATCACCTATCCAGCTAAACTGAGTATAATACTTCAAGGGAAAATATGGTCTTTCAATGAAACAGAGGACTTTCAATCATTCTTAATGAAAAGACCAGAGCTGAAAAGAAAATTTGACTTTCAAACACAAGAATGAGAGGAAGCATGCAAAAGTACACAGCAAGGAGAAGTATTAAGGGACTTACCAGAAATGAACTGTTTGCATTCATACAGGTAAGGACAATATTTCTAACTCTTAAAACTTTTCAGTATCTGGGTGGTTGGTGGGACCACACATACACATGTACACACATGCACACATATACACACATGCATTCACATGCAGAGACAGAGAGCACAGATTGATCTGAATAGGATGGGACCATACCTTAAAAGAAATTAAGGTAAATGGTGAGAGAGAAATGTAGTGAGAGGAAAGAGGGGGAAATGGAAGGGGGTAACTATATGTCATATAAGAGGCAAGTAGGAGATGTTTTTAGTGGAGGGAAAAAGAGGAGAGCTGAGGAAAAAAAAACAAACAAACAAACAAACAAAAGTTTACCCTCATCACATTTGACTAAACGAAGGAGTGAAATGCACACTCATTTTGGTATGAAAACCTATCTTACAGTATAAGAAAGCGGGGGAGAAGGAGATATTGGGGGGGGGGATGATGGAAGGGAGGGCAAAGGGAGGAGGGAGTAATTGAAGGTCAACACTTGGGGAGGGACAGGATCAAGGGACAGAAGAGAAACAATGAGGGGCAGGTTAAGAGGGATGGCAATTCAGTTAGTCTTACACAACACGACTATCAGGAAGGTCATTTGCAAAGCTACACAGATATGGCCTATAATGAATTGCCTGCCGTACCAAAGGGAATAGGTGGGGAGGGAGGGATGGGGAGAATTTGGAACTCAAAGTTTTAGGAACAATTGTTTAGTATTGTTGTTGCAACTAGGAAAGAAGACATGCAGTTAATGAGGAATAGAAAGTCATCTGGCCCTACAGGAGAGAAGAGAAGATAGAGACAAGGGAAGGGAGGGATGACAGAAGAGAGGACAGATTGGAGATAGGGAAAATTGGATTGCTTGGGGTATTGGGGTGGGGGGAGGGGAGAAAAGGGGAGAAAATTTGGAACCCAAAGATTTGTGAAAATGAATGTAAAAAGCTAAATAAATAAATAAATAAATGAAAGTTGAAAAAGAAAAAAAAAAAGAGAGAATTAATCAGTCCTTTTCCTTAAGCAGCTTACATTCTGCTGAATTTTTTCATATTACTCCTTCTTACTCCCCCTTTTCTAGTGAAATGGCTCCCTGGCTTTTCTTCATATGTAATATATCATCTCTTTCCTTTGCACCTTGTTACACCTGGTCCTTCCTATCTGCAATCCACTCATTCTCTGGAGAATTAGAGTTTCATTGACCAATAGGGGCTACTGGAGCCTCTCTGGAAATTCCAGGGGACCCCCAAGGCACAATGACCCTTGGGAATGCTTGGCTCCTTTGGAAATGATGAGCTTCCTGGCTACTTTCCATTGAGGTGCAGCTTGGTGTTGGAAGAGATGTTCTGAGATGATAAGGCCTTCCCTTTAATGGTTGCTGAGCAGGAGAAGCTGGTGACTAAATTTTAATTACAATATTTAGTTTTCATTAAGATAGGGAACACTGTCATTCTAAAAGGGAATATTCTTGTCATATTAGAGGAAAGATTAGAACAAACACATTTTGGGCAAAAGTTCAAGGCTTCTAAGACTGGGAATTTCATCCCAGGGAAGGGACAGCCTCCATTTTTTTAAGCTAACTTTAGCTTTTATTTAAGTTTTTATTGACAACTTTTCTATTTGTATTGCCTTCATATCCCTCCACATCCTAAGGTGCCATCCTTTTCTTAATGCAGTTTGGCATGTGGTTTGGGATCCCAAAGTACAGTACAAAGAGACATGGAGTCCAGCAAGACAGTCAGAGCAGAGAAAGGGAGGCCAGGCAGCTTTATTGAGGGTAAACACAATCAGAAGAGGACAGTGAAGAAGATGGAAAGAGGTCTTTTGGGAGTGAAACTGAGCCTGCAGAAACCAGTATAGTGAGGGGGTGGGGTGAGGAGGAATAGGCTTCTTGTCTGGGGAGACCAGGACCAGACACTGGGGAGAAGGGAGCGGGAGTTGGACCTGGGAATTGGTCTAACTGAAGGAGAACAGCTGGGGAAATAATGGCTATTTGATTCATAGTTCCCTCAGGCATGAAAGAGGGATTTCCAGGCCGTACTTAGGCAGGGTGACCCAGATGATTTGAGCCTCTCTGGGGGCTTCTTCAAGTGTGGAGTGGAGAGGCTTTTGAGTCCTTACCATCTCTTATAAGAAAGAATTAAAAAAGAGAAAATGATTTGAGCAAATCTGGACAACTTATCAAACAAATCTGAAGATACATGAAATGTTTCTCACCCCCACAGCTGCAGAAGAAGCAAGGACATTTTCTCCTCTTTTCTTTGGGGTCAAATTCGACCACTCTAATTTGTCCATTTAACTGTTTAAAATTTCTCTCCATTTACATCGTTGTAGTCATTGCAGAGAGTATACTCCTGATTCTACTTAATACTATTTCAGTTTATACAGGACTTCCTATATTTCTCTGAATTCCTCATATTTGTCCATTTTTATGGCCCAATAAATAACAGTCCTCTAACAAGTTACTCTCAGAGCCTCTCTCTCAGTGGCAGGCTTGTTCCTTCCCTCCCTCAGGGTTCCAGGGTAACAGAGACTTTTTCTTTTCTATTTCCCTTAGCTCAAGTTCCCACTGTGAGTATTCTTCCATTTTGTTAATGAGCCAATAACGAGTGCCCTGGTTCTATTTAACAATCTTAAACCAGATAGTAAGGGAATTTTTCCTTCAAAGATATAGCAAGAATAAATATATGTTTTCCCCAACACCTGAAGGGCATACTCCTCCCTAAACCATTTCAGTCAGTGTGTGATAGGCTTACAATTTAGCTCAGTTCCTAGACAGCAGTGGTCTCTCCAAATAATTGCCAGAGGAATCCTTCTACTGTGCTGGAGTCCCAAAGGTCACACTTGAAGACTGCTCCTTCCTCTTGGGGAGATTGATTCCAGCTACAAAACCCAGTTTGCATTCTGACTACCAGATTCCTGTGGCTTGTCTTGTCAACCACAAGAGACATCGACTTCATTTCCTGTACATAGAATGGGATAGGAGAAACAAAAAAGAAAAGAAGGCCTTTTGCAAAGGTCATATGGCCTTAAAGGGGGAAGACGACCCTGAGGCCTTCCCCTTGATAGCATAGTTTCTCACTGGACACCATCCCATATCACCAATCAAAGAGCTTCCCCTTACCACGTGCTTAGCTGATCAGTCATTGAATGCCCACATATGTTACACAGTCATAGTCGCAATACTTACTTACCTTAAACCTCCTTACAACTCTGAAAGCAGTTCCCTGGTGTCCTCTATGTAGAGAGAACCTATCTGTTCCCTGAGTCTGCCATGAGAAGGGGTCCCTAAGACACCTCATCCATGTACCAGACCCTTATTGCTCTCCATTACATTCATATTCATATACCACAGTGTTTGCGTTGATTTCCTGCTCAAGGGACACACACCATGTTTCCAGTTTTCTACAACCAAAGAAAGTGCTCCTATAAATATTTTGGTATACAGACATACATATATCTATATCTATCTATCTATCTATCTATCTATCTATCTATCTATCTATCTATATATATATGTAAGATATGCATATTTATCATAACTTTCCTCCTATCTATGATCCACTGAGCATATTTCTACAAAATATTGTAACTAGATAATGCGGTGGATAGAGCACTGAACCTGATGTTAGGAAGATCTGATGAGTTCAAATCCAGTCTCAGACACTTGCTAGCTTTGTGACCCTGCACAACTCGCTTCACCTCTGTCTGCCTCAGTTTCCTTATCTGTAAAATGGGGATACTAATAGCATCTACCTTCCAGGGTTGTTGTGAGGAACAAATGATAAAAGAATTGTAACTTGCTTAGCCTGGCACATAGTAAGCACTATTAGATATTTAAAAAAAATTCAAGAATATTATCTTTCTGCTTTTTCAAAGACTCAGGTCAAAGATATTCTAAGATTATAGAATTAGAGATAAAGGGAACCTTTGAAATTATCTAGTCCAATCTATTCATTTATTTGACGATATTTCTATGGTAACATGCAAGATCAGCTTGATTTGTACAGAGTTATGTACAGAATAACCCCTCTGGGCCTCAGTTTCCTCACCTACAAAATAAATGGTCTAGACTATATGACCTCAAAGGTCCTTTCCTATACCTAATCATGAATATATGGTCCAATAACTCAAATAATGTTAGAGTTGGAAGGAATCATGGGGGAGATTTATTTAAACCCTCTCATATAACAGATAAGGAAACTGAGGTCCAATGTGATAAAATGACTTGTACTAGATATTTCACAGTGATTAGTTTTATTACTTTGAAAGGTACAATACCTTGATGTTAAAGTTCACATCTTGTATGAACGTTTGACTTGTTTTAATGTGCCATTCAAATAGTTTAAAGATAGAAAAGGGAATTCAGGAACTTTTAAAAGTGGAAATCAGAATGATTGAAAATGGAGTGTTAAGCCCTAGGTAAATAGCCAAAGGGCCAAGCATAACATTCATCAAAGAGTGTCCACTGCAGTGCTTCTGGAGAAACCTCTGGAACAGCTCTTTTATTCAGTAAAAATGAGCTTCCACAGCGTCAACTTAATAACTTAAGGAGAAATTCTTTAAATATAGAATTTCAGAATCTCTTAGAGAATGTATTGGTGTATGCTCAAAACTGGAGGGGAGGGAAATTTGGATATCACTTAGTAGTTTATTTCTAATCCATGAATTAGTAAAATACAGACTTAAAATGTGATTTGTCATTACACTAGGCACAACCAATCCATCAAAAAATAATAGCGACATTTGATGGATACTATATGCTTATCAAGTAACCATAGTGGCTAACGTTAGCCTGCATTGCTATTGTGGAGTTGTTTCAGTCATTCCTGGTTCTTTGCGACCCCATTTGGGGTTTTCTTGGTAGAGATATTGGAATGGTTTGCCATTTTCTTCTCCAGCTCATTTGACAGAGGAGGAAACGGAGGCAAACAGGGTGAAGTTACTTGCCCTGGTCACAGAGCTAGTTTGTGTGGGAGGCTGGATCTGAACTCAGGAAGATGTCTGCCTGACTGAAGGTCCAGCAGGCCTTGCACTGCAGCACCACCTAGCTGCCCCATCCTGGCATAAGAAGGCATTATTAAGATTGATCCTTCAGAGTAGTGCCCTTCATGAAAGTGTTCTGATCGCTCTTGGTCACCAGGAGCACGCTCAGGGGTGTGCACGTAAATGTTTAATAAACAGCTCGGTGACACACTTTTTTTTTTAAAGACACAGGTGTTTTTTCTTTTCATTACCGCTGATGGATGATTCATATAAGGGCTTTAAAAGAGAAATGCAGATTTGTAAAGTGATCAGCTAGTAAAGAAGAGAAAATTTCTCATGCTTTGATGATACCTGAGTAAATTTTATCAACAAAAATACCAGGATCTACCAGTTTAGTAATTACCTAAAAAGAAAAGAAATGTGACGTACTTTTAAGCTTAATCTGCTCTATCGACATTTTCTCCAACATTTTCCTAAGTCTAAACAGTCAACAAGATAATCAGTCAAGCCCTGATGCAAATTTAACAATCAGCTCTCTAGCTGAGCTGACTCTAGCAGACTCCTCAGTATACCTTACATGTGATCTCTGCCCACTGAGGTTATAAGTATTTGTTAAAAAGTGAGCTCCAGGTTTATGGGAGAAATGCCCTATTGTTACCTTACTTCTCATCTCTCTTCCTAAAAGAATGCCTGGCAGGTCCCTTAAAACCATGTTTGTTGATCTCTTCTGTTTTTACATCCCATCTCCAACCCATAGAGCAATCCTTTACAACAAAAAAATAAAAAAGATGGGGAAACATCCTGCAGAATAGTCTGTGTCAAAGATGGAAAGGAGGAGCATTTGCAGAGCTCTTCTTTGAGGCCTAATTTGCTCATTATAACTTGCCAGGTTTGGGTGTTGTTTTTTTTTTTTTTTGGTCGTTCTTTCCATTTATAGTGTTGTAGTCATTCTGTATCTGGTTTTCCTGGTTCTGCTTCCTTCACTTTGTAGAGTTCATACAATTTTTCCCCAGGTCTCCCTGGATTTCCCAAACTCATTCTTTCTGTGACCCCATGATCATCCATTACTTTTATGTGCCATGATTGGTTGAGCCATGCCTTATTTGATGGATACCTATTGAGAGGTCCTGTGTCTAGGGGGCTGGATTTAGAATCTGGAGGATCTGCCTTCAAATCCCCACTTTTACACCTGAACCTCTCTGACCCTCAGTTTTCTCTGTGAAATGGTCTGAATAAGAGTTGGAGTAGGAATAGAGTGAGATAATATATGTAAAGTGTTTTGCAAATCTTTAAGCTCTAGATACATGTTAACTCTCATCATCATGTCTTTGTTACTAGTTCTTTGCACCCCCTGAAATTGCTGTTAGAAATATTTTCCTACATACAGATGAGTTCGTAGTTCCTACATACAGATAGGTTCGTAGACTAGAATTGGAAGGAAACTTAAAAATCCTTATGGCTAACCCCCTTATTTTATAGATGAGGAAACTGAGGCAGACAGCGGTGAAGTGGCTTGCCCAGGGTCACACAACTAGTAAATGTCTGAAGTACTTTTAAGGTTTGCGCAGTACCTTCCAAATATTATCTCATGTAATTCTCCAGATCCAGCACTATCTATTCTTCTGCCTTTTAATTTATAAAGCCCTCTGTGCTGTTAAATAACAAATAAAAATTTTCCTTATTTGAAACACTCCTTCTCTTTCTTACTGGTCAAGGATTTGTGATTTCCTTGGTGTGGGAATTTACTTCACACATACAGATTGCAACACATCTGATTTTAGGAGAGCCATTTTAGAGGGTTCCCTGCTGGGTTCCAAGAGAGAAAGTGACCTATCCAGAATCACCTAGTCAATCAGCATCTAAGACTGGCTTTGGAATAATGAGGCTATGGCACAGAAATTGCAAATCTTTGGCTGCTGCTGATAGACTTGCTAATGGCAAACTCCTAAACCTGGAGCCCTAATGGACAAAAGGTTACCGAAAGTGAAGGTCTTGACCATCCTGGTGTTTGCTCACTTGTAAACTCAAATACCCAAAGAGTTTCTCTCCTTTTGAACCAGCTCCTTGCATCCAGCAAATGCCAGCTAAAATATGTATTCCAAGGTCCAGTATAATGTAAATTAAGTGTACATAAGTGCATAAACACTGACTCCCCTCTCTGAGTTTGATCACCTCCAGTTATGTGAGGTCATAGGCCTTGAGGTGTAAACAAGGCTAAACTGAGTTTTCTAGGCCACTGAGAGCCCACCATTTATTCTAGCTCGAACTCACAGACGAATTCCCTCACAGATGACATAAATGCTCCTGGAAGCCCTTTGGAGCATGAGATGTCATCAATCCAGCTTTAATCTGTGGCTGCATCTAGTCTGCCACAACATGATAAGGAATCTTTATGTTGCACATATACATTCTACTTTTCTGTGACTTCCATTGAACTTTGCAAACTAGATTAGTGTTCTAACCTGGAGCAGTTTTCTAGAGGGAGAAGTGAAGTGAAGCTCTTGTAAGGAGGGAAACAGAGAAGTGCAATAAAAAATAGTGTTGTTTTTCCCTAAGAGCACTGAGGAATAAAACTAGGAAAAGATAATGTGTCTTCTTAACTCTGAAAAGACATCTAACTGGCAGAACCATAAGCATGGTAAAAATTCTTGAAATGTCCACCTTTCATTTCCTCGTTAAACTTGGAGTTCCAGTGTGTATCCTTCACTTGACTCTCCAAACCATTTGCGTGGACCCGAGGTCATTTCCAAATAATAGATGCTATATCTTTGTTCCAGATCAAAGAATGACACTTTGGACTGATTTGTGAGGTTTGCTTTTATTGAATAGCAAACCATGATGCATAGCATCTCTCGCTAGTAATCATTCTAATTTCATTTCTAAACTCTCCATGAAAACCTCCAATTGTCTCTAATTGAATTATAAAAATCCTTGAACAAAAGATTGAAAGGGAAACCTAAGATGATGGAAGACATTTTTTTCTTTGCTTGGACCTGGGTTCTAGTATGGTACCCTGGGCAAGGTGTTAGACCCGGACAAGATGAGCTAGAGATTCTAATGCAAAGGGAAAAATTTGAACTCATAGGTATCACTGAGACTTGGTAGAATGAAACCCATGACAAGGTGATCAGAGTGAGTAGCTCACCTGGTCAGGCTCCTGCTCAGCCTGTAGCTTCTTTCAGTTCTGCTAGCCTCCCTCCAGCCCCAGTAACTCCTAAAAACACAACTGCTCCATGAAATAGAAAACTCAGACAAGCCTCCTCTTCCTACTCTTTGCATCAACATCTTCCTACAGACTTTGTTTATATAACTGGGGTTTCCAAACCAGGAGTATTTTGTGTGCTTCAGCATAGGCTTGACATCTGATTTGGTGGAGAATATGCTAACACAAAGCTGTGTGCCTGTGTTGAGAGCTTTTCCTTCTTTCCCTTTTTCTTCCTGAGGACACAGAGAATTCCAGACTCTCATCATGTATCCCTTTCAGAAGACTTGAGGAAAGCACACTCAATTTGGTAACCCTTCCGCTCCCCTTGAGGCAGAAATTCCAGTCTCCCTTGGAGTAGAGTGGATAATATCTCTCATTGCCATCTCAAGCTGAATTCAGAGTCATAGAAAAATGAAAAGCTCTCATTCTTAACTGAGCAGGAAGCCTCACCTTGAGAAAACGGAACGGTGATTTACAGAACTTATGCTATTATTTAAAACTTATGATGCTTCATTGTTTTAATTGCATATTCCAAGTATTGCCTATCTTCAAGGTCATATACTATTTAAGGGAGTTAACTGCAGTTGTCTCTTCTTTTCTTTGAATTATGTTTCTGGTTTTTCTCTGTAAACTGTTCATGGCGTTAAGTGATGGCCTTCAATTCTCTTGAAATGTATAACAACTTCTCTGTGAACCTCCCTCTTTAGGGAGAGACCATCTACTCTAAATTATAGCCGCTGATCTTTCTTCCATGCATTATTACAGTAAAGGCTTGTTTTTGAGAAATTCATTGTTATGGATTTATTTCCTTAACAGTTTTGGTGTCAGAAGTGAGATGAAGATACACAGGCAAGAACTCCCTGGGGAGGAATAAGGATAAGTGCATTCTTTTGTACAATATAACCAGTTCATTTCCCTTGCTTGGAATTTTCCTGTATCTGCAGTCCATCAGATCTATTTCTGAGCCCCCCTCCCCCACCTTTTTGCCATAATATCAGGAGATAGTCTGAGAGGTCAGGTTCCTATACTTGCTGTTTGTAAAGGACTCTCCTGGAGCTTTGGGGGCAGTTGTACTGTGAAGGGCTACAGAACTGGTCAAAAACACAAGCTAGCCCTACTGTCTGGTCCCTAGTTATTGGATGTTTTCTACAGAATTGAGGGAAAATTCTGAGAACCAATCATAACATGTATGCATTGGCCCCATTCTCTCAGAGATAGGTCTGGTACACTTCCCCCTCAGGGTTCTTAGATACTCTCTTGGACTGGGGGGGTTCTAACCTTTGTCATTAGCTCAAGCCTTTACCTGATATGTTCCCCTTATTTTAGGGGTCCATTGACTAGCACTCAATTCCTTTTAACCACTTGACATTAGTTGGCTTTTACAAAGATGTTTATTTCAGAGACATAGCAAGAACATAGAAATATTTTCCAAAACCCCTAGGAGGCACAACTTTTCCTCACCCCCCCCATTTCCCCCATACTACCTCAGTCTCTGAGGGAGGGTTAAACTCATAATTTAGCCCAGTTCACCTCCAAAGGTGGCATCCCTGCCAGATGACTCCTTCTGTTCTGGAATCCTGAAGGTCATACCTAACAATTATTTCTTGCCCCTTGGACATGGGTGCTGTGCAGTCTACCTAGCCTAGATATCAGCTTCTAGATTCCAGAATTAATTCTGACCAAGGTCAGAGACTTCACTCTGGGACCTAGAATAGAGGGGAGTGAAGGAAAAGGTAAAAATCTCAGGCCTATTTTAATGTGTGGCCTCAAAGGGGAAGACCTCAAGACCTTTTCCCTTACACTATGGTTTTCTCACTGGAAGCCATGAGTGAATGAATCACTTCACTTCCCCAGATATGAATGCAGCCAAAGCAGCTGACTTAGGTCCTTTTGAACACTGTGACATTTACATTTCATCAGCCCCTGGGATGATATTCCTTTCAACCATGTGATAAGCCCACTATACCAGGCACAGAATGCCCAGGCAGGCTCTAGTCATCTTGATTCTCTTGGAAGCAGTATCCTTCCAATGGACCTGCCATCTTAGCCAACTGATGGGAGTTTGAAGGCTCCTGGTATCCAGGCCTCAAAAAATCTGTAGCTTGCCCTTTCCAAAGTGGATACCAGCAAAATTTATGTATGCTAATTGTGGGTCCAGTTTCACATGAGTTTGGAAAAAGTGAAACTTTTACTGGGGACATTTTCCTACCACCTCCTTCCCAGCTAACAAGCATTCCTTTTTCCCTTCTTATCTTCCCTCCAAGATAGAAAGGAAAAGAAAAACATCCTTTATGACAATTTTCCTTTTCATTGAGAAGGATCCTTTGATAATGAAATTCTCACTTTCATGCAACTTTCCGTGACTCCCATCCTCATCTCCACATCTGCCCCAGTCCATATCTCCCTGATGACTTCCCCACCTCTGAGCTGTTACTATCTTCCCCCACCCTCATGGCTTCCTCCTCTGAAAAATGGAGGC
Source organism: Bettongia penicillata ogilbyi (assembly GCA_023548195.1). Classification (NCBI taxonomy): domain Eukaryota; kingdom Metazoa; phylum Chordata; class Mammalia; order Diprotodontia; family Potoroidae; genus Bettongia; species Bettongia penicillata. Next base: position 1,089,421 of record JAJHZJ010000634.1, on the reverse strand, counting down.
CTTCTCCCACCTGGCAGATAGTAAGTGCTTCATAAATGCTTGATTTAGCCAGATGAGAGTTTATTTTCTGCGGGAAGCAGAGTCAGAAGAAGAAAAGCAGAAGAGCATTCCTAGCCTACATGGTAAAGAGGAAAAATTATGGCCAGAGTGGAACAAAAGCCAGATTCCAATCCTCCCTCCTGTACTCCAATATATTCCATGGCTCCCCCTTGTGAGAACCCAGATCCCAGACAATGCTACCAGACTCTGAGACTGAATTCTTTACTAGTGACCACAGACTACAAAATCTGACTGAAGTAAGCACAGAATGGAGAAGTCATCAAATATGCTTAAGACTCTAATGGCACTCTTAAAGTTTGGGGAAATTTTAATTTATTTTTTAAATGAACAGAATGTCTATTTTTCTCTCCTCTCCTCACCTACTGAAAATAATAATTTTTTAAAAAGTATGCAAAGTCAAGCAAAAAAATTCCCAAACTGGCCACATCCAAAAAGTACATTTCTCAATGTGTACCCTGAATCTATCACCTCTTTGTCACAGGTGGTCAGCATGCCTTGTTTTTACTCCTCTGGAACCATGGTTGGTCATCAGGGTTCTTAAAGTCTTGAAAGTTATAACTGTTGTTGCCTAAATTGTTTTTCTGGGTTTTTTGTTTGCTCTACAGTAGTTCACACAAGTACTAGTGTTACTGGGTCCAACAATACACCCAGTTTAGTACTTGGAGGGGTGTTAATCTTGAGAAAGTCAATTGATTGACTTTCCAATTGTAAGGTACTCTCAGCTCCATCTTAGTCCTGGAACCAGCTCACAAATTCAGATGCTTCTCTAGCAACATCCCAGACCTGTAGGTGAGACGTTGTTAATTTTGTCCATGCTCTTTTACTGATAACATGGGAGAGCCCCATCTTGGACAAGACTGAAGGAGAAATGTCCAACTTTTTTTTTCAAAATGGGAAACTCTAGTCATTAAGCTGTAGGTCAATGAGGGTTAAATGTGATTCTTGGCAAAATCCCAGAATTTATTTGTTAAAATAAATTAAAATTGAGTACCTAAGAGGGAATCAATGACCAAGAAAAGAATCAAATATAAGAACAGATTCTGAAGTACTTCTATTTTGACAAGTTAGAGGAGGAGCACCTGGTCTGGAATCAAGAGGACCTGAGTTCAAATTTAGCCTCAGACATTAGCTGTGTGACCCTGGGCAAGTCACTTCACCCTGTTTGCCTCAGTTTCCTCATCTGTAAAATGAGCTGGAGAAGGAAATGGCAAACCATCTCAGTATCTCTGCCAAGAAAACTCCAAATGAGGTTACCAAGAGTTAACATGACTGGAAAAAAAGACTCAAAACCAAAAATAGAATCATGCCAAATAATTAAGCTAATTAAGTTTTTACTATGCGTGTGGACTTATTAAGAAGATTACTATTATTATTATTATTATTATTAACAGATGCTTATGAGGCTTTGAATGACAGGTGGGAGACTCCATTAGAGCCAGGAGGTCACAGAATGCAGAGCCTGGGCTGTTTCCCAGAGGGACAGGCACAACCATGTGGTCAGATGTCTACTGAAGAGAGAGCCTCGTTTTGACAGCTGGGGGTGGAGGAGGAGCCTCTTTGTTCCATGGTAATTTAATGGATGGGCACCCCTTGGTTTGCAGTCCTTTGCTGCTCCCAAACAAGGTGCTTTAAATACGCTTTTGTCTCCTTCTCCATCCAAGGCCCTCATAGTTCTGGACAGCCTGATTTGTCCACTTGCTTCTTATGACTCAAAAATGGTAGGGGCAGCGGTATGGGTGCTGAGAGTCAAAGTCTTCTGGGAGGAAGAGAGAAGAGGCAGAGCTTCGAGGTAGGAGCAACAGCCTCCTAGCTACAGGGGTTGCTGAAAGAGGGGGGGCGGAGAACCTCCATGGAGGAAGTGGGGCCTCATTTCTCTCAACTTCTTTCCCATCTCAAGGATTGGGGCATCCCCAGCCTCATTCTCAGTTTACCATCTCCAGAGCAAAATACTCCCTATGGCAATGGGAGGGTAGGGAAAGACCTGGGTTCTTCCCTGTCTCCAAAAAACACTTTCGACTGCCATTGACTTCACACATTATTTAAGACAAGAATTATTATGGAGGCATGAGAAAGAGTGGTCAATATGAAGGTGGGGGATCAGGGAGCCTGGGGCACCCTCACTCATGACAGTTACCTCTACCATGAACCAACCATTCCCTCCCCAGTCCTGTCTACTTGGAATGATCTAGAATTTTCATCACCATCCACTTTTAACTTTGACATGGTTCTGAGAAAATGTATGAGGAGAATGTGCCCTTCTACCTCATACCCCTAAGTTGGAGAGCCCAAAGTGACTTCCAGCTTCCAGGAGATGGGTACAGGGCTCCTCCTTGACTGATCCACTTTGAATCAAGAAGACTGATTCCCTAGATGCCCGTGATGATCTCTGTTTGAAAGCAGTAAGGTTCTGGACATTTGATTGAGCACCCCTCCACCAGGTAAGGATGGAAGAGCTCTTGGCTACTTCCCCACCTAGGTGGCAACAGGGATAGAGAGTGAAGGGCCTGGAGTCAGGAAGGCCCAAGTTCTAATTCAACCTGGGGCACCTAGTATCTGTGTGATCTTGGGAAATCACTCACCCTGTGCTTCAGTTTCTTCCTTTGTATATTGGGCATCATAATAGTAGCCACTACTTTAGGAAGAACGAATGGAGAGCAAAGTCCTTGCTTTACATGCAGAGCTTTTTCCAGTGGCAAGTACAAAGGAATCAATTACATTCTTCATGGATGTTATACTCAGCTACTGAGCCAGACATATTTCCATCTATTTACAATTTGTTCCCATGTATAACCTCCCTCCAGTGTTATGTGTGAACCAGGACCCCCTCTCCTACCACAGAAAAAAATAAGAAAACAGGCTGTGGTGACTGCTGGGAAAGGAGCTTACCCACTAAAACCTATGGAAAGAGAAGATTTCTCCTGTCTTCTTAAACATTGTCCACCTTGGAAGCAGACATGGGTATAGCCATTGTCATCACCTGATAGTATATTTCCATTTGTGTTTTTCCAGGATCAAATGTGAAATAGGACAAACTATATGAAAGATCATGGTCCAGTGGGACCTTTGGGGTGGATGATCTCAGGGACTAATAAAATAAAGTCTTATTCCCTGAGTAACTAGAAATTCTTGTGGTTGATGTGGTAATAGGCTTTTACGTGAAACATAAAAATCTATGATTGTCCATGTCAGGTGTCCTTAGAGAGGTGGAAAATCTATTCTGAGAAATAAAATGTATTTTATTTCATCTTCAAGCTAAATCCTCAGGTTGACTTCATGAATAGTAAATGTAGTGGCTTTGTGACTCCTTAGGTGGAGTGCCTTGCCATTCCCTGATACATCAAAAGGCCTCTCTCTAGCTAGCTTAGAAATAACTTCTATCCATCAGGAGGACATTGTCATGTACTTATCTTTTCATTCTTCATGTAATCAAAAAATAAATGTATCTCAATTAAGCTTAGCAGTGACATCGGCTGCCAGATGTGATGACTAGGATGAAAATATTTGGAGGACACTACAACAGAAGGGAAGCCCTTTGAAGTAGCAGCCTGGCCTTCAGGCAAATGGTGGGAAAGCTTTTTAAGAAGCTGAAAGGGAAAGCTCTCAGCTGCTCTTTCTTGAGGCCCCCCAGGATTACATTGGGACCTCTCTCATTGACCCAGGAGCCTTCAATACTTCCTTACTTGCCATAGAGAAGGTATGTGTGGACCTGTTGCCAATTAAGAGAAATCCAAAGTAAGGGGGTTCCTCAAAATTGAATTGTATCTTCTCTTAAAGGTATTTAATATTCTCACTCATTCAGGCGAGCCGCAGTGATTTTGTTATTTTTTCAGATTCTCATTGGCCCCATATAAAAATCAATACCTGTAATCTTTGAAAGATTTTTGATAAGATAATCAATAGCTCTTCATTTTAATCATCATAGTACTTCATGGTTTATATTGTGAAATCAAGATTCTCTTTTTCACTAAGATGGAAATGAAAAGATATGTCTGAAAGAAGAGTGAAAAATTTCAGGAGAAACAAACATTCATTCTTTTTCTGCTTGACCTCAAAGGACAGGATTAGGAGCATAGACTGAAATGGTCTTAACAAGGAGCTCTGAGCCAGAGCAGAATGAGGGGAGGGGATGGGAATTTGAGCCAGAGCAGAATGGGCAGCCTGGGGGTGGATGGGGGAAGGGGACTGAGATCCTTCCCCTCCATGGGAAGTCTTTCAACAAAGACTCAGGGATCACTTGTTAGGGGTGGTGTAGAAGGAATTGTTCAGGAGAGAGGCAGACACTTCAAGTGGTCACTGAGCTCCCTTCCAAGCTCTGAGGTTTTATGACACTCATGAGGAATAGGAAGAGAGGAAGAGAGCACCTGGATAAATCCCAGGTCACCAGATACTAATGGTATATGATTGAGGATACTGGAACAGCTGGGAGGGATGACTGCTGAGGTACAGCCTGTGATTGTCTATAAAGGGATGGAAAAAAAGACCAAAGGAGAAAGGTCTTTGAAAAAGCAAGAAGTTGTAATGACCAAGCTATAGGCCAATGAACTTCAAAGTGATTCTTGGCAATGTCTTAGATTACTGAAGGGAAGGATAGTGAATACCTCCAAAGGAATCAGTGACCAGACAGAAATAAGCTGTTACTCAGAAAAGGTCCTGCTGGACTTTGTTTTTTTTCACAAACTAGGATCCTATAGATGAGTCACACCACAAGGACTTATTAAGGTTTTCTTGTGTTTATGACAGGCTCTATGCTAAGGGCTGCAGCTATAAAGTGAGAGAAATTACCATTATATTCATTAGGATTGGTTTTTCCATTTTATTTCCTCATTCAAGGACCAGCCCTTGCAGGTCATTCAGTCTCTAAAGGAATAAATCCTCCCAGTACATGTTTACCCCACCCACCTAGACCTTATAAACAGAATATAATCTAGGTGAATTCTTGCCTTCAGGAAATAAACCCTAGTCCTTGGAACCCTTCGTTAGAATCTAGGGGGATCCAGTTCATGAAGGAGACTGATCAGTGTGGTCTGGGTAGAGATGGATTCCTTCATTCAGATTTCTGGAGGCAGCCAAGTTTCAGGATCCTTCTTCTCATGAGGACTTGAAAAGTTTTAGCCCACCTCCTCATTAATATGCTCACTTCCTCATTAATTATTCACCAATCAGGGTTGATATTCACCAAGCAGGGGCACCTCTTTTTCCAAAGGTATTTAAGCATTTAGGGGCCTCAATGTCTTTGGTTACTGAGAGAAACCACTGACCCTCAACTTGATTATTTGCTAGCCTAATTAATAAATGGATTAACGACTCAGAAACTCTCTCAGGTTTTTCTCTTCACAAAAGAAAATGTAAATTTAGTTTCTGCATCTTAATGGGGGAGCCAGAAGGCTTATACTTGACTTCTACAGACACAGAGGAGATGAGAGGCAATCTTCCAGGGAAAGGAAGGTAGTAGTAGTAGCTGGGAGCTAGGGGAGGGGGGTTGGAACCCACTGGGAAAGGTGTGAAAAACATTACAGTGAAGTCAAGTCTCCAAATCTAAGAACCTACCAGATGGAGTCCAAGAGAAAGAGCCTTCCAGACATGAGATAGTCTCATGTGAGGAATGCCCAGGAGGCCACCATGGCCAGGACCACAGAGAGCGTGGAGAGAAGAATGAGGAGGACAGGAGAGGTAGCAGGGCCCTGGATGGGATGGGCTTTGAATGCTGGGCAGGATACTCCATTAGAGGTGGGAGGTCACAGAATGCAGAGGCTGGGCTGTTTCCCAGGGGCAGGGGCACAGCCATGTGGTCAGATCTCTGTTGCAGAGAGAGCCTCATTTTGGCAGCTGGGGGAAGGAGCCTCTTCCATGGCCAGTCCTTTTCTGCTTCCAAATAAGGTGCTCCCTGTGAACCATTTTTCTCCTGCTCCATTCAAGGTCCTCATCGTGTTGGACAACCTGATCCATCCAGTTGGTGCTTGTAATATGATGGGGGTGGGGTGGAGGTGACAGCAATTGCCTCGAGGAAGCAGGGGAAGGGGGAGAACTTGACAGCCCTTTGGAACCTAGCCCTCCTCCCCTTACTTCCCAGTATTCTTATACCTTACTCTCTGTCCAGTGACACTGGGCTTTCGGCTGTTCCACAAACAAGACATCCCATCTCTTAGCTGTCCCAAACATATTTTACATTTCATGTCCCATAAAAAAGCCCACTACCAAGTCAACCACAAGAATTTCTATTTACTTAGGGAATAAGACTTTATCTTACTAGACCCCAAGATCATCCTGAGATCACTGACCCCACAGGTCCCTCTGGTAGCCATGTGCCTCCACAGGATGTCCTGCTTCTGCATCTGATCCTGGAGAGACACAAATAAGAATATACCATCATATATAATTGTCTACACTTGCCTGCTTCCAAGTAATGAACATTCAATAAATACAGGAGAAATCTTCTTTCCATGGGTCTGGAGGAAGGGTAGACATAGGAACAAATTGTGAGTGGATAGAAATGTATCTGACTCAGTAGTTGAGTACAATGCTGAGGAAGAACACAACTGATTCCTTTATACAAGTTATGGGAAGAAGTTCTGAATGTAAAGCAAGGACTGTTCTCTGGGCTCCTGCCCCAAATCGTAGGGAGATCAGACATGCCACACCCACCCTCCATTCACATGTTCTATTCTTAGGCAAAAGACTTCCCTAGTTGCCTGAAACTGGTCAACTGGTTGGACTTTCCTACCTCCTTTCTTTCCCACAGAAATCATTAACAAGTACTATGAACCTGCTCACCATATGCAGAATATGGCAGAGACTCCCTCCTGATGGTCTCTCAAGACCAGATAAATATACAATTACTGATAGAGTGGATCAGAAAGCAAAATCCAACAATATGCTCTTTTTAGGTACAATTATGATTATTAGAAAGATTAAGTTTTCCACAAACAAATCATATATAGTTAAAGTTAGAAGGAAAATTGGTAAATAGGGGAAAATTATTCAAGCATGACTCTGATACATTTCAAAGCCAAGATACTTGAAAAAGTTATTCAACTATAAAAGGTTAAGGGCCATTTGTCAATAGATAATTGATCCAAGGATAGGAACAGGCAGTTTAGAAAGAAAGTAATCAAATCAACCAAATGAACAAATGCCCTAAATCACAAATAACGGAGACTCCACCTGACACTCATTAGATTGGCAGAAGTGACAAAAGAAAAATGACCAATGACGGTGCTGTGGGAAAAGAGGAGCACTGTCAGAGGAGCTGAGTCATTCCACAAACCAGTTTGGAGCTCTTCTCCACCCTAAAGTTACTGAACTGGGCACATCCTTTAACCCAGTCATGCCACCACTAGGACTGTACCCTAAAACTGATCAAGGAAAGAGGAAAATGAAATGTGTATATGTACAAAAATATTCGTAACAAAACTGGGAAACATATGGGGGTATGTTCCCATTGGGGAATGGCTAAACAAAAGATGGTATATGAAAGTAATGGAATATTATTTGCTATAACAAATGATGAACTGGAAAGCTCTCTGTGGATAGACGTAGAGTGTGATAAGAACTGGAACAATTTATTCAAAGCAACATTGTACAGAAAAACAGCTTTGCAATACTTTTAGAACTCTGGATATTGCATTGAAAACCTAGAGTTCAGAAGACTGAATATGAAACGTCATTCATCTGTCACACTGGTAATGGCCTTCTAATATGGGAAGGTGGAGGGGGACATACACCTTAAATATGAGAATTTGTTTTGCAGAATTATGAATAGTGATAAGGGTTTTATTTTTTGAGTTTTTGCAAGGGGCTATTGTTTCATTGAGAATGAAAGATTGTAACAGTCAAAATAAATAAACATTTTTTAAAATGTAGGGGTGGTGGTGGGAGAGTTGATACAACCTGAAAGGAATGTGACATTCATCAGAGAAGCTTGTTGGAAATATTACCTTCCATTTATCACTTTCTTTTCTCATTTAAAATATTTGATTTATCTATTTGTGGAAACAAATTTTAAATTTTATGGCATCAAAATTGTTCCTACACAGTAAAAGGCACTGATCCAGCCATTGCAAAAGGTTGAGGACATGGGAAGGAGTTCTCTCTGAAGCCCACATAGTACCCTGGGGAGCCCACTAGGAGAGGCTGCTACAGTGGGAAAGAACCCTGAATTTGCATGACTCTGTCTTGTGTACAAGGGGTGGGAGCATTTTCATTTAGAGGGAGACAAGGTCCTATGGGAGGATTTCCCTTTATCAACAAGTCCCTTAATTTGGTCACAGGAAGGTAGGGGAAGAGGATCAGATGTGGAACCAGGGGTGCTTAGTTCAAATATTTGGCTCTGCCCTTAACTCACTATGTGACGTTGGGCAAGGCCTGTGACCTCTGGGAAACCTATTTCCCATCTGTGAAAGAAAAGAAGGCTAGATGATCTCTAAGAAGAGCCTCCCAGCTCAGACTGTAGCATCTTAGGCCCATCCAAGGTCTTGTCCTTTGTGTCTAGAACCTATCAATGAAGGTGGCCAGAGAGGAAGTCTCATGTAAGAACTGACACTTATGTACCTACAGGCTTCGGAGGGCCATATAGAAGGAGTCTATGACCTTCAAAGGTTGCCAAGGGCACCCTCGGTTCTCAAAAGCTTTCTGTAATACTGGGGAACTTTTTAAAGAGAAGAATCTACTGCTGAAATTACAAAAAATGAATGAATATATTTTATAAAATATTTAAATATAAAAATAATACCTAAAATTAAGCACTGATAGGAAACTCAGTTCTCTCAGGTCACTCTTTGACAATGCCACACAAGCCATGCCATATAAAGGGCCTGGCCCATATTCTACCCTCCCAGGTACATTCTAATGGGGATAGTGTGAGGTTGGCCCTGTCTGGGAGGGCTGGGATCCCCCAAGATCTTTCCCAATGCATTCAAGAATCTTCCTTTGGTAGGAAGGAGCCTTTACAAGACATCCACAAAGGAAAAGAAGTGATGACCTTTCTCTGAATGCACTGCCCAGGTACCTCAGTTTATACAAGCAAAAGAACTCCAGAGTCCTTTTGTAGACACAGGCACTGCACCACCTCAATAAAGACAATTTGTCATTCCTAGGGGCAGAATGCTTTATTTGCATCTTCCATTTTCAGAGGGTTCCCAGGAGATTTAAGGAGTTGGTCTGTGAAAGCAGCCAAAGGAAAGGAGGCAAGCTTCCATAGCCCAACACCAACTGTAGGGTGAGGTACAATCTAGCATTACCTACATTGAAACAGGCATCATGGGGACTTCAGGGGATAGCTCAGAGTCAGACTTGGCAGAGGCCATTGACCTGTAGGGTCGTTTGTTTACCCTCAACCATGCTGGAGACAGCAGGCGTCTGGAAAGGGCTAACCAGGGAAGAAGGCTCTGGTCAAAGTCTGTTCAAGGTTATGTGGGACTGGCCCATAGATGTCAGCCCAGACTGGGGTCAGGACTTCTGCCCTAGATTGGAAGAGTCAATTTAGGTTCCTGATGTTGGAACTATCAAAGGTTCAGTTACTTTGAAACAGGCATCATGGGGACTTCAGGGGATGGCTCAGAGCCAGGCTGGGTAGAAGTCATTTTCCTGTAGGGCCAAGTGTTTACTCTCAGCCATCCTGGGGACAGCAGGCATCTGGAAAGAGTTAACCAGGGAAGAAGGCCCTCGTCAAAGTCTGTTCAAGGTTAGGTAGGACTGGCTCACACATGCTAGCCCAGATTGGGGTCAGAACTTCTGTCCTGGATTGGAAGTAAATTCCTGATGTTAGGGGGAGACTTGGAACGACTCAGGATACTTGTAGCTTTAAAACTGGCATCATGGAGACCTCAGGGGATGGCTCAGTTTCTACCTGGGCAGCAGCCATTGTCCTGCAGGGTCCCATGCCAACACCATCAATTCTGAGCTCCAATTTGAAGTGATGGAGCTTGCCTCTCTCCCAGGGCTTTGCTGCCTCCTCTATGGACCCTCCTCTTCTCACAGGCAGAATACATTCCAGAAATGACACCCAGCAGAGATATAGAGGAGGACAAGGCATGAAATGAGGTGACAATAATCACCTTTAAGAAAAAAAAGATTATTTGGAGCTCAATGCCAGTCATCCAAGTTAGGAGATTATGAGGCTGGCTAAAACCTAAACATTGGGGTGGGGAGAACGTCCTGAAAACCTCAACCATTCTTTGGCTATGTTAGTTGACAGGTAAATCTTCCCTCTGAATGAGCCCATGTTGATACCTCTAAATGTACTTTAATCTGTTACCTTAGTTTACCTATAGCACCTGCTTAACTCAATTTCCTTCCTTAGAGGATATATGATTATCACTCTGCTTAATTACAATTGGTCATCCTTCATGACATTGACAGAAGCATGGCATTAGGAATCTTTTTTTTTCGGTTCAACTCTAAAATATATGTATAAGACTGAAATATGTAGAAAAATATTTCTGTCATTCCAATAGAATTTTGTCAACTTTGTCTCTAAAATGTCTCTAAAGAATTCTAATGCTGATTCAGGGGTTTTGGTTTTTTGAAGTCTGAACCCCTCCTGAAGCATAAAAAACCCTCTGGTTTTTTCCTCTCTAGTGCTGGCCTTGGGGTAGATCTACTGTGGCAGCAATTGCCTACCACGTGCACTCATGAAGGTAATATTTCTCCTATAACCTATATGGAAAACCAACAAGGGACAGATAGCAAGGTTGGAAAGAGGAGATCTCTACTTCCAAAGCTCTCAGGTGAAGTTAAACCCACTCTGGAGACATGCAAAGGGAAAACTCAGCCGAGCTAAAAAGATCATTGTCGAAACCTCACAAGAAGGGAAACGTCTTCCATGTGTGTCCTCTTCACTTCTGGGTATTCATTATTAATTATGATATTTTTGGTCTCTGGCAGGGGAATCATCCTTCTGAGGACATCTTGGTAGCTTTGCAGATGTTCTGAGGAACGTGGCACTGCCATTCTGGGCTGCAAAGCAAGGGCTGGACTGAAACGCTGGGTTTTTACAGGCAGGATGAGGCAGAGTTTCTCCAAACCCTGTGTTGTTTGCCCCTCTATCTTGGGCCCTTTTTGCCTTGTTTTTTTTGCAGACCTGGAAAGAACAGACTGATCTGTTTGTTGTGAATATGGTCTGACTCCAGGGCATGTGACAGGACTAGGGTCCTGCTCTGATTGGGTGTGATGGCTCTGACTACTGGTTCAAGTGCTAGTAGAAACACTACAGTGGTTCAGTCAGAGATCCTTTCTAGCCTGGGCCTGTGTCCTGGTGTGATCATTGGTGAAGAGATCATGCTAAGAATATGCATCTGGTCTATACTTCAGTCTCCTATTCAGGACAGGTCAGAAGACATTTGAAACTTTGGACTGACACGAACATTTCTTCAGAGGGGTTCATTCAGGGAATTTAACTTGATACTGAGAATTGGCTTCAGCGATTCTCTTTTGGTTCCACAATCATTTGTCTTCTGGATTCCACACATTCTGGTCCAAATATTCCAGAAGAAAATGGTCTTGCTCTCAACATGACATCTAGACAGTGTTTCTTCTAAAGGCTTACAGATTGCCTCTTGGCTAATTTGGAAAAATTCCCCCTAAGGAATTCCAACAGTCTAGGGCCCAATTTCAAAACATTTGTGAAAATGTTAAGATAAGATGAACTTCAGGGGAAAGCTATCCTTGACCACCAGAAGGATCCTTGAAGTTTAACAACCTCTATGGGTGCAGACTGGCTACAGCAAACCAATCCTTTTACCAAATAGCTTACTTAGGAAGACCTATAGCATCAAAAATGGTTTCCAAATTGAAAAAGAAAGTGCCCAACAACTGGCTTTGGCAGCTGTCTCTGACATAAATGGGTCTATGAGCTTAGATAACAAGAAAAAGTGACCTCCTTTTGAAGCCAAACCTTCAAGTGAGGGGCTCAAACCTTGGCCCCAATTCCCAACACTATCCAACTATCCTAATTCTTTCCAAGAAAAGATGTATGAGAGCAAAAAAGCAAGTTCAGGGAATTTCGGATGGTGGGGAAGACTGGGCTCATATCATAGGTTTGGTTTTAGCCTCTTCTAAGATGCTGCAGCATAGGAAAGGGTGAGGTTTTAAAATACTGAATCTTGTATGAGCTTGAAATAATCACTGAAATATGATGAAAATATTTCTCCCTCCTAACATATGACAGCATTCTGATATTCACCTGTCCTTTGCAATAAGGAGGGACCTACTTCCACTGCTCCTTTGATCAGATATTCAGCGGGAAATAAGATTTTAGAAAAGGTAGCAACACCTGCACAATCCTCCATTCTCAGTCTCCTTAGCCCTGACCAGACTGAGGAAGGAAAGCTCAGGACATACAAGACAAAACAGACTGGAGATTCTTCTCCTGGCTGGTACAAATTTATTGCATTATAATCTGAAGACTAAATTTATCACACCAAGGAACTATCTTTAAGGGAACTCCTAAATTATTTGTTTTGTAAATACTGACAAATCTTGTTGAATTTGATAGGGAAGGGTGTGTAGCTCGCTAGAACTAAAATACTTTACACAGCAGTTGGAGCTTTTCTTTTTTTCAATCACTCCTACTCTTGAGGGATGACAGATTCCTCATTTCAGTTAGGAGGTGGCATCATGCACTAGTGCAGAGGCGGGGAACCAGTGACCTTGAGGACACACGAGGCCCTCTAGGATCTGAAGCTATCCACTAAATCTAAACATTACAAAACAAATTCCAGAAATAAAAGGATTTGTTCTTTAAAACATGGACTCAATCAAAAAGCAACACCCAAGGACCAACAGGGTGACCTGTGACCTTCAGGCCCCTGGCCTAGGGTACATAAAGGCAAGGAAACAAAAAATGGTTTGGAGTGGGCAGCCTGTAGGCCTTATCAGGTAAATTTTGCCTCAGCACTAGATTTTGGTGTGTGTGAATGATTCAATAGAATGTAATTGTTTTGGTAAATTCAAGCTGTCACTTAAAAGAAACTAAAAGACTAACTGGAAATGAAAACACTTTTATAATTAATTTTTATGGTGTAAGAAAATTTGTACAAGAGAGATGTGGTGGGGTGGCCAACTGGGATAGGATTGGGAAAGAAAGAGGAGGTTGACCAGAACAGTAGTGAAAGTACTGAAAATATGAGTCAGTATAACAAATACCGTTTTGAAGTTTGGTTTTAAGCAAACTCCATTGGAAGATAAAGGTTAAGAAGGAAGTCAAGGAAAGCGGAGAATGGGTGCAAAGACAGAAAATGCTGGAGTCTGAAGGACTGACGGTGGGAGGAGAATGTCTGAAGGAAGTTTCAAGCTTTAATGGAGTAGGAAACTTCACTTTGAGATATACAGACACATACATGCGTGTACGTAGGTATATATACATTTGGCGTCTAAATGTTTCCATTAACTTTGAAAAAAGGATAAATAAATATGATGTTCCTGGAAAATACAAATAGACAGAGTGTTAGATATACCCAAATAGAGAAAAAGTGTGTATATTAGAAAAGAAAAAATAAATGTATTTTCACTTTTCTTTTAATGTTGAAGAACAAGACTGTAACAATACAAGAATTTGTGGAACATTTTTCAGGCTCAACGACATCTAATTTTACTTTGTCAAAAAAAATAGTGTTTTGGGGTTTTTGAGTGTATATTTTTACTTGCATGAATAAGTAAGGATCCTGCAGATCCTGATGATCAAAATGATGGACTTGGACAGTAATTTATCCTCTTTTCTTTTATCATTATTTGGGAGTGAGGATGAAGTTTAAAGCTGTTTTTCTAAGTCCTTACTGTAAAGTCTGGCAAGTATTCCTTGGGATGTGAAAATGTAAGGCCTCAAATATTCCCCAGATAAAAAGCCAGAGGAAGGATGCCCTTTGTCCACAAGTCCTCAGTTATCTTAGGACATGTAAATGGACCCTCTGAGGGAGCCCATCTGAAACCCTCTAAATGGAGTTTCATCTGGGACTTGACTTAGTTTCCCTGTAGAGTCTGTTGAACAGTGTTTCTTTCCTTAGGGAATAGAAGAGATGATGTTGGTTCAGCTTTCTTGACATTCACCTCTGCATGGGTATAGGAATCTTTTTTTCAGACTTTCCCAAGACAGAAGAACATACAACAATGAGATAGATTCCCATTGGACTTTGGGCATAAACAGTCTCTTTAGAATCCTTATCCTTATTCACTTTGTTTCTGAAAGCCTGCGCCTTTGCTTGATCCAAGCCAATCAAGGTGTTTAGCCAGTGGGCTGTTACCTCCCACCTGTGCCCCAAATCTCAATATTTGCCCAGATCTTTGGAGAGCATACCGGGGGAATGCACCATCCAGACCCTGGTGATGTGTCCTCTGCACATGACTGGGGTGGGTGGGAAAACTCTTGCCGGACAACAAAACCATCCCCTGGAATGCTCAGAGTCCTCCTGGCACAAGGCCACGGGGGCCCAGAGGAGCCCTCACCCTGACATCTGACTGGCAACCTCATGGTCAGGGAGGCAGGAGCCTACGCTGGGCCCCAAGAGTGTCTTTTCTCTCCCTTCTTGGGGGTGGGAGGGGTGGCGTCTGCAGTGGGGGCAGGGAGGGGGTGAGGGTGGGGTAGGTGGTCTTGGCCTGGAAACTGATTGCTGCCTGGTGTTCCCTCTGGGACTTGAAGCCCCTCCCACCTATTCAGACCATGCTCTGCCCCTACCTCCAGCAGAAAAGGCTGCCCTGGGCAGAACCCACTTCTCTCTTCAACCAGGCCAGAGGTCAAACCGGGACTGCAAAGGCCAGGCTGATGACAATGCTGGGGTGCTTGTGTGCATGTGCTTGGACACCAATTCTAAATTCACATTTCTCTTTAAAAATCACATTTCCTCCTAGCCTCAAACTACTACCTCAGGCAATTTCTCCACAGCCAAAGGGCACATCTTGGCTTAGCAACAACCAGAATCTCCCTTCCTGCTATAGTAGCCAGATGCACCTATAGAGCTTATGAGTCAGATCCAGCTGTGTGCTGGCTCAACAGGCTGTGCACTGGGTCATCACAGCATTTGCTACTCACTGACCTTTCCTATGTATCCCAGACTTTATATGTATACTCCCCTACATTTATCTTGCCTAACAAGACATTGATGAGAGCAGCCTGGGTATTTGTCAGTGAGCCTTGACAGTTTGTGACATTTCAGGTCTAAAACCACACCTCCACACAGTCTCACCTTGGGTTATTTACCATCGAATTCTGCGTCAAATACCTGTGCAGTAGATACCAAAAGTGCATGTTTCTTTAAGAACTAACCACTTTTTAACCACTCCCTAATGCCACCCCCAAAATATAATTGCATATTTCACACATGTGTCCTAGAGAGTATCCTATATAACCTTTACCTGCATTCCTCTGTGGTTGAAAGATCCCTAAGAACTCTTGCTTGCTGACAAGCAGAACAAATCTTTACCTTGATCTCAACAATGCTTGAGTCCATCAGTTGATTCAGGGCAACCTGTACAAGGTACTCTGGTCTTTGCGGGGATCTCACCACTCCCTTCCAGGCCTCATTAGAAAGATCTCTGAACACTAAGTTGTTACCCCCAGCAGCCAGAACCAATGCTTCCACTATGGGCATCATATCTGGGGCAAAGGGGGGAATCTTACAGAGTGTCAAGATTTCCCCCAGCAGAGACCTTGGACACATGAAGGGAAGAGACTAAGAAAGGACATAGCCGCAGCCACCCCCACTCAAGGCCTTCTGCTTGGGCCCATCACATATCTCACTCTGTCAATGGCTCCCAGCACTGTATGAAATGGGCCAATGGGAGGCTTTCACCCTCCTCACACATCCCCTGCACCTTGCTCCCCTCAGCAAGATGGTCACCCTGCAGACAGCCATTTACAACAATCATGGTGGTCTTGTAAAGAAGGTGGAAACAAGATGGAGTCCAGAAGATGCCACCCAGGCCAGACTGAGCTTCTTTTGTACAGTTCCCTACCCCTCCTATACAGTCTGTACAAACCACCCCTGTCCTGACCCCTTCCCTCTTTCCCGTAGGTTTGTCCTCATTGACATTCAGGGTGGAGGCACAGGCTTAGGTCCATTGGTAGGCCAGGGCAGAGATGGATGGATAGTCCTGGCTCTATTTGACAGCAAAATCCACTGCTGAATTTCTAAAAATGTACACATTTTTAAAAATACTTAAATAATACCTGAGACAACAGTGAGAACTGGAAACTCATTTTGCTCAGGTCACCCTTTGAAAAGGCCACAGAAGCCATGATATGTAAAAGGCCAGACTCATATTCTATCCTTCCAGACATATTCTAATAGGGATGGTGTGAGAATAGTACTGTCTGGGAGGGCTGAGATTTCCCAAGAGGCTCCCCAACCCATTCGGGAATCTTCCTTTGGTAGGAAGGACCCCTAATCAGGAATGGACAAGGAAAAAGAAATGATGACCTTTCTCTGAATAGACTGACCAGGTACCTCAGTGTATATAAGCAATAGAACCCCAGAGCTCTTTTGTGGACACAGGCATTAGACCACACCAGTAAAGACAACTTCTCATTCCTGAGGGAGGAATGATTTATTTCCATCTTCCACTGCCAGAGGGTTCACAGGAGATTTAGGTAGTAGGGCTGTGAAAGCAGCCAAAGAAAAGGAGGCAAGCGTAGAGTAAGGCAAAATCGAGCATGATGTACTTTGAAACTGACATCATGGGGACATCAGGGTCCAGGTAAGGTACTGGATGGGCAGCAGGTCTTGTCCTGTAGGAGCCTATGCTCACCATCAGCCAACCTGCTGACAGGAGGCTTCTGGAAAAGGCTGAATGGAGAAGAAGGCCATTGTCAAAGTCTGCTCAAATTTATGAAGGACAGGGGGGCGGAGCCAAGATGGCGGAGTAGAAGGACGCACATTTACGAGCTCCGAAACCAAAGCCCATAGAATTAATGTAAAAGGAGTCCCCCATAGCGTCTGGGTGAATACAAGGTGTGCAGAAGCAGAGTGGAAGAGATTTCCGTTCCAGGGAGCCCTGAAGACCCATCCCCAGGGTCCGGTGCGCCCCGGAAAGTAAACCCGACCCCCAGCGCTGCCCTGGCCGAGGCCGCAGAGAAGCTGATCCGAGCAGGCTTCAGAGACGGAAGCTCCAGCAGCCGGGAAAGTCCCTCCGCCCACAGAAGCTACAGGTCAGTGAGAAAGAAAGCCGAGCTGAAGGAGAGGGGAAGCGGGGCATCTCTGTGACTCGGGCCCCCTCGGGAGGAAGCGGCGGTGGCGGGGACGGGGGCAGGAAGCGTCGGAGGCAGAGGTGTGGGCGGCGGCTGAGGCGGCAGCGGCCTAAGACTCAGGAATCCCCCAACAGCAGGCAGGATCTTCATTACGGAAGATTCCCGCATAAAACCGGACGGAGCTGAGCCTGGGAGATGGCCCTGCTCCCACCCCGCTCTGTTACTGAAGGCTCCTGCTTAAAGCCCCCAAAGGAGCGGGATTTGGGAGGCGGGCCCCCCACCCCGCCCCCACCCGTTCCATTCCTGAAAGTCTCTGCATAAAGCCCCCGAGGGATCAGTCTCGGAGGCAGCCCTGGCCCCACCCCAGCACCTGAACTAAAGCTCACTGATTGACAGCCGGCAGGAGGAAAGCCCATTTAAATCTCAGAGGCCAAGCACTAGCTGGGCGGATCCAGGGGGGGTGGAAAGGAATCTCAGAAGTCAAGTAACTGGCTGGGAAAATGCCTAGAAAAGGGAAGAAAAATAAGACTTTAGAGAGTTTTTTCCAACAAATGCAAATGATCCCGACCTTCGGATCTGACAAAGATGAGGACGTATTCTTGCCATCAGGGAAAGACATGGAGGGCGGGGCCTCAGTACTCCAGACACCCCAGGGGGGTGGTGGGTGGGCTCAGGCCCTGGAAGAGCTCAAAAAGGATTTTGAAAAGCAAGTTATACAGGTGGAGGAAAAACTGGGAAGAGAAATGTCAGAGATGCAACAAAAGTATGAAAAACAGGTCAATACCTTGGTAAAGGAGACCCAAAAAAATGCTGAGGAAATTAACACCTTGAAAAATAGGCTCACCCAATTGGCAAAGGAGGTTCAAAAAGCCAATGAGGAGAAGAATGCTTTCAAAAGCAGAATGAGCCAAATGGAAAAAGAGGCTCAAAATCTCACTGAATTTAATAGCTCTCTCACAATTAGAATGGAACAGATGGAGTCTAATGACTTTATGAGAAACCAAGAAATCACCAAACAAAACCAAAAGAACGAAAAAATGGAAGAGAATGTGAAATATCTCATGGGAAAAACAACTGACCTGGAAAATAGATCCAGGAGAGAAAATTTAAAAATTATGGGACTACCTGAAAGTCATGATCAAAAAAAGAGCCTAGACATCATCTTCCATGAAATTATCAAGGAAAACTGCCCTGACATTCTAGAACCAGAGGACAAAATAAGTATTGAAGGAATCCATCGATCACCACCTGAAAGAGATCCAAAAAGAGAAACTCCTAGGAACATTGTGGCCAAATTCCAGAACTCCCAGCTCAAGGAAAAAATCTTACAAGCAGCTAGAAAGAATCAATTCCAGTACTGTGGAAATACAATCAGGATAACCCAAGATCTAGAAGCTTCTACATTAAGGGATCGAAGGGCGTGGAATAGGATATTCCAGAAGGCAAAGGAACTAGGACTCAAACCAAGAATCACCTACCCAGCTAAACTGAGTATAATACTTCAAGGGAAGATATGGTCTTTCAATGAAACAGAGGACTTTCAATCATTCTTAATGAAAAGACCAGAGCTGAAAAGAAAATTTGACTTTCAAACACAAGAATGAGAAGAAGCATGCAAAAGTAAACAGCAAAGAGAAGTCTTAAGGGACTTACCAGAAGTGAACTGTTTACATTCCTACATGGAAAGACAATATTTGTAACTCTTAAAACTTTTCAGTATCTGGGTAGTTGGTGGGACCACACATACACATGTACACGCATGCACACACATACACACATGCACACACATACAGAGATAGAGAGCACAGATTGAACTGAATAGGATGGGACCATACCTTAAAAGAAACTAGGGTAAATGGTGAGAGAGAAATGTAGGGGGAGGGAAAGGGAAGGGGGTAACTATATGTCATTTTTTTCGTAGTGGAGGGAAAAAGAGGAGAGCTGAGAAAAAAAAAACAAAACAAGAAGTTTACCCTCATCACATTTGACTAAACGAAGGAGTGAAATGCACACTCATTTTGGTATGAAAACCTATCTTACAGTATAAGAAAGTGGGGGAGAAAGAGATATTGCAAGGGGGGGGGAATGATGGAAGGGAGGGCAAAGGGAGGAGGGAGCAATTTGAAATCAACACTTGGGGAGGGACAGGATCAAAAGACAGAAGAGAAACAATGAGGGGCAGGTTAGGAGGGATGGTAATCCAGTTAGTCTTACACAACACGACTATCAGGGAGGTCATTGGCAATATTGAATTGCCTGCTGTCCCAAAGGGAATGGGTGGGGAGGGAGGGATGAGGAGAATTTGGAACTCAAAGTTTTAGGAACAACTGTTTAGTATTGTTGTTGCAACTAGGAAAGAAGACATACAGTTAAGGAGGAATAGAAAGTCATCTGGCCCTACAGGAGAAAAGAGAAGATGGAGACAAGAGAAGGGAGAGATGACAGAAGAGAGGGCAGATTGGAGATAGGGAAAATTAGATTGCATGGGGTATTGGGGTGGGGGGAGGGGATAAAAGGGGAGAAAATTTGGAACCCAAAAATTTGTGAAAATGAATGTAAAAAATTTAAATAAATAAATAAATTTAAAAAAAAATAAGAATATAAGCTCCTTGAGGGAAGAGAAAAAAAAAATTTAAGAAGGACAGGCCTACAGTTACCAGCCCAGACTGGGGTGAGGACTTCTGCCCTGTGTTAGAAGAGTCAATTGAGGTTCCCGATGTTAGAGCGGACTTGGAACAATCTGTGGTTCAGCTGTTTTGAAACAGGAATCATGGAGACTTCAGGGGATGGCTCAGAGCCAGACTAGGCAGAGGGTATAGTATTGTAGGGCCAAGTGCTTACCCTCAACCATCCTGGGGACAGCAGGCATCTAGATAGGGCTAACCAGGGAAGAAGGCCATGGTCAAAGCCTGTTCAAGTTTCTGTGAGACTGGCCCACAGATGCCAGCAGAGACCACCCTTACGCATGTCTTGAGTAGAAAGGAAGGTCCGAACTCCAGGGTTCAGCTGCTCTGAAACAGGCATCATGGGGACTTCAGGAGATGGCTCAGAGCCAGGCAGGGCAGAGGCCATTGTTCTCTAGGACTTTGTGCTTGCCCTCAGCCATCTTGGGGACAGTAGGCATCTGGATAGGGCTAACCAGGGAAGAAGGCCCTGGTCAAAGTCTCTTCAAGGTTACATGGGACTGGTCCACAGATGCCAGGCCAGATTAGGGTCAGTGATTCTTCCCTAAATTGGAAGAGTCAACTTAGGTTCCTGATGTTAGAGGGGACTTGGAAGAGTATAGGGTAAGGCTGCTTTGAAACGGGCATCCTAGGGACTTCAGGGGATGCCTCAGAGCCAGGCTGGGCAGAGGCTATTGTCCTAGAGGGACCCGTGCTAAGGGTCCACTTGCTCTGAGCCATCTTAGGGACAGAAGGCCTCTGGAATGGGCTAACCAGGGAGGAGGGCAATTGTCAAAGTCTCTTCTAAGTTATGTAGGACTGGCCCACAGATACCATCGAGACTGTTGCTTTGGTGAATTCAAGCAGTCCCTTAAAAGAAACGGAAAGATTATGGAACTGTAAATCATTTTGTCACTGATTATTATAGTGTAAGAACATTTGTCCAGGAGAGATGTGGTGGGGTGGCCACCTGGGATAGGATTGGGAAAGAAAGAGGAGAGTGGCTAGAAGAGTAGGGAAAGTACTGAAAAGATGAGTCAGTAGAACAAGTACGTTTTGAAGTTTGTTGGGTTTGAAGCAAACTCCATTGGAAGACAAAAGGTTAAGAAGTGAAGGTAAGTGGAGAATGGGTGGAAAGACAGAGAAAGTTGGAGTCTGAAGGACTGCCGGTGGGAGGAGAAGGTCTGAAGGAAGTTTCAACCTTTAATGGAGTAGGAAACTTCACTTTGAGATATACAGACACACATATGTATTTACGTACATGTAAATCTGGTTGCCTTCTGAATGTTTCCATTAAGGATGACAAGAGGATAAATAAATATGATGGTCCTGGAAAATACAGATAGGCAGATACTTTGATATGCCCAGAGAGAAAAAAAGTGTGTAGATGAGGAAAGAAAAAAGATATTTTCATTTTCCTTTTAATGTTTCAGAAGACTGAAAAAATACAAGAATGTAGGGAACATGCTTCCAGCTCAAGTACATCTAAATTTTCTTAGCCAAAAAAAAAGAAAGAAAAGAAAAAAAAAGGGAAATAGGATTTTGTTTTTTGTGTGTCTATTTTTAATTGCATGAATAAGTAAGTGCCCTGGGACCTACTGATGATCAAAATGGTGGACTTTGACAGTAATTTATCCTCTTTTCTTTGTTTTTCTTATGATTTGGGGGCAAGGATGGAGTTTCAAGCTGTTTTTCCCAGTCACCTTTCTGTAAATTCTGAAATGTACTCCTTGCCATGTGAAAATGTAAGGCCTCAAACATTCCCTTTGTCCACAAGTCCTCAGTTATCATAGGACATGTAAATGGACCCTCTGAGGGAGACCATCTGAAACCCTCTAAAGGGAGTTTCATCTGAGACTTGACTTGGAGTCTCTTGAACAAAGTTTCTTCCCTTAGGGAGTGGAAGAGCTTAAGTTTTTTCAATTTTTTTTGTCCGTGAAGTAAGCATGTGATTAGGAATCTAGTTTTTAACCTTTTCTAAGCTGAAAGAATATATCCAGATGCATTCCATTCTCATAAGATTTTGCGTCCCAAATGACTCCAGAGAAGTGTTCTCCTTACCTGCTTCATTTTGTAAAGCCTGGACCTTTGCTTTATCATGCCAAAACTAGGTTTGACCAAATAGGCTCTTACCTACCACACATACTGCCAAACCAGGTATTTTCTCAGATCTTTAGGGAGCATAGTGGGAGACTTCACAATACAGACAATAGTCATCTGTATCTGACATCTATCCAGGGGAGGAAAACTTCACTCAGG
The DNA here is from genome assembly GCA_023548195.1 of Bettongia penicillata ogilbyi. NCBI lineage: Eukaryota > Metazoa > Chordata > Mammalia > Diprotodontia > Potoroidae > Bettongia > Bettongia penicillata. The sequence goes on along the minus strand of JAJHZJ010000634.1, from coordinate 1,067,266 downwards.
TCAAAATACCATTGCCTAGAATGTTCAGAATCCTTCTGGCACAAGCCTCCAGGGTCACAGAGGAGCCCTCACCCTAATGATCTAATTGTGTACCTTATTCTGAGGGATGCGGGTGTGTGAGGTCGCCACCAAGAGTTTGTCTTTCCTTTTCTGGGGCGATTGGAGGGGTCTGCAGTGGGAGCAGGCAGGGATTGAGGCTGGGCTAGGTGGTCTTGGCCTTGAAAGTGACTGCTGGATGGTTTTCCCTCTGGTGGTTGAACAGCCTCCTCAGCTCCTCAGGCAGTGCCCCCTCAGCAGCAGGGAAGCCTGCCCTGGGCAGAACCCATTCCCTCTTGAACCTGGTCAGAGGTCAAAGGGGACTGCAAAGGCCTGGATCATGGCAATGCTGGGGTGCTTGTGTGCATGGGCGCATGGGCTTGGATTCCAATTCTAAAATCCCATTTCTCTTTCCAAATCACAGTTCTCCCTAGCCTCAAAATACTGCCTCAGGCAGTTTCTCCCCAGGCCAAGGACACAGCTTGCCCTAGCAATAACTTCTTATCTCCGTTCCTGCTATAGTAGCTTCCTGCGGCTATAGAACTGGTCAGCATCATTGACGAGAGCAGCCTGGGTATTTCTCGGTGAGCCCTGACATTTGGTGATGTTTCAGGTGTAAAACCACACCTCCACGGAGCTCCTTCTTGGCTTAGTTAACAATCAGTTTTGGGTCAGATACCTGTGCAGTAGATACCAAAAGTGCATGCTCCTTTCAGAGGTAACCACCCCTTAACCACTTCCCAATCCCACCCCCAAAATCCCAGTTAGCGTATTTATTCCACAGGTGTCCTAGAAAATATCTTCTAGAACCTTTCCCTGTATCCCTCTGTTGTTGAAGGTTCCCTAAGAACTCCTGCTTGCTGACAAGCAGAATCAATGTTTCCCTTCCATCTCAACCATGCTTGAGTCCACCTATTTCTTCAGGTCAACCTCTACCAGGTACTCTGGTGCTGGAGGGGTCTCACTTCCCGTTCCAGGCCTCCTCAGAAAATCTCTGAAGCCTGAGTTGGGACACCCACCAGCCAGGGCCAGGTATCACACCTGGGGCCAAGAGGGGATGGTACAGGGGCTCAAGCCTTCCCCAGGCAGAGCCCTTGGACACATGCAGGGAACAGACTGAGGATGGACATAGCCACGCTCAACCCCACCCCCACCCAAGGCCTCCAGCCTGGGGCCATCACTTACCCCACTCTCAGCCAATGGCTCCCAGCATGGTTTGAAATGGGCCAAAGGGTGGCATCCTCCCTCCTCGAGGACCCATCCCCTGACCCTTGCTCCTCTCAGGATGATGTCCACCCTACAGACAGCTATTTCACAACAGCCATCACGGTGGGCTGATAAAGAAGGGGAAAGCAAGCTGGAGCCCAGAAGATGCCACCCAGGCCAGACTGAGCTTCTCCTTTACATCCCCCTACCCCACCTGTGTAGCCTCTACACACTACCCCCATCCTGACCCCTTCCCTCTCTCCCACAGGTTTGTCCCCACTGACATTCAGGGTGGAGAGCTAGGTCAGGGTCCTTTGGTAAGTCAGGGCAGAGATGGATGGATAGTCCTGGCCCTCTTTAAGAGCAGAATCCACGGCTGAAATTTCGAAAAATGGACATCCTTTGAAAAATACTGAACACCTAAGACAGCAGTGAGCACTGGAAACTCAGTTCTCTCAGGGCACTCTTTGACAAGGCCACAGAGGCCCTGCCATGCAAAAGGCTGTGCCCATGTTCTTCCCTTCCAGACACATTTTATCGTGCATGGGCTGAGGATGGTACTGTTTGAGAGGGCTCAGATTTCCCAAGATGCTCCCCAACCCATTTAGGAATGTTCCTTTGGTAGGAAGGAGCCCTGAACAGGGATGCGCAAGGGAAAAGATGTCATGACCTTTCTCTGAATGGACTGACCAGGTAGCTCAGTGTATACAAGCACGAGAACCCCAGAATCCTCTTGTGGACACAGGCATGAGACCACCCCAATAAAGACAACTTTTCACTCCTGAGGAAGGAATGCTTTATTTGCATCGTCCATTTTCCGAGTGTTCCCAGGAGATTTAAGGAGTCCGGGTGCGGAAGCAGCCCAAGAAAAGAAGGCAAGCGTAGGGTAAGGCAAAATCTAGCATGATATGCTTTGAAACTGACATCACGGGGACATCAGGGTCCAGTGAAGGTTCAGGATGGGCAGCAGGTCTTGTCCCATAGGAGCCCATGCTTACCAAGAGCCATGCTGGGGAGAGCAGGCATCTGGATAGGGCTAACCAGGGAAGAAGGCCCTGGTCAAAGGAGGTTCAAGTTTATGTGGGACAGGCCCGCAGATGCCAGCAGAGACTGCTCTACCCACCTCTGGACTAGCTAGGAAGGTGCGAACTCTAGGGTTGAGCTGCTTTGAAAAAGGCATCAGGGGGACTTGAGGGGATGGCTCAGAGCCAGGCAGGGCAGAGGCCATTGTTCTCTAGGACTTTGTGCTTACCCTCAGCCACCCTGGGGACAGCAGGCATCTGGATAGGGCTAACCAGGGAAGAAGGCCCTGGTCAAAGGAGGTTCAAGTTTATGTGGAACTGGCCCGCAGATGCCAGCAGAGACTGCTCTACGCACCTGTGGACTAGCTAGGAAGGTGCGAACTCTAGGGTCCAGCTGCTTTGAAACAGGCATCATGGGGACTTCAGCTCAGAGCCAGGCAGGGCAGAGGCCATTGTTCTCTAAGACTTTGTGCTTACCCTCAGCCACCCTGGGGACAGCAGGCATCTGGATAGGGCCAACCAGGGAAGAAGGCCCTGGTCAAAGGAGGTTCAAGTTTATGTGGAACTGGTCCGCAGATGCCAGCAGAGACTGCTCTATGCACCTGTGGACTAGCTAGGAAGGTGCGAACTCTAGGGTCCAGCTGCTTTGAAACAGGCATCATGGGGACTTCAGGGGAAGGCTCAGAACCAGGCAGGGCAGAGGCCATTGTTCTCTAAGACTTTGTGCTTACCCTCGGCCACCCTGGGGACAGCAGGCATCTGGATAGGGATAACCAGGGAAGAAGGCCCTGGTCAAAGGAGGTTCAAGTTTATGTGGAACTGGCCCCCAGATGCCAGCAGAGACTGCTCTACGCACCTGTGGACTAGCTAGGAAGGTGTGAACTCTAGGGTCCAGCTGCTTTGAAACAGGCATCATCGGGAGTTCAGGGGATGGGTCCGTTTCTTCCTGGGGAGCAGCCATTGTCCTGTTGGGTCCAGTGCAAACACCATCCATTTGGAGCTCCCATTTGAGAAGGTGGCGGAGCTTGCCTCTCTCCCAGGGCTTTGGTGCATCCTCCACAGGCCCTCCTCCTCTCCCAGGCTGAATACATTCCAGAAATGACACCCTGCAGAGATAGAAAAGAGAGCAAGCCATGAAATGAGGTGAAAATAATCATGATTAGAAAAGAAAAGATTATTTGGAGCTCAATGCCAGTCATCCAACTTAGGAGACTATGAGGATGAATGACACCTAGATATTGGGAAGGGGAGAATCTCCCGAACGCCTCAACCATTCTTTAGCTATGTTGGTGACAGGTAAATCTCCCCTCTGAATGAGCCCATTCTGATCCCTCTAAATGTACTTTAATCTGTTACCTTAGTTTACCTATACCACCTGCTTAACTCAAGTTCATTCCTTAGGGGATATATGATTATCACTCTGCTTAACTAGATTTGGTCATCATTCATGACATTGACAGAAGCATGGCATTAGGAATCTGTTTTGTTTTTTTGGTTCAACTCTAAAATCAATTAACACATAAGAGTGTAGTATGTAAAAATATTTCTGTCATTCTAATAGAACTTTGTCTCTAAAGAACCCTAATGTTGGGTCAGCGGTTTCAGTTTTCTGAAGCCTGAACCCCTCCTGAAGTACAATCAACCCTCTAGTTTTCCTCTCTTGTGTCAGCCTTGGGGTAGATCTCCCGGGGCAAGCAAGTGCCTCCCAAGCGCACTCATCAAGGCGATATTTTTCCTGTAGCCTATAGGGAAAACCACCAAGGGACAGGCAGCAAGGTTGGAAAGAGGAGACCTCTCTTTCCAAGGCTCTCATGTCCAGTTACACTCACTCTGGAGACATGCCAAGGGAAAACCCAGTTGAGCTCAAAACCTTTCTCCCAAACTCAAAGCAAGGAAGAGACATGTCTTGCCTGTGTGTCCTCTTCCCTCCTGTGGACTGATTGCTCATCATGATGTTTCTGGTCTCTGGCAGGTGGATCATCCTTCTGAGGACATCTGGCTAGCTTCCCAGACATGTTGAGGAACATGGCACTCTCATTCTGGGCTGCAAAGCAAAGGCTGGATTGAAAAGCTGGGTTTTTAGAGGGAGGACGAGACAGAATTTTCCCCAATCCCTGGATCGTTTATCTCCCTATGTGAGGCTCTTTCCGCCTTGCTTTTCTGCAGACCTGGAAGGAACAGACTGATCTGTTGGTTGTGACCACTGTCCGACTCCAGGGTACGGGACACGGCTAGGGTCCTGTTCTGTTTGGGTGCCATGGACCTGACCACTGGTTCAGCCCCTGGTGGAAACACTGCAGGGCTTCAGTCAGAGAGCCTTTCTAGTCTGGGCCTGCGTCCTAGTGTGATCATTGGTGAAGAGATGGTGCTAAGAATGTGCCTCTGGTCTACACTTCAGTGTCCTCTTCAGGACAGCTCAGAAGACACCTGAAACTTGGGACTGACATGAACGTTTCTTTAGAGGGGGGCTCATTCAGGGAATTTGGTTCTGGAACTTGGTACTGGGAACTGGTTTCAGTGATTCTCTTTTGGTTGCCAAACACTTGTCTTTTGGATTCCACACTTTCTGGTCCAAAGATTCCAGGAGAAAACAGTCTTCCTCTGGATCTGAGAAGCAGGCAGTCTGTTTCTACTACAGACTTACAGGTTGCCTCTTGGCAAGCTCATCAGGAAAAATTCCTTTTCAGGAATCCCAACTGTCTAAGGCCCCATTTCAAAATGCTGGTGAAAACGTTTTGGGAAGATGAACCTCAGGGGAAAGCTACCCTTGACACCCAGAAGGATCCTTGGATTTCAAGCACCTGTACGGGTGTGGATTGGCTAAAGGAAACCCATCCTTTGAGCAAATGGCTTACTTAGGCAGACCCGGAGCATCAGAAATGGTTTCCAAATCGCAAAACTGCCCAACGACGGGCTTTGGCAGCTGTCTCTGACCGAAGTGGGTCTACCAGGCTCTGTAGGAGTGACTTCCTGTGGAAGACACACCTTGCAGTGAGGGGCTGGAGTCCTGTCTCCAATTCCCAGGACCATGCAAGTGCCCTAACTCTTTCCAAGAAAAGAAGTGTGAGAGCAAAAAAACAAGTTCAGGGAATGTGGAACGGTGAGCAAGATTGGACGGATGCTCCGGATTTGGGATGAGATGGTGCACCTTAGGAGAGGGGGAGGTTTTAAAATACTGAAGCTGGTATGAGCTTGAAGAATCACGATGAAAAGATTTCTCCCTCCTAATATATGACAGCATTCTGACACTCACCTCCCCTTTGCAATAAGAAGGGACCTACTTCCACTGACCCTTGCATCAGCTATTCAGCGGGAAATAAGATTTTGGAAAAGGCAGCAACAGCTGCACGATCCGCCTTTCTCAGTCTTCTTAGCCCTGACCAGGCTGAGGAAGGAAAGCTCAGGACATCCAAGACAAAAGAGACTGGGGATTCTTCTCCTGCTTGGTACTGATCTATTGCATTCGAATCTAAAGACTCAATTGATCACAGCAAGGAACCACCTCGAAGGTGAACTCCTAAATTATTGGTTCCATAAATACTGAAATACCTTGTTGAATCTGGTGAGGAGTGGTTGGTAGTTCCCTAGAACTAAAATACTTTATACAGCACTTAAGAGCTGTTCTTTCTTTCTTTCTGTCTTTCTTTCTTTTTCAATCACTCCTCCCCTTGAAGGGTGAGAGACTCATCACTTCAGCAGGAGGTGTTCTACACTAGTGCAGGGGTGGGGAACCAGTGCCTTGAGGACACAGGTGGCCCTCTAGGATCTGAAGTGACCCACTGACTAAATGCAAGCATTACAAACGAATTCCAAGATCAAAGGATTTGTTCTGTAAAGCCTGGACTCAGGCACAAAGCAACACCCAAGGACAAGAGGGCCTCCTCTTCCCTTGAGGCCCCTGCCCTAGGGTATGCAAAGAAAGCCTTAAAGGAAAGGAAAGAAGAAATGGTATGGAGTGGGCAGCTTTTAGATCTCATCAGGTGAAAACTGACCCTTTGGAAGATAGTTTGCATCAGCAAGGGAGATGTGTGGGTGTAGGGCTTGTGCCTGTGTGTGTGTCTGTGTGTGTGTGTGTGTGTGTGTGTGTGTATTCAAGCAGTCCCTTAAAAGAAAGGGAAACATTATGGAACTGTAAATCATTTTGTCACTGATTATTATAGTGTAAGAACATTTGTCCAGGAGAGATGTGGTGGGGTGGCCACCTGGGATAGGATTGGGAAAGAAAGAGGAGACTGGCTAGAAGAGTAGGGAAAGTACTGAAAAGATGAGTCAGTAGAACAAGTACGTTTTGAAGTTTGTTGGGTTTGAAGCAAACTCCACTGGAAGACAAGAGGTTAAGAAGTGAAGGTAAGTGGAGAATGGGTGGAAAGACAGAGAAAGTTGGAGTCTGAAGGTGGGAGGAGAAGGTCTGAAGGAAGTTTCAAGCTTTAATGGAGTAGGAAACTTCACTTTGAGATATACAGACACACATATGTACGTACCTACGTGTAAATCTGGTTGCCTTCTGAATGTTTCCATGAACGATGACAAGAGGATAAATGAACATGATGGTCCTGGAAAATACAGACAGACAGATAGTTTGATATACCCAGAGAGAGAAAAAGGTGTGTAGATGGGGAAAGAAAAAAGATATTTTTCATTTTCCTTTTAATGTTTCAGAAGAAGACTGAAAAAATACAAGAATGTAGGGAACACGCTTCCAGCTCAAGTACATCTAAATTTTCTTAGCCAAAAAAAAAAAAAAAAAAAAAAAGGAAAAAAGGGAAATAGGATTTTGTTTTTTGTGTGTATATTTTTAATTGCATGAATAAGTAAGTGCCCTGGGACCTACTGATGATCAAAATGGTGGACTTTGACAGTAATTTATCCTCTTTCCTTTGTTTTTCTTATGATTTGGGGGCAAGGATGGAGTTTCAAGCTGTTTTTCCCAGTCACCTTACTGTAAATTCTGAAATGTACTCCTTGGCATGTGAAAATGTAATGCCTCAAACATTCCCTTTGTCCACAAGTCCTCAGTTATCTTAGGACATGTAAATGGACCCTCTGAGGGAGCCCATCTGAAACCCTCTAAATGGAGTTTCATCTGGGACTTGACTTAGTTTCCCTGTAGAGTCTGTTGAACAGTGTTTCTTTCCTTAGGGAATAGAAGAGATGATGTTGGTTCAGCTTTCTTGACATTCACCTCTGCATGGGTATAGGAATCTTTTTTTCAGACTTTCCCAAGACAGAAGAACATACAACAATGAGATAGATTCCCATTGGACTTTGGGCATAAACAGTCTCTTTAGAATCCTTATCCTTATTCACTTTGTTTCTGAAAGCCTGCACCTTTGCTTGATCCAAGCCAATCAAGGTGTTTAGCCAGTGGGCTGTTACCTCCCACCTGTGCCCCAAATCTCAATATTTGCCCAGATCTTTGGAGAGCATACCGGGGGAATGCACCATCCAGACCCTGGTGATGTGTCCTCTGCACATGACTGGGGTGGGTGGGAAAACTCTTGCCGGACAACAAAACCATCCCCTGGAATGCTCAGAGTCCTCCTGGCACAAGGCCACGGGGGCCCGGAGGAGCCCTCACCCTGACATCTGACTGGCAACCTCATGGTCAGGGAGGCAGGAGCCTACGCTGGGCCCCAAGAGTGTCTTTTCTCTCCCTTCTTGGGGGTGGGAGGGGTGGGGTCTGCAGCGGGGGCAGGGAGGGGGTGAGGGTGGGGTAGGTGGTCTTGGCCTGGAAACTGATTGCTGCCTGGTGTTCCCTCTGGGACTTGACCCCCACCCCCCCATGGTCCCCCAGCCGAGAAGGCTGCCCTGGGCAGAACCCACCTCTCTTTCCAACCAGGCCAGAGGTCAAGGGGGGCTGCAAGGTCCTGCTGGAGGGGAAGGGCTCTGAACCTGCCTTGTGCCCCCCCCTCCCCCCGGCCAGAACCGGTGCTTCCCCTGCGGGCAGCACCTCTGGGGCAGAGGGGGCCACCGTCCACAGTCTGCGCACTTCCTGCAGCAGAGGCCGCGGACACGCGGGGAAGGGGAAAACGTGGAGGAAGGACATGGCCGTGCCCACCCCCTGCCCTGCCCCAATCCAGGCTTGCTGCCTGGGCCCCGCCCCTGTCCTCCTCTCAGCCAACAGGCTTCCAGCGTCCTCTGGAATGGGCCAATGGGCGGCTTTGTCCCGCCCCCTGCCCCTCCCAGCCCTCCCCAAGATGGCCACCCTGCAGGCAGCCATTTCCCAACCCTCAGGCTGGCCTGGCAAAGAAGGGCAAGCCAAGATGGAGTCCAGAAGATGGCGCCTAGGCCGGACTCAGCTCCTTCCGCACAGCCCCCTAGCCCTTCCCGTCTCCTCTGCCTCCCCCCTCCCGCATACGCACCCCTGCCTCCCTCTGCCCCTAGCTTGCTCCTGCTCACTCCAGGCCCAGGCCAAGGCCCTTGGTGGGTCCTGGGCAGAGACGGCCGCCCGGTCCCGGCCCTGCCCCGCTGCCCACCCGGCTACAAGGCGGGGAGAATCCAGGCAGCCCACGGGGGGCTTCCAGGGGGCAGGGTGGGAGACCGGACCTCTTACCTCTCTGTTGGGGTGCTGCTGCTGCTGGGGACCCAGGCAGGGACTTTGGAGGAGGCTGCTCTGGGCCCTGGCTTAGGTGGGGGGGAGGGGCCATTAGCCCTCAGGGGCTGCCAGAGCCTCCCAGGGCAGAAGGTCCAGAGGAATGAGCCTGAGGCAAAGGACGCCCCACCCTTTGAGGCCAGGCAGAGGCTGGAGGAGCAGAGGCCCCGCCCCCACGGAAGTGGCTAGAGAGTCACTTCCCTTGCTTTTCCTCCCACACTGCCCCCTCTTGCCTGGAGGCTGTTCCTGCAGCACAGCTCCTCTGCCCTCCCCTTCCCTCCCTCAGCCTCACTTCCAGCAGCCATAGGAGCCTGCCTTCTTCCCCTCCCACTCCCCCAACACCTGTCCCCAGGCTCAAGCTTGACTCTTTGATGGAGGCTTCTGGACCCCTGTGGGGGGAAATTTACCAACAACACCTGCCTTTCTTTAGGGAGAGAGCACACACACACACCACACACACACACACGCACAAACATGCACATGCACACACACACATGCACACACACACATGCACACACACACATACACACTCAGTCCCCTTCAGCTTCTGTGCTTTTACCTAGCCCTTTCCCCCAGCCCCTGTGCACTGAAGGCACCTGACTTGTCCCTGAATCTGCCTCAGCCTGGAGCTACACAACTGCAAGCCAAATCTCATCTTTATTCTTGCCTATGCAGGGTTGTTAGAAGATTAGAATTGGGGAGTGAATGTGGTGTACTTGAGTCCTTCACAATTGTGACCTCTGGGTGAGTGTGCCAGAGGTTGTCATCCTCTAAGGGCATGGGCTACTTCTCTCTCCTCTGGCCTGGTCGCTGCCCGCCCCACCCTCTTTCCCCTGGCTGTTGGAGACTTCCGGACAAGGACTGTAAGCCAAGGGCTTCACTCACACTTCCTGAGATTCCTAGTGGACAGTCCTTTTGGGGAGGGGGCCAGTAACCTCTCCCTCCTCACCACTGGATCTCTGGACTTCCTACCTGTTCCTGGGATTGCATTGACACAAAACCATTCACACCTCCCACCATGCTGACATGATCAGAACTGAATTAGACTTCACTAGAAGGCAAACCCAGCAATGATCCCAAGGCCATGGACACTCCAACCAAAGAAATTGCAAATAGAGGAAGACTTGTCAATCCCCACCAAATCCTCCCTCCCCTGCTTACTCTAGTGCTCTCCCAAGCTGGATGGATGGGTTTGTGCTGAGGAGGAAGGACTTTTAGAAATGTTGCCTTGGAGATGGCAGCAAGACAGCAAGGAAGAAATGTCTAGAAGTCATTAGGGGAGGGGAGGAAACCTTCTGGAAAGGGGTTTTCGTGAAAGAGAAAAAGAAATCACTTTGAAGCAGAGAACTGCCAGTGTCCACGAAGCCCAGAAGGTCTAGAGCAGGCAAACCCCTGGGTTTGTCAATGATGATACAGTCATTGCAGCAGGAGAAACTAGGGAAGGAAAGGAAGCCGAAATGATCAGGCATCAAGAAATAAGAAAAGATGGAAGGAAAGAAGGAAGGAAGGAGGGTAGGCGGGAGGGGAAAAAGTAAGGAAGGAAGGAGGGTGGGAGGGAGGGAACCAAGGAAGGAAGGAAGGAAGGAGGAAAGAGGGAGGGAGGGAACGAGTGAAGGAGGGAGGAAAAGAATGAAGTAAGGAAAGTGGAAAGCATGGAGGGAAGGAAGGAAGGAAGCAGGGAGAAGGAGGAAGGGCGAATCCAACGTGGGTGGAAACTCTAATATGTGATAGGGCCTGGGTGAAGCGTTTTCCAAGCATTACCTAATTTCAGCAGGGGTGAAAAAGGTATTACTAAAGCTCCCAAACTGGGCAGTTGAGGAGAGGGAGGCAGACACGTGGAAAGTGCCTTGTCCAGAAGCACACCAGCTGCTATATGCCTGTGGCAGGCCTTCTGGTTCCACTGCCTCCCCTAGCTGCCTCTACAGGATCCAGGAGAATGAGTTGTCCCAGAAGTGAAGACCAGAGGGTATCCAGGAGAGCGCAGCAGTGAACTTGGGCACAAAGTCCAGACGAGTCATCCAGGATGAAGAGCTAGGGAAGGGCACGAAATGGAGCAGTTAGCAGCAGCAAACATCTAGAAGCTAAGGCTCCTGTCCCCAAACTGGGAAGCCAAGAGAGGGGAGTAAAGATAGGGACTCCCCTGAGTTCTCCCACACACACCCCTTCCAATACCCTTCAAAATGACTTTCAACAATTCTAGAGCAGCAGAACCCACCTAAAGCCAGAGGGAAACCCATTTCCAGCCTCCTAGTGCTTGGAAGGGCAGCAGGAGAGGTCTGTTGCCCCAGAGTGAGAGAGGTGCACAGTCCTGACCATAGCAAACCAGGAGCAGGCTTTGGGAGAGACTGTACCAGCAGGGCTGATGGCAGCCCCTGCTTCTGGAACTCTCAGTCCCCCGATGGTAAAAGGCTCACACAACTGTGCAGAGGGAGACTCCAGGGATCGTTTCCTTCAGATTCTTCTTGCACACCATGGCTCATGTGGAAACAGTTTCACTTGATTATGTAGGAACAAGCTACATGAAACTGCTTGCTGTCTTGGGGAGGGGGCGGGAAGGGACAAAAATGTGCAACTCAAAATCTTACAGAAATGAATGCTAAAAACTATATATCTATTTGGGAAAAACAAAATAGCATGAAATACAAAAAAATGGAATTGGAGCTAAAGTAGTGGAGAATAAGGTGGAGGAATAGATGGAGTTTCCAATTTTAGTTAAAAGTTTTAACTTGTAATGGGGTAGCAAACTTCACTTTAGGAAAGCAACTACATTCGATTGTTTTCTCTTAGAACTACAAGACAAACCACCTACTTTGCCCCCATCTTCCCCCAAATCAGAAATGGGCTGAATATTCTTTAGGTTCATTTGAATATACTTCTCATTTTCTTTTTTCCATCGAAAAAATGAAATATACTTTTCTAATAAATTCTCAAAATTGGAAGATGGATATATAGAATATGAGTTTCAAAATATTTCACAATCGTGTTGACTTTCCTATTTTGCCTTCTGTTGCTGAGGCCTTTCTTGTAGAGTGCAGAGGGAGGCTGGAGGAGCTAACTGATGTGCTTCCCCGGTTCCTCTGCCCCCCACAGGCTGATGTTGCTTTCCCAACTCTGATGCTGGTAAAGAGTGAAGGCACAATGAGATGGAGACAGTAAGGGGTGACGTAGATAGTGTCATGGATGCTGTGAACTTGAGTTTGGAGGTGAGAAGGCCCCACCATGCTGTTTTCCTTGAGGTCATGAATAGCTGGACACCACTGAACATCAGTGTGGAGATAATGAGTAAAGAATAATTTTTAAAATCATAGAAAGTTCTGCTTATAAGAAAAGATATATCAAAACATGGAATTGTCCTTAAACTCTCCATAGAAATAAAGTATAAATCAATGAATTTGACAGTTAACTAAAAAAAATAAAACTTAACTAAAAACAACAAAGAAGACATTCTGGAAATTAAAGAAAAGTTTAATAGAACCGAAAGTCCAAAACCCCTATGACATTGACAAGTAAAACTTGGAATGGGTCTTTGGGAAAAAAAAATACCAAAATAGATGAACAGCCAAACTGATTTTTTTTCCTTATTTATTTATTTAACTTTTAACATTTGTTTTCGCAATATTTTGGGTTCCAAATTTTCTCCCCATTTCTCCTCTCCCCTGACCCAGAAAACACCAAGCATTCTCTAATTGCCCCTATCACCAATCTGCCCTCTCTTTTAACATCCCTCCCCTCCCTTGTCCCCATCTTCTCTTTTGTCCTGTAGGGCCAGATAACTTTCTATTCCCCATTACCTGTATTTTTTATTTCCTAGTAATAAGAACAATACTCAACAGTTGTTCCTACAGCTTTGACTTCCATCTTCTCTTCATCCCTCCCTCCCCACCCATTCCCTTTGGGAAGCAAGCAATTCAATATAGGCCATATCTGTGTAGTTTTGCAAATGATTTCCATAATAGTCATGTTGTGTAAGACTAACTATATTTCCCTCCATCCTATCCTGCCCCCCATTGCTTCTTTTCTCTCTTTGGATCCTGTCCCTCCCCAAGAGTGTTGACTTCAAATTGCTCCCTCCTCCCACTGCCCTCCCTTCCATCATCCCCCACACCTTACTTATCCCCTTCTCTCCCACTTTCCTGTGTTGTAAGATAGGTTTTCATACCAAAATGAGTGTGCATTTTATTCCTTCCTTTAGTTCAATGTGATGAGAGTAAGCTTCATGTTTTTCTCTCACCTCCCCTCTTTTTCCTCCACTGAAAAGTCTTTTGCTTACCTCTTTTTTGTGAGATAATATGCCCCCCTTTCCATTTCTCCCTTTCTCCTCCCAATATATTTCTCACAACTTAATTTCATTTTTTTAAGATATGATCCCATCTTATTCAATTCACTCTGTGCTCTGTGTGTGTGTGTGTGTGTGTGTGTGTGTGTGTGTGTGTGTAATCCCACCTACTACCCAGATGCTGAAAAGTTTCAAGAGTTACAAATATTGTCTTTCCATGTAGGAATGTAAACAGTTCAACTTTAGTAAGTCCCTTATTACTTCTCATTACTGTTTACCTTTTCATGCTTCTCTTCATTCTTGTGTTTGAAGGTCGCATTTTCTTTTCAGCTGTGGTCTTTTCATGAAGAATGCTTGAAAGTCCTTGATTTCATTGAATGACCATTTTTTTCCCCTGAAGTATTATACTCAGTTTTGCTGGGTAGGGGATTCTTGGTTTGAGTCCTAATTCCTTTGACTTCAAGAATATCATATTCCATGCCCTTCTATCTCTTATTGTAGATGCTGCTAGATCTTGTGTTATCCTGATTGTATTTCCACAATACTGGAATTCTTTCTAGCTGCTTGCAATATTTTCTCCTTGACCAGGGAATTCTGGAATTTGGCCACAATGCTCCTAAGAGTTTCTCTTTTTGGATCTCTTTCAGGTAGTGATTGGTGGATTCTTTCAATGTTTACTTTGTCCTCTGGTTCTAGAATATAAGGCTAGTTTTCCTTGATAATTTCATGAAAGATGATGTCTAGGCTCTTTTTTTGATCATGGCTTTCAAGTAGTCCCATAATTTTTAAATTGTCTCTCCTGGATCTATTTTCCAGGTCAGTTGTTTTTCCAATGAGATATTTCATATTCTCTTCCATTTTTTCATTCTTTTGGTTTTGTTTTGTGATTTCTTGGTTTCTCAGAAGGTCATTAGCCTCCATCTGTTCTATTCTAATTTTTAAATAACTATTTTCTTCAGTGAGTTTTTGGACCTCCTTTTCCACTTGGCTAATTCTGCTTTTGAAAGCATTCTTCTCCTTATTGGCTTTTTGAACCTCTTTTGCCAATTGGGTTTGCCTATTTTTCAAGGTGTTATTTTTTTCAGCATTTTTTTGGGTCTCCTTTGCAAGGTGTTGACCTGCTTTTCATGCTTTTCTTTCATCTCTCTCATTTTTCTTCCAAGTTTTTCCTCAACCTCTCTAATTTGATTTTCAAAATCTTTTTTGAGCTCTTCCATGGCCTGAGCCCATTAAATATTTATTTTGGATATTTGGGATACAGAAATCTTGACTTCTACATCTTTCCCTATTGGTAAGCATTGTTCTTCCTCATCTGAAAGGATGGAAGGAGATATCTGTTCATCAAGAAAGTAACCTTCTATGGTCTTATTTTTTTCCCTTTTTTGGGCATTTTCCCCACCAGTTACTTGACTTTTGGGTCCTTAGTCAAGAGTAGGATATACTCTGGGAATCTGTGAGATCTCAGTTTCTTCAAGGTAGCACAATTAAGTGTTTAGTGGTCTGGATGCAGAGAGGTATTTTTGAGCCCAGAATCTTAGCAGATACCTCTCCATAGCCACTTGTCCTCCAGTTCCTCCAAGGCAGCACTGGGGGTTGATTTTCAGATAAGCTGGATGGGCAGGGCCACCATTCATTTTGAGACAAAGACCAGCTCAGCCAGGGCCTCCACCCGGGGCTGAGGTAAGACTCAGCTCTTCAATGCCCCTGGGGGTTTTTACGCTCCAACAATGGAGCTTCCATATGCGCTGCTGTGCTGGCTCTGTGGTCACTACCTGCTGCTGGAGCTATGGGAAGGCTCTTCTCCCTTTCTGGCCCTCTGATAAGACCCTGTCACTGACCTTTGGTGCCTGTGGGCTGAGGCATCTGAGGACCTGCTACTGTGACAGGAGATTCTGCCCCTGCGGTGTCCTCCTCCCAGAGTCTTGTAGCATCACACCACTTGGCCTAGGCTGGGCTGTGCTCCACGCACAGCTCTGCTACCGGTGCAATCAACATTTCTGTGGGCCTTTCAGGTCACCATGGGCTGGAAATCTCCTCCACTCTGTTGTTCTCCTCTGCTGCTGCTCCAAAATTTGTTGAGAGTCCTTCTCTATAGGTATTTTATGGGCTGTGGGGAGAACCCTGCATAAGTTTGTCTTTCTAGTCCACCATCTTGGCTCCACCCCCCCAATCTGATTTTTAAAGACAGCAATAGCAAATTGTTAATTTTAAAAATGAAAACTGGATGATTCCCAAGTGAATAGGAAGTGGAGTATCAGAAGCCAATTCCAATAAAAATCATAGGAGTAAATGGATGCATGCTTACAAAAACGTCAAACGTCCAGATTAACAGAAGAAGCAATAGATGTTTCAAAAAACCCTGTATCAGAAAATTATATTGAATAGGCTAAAATGAATTTTCAAAGAAAAATCTTCAAGTTCAGATTCAATTCAATTCAAGGGAACTGCATCCAGCATTCAAAGATTAACCCCAATATAGCATAAACTGTTTGGAAAAACAGAAAATGAAGGGACTCTTCTAATATATTTCTATGATAGAAATGAGATTTTAATACCTAAATCATGGAGATACAAAGCAGAGGAAAATGCGTATATGAGAATGAAAGTTGACACAAATATTTTAAATAGAATATTAGCAATGACACTGCAACAACATACTAGAAACCCTAATCTATTTGGATTTATATCAGGAATGCAGGGTTGATTCAATATGAAGAAAACTTTAAACATAATGAACTGTATCCAGGATTCTGAGAAAATAAAAAAAAAAAACTACATAATTACAGCAATAAATCCTGAAAAATCTTTTGACAATATCCAGTATCCATTTTTGATAAAAAAAAAAATTGTTAAGCCTTGGGGGAAGAAAAAGACTTTCCCATAACTTAGTAAATAGCTACCTACCTAGTAGCATTTATATAGTGCTTTGAGATTTGCAAAGAACTTTACATCTTATCTCATTTGATCTTTAGAATATTAGAGACACCTTGACACTAATAAGATATCAAGGAAAATTTATTACAGCAGATTTCAGAGGAATTAAACACCTTGGCCAAAGTGGGCCCCCATTCTTTTCAGGAGGAGGGAATGTCAGACACAGAAGCAAGATTGACTTTATGTCAGGGTCTGCTACCCTGACCGTCGCCTGGATACTTACCTTACCCGGTCTTCGGACGTCTCCGGCCCCTCCGGTGAGGGAGGGGAAATGACAAGACAGAGCACCTGAGTGATAGATGCACGGCCTTTATTACTTACATGTTGAAGCAGGGAGAGAAGAGAGCGAGCAAGCCCCTTACCCCAGGTTATATTACCTGCCCGAGCTCCTCCCATGTTCCTCCCCGTGGGTGGAGCCAGCGCTGTTACTGAGGCGTTCCCAGTACCCTAAGGGCAGGTTAGCACCTCCAGGCGTCTCAACTACCCTCACAGGAGGCCACGGTCCAGAGCTGGGCCCTAACAACTTTATACTGTTAATTTAGGACAGAATCTCCCATCAGGAGATGGGTTGGTCCATTCTCCATGAGGTCACCATCTTCTTTACGTGCCCATTACATAACCCGCTTAGTGTGATTCCCCCTCCTGAACATGTTCTGTCATAGGATCCATGATCAGAAAATGGAGGGATAATTTTATGTGGGGTGTATCTGCTTACATGTATGACATTCATTAAGCAAGGACAGTGAAGCAAAGCCTTCTCCACTTAACTCTAGGTCATTTTTCTTGTCTAGTTCCAGTTAGATTTGGTTCCTTTATCAAAAGCTTTGTAATTTTCTGAAGGTCACTGCCTATCTTTTGATTGGTTGAGTCCACTGGAAGTCTGCTGACCTTCTTATTATCTGACATTCTCAATGACTTCATCAAGTAACAATAACTTACTGTGGAAACTTAACTTTTGCTATCTCTCATAAGAACAACCCAGTTGGGTAGGTGTTTTTATCTTCATTTTATAGGTGAGGAAACAAGGCTGAGAAAACTTAAATGATTTTTCTAGGCTCAAACAACTAGCATTTAAGGTCAAATTTGAACTCAGATCTTCCTGACTCCATGTCCAACACTCTATCACTGGGTTGCATTATCTAAAACCAGGGGTAGCTAAATGGATCAGTGGATAGAACACTGGACCTAGAGTAAAGAGTTCAAATATGGGCTTGGACACTTATTAGCTGTGTGATCTTGGGTAAGTCACTTTTTTACCCTTGACTCCAAATCTATCACTTGCTTCTATCTAGAATTTAAGATTAAAATGAAAAATCCTGCTTGAATGCAAATGGGAGATTATGGTGTTTAGAAAAGTACTTTGGATGTGTAAAGAGGGTTAGGAGTCAATATAGGGAACCTGGATTCAAGTCTTGACAGTCTGTGCCATCTTAGGCAAGTCACTTAACTTCTTTGGCCTCCATTTTCTCATCTGTAGTTTGAGGCTGGAATGGATGACCTTTGAGCTCCCTTTCAGCTCTAAATGCACAAAATTAAGTGCTATAAGATTATAAATCTCAGCACATGCAAAGTATAAGTATGTCCCTTACCTGCACCCCAGTCTTCTCTTCTCCAGGCAGGACATTCCCAGTTCCTTTATCCAATACTCATATAGCATTGACTCATCATCCTGGCTGACCTCCTCTGGACACTTTCCATCTTATCAGTGATCCTCCTAAACTATGGCCTCCAGTGCTTAACACAATAGCTGATGTGAGGTCTGACCAGGGCAGAGTACAGAGGGCCCATTGATCTACTATCTCCTTATTCCTGGAAGCTGTGCCTCTCTCTTAAAACCCTCACTTTCCCTTGGAAAATGAGATGAGTCTTCCAGCTTTATAAACCCTCGTGTCCCATGGAAATCTGGAATAGACAAGGTAAGAGTTAAGTGGCAGTACTACTTAATGGTTATCCAATTTCTGTTTTCAGTGTTTGGATGTTTCATTGTTGATCTGCCTATCTATTTCAGAAACCTAGCCTGCTATTTCCTACCAAGGAGATTATGAATAAATTATGGGATGACTTTACCAAAGGAAGCAATTGTATTCTTATGCTAGCATCCAAGCTTTCAGCGTCCTTCTGCTTGTATCCAAAGCTTACTGTGGTGTCGAAAAAGACAAGAAGGGCATTAGAATTAAGGAGATGTTATATGTAGCATGATTCAAGAGTAGATCATCTTAAATTATCAGGTTGGCAAACAAACAAACAAATAAATGAACAAATGAAATAAACAGGGAAGGGTGTTCATAGGTGTTCAAGTGAATTGTGATAAACTCTTCTTGGGAGAAATCTGTGGGAGCTTAAACAAATTCTCATCCCAGCTTAAAGTCAGTCTTTAAAGTTAACAGTTAATCAAGGTATTTTTTTTTTATTGTTTGGGTCATTCTGGTCACATTTTAGTTATGTCCAAACATGTAAGATACTTTTGAAAAGTAATTTTCCCCAGAGCTAAAAAAGTAATTTTCCCCAGAGCTAAAAATAACACATCACAACTTTGGATAGTGACTATTTACAAAATAATACTTATTAAAAATAATCTATAGTCACATGCTTCATCTTTAAGTTCTCATGATATAGAAGTGCCACATACACTGATACATCATTTTATTCCATCATAAGGTCTATTATAGATCACTGATTCAGACCTTGGGGTTTCTTTTTAATGCCTCCAGTTCTTTTGAAAGAATTATTATGTCATAGGCTTAAAAGACATTTCCTATTCTGCTTTAGTTTCTGAAAGATGCAAGCTTTATACTAGAGTCCCCAAGTATGAATCATTTCTATAGGGTTTTAAATACTGCAAATTCTGTAATTCGTATTTTAAAATGACAGGGCTGTAAAACTGCTTATTGCTTTTTTCTCCCTTCTATCTGCAAAGCTTTCAGTAGCTCACTTTCAGTTATGATTTAATATATATATATATGTATATATAATAAAGATCCTTTATCAAGGAAGATAAGCCAGAATAATGCAAATAGATTAAGAAAAGAAGACTGAACTCGGATCTATGAAGTATAATTGCTGTACTTTGTCTAAGACTACATATTTCTAAAGAACTATTAAATTGTCTGTTTCCCTTAAGAGGTAAAGATAGCATCGTGACAAAATTTGAATTACATTTACATGTGTTGGCAATGATTTTTCCATGAATTAGAAAACACTGGAATTTGTTTAGATAAAATGTTTATGTGGGAGCTCCAACACAGTTTGTCAGATGATGACCTCAACTGCAGTCAACATTTTCAATTTAGAAAAACCTTTATATAGTTAGCAAGCTGTCATTCAGGAAAACTTGTTTTTTTAATTAAACAGATGGCGATAACAAAGAAATTAATGAACACATACTTGTTTGCTTGCTGTACTCATTTGCATTTTTAAATCATTCAGGTTATGCAGTCATTAGGCTTTAATGGATTTTAGACAAATGAATATCTCAAAATGAATGACAAATGGTGATGAAATAGACTAAGAAACATCTTGATATCTAATTCCTGGATATTGTTACCTGGCAACAATTTCAGAAGCACAAATCTGGGAAGAACATGGCTGATACTGATTTACTGTCACTCAGAGGGTGGTTTTATTGTATTGTGTATAATATATCATGGAACTATTTTGTGAATATGTGCATGTAACTAGATGTTATACGTTTTACCAAATGAGATAACATATGTAAAGTAATTCGCAAACTTCAAGTGCTCTTCAAATGCCAGAGTACTACTATTATTACATGCAGAACCTTGCAACTTCTTTAGATGTTTGGCATATGCATATATAGAAGCTGGCATATGAATACTTTATTATCCCAATTAATTTTTAAAGTAACAGGGAAGTGTCCAAAGAGTCACAACTTGTCACTCATACTTGAAAAATGCTCATTTTTACATATGAAAACACCTACTTCGTTTCCACTTGTCCCAGGAAATAACCAATATAAACACCATCAAGAAAGTTACATCTAAGATACAGCCATATAGCTCACCTCTTTTAACAGATATAGTGAACTTGAAATTTTCATAAAAGAAGAGAAAAAGGACCTCATAGGTATTGCCAAGGTTGGAAATATAGCAGTTTGTATTAGACAAGAGAAACAAGATGAAGGGAGATGGTATAATAGGTTAATATATTATACATCTATGTGCATGTAAGTATATATATGTTTATATATACATATATATGGACATGAATTATGTATGCATTTAATATTTATATTTAAGTAAATCATATTTAATATTTAACTTATTTTATATATGCCTATATGAAAATCCATGAGTCTAAGATTGGAAGTATTTGATTAAGGATAAGATTAGAGGAATAGAAGTGACATCATTGTAAGCATAGATTATAGACAGTTGACTCAGACAAATAATGTGAAAAATGACCTTCTAATTTAGGTTATGTGTCCTTCATTGCCATGCCATCAGAGAAATGATGACATGACTTGCACTTGACTTTGTTTTGAGTGAGGGAGGGCTGTGCAGGTCAGCAGCCTCACTTCTCCTCCAGAGCCATCTGAATCCAGTGACCAGATATTCATCAGGATGACTGGAGATGACCCAGGATGAGGCAATTGGGGTTAAGTGACTTGCCCAAGGTCACACAGCTAGTGAGTGTCAAGTGTCTGAGGGGAGATTTGAACTCAGGTCCTCCTGACTCCTGCACTTTTGCTCTATCCACTGTACCACCCAGCTGCCCCAATTTAGATTATAAACTTTCATAGAAGCAAAAATGGAGGGGAGTGAGGTTAAGAAGGTAAAGGAGTAGAATGGAAAGGACATAGGTAGCATTTAATAATAGCAATAACAACAGCTAATACTTACATAACACTATGTCATGCACCAGACTAGGTGCTTTATAGCCATTATCTCATTTAACCCTCACAGCAACCTTGGAATGGAGACACTATTATTATCCCATTTTACAGTGAGTAGCTGAAGCAAACAGAGGTTAAGTGACTTGCTAGTAAGTATCTGAGGATGAGTTTGAACTCAGGCATCCCTTAGGCCAGGACCAGTATGCCACCTAACTGCCTTGATATAGAGCTATAAAGTTTGCAAAGTACTTTTCATGTGTTATCTCATTTGATTCTTCCAACAACCCTGTGAGGAGTTACTATTATATTCCCATTTTAAAGAAAAAGAAATTGAGGCAAAGAGAGGTTAAATGACTCGACCAAGGCAATTGCCATTTCATATTGATAGGTTCTGAGATAGGATTTAATCTCATCTTCCTGACGCCAGATCAGGGAAAAAAATATCCTCATTCTTATTAAAGTTCCTGAGATTTTGTTGTGATTTATAGAAATGCTCTTGATTATTTGTGGGTGTATTTTGTAGCCTGCAACTTTGTTGAAGCTATTGATTGTCTCAATATCTTTTCTGATTCCTTGGGATTGTGTAAGTCATTCTGTCTCAGCAGATAGGGATTAGTTTACTACCTTTTCGCCTATCTGTATGTCTTGAATTTCTTTCACTTATCTTTTTACTATTGCTAATATTTCTTAGAACTATATCAAATAATAGCAGGGACCGTGGGCATGCTTGCTTTCCTCCAATATTTATCAGAAAAGCTTCTAGTCTTTCTGCATTGCATGTGATTTTTGGCTTTAGATAGGCTTTTTATTTTATTAAGCAAAGATCCTCTATGCCTACACTATGTAGAAGTTTTGTTGTTGCTGTTTTAGAGTTACTAATATCATATTTTGTCAACAGTTTTTTCTGCGTTTACTGAGAATTGTGTGTTGTTGGATGCTTTTATCTTTAATATGATTATATCAATAGTTTTCCCATTACTGATCCACCTTTGCATGCCTGGTATTAATGCAACCTGTTTGTAATGAATGATTTCTTGGATAAATTACTGTAGTCTGTTTTACAAGATTTTATTTAAAATTTTTAAATTGATATTCATTAACAATATTGACCCATAGTTCTCCTGTCATTTTATCTTCCCTGGTTTAGGTGTTAGCACTATATTCCTCTCATAAAAGGAGTTTAGTAGAATGCTTTTGTGATAATTGTGATATTTGAAATGTATTGTGTGATATAAGTGATAGGACTCCAATACGGAGTCATTTAGGCTAAGTGGTTTTAATGGCCATAAACATATAAGCAATGACAGACAGCCTGCACTTCTCCACTGTTGTAATTTATTCTGACACTGTGTCAAACATGTAAACGATTGTGGTTCCTGCTTGGATGAAGCTCTCTGCTGACTACAGCAGCTACATGCCAACACTCATTTCTGGGTTCTCCATTATGGATTCAGACTCTCAATCAATTTCTGGTCCCAGTTAGGAAACTCCTTCACCCAGGTCTTATACTGATAAGTGACTTGGACAATTTCCCCATCACATCTGGCTCTGATGAGGAATGATCCTTTCCATATCTGGCATAGAGGACTTGTTCTCAACCAAAACCATCTTTAAGGTATAAAATTTCCCTCTTCAGACTCCACCAAGATTTTGTAACTATACACATCTCCCTCACATGAGTGATTCTGAGCATGCATGATTGAATTTGTCTGACTGTACTACCATATTGTGTGTGTGTGTATGTATGCTTTTATTTTTGCCCACTTGCTGCACTACATAGTAATAAAGTTTATGCTTTATTTTGTATATTTTATAATAAAGTTTATGTTTGGTAAATCCTTAACCCTAGGTCTTTGCTTTAACCTGAGCTGTGAGGCCAAATAGAGCAGCTTTCTTTCTCAGTTTTTGAGAATAATTTATATAGCTTTGATATTGATGGTTCTGTAAAGGTTTGATTAGAATTATAATGTTAATCCATAACAGGGAGGAATTTTTTTTCTTCTTTAGTGGTTACAGTCTCAGAAAAGGAAGTAGAAGTAGATAAGAGACTGGAAGGTTTAAAGTATCTGTTTGGTGTTTTAGTATTTTATGCCTTTGTTGGCAATTTTTTATTTCTTTTTTTGTTCTTACTTTGGCATATAATTTAATTGTCCATAGTGAGTTCTTACAATTCATTTTTTTTCTGATTTTATTTTGATTTCACCTTGCTCATTTTCTATTTTGTTTATTTGATTTTTTGCCCACTTTTTCATCATTTTGGTTACAAATTTATCAATTTTTCTAGTCTTTTGAACAAATGAGGACTTAGTTTATTTTTATAAGGTTTTATAGACTTTTATTTCCAACTTAAAGATTTCTCCTCTAATTTTCAGTATTTCTTCTTTGTACTTTGTTTAATGAGTTTTTATTTTCTAAATGCATATTCATTTTATATTTCCTTTTGGTTTCTTTGTAGCTAATGTACATGTTAGGGATACAATTTTTCCTCTGAGGATTGTTTTAGCTGCTTCCCAGAAATTCTGATATGTTGTTTCATCATTATTATTGTCACTCATATAGTCTATGATTTGTTCTTTGACAGATCCACACATTATTTAGGATTTCATCATTAAGTTCCCATTAAGGTCTATATTTTTTGCTTTTTTCTGCCTATATTGAGAACCAATTTTGCTGTGTTATGGTCTGTAAAACATGTGTTTTGTATTTCTGCTTTTTACATTTATTTGCAATTTCTCTGTGCCTTAATATATATTTCAAGCAACTTTCATATGGTACTGTGTGTGTGTGTGTGTGTGTGTGTTTGTGTCTGTATATATGTATGTTGGTGGGTAGGCAGGTAGGTATTTGTTAATGCTCTAATTCAGGTGTCTTAAGTCTTTTAAATCTAGTTGTTTTTTTCAGCAATTTGTCCTGTTCTGTAATTTTCTTTTTGATTTTTATTGTTAGATTTTTCCTTAGAGAGTAACATTAAAATATCCTATTATTGTGTAACCATTGATATCTTCTTACAACTAACTTATTTTTTTCCCTTATGAATTTAGATACTATGCCTTTTGGAACATGTAAGTTTAATATTGTCAATGGTTTGTTTTCTAGGATTCCTTTCAGCATAGTGTCATTTCTATTCCTATTTTGCATTTATTTTTTTTTGCTTTGTCTGTCACCATAATTGCAACTCTTGTATTTTTGGATTTACTTACCACATGATAAGTTTTGTTCCCTCTCTCATGTTTATTCTATGCACATTTTTGCAATTTAGATGTGTTTCTTGTAAGCAATAGATTATGGGATTTTCTTTCCTTAGCCAATCTGTTATTCTCTTTCATTTTATTGGATTGTTTAATCCATTCACATTTAAAGTTATAAGAATTAGGTTTATAGCTCCCTTCATTTGGATCTCTTGTATTGTTTTTGTGAATCAGAGTTTTTTGCTCTTCTTTGTCTTTTAAGTAAATAATTTGTCCCAGTGATTAGTTTTACTTATTCTACTTTAAGGCAACCCTAACAGGTTCTCTTCCCTTTGCCCTCAATTCTTCTTCCCTGAATATTTGTCAACCTTATGCCTAGTTTTGGAGATTTACTTAGCTTATTTTTTTTCTTCTTATTTCTTCCTTTCATTTAGTTACTTAATTCTTCCCTTATTTTTTCTCCTTTCCCCTTTCTCATCCACTCCAACAGCTTTTTTGACTAGCCTTTTTCTTTTTGTAAATTTTTTCTAAGAATTTTTCCCTTGTTCTTTTTATTAATTTTTTTTCCATCCTGCTTATTCTAAACTTTTTCTCTTTAATTCATGGTCTATGTACCTTCTTTAGCCTCCTTGTGCTCCTCTATGAATTAAAGTTTCTAATATACCAAATTTGAGTTCCTTCTTTTAATCAATTTGCCTTTGTAGATCTTGACCTCAAATATCTTTTTTTCCAGTTGTGTTTCACTTTTAAGAAGCATCAATTCATGAGAGATATAATGATTACAGAAACATTGCTTCAGAGTAGGAATTTCCCTGTAATCCAGTGATCCAATTCTATTCCCAGCCTGCCTCAAGATAATTTTCTTTCTCATTTCAAATGCAATCTTCTCTCTGATTCCATGACTTCCCATCTTTCTATAAGTTGACTGCTCCTAGAAACTTCCATTTCTCTTCTGAAGCTGAGCTGTCTATGGAGGTACAAAGCTCAATTAGAGGGCTCATTCTCCCTGTATAACAGCTCTTCCAGATTAGACCCATTGGAAAATGTCCATCTCTCATTATGGAATATAGATTAAAAGACAGAGAGATAGATATAGATACAGATATATAGACATATCTCCTTCAATGGAAATGCTCTTCACTTCCCCCTACCCCAATTGAGTAGAGATTTCCTTCTTTCTTTCCCCCTATTTCAATCCTTCCCATTGCCATCTAACCTATTCAACTTTACCCTCTCTTTTTTCTTAGAGAATACAATAATTATTTTCCCACTGACTTGATTAGGGCATATTACATATTCTTTTACCTCCCTTCTCCTCTTTTATATACCTTTATATTCTGTAGACTATTCTTATAATGCTTTCAGATTGCTTTACAGTGTGGTTGGACCAGTCTATAATACTTTTCTAAATTTCTCTAAAGTGTTTAATATGAATAATCCAAGTCAGTGATGTCACCGAAAAAACCTCCTATAAGTTCATGTGATTCCCCATCCTTTAGACTAGGAGAAACAAAGACGTCAAGAACAATCAGTCATACTTTGAACCAATGAATAAATACAATATGTAAGGATAATGTGCTTTGATCAAATCACTCAACCTGATGTTGTTAACCAGGACCGAGGATCTTTGGGCCAGTACATTGTTTCCAAACCCAGAGAGGCCCAAATAAAGCAGAGGGGTTAATTTTTTCTTTAAAACCAAGAACAAGTTAATAGTACTTGCTCCACAAAGGAATATGAAATGCATTAGAAACCTAGAAGGTTCCTACAGGATTTGCTTAGTTTTCTTTCTTGAGTTTATTTTTAATTGTGTGATTTGGAGGCCTAATGCTTTGGAGTGCGTTCTCTTCTAGCAATGTGTCTTATAGTACATTTTGTTTTGTGTTTTTTATCCTTCTTCCTCCAGGCTCTTTCGAAGTATCATCTTTTCTATCAAGGTTCTGAAAAAGCCTGCAATAGAATTGTACAATATTTGAGACCTAGGGTAAAACAGAATGTAATAAGCTAGGAGAGGTAAGGAATACGAGGAAATAACAGTTCCTAGTTGTTTAATGTTTCTCATGCTTTGTTGTTGCTTAGTCATATTTGACTCTTAATGACCATACAATCCATGGGATTTTCTTGCCAGACATACTAAAGTGGTTTGTCATTTCCTTCTCCAGTGACTTAAGGCAAACAGAGGTTAAGTGACTTGCCTGGGATCGCACAGCTAGTAAGTATCTGAGGTCAGATTTGAACTCAGGTCTACTTGACTCCAAGACCAGCATTCTATCCACTGAGCCATCTAACTGCCTCATGTTTTAGTTAAGAACAGCTCCAAGGATTGATTTGGGTACACTTGAATCAAAAGGAGGAGGAGGGGTCATGTTAGTGGTGGTAGTATTGACTTAAGACATAGGATAAGAGAAATTAATAGTAGTTCCCATTAAAATATAATAACATTGTCTGCTTTCTTAAGAAATATGGTTTATATAGGTGCTGGAATTTCCTGTGTTAGAAAGAGTAATTCATTAGAAGTTTGTTTCTTGTAGACTCATTTTAGGTGTCACTTGAGAATCAACATAATAATGAAACTCTTAAGGGATTAAATTCATTTGACTCAAACCCCAAATAAATCACATAATACAAACTTTTCCCCCAGTCTTCAGAAAGAGATTGTGCTAAAAGTGGGAAGAAATGAATGATTACTTAGCTATAGCAAATGAAAGTTGTGTGTTATGGCTTAATAATGCAGAAAATACAGTTTGAATTAATTCAAGTTATTAGTGAATATATTCTCAAATGGAGGTGATGGAAAACCTTTGGAAACATCGGAAGCTGCTAATGTAAGTAAAGAAATCTTCAGAGAAAGAGAAGTTGGATTGAAATTTGACTAACGCATATAAACACTCTTCTGTTTTATCATTGTGTTGATCTTTAGGTGTGTGAACAGAAAGGAACAGGAACAGTGTTCATCTTGTAAACAAGGGAGAAAAAAGGTCATTAGCTTCAAAATAATGACTCTCCATTACATACAATTGAAAAACGTATACAAATATGCCATTGCTTTGCCCTTTTTTCTGAATTAGAATACAATTAGTGAATGCTTACTTATTTTTGAAAGAAAAACTCTCAGATTTCTGGAAATCCTGCTTGCGAAGAGTGATGCCCATAAGGGATCTGTCTCCGAGGAGAGATGTGGTATTTCAGTGTCTTTTTCTCTAGTCAGGAGATAGTTCTCTTAGGTAAGGCTCCTCTTGCTTTGAGGCAACATTTGTGAAGTGGAACTTACAGTTTCGGGGACAGAATTACCATGTTTCTGCAACGTTTTCAAGCTTTTTTGAAGATTGACTCCATTTTTGCAAATAAGCATTAGCAGTTCAGTTGTTCAATTTCTTACCAACGAGGACTTAAACATGTGCTATCCTGTTGAATGCTGACAACTCCAACAGACTGTGCCAGACACCAGAACCTGGAACTTCAAAGACCTAGTGTGGACTCTGTTGGGACCTCAGACAGTAGGCAGATGTATTCAGACGACCATGGCCTCAGATGCTAGGTCTGATACAGACCCAAGATCATGATTGGGA
Organism: Bettongia penicillata ogilbyi; assembly: GCA_023548195.1. Taxonomy (NCBI): domain Eukaryota; kingdom Metazoa; phylum Chordata; class Mammalia; order Diprotodontia; family Potoroidae; genus Bettongia; species Bettongia penicillata. The sequence continues at coordinate 1,039,591 of JAJHZJ010000634.1, read as the reverse complement.
TAATTTCTGGGTGTATACCCTCTTGGCATTTCACTGTTCAGCTGGCATCATGTGAGAATTGAGTCATAGGGGAACCAAGACCTCTAGTTTGAATGCCTCCTAACTTCTATCTCCACCTTTCCCCTATCTTATCATTTGGAAAAGGAATGCATGTTGAACCAGTGGGACCCTCCATTATGGCAGGCCCCTCACTCCAACCAACTGGCACATCCATATAGCAGATTTATACCTCCGACCTCTACCCCCTTATCTCAAAGATTCACAGTTATTCTCTTCCCAAGATCCATCCTCCTCTCACAGGTACCTCTGCCCATCTTCTTGGTTCCAGTCAACTAAAATGGATTGTATAGTAGTGATCATTTTAAGAGGGTTTTTTTTGACTCTTTGCCATGTTGTAGCTGCTGCCTGTTCTGTAGCCATTTTCTTAGAAAATAGTTTATTTTGAGACAGTTGGAAGGCCCTTGGTTTAGATGACTTTTTATTCTCTTATATTAGGGCAGAATTAGGAACAATATGTAGAAGTTTCAGGGAAGGAGATTTTGTCTCAATAGAAGGAAGCCGCTATTTTATAGTAGTGAGCTCTCTGTGATTGGAAGTGTTTAAGCAAACAGTTGGATTGTTTCCTCAGGGATTCTGGAGAAAGCATTCTAGCCCAGTTTGTGATTTTAGTGTAGTAGAACTGGAGTGGACCTTAGAGGTTATGGTTCAAGCCCTTGGCTTCTATTCATAAATGTTTGCTTGCTGAGGCCCAGAGAAGGAGAGTGATAGGTTCAAGACTTCCTCAGTTTTGTCATCTGAAAAATGGGGATAATAGCACCTATCTTCCAGGGTCATTATGAGGATCAAATGAGATAATTGTAAGGTGCCTAGCACAGCCAGATATAGTAAATGCTATGTAAATAATAGCCGTTATTATTATTTACTGCCATCCAGCCCTTTTCTTCCTCTACCTTCTCTTTCCATGTCCATCAAGCTCCCTCCTTAGTTATTAACAGACTTTTCCTCATTTTCAGTCTTCTCTGCAGTTGTCTGCCATTTTTCTTATGAAGAATGGAGCACCTGCCATGAGCACACTTCTCACCCCTTAATTTCTTTGTCAATTCTCTCCTCCTTTACTACTTTCTCCAAAGAAGTGGTAATACTTCTTGCCAAGACCAGCCCATCTACTTTTACCCTTAACCTCATCTATTTCTGTCTCCTCCAAGAATTTGCTACGGCAATCTCTCCCTTTGTTTATCTGTCTATAGCTCATCTTCAATCTCTCCTGTCTGTTAGCTGTCCCGGGCCCGCTCCTAATATATCCATCCTTAAGCTATTTGTTTTGGTGCTGTACCCTACAACTTATTCTTAGCAGGCCCTTCATAAATGGAGGTTAAATTACGCTTTTTTTGTTCTATCAACATGGAATGATCAAAGGAAATTGATCACTGATCACATCAAAATGTATAACTCACTTAATCTAAAAATAGTTAGCTTTGCTTTGAAATAGTTCATATGTATGACATCTCTCTTATACTTTGAAAGGATTGTGTTGAAAATCCAACCTGCTGTGAGAGAGGCACTTTAAGAATATATCTGTTTGCAAGTATGTTATTAAACGTGCATGATGGGAAAGGGGCAGAACAGAGATTCCACCCATCCTCTCCTCAAGGTAGTAATTATCAAACGCCCATGTTTTCAAATTAATATTTCAATTTAAATATGTGTACAGGCATGAACTATAATAAAATTAAAAATATAAAAAACTCTTTTCAAATGAATGTCAGATATAAAGAAACTCACTAGTTTAAGAAACTGACATTATTTATGAGAAACTAATTCCCAGATTGTCTTTATTTCAAAGAATATTCCAAGAGGAAAATTTCACAGTACTAGGTACAGAGTAAACAATTCACATTCATTTGGTAAAGAATGAATGAATAGTGGATTTGTAGTCAAGGAACCTTAGTCAGGCCCTCAGTTGCAAACAAGACATATTCAGAGTAGGTAGAAGATAATGTGAAAGGCAAGACATGGGGTAGGGGAAGTGTGAGGAGGGTTTGGGAAAGGCTTCCTGCAAAAGGTGGGATTTGAGATGAGTCCTGAAGGAAGCCAAATCTGCTTTAAAATCTCAAATTAACCCTAACCCTAAATTGGTTTCTAACCCTAAATTTTAAACCTAAATTCATTTCTGACTCATGGACAAATCACTTAAACCATCTGCCACCAGTTTCCTCTTGGGAAAAATGAGGGACTTGCTTTCAATCTCTAAAGTCTCTCCCAGTTCTAAGTCCTTTGATCCCCATACATTTAGGATCCAGTTGGGGAACATTTTGACATATGTTCTTTCCATTGGAGGTGTCAAATGAGGCCTGAACCAGATGAAAATATCACTGAAAATATTTAATAAAATAAAAATACAACAAGCATAGATAATATTAATGTTTTTATAATAGAAATTGTTTTTAAAAGTCATCATAGGGCTCTCAGAGATTTTGAGTTTTACACAGAATGCTCCATGCCCTTAATAGAGGGCAATCATGGATCCCTTCTCTCTTCTGTATCTCAGGGACTCTCTGGGATGCCCCTCCAAGGCTTTAGTGGGTTACTGCTCTGCCTGCTTGGTCTCTGGAAGTGCAATTGCAGTGCCCGGGGCAGGGGTGGAGAACCTTTGGCCTTAAAGCCACATGTGGTCTTCTGGATCCTTAAGTGCAGCCTTTTGACTAAATCCTTTGACCACAGGCTCCTCACCACTGGCCTGTGGGGTTTCTAAGCCTTTGGTCACATGGTTTATATTTTGTCCTGTTGAGATACCTGATTGAGGGAATTCTGAAAATGCCCATCCCCATTCTCTTCTCCCACATTTTCTCAGCTTTTGCAAGCAGGTAGCTCCATGGTGTTTAATTCAGTGCAACAAACCTTCATTATTCACTTGTTGTATGTCAAGCACTTGCCTAGGAATTGCTGAGAAACATGTAGGGGCCGAAGAAGGAGAGCTTAGTACCATGTTCTATGCTCTTAGGTGAAATCATTCATTTCCTACTACTGGGAGCTTTCTTTTAAGCCAACATTCAGGTGCCCTATGTTCACTCTGTCCAAGTGACCATAAGAATGAAGGGATTCAGAAGCCATGGAACATACATAATAATAAGAAAAAATAAAATTATATGTGTCTATGTATGTATTTACATATATTTATACATACACACATACATACGCCACACATCACCTCTCCAAAAACCTGAAGATATTTGTGAAGGATTTGGTCAGGCTCAGGGAGCAGCTCTGCATCTCCACTCTTCTGCAGAAAGCCTTGACCATGTGATTGATCCAGCCAAGTACAAATGGGAAAGATGGCTTCACAGACCTAGCAGGGCTTTGGATGCCATATTGGAAAGCCAATCATAATAGCCTAGACTGGGGCTTTGGGGAGTTTTCAATCCTGTCTGGTCCAGTTTCATCTTTATTCTTAAACTAGCTTTTCCTGTTTTGAAAGGAAAGCAATCAGAAATGCAAATAAATTACGTCTATTCTGCATCTCCAGAGGACTTTCTTTCAGGTAGAATGACTTCACTAATTCAAATGAGAGATTCTGAATGCCCATACTAACAAGAAAAATAAATGCAAAATAACTGATAAGATTCTATTTTCTCCTTTTTAAATCTGGCCCATAAATCTTATGGGAAAGATAAATGACTCACCTACATTAAGAAAAGGGTAGTAGTGGGTGGAGGGAATGCAGTGATGAATTGTGCAGATTAAAGTAGTGAAAACACATGCTACCTTTAATATAAAGACATGATCTCGAATATGATTAAAGCTTAAACTGATTTAAATGTGACAGCTTAAGATTCAAGGTGGCATCTAAATGAGTTTAAACTGTGAAAGTGATTTTGCCTCTAACTGAAGTGAAGTAATGTTAATATCTATTTGGTAAACAGAAGAAGATATGAAGCTATCTAACTACCTTTGGCTTCTAATTTTCATTCAATGTATTCAGTAAACATTTATTTTGTACCGAACTCTTTGTGACCCCATTTGGGGTTTTCTTGGCAAAGATACTGGAATGGTTTGCCATTTCCTTCTCCAGCTCATTTTACAGATGAGGAAACTGAGGCAAACAGGGTGAAATGACTTGCCCAGGGTCACACAGCTAGTGTCTGAGGCTGGATTTGAACTCATAAAAATGAGTTCCTGATTCAAAGTCCAGTGCTCCAGTCACTGTGTCACCTAGCTACCTCATTTATTTAATTCTGTTATGTTGCAGGGATCTCTTTTTTGTACTATGCAATATATTCCATAGAAATAATTTTCCTCTACTTTCTCCCTATCCTTGAAAAAGAAAAAGCAGCAAGCAAAAGCACTCAATCCAGTGACCGGATCTGCCTCTGTATGTACCATGCTGCCCTGGTAGGCTCTCAGCTCAGACAGGAGGGAAGTCTGTTTTGTATCTGTTCTCTGGGTCCACTATGGATTTTTATACTATGCTTTTAAAGCCTTTCAGAACCTGCCTTCCTGCTACCTTTCCAGTCCTCTCACATTTGACTCCTTTCCACATACTCTATGATCCAGCAGCACTGGTCTGCTTGCTCTCCCTCAGACCCAATACTTCAGCTCCAATTCTGGGCCTTTTAGTTGGCTGTCCCCTGGGCCTAAAGTGCTCTCCATCCTCATCCTGGCCTCCCTGGCATCCTTCAAGACTCACCTCCAATCCCATCTTCTACAAGAGGTCTTTTCCAAGCTCACCATTGTTGATTCCTTCCCTCTGAGATTACCTCACATTTACACTGTTTATGTTTTCTATGTATGCAGTTACCTATACATTGCCTCTTCCATTAGAATGAGGGCTCCTTGAGGACAGGTAATGTTTTTGCCTTTCATTTGTATCCTCAGAGCTCAGCACAGTGTCTGGCACGTAATTGGTGCTTGTTGACTGTGCTTGGCACATAGTAAGCATTTAAAATGCTCATCTGTATTTTAACTATTCCTCAGTTCAACTCCCTTTTATTTATCTTTTCATTTATATCTTGTAGTCATCAAACATATTATTCTGATTCTGCTAGCTTTTCTACTGAAAAGAAATCTATGTCCATTTCCTTTCTGACAAAAATTGACTACATTGACTTAAAATATCCAAAATATATTATTCTTCATATTCTTGAAACGTATTTTTAAGGGAAAATATCCCTAGTTGATGAACTCTCTGGAGCTCCTTATGTTATTATATGTCTAAGATTGGAGCTTATTTGGAGTGAGGTGAGGAGAAGGTTGGGGGAAGGATCTGGACTGTTCTGGTGCCTCATACATTCAGATAATGAGATAAGAAGTATCTGCGAGGGAGGATTAAGACAGTTTACGGCATGTGTAGACATAACTTACCTCCATTATGGTCCTACTCTCAGTGCTTCATCAGCTTATGAGAGGTGACCTTGAGTCTTCTGGAACAGGGTTCTGCAGATTAGCCCAGTGACTGTTTTTGGTATGGTCCAGGAACTTAGAATGGTTTTTTCCAGTTTTGTTTAAAAATTAAATTCGAGTTTGTAGTTACTCTAAAGCTATGAAAGTAGAGCACTGATGGGTCCTACCAGAGAGAAAAGGCTTTGAATGTAAGCCTGGCACCAGTCTGTATTCGATTTGTTTGATAAACCACCTAGCTGATGCTATAGAGTCTCATCATTAGGTTGGAGACTGGATGATGAATTGTCCAGCCATGATTTCTTTCTACCACAGGAATTTATGCTTATGGAAGGGAGCACTTTGAAATACAAAAGCTAGAAGACATGTGGACACAACCCAAGGGTCCCATTTCAGAATTCCTTAAAAGGAGTTCAACTTGAAAACTTTTTATCAGTAGGATAGAGGAAGATGGCCTGTGCTTTCACAAACAAAAGATTCATTTGCATCCAAGCATTTTGTCTAAGCCTAAGCCTCCAAGATTGACTGTGCTCAGTGAATTTCAGTTCCCACCAAACCCCATGGGATCAAGCTTCAACTGTGTATTATCTTCTCACCATACCATTTCCTGGAACTGGAAGATCTCTCCCACTGAGATGACAGGGGTTGTCATGGTTTCAGAGGCTAATGTGTTTTTTGGTGGGAACATTCTGCTTTGCTACCTTAAAACACATTTTAATATGGTACAAAGAAAGTTTCAGATCAACCAAGTTTAAAGTTGATAATAACTGATATTTCTGGAATCACTGCAGGCTTACAAAATGCAAAATCATACTTTGATCTTGGAGCCACATAAGTACAACAATAATAGCCCCATCTTATGGAGGGGGAAACTGAGTCTCAGAGAGGTGAAATGATTTCCCCAGATGCACACTCATAATAAGTGACAGAGATGAAACTTGACTCCACCTTTTCCTGATTCCAGATGAAATCCCATATTCATTATGCCACACTAAATTTAATCACATTAGATTAATGATGCTTGGTTGTCCCTAAGTGGCCTTTAAAACCTGAAAGCACAGTCCTAATGGATGTGGCCAACCCTGGAGGTTCTTCATCTTTTTTTGTGCCACGGGTCCCTTTGGCAATCTGATGAAACCAAGGGACTCCTTCTCAGAATCATGTTTTTAATTGCATAAAATAAAACCCTTAGGATTACAAAAAGAACTAATTTTATATTGGACTATAGTTATCAAAACATAATAATCCTTAGTATTAATATAGTGTTTACAGGTTTGCAAAATGCTGTCTATATATTAGCTCATTTGATCCTGAAAATAACCCTCTGAGGTAGATGAGGTAGATGCCTTTATTAACTCTTAATTATCAACTTATTTAATTATTAACTCAATTATCAACTCTTATAAATTACTTTATACCTGAGGATAGGGGTAAATGAGGGCAGGTAGGTGGCACAGTGGATAGAGCTTGGAGTCAGGAAGACCTGAGTTCAAATCTGGCCTCAGATACTTATTAGCTGAGCAAGTCACTTCACCCTGTTTGCCTCAGTTTCCTCACGAAATTGTAAACCACTCCATTATTTTTGCCAAGAAAACCCCAACCAAAAGGAGTCACAAAGACTTGGACACAACTGAAAAATAGTTAAACAGCAATAAGGTTAAATGACCTGCCCAGGGTTGTGTAGTTAGTAAGTATCTAAGGCAACATTTCAACTCCAGTCTTCCTGACTCCAAGTCCAGTGCTCTATGCACTATACCAAAAACTATTTTAATATGTAAAAAAAATTCAAAACCAAATTCATGGACCCGAGGTGAGAATCACTAAACTAGGCCATCCACATGTTTTCTGATTCATGGCAGCTGTAACCAATTATCACACATTTGTGAGGGAACTGGTCATCTTGACCTTATGAGCACCATGCATCAAATGAACTCAGTGGAATGTCCTTTGTTAATGGATCAAATTGGACTTTGAGTCAGCTTGGAGACATGCCTTTGAATCGAGCCTCCAACATTTAGAAGCCGTGTGACCCTGGGCAAGTCAGTGTAACCTGATGCTTAAGTTCCTCATTTGTACAATGGGGATGATAAGATCTTGGGTATCTACTTCTCAGAGATAGTATGAGGTTTAAGTGTGATCCTGTATGTATAGCACTTTGTAGACTTTAAAGCCAACTATATGCATCAGCTGTTATAATATGGGTGAGTTTCTCTTTGTTCCTTCTTCCATTCTCCCCAGATGAGGAAACCTAGTTCCAGATCTACTCTTTCTTTAAATTTTTGTCCTTCAATGATGTAACTCCTTTCTCCCTTCCATAATCCATGTTTTTCTCAGATGAGAATGAAACATATTTTAGAAAACCTTTTCATAAGGATATATAGTATAAATATTCTATGGTGCTTGTGAGATCAAATTTTAATGATAGAATTAATTAGAGGAGTCTTAATATATTGAATTTGTAATAAAAAATGATATTTAATAAATAGAAAGTGATATTTACACAGAGGTGGTGATCTCATGACATACTCCTGAGAGAAAGATTTAATATATCTGGAGAATATGTTTCTCCTAATGATGACACATTAATCTTCATTCATCAGTTAATTTGATTCTTAATACTTTGCTAAGAAAAATAATTGAAATTGATATCAAAAGTGTGTCTCACAGTTCTCTGGGTTTCTTGGAACCTAGTGAGAGGTGTCCTTTTTGTTAGTTGAAATGGCAAAGATGCTGGTTGTAGTAGAGCCAGCTTGCAAATAAATTGGCTATGGTGGGTTGATTTCTTGAGCTTAGGAGTTCTTAGTCACAGTAGAGCTAAAGCCCATCAGGGGTTCACACTAAATCTGGCACCAATATAGTGAACTTCAGGGAGCAGAGGGTTGCCAAGCTGTCCAAGGAGGAGTAAACAAGCCCAGATTGGAAAAGTGGAGCAGCTTAAAGCCTTAAAACTTCTGTGCCAATCACTAGTGGAATTGGGACTGTGAGTGGTCACTGAATAACTTTGATGAAATAGTCTGAAATAAAGATGGAAGGAAGTAAGGAATGAAGGGAAGAAATAGAAGGAAGAAAGGAGGGAGGGAAGAAGGGGAAAGAGGAAAGAAAGAAAAGATGGTACCATCCTTTCCATCATCCTACATGCTGCTCATTCCTCAAAGGTGATGTTCCAGTGTTCATCCTTTCCCCTTCTCATTGACTATTCTTATACTAACTTGATAGCAGCTCTTAAACGGCTTCTTTCTTGTAGTCATCTCACTTCTATTTATTCATGGTGGATGAGAGGTCATGGGGGGGTGGAGAGTCTTTAGCAAGACTTCCTGGGTAAGAAAACTTTCCCTTTTTTCCATAATGACATAAGAGCAACAAAAGTAAACAAAAATCCAGTATATATTACATGATACATAGCAGGACTTTTTTTCAAAATTCATAAATTAAAATTAAAAGAGATCATACATATAATCTTGTCCAGATGTCTCATTAGATAGATGAGGAAACAGATCTAGAGAGTGAGAACTAATTTCTATTGCTTAAGGTCACATAGTTAATAAGTAGGAGATTGAATGTAGATCCTCTGTCCACAAGTCCAGCACTCCTTTCCCTGAAGTACATTACCTCCAAAAGTTGGAAACAAAATGGTTGTCTATCAGTTGGGAAATGACTAGAGATTGTACTGTATAAATCTAATATAATACTGTTCAATAAGAAATGACCAGTATAAGGAATTCAGAGAAACATGGAAAGATTTGTATCAGCTGATATGGAGTAGAATGAGAACCAGAAAAATAATCTTTACAATGCTTATGACAGCGTAAATGAAAAGAACTAAAAAGAAGTTTGGTAAAGGAAAAATGAGTGATAGTGCTGAAGAACAGATAATGAAACATTCTTCTCCCCATTGGCCAGAGCCATAGGAGACCAAGAGGGCACAGTGGTACATACATTGTCAGACTCCATCAGAGTATCAGGTTTTTTGTGTGTGTGTGTTGGTAGTAGTATAATAAGACATGGTTCGATTCTAAGTGCTTTTTGAGAGCATGTATTCAGAAATGTCTGTGATGTGAGAACAAAAGGCACCAGTATAACTTAGAAAGAGGAATGACAGGAACCCAAAATCTACTATTTGGGAAAGCTGCCTTGCCATTATAGCTGCTATGAGAATGTTCCCTTGTATAATATTTGTCAGAATACAAGACAAGAAAAGATTAAGCATATATTTCATAGTTTGGTTAATATACAAACCTTATGTGGAATTCTGATCATCTTTTACTCTGGAGAGGAACAGTCAGACCTGATTAGAGGTGTGTAGGTAAACCATGGAATTACAAAAAAAAATTCACACAAAGTACTTTTAGGATTGATCTGCATTATGATCATTTTCTTTACCACATCACTTTTAAGTCTAGACAATCAACAAAACAATAAATCAAGCCCTGATTTGTAACTTTTGCTGATTTCCAAAGTGTAAATATTCACACTGAAAATTTAACTTAGCTTTGGGGTGTTATTCAAGCCAGCAGCATAACCCTGGACACAATAAATATGTATTTGATTGGATCGGGGTCATAGATAGTATCATAGAATATCAGAGCTGAGAGGGATCTGTGAGATTATCTAGTCCAAACCACCCATTTCGCAGATGAGGGCACTGAAGCCCAGGGAGAGGAAGTGACATTCCAGTTCTCACAGTCGCATATGCCAGAATCAATAGTTAGACCCAAATCTCCTGCCTCTAAGGGTACCACTCTTTCCACTGGACCACACTACCTCATTCAAATGAGAGTAATGAATCCTGAATAATTCTTATATTTACATGTGAGATATATAAAGTAATGTGATCCCATCTGTAGAATGACCAAACTGTGTGAAATTGGAGAATGGGGGAAGGGGGGGAGTGGTGGTGGAGGCAGATAGTTTAGTTGTCCTGAATCACTAAGGTAAAATAATTAGTTGACTGACCAGGGATTTTCACATTTCATTTTCCTGGATACCCTAGGTCCTAAAAGAGACCTCAGAGGTCATATAGTAGTTTTACACATGAAGAAACCTGAGATCCAGAGAGTTAAATGACTTATCGACACAGATCAAAAAGTACTGGGCAGAGCTGAGCTTCAAGAAATTCCTGTTCTTCTAACTCTAAATTTAGTACTCTGTACACTACACAACACTGCTTCTAGGTTCCTTATAGCAGTGTTTCTCAATGTATGGTCTATAGACCCCCCTGGAGTCCCAGAGATCCCTTCAGAAGATTGCTGAGGTCAAAATTTTTCATAAAAATAGGAGATGCTATTTGCCTGTTGAAATACTACAACTTTTCCAACTGCATAGTTGGGTGAGGCTGCTTTTTTCTTCCTGTACTTCAGATAAAACAATGTATCTGCAACAGATGGAATACAGAAGCAGATAGGAGAATCCAGCCATCTTCTATTATGCCAGGCAGTAAACAGAGTTTCAAAAATATGTAAAACAATGCCACTCTTCTCACTTGTTTTGTTTTTGAACATATAATTACTGTCACAAAATGTTATGTTTATTTAGTAAGATTGTTATTATTCTTAATGAATTAATAAATATTTTTAAACTTTCTAAATTCAAATTTCTAATATAATACATGTTGATAGTTATAACCCACATAAATAATAGCTCTTTGGAGCTCTCAGTAATTTTTAAGAGTGTCTAGGGGTCTAGAGACCAAAAAATTTGAGAACCACTGTCTTAGAGCATTTGAAAAAGGGAAAAAATTATGACAACAGTTTATCTCTTGAACTAAGTCGCTATCTCTTTGGGGAACCAAAAGAAACCTTAGTCAAATGTCCTTAATCGATCCTTCCCACCTATGGAGTACATCACAACAAGCATCATAACAAACAGCTGAACAGGGAAGGCATATTTTTATTCCTAAACAATATGAAACATTAAGTATCTAAAGTTAGCAAAGTAATTGCAAACTACCTGATCCTTGAAACTTTTGAAGCTCATTTGGATTTCTTCTCCTAAAAAAAAAGTTTTATTGATCCTTTCTTGAAATATTTCTATCACTCTCCAATGACTTCACTACCCTAAAGCTTCAAAGAACCTCAGATGAGAAATTGAGCATGGTTCCCAAAGACTGGGGGTGAGGGCCAGAGTTGGGAACTCAAGCTGTTGTTTTTCCCACACTGTTTGGAGGGAAGTGGAGCTGGGCATGACATCTTGGCTCCATTGCTTCCACAGACCTGGAATTTTCTCCCTCCTCATCCTAACTTTAAAATGATGGATCTCCCTTCATGCTAGTAGTGTCTTTTCTCTGAGACCATCTCCAATTTATCCTGTCTATATCTTGTTTGTGTATAATTATTTGTATGTTATCTCCTCCATTAGCTCCTTGAGAGTTAGGACTGACTGCTTTTTGCATTTCTTTATATTCTCAGTCCTTAGCACAGGGTCTAATATTTTTCTTTTTGTTGTGGTTCAGTCATTTCTGACCCTTCATGAGCCCATTTGAGTTTCTTTTGGCAAAGATACTAGAGTGGTTGACTATTTCCTTCCTCTACTTATTTTACATAAGAGGAAACTGAGGCAAACTGGGTGAAGTGACTTGCCTAGAGTCACAAAGCTAGTAAGTGTCTGAGACCAGAATTGAACTCAGGAAGATGAATGAGTCTTCCAGACTCCAGGACTGGCACTCTATCCACTGCAAAACCACCTAGCTGCCCCTCATATATAGTAGGCACTTAAGAAATGTTGAATGATTTAGAGACTCCATTGGACTCACTATATAGACTCCATTCATCCTTTTCTTTGGACTAACCTTGCCATGTCAGTTTGGATATGGTGTCTAGAACCTCTTTCTGATAAGGATAGACTGACAAAAAGCTAACAAAAGCAATACAGAGTGCCCTCCTCTCTACTAATTGCTTTTCTGGAACCTTTCCTTTGACCTATAGGCCTTAGGTCTATTGGCTTTTATTTTACTTATCCTAAAAACAACTCTTATTTGACTTTGCTATTCCTTTAAATCTCTCCTCAGGGCATCTAGGTAGGGCTTCAGTGGATAGAGAACTGGGCCTGGAGTCAGGAAGACTCACCTTCCCGAGTTCACTTCCGGCCCCCCACACAAATTAGCTGTGCGACCCTGGGCAAGGTTTTCCTCAGTTTTCTCATCTGTACAATGAGCTGGAGGAGGAAATGGGGAACTTCCGCTTCTACCTCCGAACTCATACATCACTTAGTTTTGTAGCTTTCTGAAACAGTTGTCATGTAATGCTCAATAATTAGTTCTGCTACTGTTTGGTTCCCCTGCCAGATTTACTTTGTGCTGCTCTGCCATGTATGGTTAATAAATGTACTTTGAGTATTTTGTTTAACATGAAATGAGACATTCACAAAATGTGGAAGGAGGTGGTTGATGACAAAGATATCAAAATGACATTTTATGTCAAAAGAGCAAACAAAACACTGAATGTATGGAGAGGCACCCACATGTGAGGGCTGATTTGTGATGATGGAAAGAACGCTGTACTCAGGGAGTCAGGAGACAAGGGTTGGCATGTCTGGCACTAGCTAGCTACCAGTGTGCTCACAGGCAAATCCCATCAGTTCTCTAAGCCTCTGTTTCATCATCTTTAAAATGGAGATGATAAATCTGCAATTAGAGTATTTGTTAGCTTTAAAGTGTTATTGAAGTACGATATGATATGTAAAAACAGAAAGAGACCATGATTTTTGGCAGTGTGGGGAGCTCCCAACCACCACAGAATGCAACTTCCTAGGACATAGAAAAAAAATCTTCGGGAGTTGCCTGAGGCACATATCAATTCAATGAATTGTCCAGAGTGACAGAAAGACTGATGGAGGCTGAATTTGAATCCAGATCTCCTCAACTGAATATAAATTCTTTGAGAGCAGGGATTGTTTCCTTTTTTTAAAAATTTATTTGCTTATTTTTGGTCTTTGTAATCACCAGAATTTCATACACTGCTTGGCACATAGTAGGTGCTTTAACAATGCTTATTGAATGATCACTCGACTCCAAGAACAGCCATCTGTCCACTTCAATGTGGTGCCTTTTTGAAATAATAATACTCATTTAGACTTTGAGAAATTTACCTTTGATGACTTTGACAAGCAGCAAAGCTCATAGTCATTTCGACAGGGTCTCCTTCCTTCTCCCTACCTGAAGGGTAACCTAAGGTTCCTGAAGTTTTTTTTTTTTTTTTTGTTTTTTTTAACATGCCTCAGTGATTCTTTCTCTTGCAGTGGAGGCTTTCTTGTCATTTGCAGTTAGGGGCAGTTTTCAAAGTAGAGATAATCATACATGACTCTTCTAATGCACTAGAAAACCCATTTGTCTTTGACCCAGATCAGTTTTGGTCACTTGTCTGTACATCTCTCAAAATTACTCATGGCCATGAGAAGCCATCAGCGGAACATGGACCATCAAAATGGCTCCATGTCTACCACTCCTAATTGTGCCGTGTTCTAGCCACATGGATCCATGATCAGTTAGAAACAACGTACAAACTCTTAATTGCTTTTGACACAGAATGACAGAAGGACCCTTGATATATAACTGCTGAGCAATACAGCTTAACAAGTTTAATTTCTTGTGTACATGAAAGACAATAAAGAGGAAACAGGAGAACAAATTAAACAGTGTATAGGTCAGGTATCCTATTAGGACTCTTCAGGGATCACAGATCTAATTTACATAATTGTATTTCTACTGCTGCCAGAACGACCAATACATGTGCTTGGCAAGCTTAGAAAAATGTTCAAGATGGACATTTCTTGTTCTGTCGCCGGAATTAAGAAGATGCACAGAAAATCTTTGTTTTTACTTCAAAATTTAATGTGAAATAGCAATGTGAAATGACTATAATGATGGGGGGGGTATGAGACTCTGCAAAATGGCCCAAGAAAACTAAACTTGAAACCTCTCTAGGGCCTTAACTACCATTCATGGCCTTCTTCTTGACAGAAATACTAATTGTGATTCCCTGTAAATTCTCAATATTGTTGACCCACTGTAAATAGCCGTAGAAGCTTCTGCAACCATCTCATTACTTTCAACATCATCTTTTTCAGGTTAATGTTCTGACCTCTTCTTTGCAGGATGCAAAACAAATGAGAAGCAGGCATTCCTTTCTGTGAGAAACTCAGCAGGGTTCACAATTGATAGTAGAGCTCATTTCTCTAAATGCCATCACCAAGTGACAATTCATGCTAACAAGGTTGTGGTGGAGTAGACTATCTAAACAAGGGATGATCCAAAAATAGTATGTATTTGGAATGGATTGGAGGTTTACCTCATTTTGTACAGTAGATTAGACTCACGTCTGAAAATATGTAGAAATAACATTTGTATATCAAATCAGGTTTTCCAACTGATTTCTTTTCTAACTCTTCCCCAGGAAGCTTAACTTTTGGACATTTCTACTTGTTAGGAACTTTTTTATTACCTCAAGCTGGAATCCACTTTTCTGTAACTTCTACCTAATGGTTGTAATTCTGCCTTCTGGGAGCCAGGTGGCTCGAGTCCTATCTTTCCTCCATTGGATAGCTCTTTAAATACTTGAAGACAACTAAAATGCCCTCCCTGACATCCTATCAACTCCAGGCTAGCCATCACTAGTTCCTTCAATCTCCTTAATCCTTTTTAAGACATGATTTGGATTCTGAGGAGACCTTAAGGTTATAAAAAAGCTACTCTGATTATATTGTAGGGAGAATTCTTCTTAAAGAAATAGAAAAAGGAAGAGTTTTGTTTTACACAGGGTATTGCTGGTAAATGTTTAATAGCACGTTCTCTGAGGAAAAAAATGTGCACATGACACACTTTTGAGAATAATCTGCATTATTAATATTTTCTCCATCACTTTATTAACTCTAGGCAATCAGCAAAACAATGAACCAAGTCTGGATTTAGAGCATTTGACGTTTACTGAGGGGTCAATACACAAAAATTTAACATTTAACCCTTGAGCTGACTTCAGCATGAATCTGGCTTTAGAAAAATAAATGCCTCTTTACATTGTAGAGCTAACCAGAAATGGAAATCATTGGAGATTGGTAAGCAGATGTTGGGCAATCACTTATCAGAGATTTTGAAGATGGGATTGCTGCTGTTCAACAACCAACAAGTAGACATAGTCTGAGAGGAGATGAATCATACTCATTGACATACCATGGCTACAGATGGAACCAGAAGATATTTAGCTGGGAAAGGTAGACTAGCCATACAGGAAAAATAAGGAATAAGTGACAGACAGCCCTACATGTTCCACTGGTAGTCATGTAATAGCATGACATCTTCATAAAGTAATCCTCCTAGGGAGGATTTAGAGGAAGTCATGGATGAGTTATGAAGGGATGGAAGAATTGCCACATGCATTGCTGGAGGAATACCAACATCCATGAGACCATAGAGTTGGTTACAGTAATGTAACTAACTGAGATTCAATTCCAGCCAAGACAAATAGGTATTATTAAGTAATACCTGGCTAGAAATAAAGACAGTAAGCTGTAGGAGGAAGGAAGGATCGAGGGCTTCAAGTTCATGGGTTTTTGTGAAAGACATAAAGCTATTGCTTGCGTTACGTTAGTTCTATGATCTATGGATTATACTAGTTACTGCTTTGCTTCAGGAAGAATTTTTTGGTTGGCTTTTGAACAGCTAGGAGTTAATGATCCCATTCTTCTAAGCCTGCCTCCTGTTACACAACAGGGTCACACAGTTAATAAGTTTCTGAGGCATGATTCCTGCTCAGGTCTTCCTTACTCCAGACCCCACACTGTGTCATGGCACCATCATTCCATCACTGCAAAATCAGAAAGCAACTGCTTAGCACTGAGGGTCATTTGGTAGTTTTCTTTGTGTTACAGATTATCATGGTCCAAGAATTCATCACTAGTAGTGAAAAACTCTGCACTCCCCTAACCTAGGTCCTTGGAAAACAGACAGAAACAGTTGTAAATCTTGGTACACATAGTCTGATCTCCTGATATGACCTCAGTTTACCTTTGTAGACTGATCTTACTTTAGCCCCCCTTGCTTCCTCTTCATTCCAGCCCAAATGGTATATTTCTCTTCCCCACATATAATATTCTGTCTCCTACTTTGAAGCCTTTGCTTATGCTGTCCCTTCTCCCTGGAATGCTCTCCCTCTCTCTCCTCACCCCTACTTTATATAATAGAATTAGCAACTTCCTTTAAAAGCACAGCTTGGATACCACCTCTTACCAGAAACATTTTCTGTTGGGGGAGCTCTCTAGACCTCCAAATTACTTTGTACTTACTCTTTATATATTTTGTATTTATTCAACTGTACACATCTTCTCACCCCATGGAATTTAAGTTCCTTGAGAATAGATCCCTTTGTTTATCTTTGTATTTCCATTACCTTGAACAATGTCTGATGTACAGTAGGCACTCACTAAATGCTTGTTGAATAGTATTGAACTTCAGAAGGTAGTTCTGAACTTCATTTATCAAAGATGTCAAAGCACTAAGGGTTAAGGAAAATCTCATGTTACCTTGTTTTAAGGATAGAAGAAAACTCTCAGCTTTTTGGTCAGTGAATAATTGATTCATAGTAGTTGCAACTTCCATCAAGGCTGACTGAGTCCCATCCAGTTGAGGAGTAATCATGCCTCCTTCCTTTCTCATACAGCTTTTCTTTGCTCGGATCCCCAGTGTTGTGCTTTGTCTTGATCAAATGTTGACTAACTGGAATTTGAAAGACATTTCATGATCATTACGTCAACTGACAATGGGACCATCCTGCAGCATCTGACCTGTGTGCACCAAGTTCTTTGGTTCCTCAGCATGGGAAACCAACTGTTAATTACATGGCTTGTCCTCCTTCACCACTTCCAATGCTTCACATCTGATTAGTTCTATTAACAATTCCATAGCCAAGCAATAATTGTTCCAGTCAATTTTGTTCACCTGCCTTATGAGTCAAAGAAATCCATGTAATGTGCCAGTAAATTTGAAATACCTAGAAGCCTCCAGCTTGATCAGTTGTCTTTCAGACTGTCTCAGCAACACACTCCTTGAACTTGAGGCAATTGCATAGTTAGAAAGAAGTAGGTTTGAAATGATGAAGGGGATTCAGAATCTAATCTAAGTGTATAAATAAGAAAAATGCTAATTGTAACTGAAATAATTGTAGATCTGGGTTAAAAAAATGAAATCACCCAATTGACGGCGATTTACATTAGTGGATAATCAATAAGAGATAAATCAACTCCAGGGCTGCTATCTATCAAATTTCATATGCGATGGATTTTTCTATTTCTCTGTAAATGTGTGCAGTTTATGAATTTGTACAGCCCATCAATAAACCTGTTAAGGGCCTTGCTTGAAACAGAGAGTGCTTTGAAAAATGCCATAGAAATGAAAACTTTTTCTAGTTTCTCTGACTGGTTGGAGAATGGTTTTTTATTTCTGTTTTTTTGGAAAGATTTTAAAAGAGTTTGGGGCAAAGTGACTTTGTGATCTTTTAAGAGCCAGGTAGCATGTTGTCTGTCCTTCCCTTATGTCATTTTCTCTGCATGTGATAGCTGGTCTGTTCACTCCGTAGGCTTTGTTTTTCTGCTGAGTACAATCTGCTTTCAGGAGAGTTGTCTATGGGTCATGATATCTGCACCATGTTGTATGACCAAATCTCTAACACTTCTAATGCTCAGATGACTCAAAAATCTTATGCCTGATGTACAGTAGGAACTCACTAAATGCTTGTTGAATAGTATTGAACTTCAGGAGGTAGTTCTGGACTTCATTCATCAAAGATGTCAAAGATAACATGAGATGGTGCTGGAGGAGCCCAGCTACTGGGCCAAGCTTACTTCCTTCACATATGGTTATTGTTTCCTAAAAAAATGGAGGGGGCATTTAGGTGGTGCAGTAGATAGAGCTGTGGGCCTGGAGTCAGGAAGACCTCAGTTCAAATCTGGCTTCAGATACTTATTAGCTGCGCAACCCTGGGCAAGTCATTTAACCCTGTTTGCCTCAGTTTCCTCATCTGTAAAATAAGTTGGAGAAGAACATGGCAAGTCACTCTAGTAATTTTGTCAAGAAAACCCCAAATGGGGTCACAAAGAGTCGGGCATGACTGCAACAGCTGAACAACAGAAGAACACAATGAATTCTATTACGATATGTGTGAATGTTTTAATTTTTAAAATAGACTACAAGGCTAGTGGAAGGATCAAGTAAGAATAGTAAGGGCTCAAATTCATCTGAACTTCATCTGAGAATTCTTGTGAAGTGGAGGCTACAATTATTACTGTTTGTCTTTTACAGGTAGGGAAAACTGAGGTTCAAGGGTGTGTGTGAAGTGACTTGGCCATGCTCACATAGCAGGAGCAGTATTCAAATTGAGGTTACCCCTCCTACTCACATTCTGTGATGGGGGAGAGAATAGGAAAAGGAAGAGTGTGAAAAGAGGAAAAGAAGAAGAGGAGGAAGAAAGAACTATGCACCCTGGAGCCTGGTCCCAACACCACAAAGGCTGTCTTCTCTAGGAACAGATCAGTGATTCTATGGAGAATACTAGCTGCTGCCTCTGAACAATCCGATAAATAAGTCAGCTGACTATGAGCAACCCTATGTAAAAATTTGTTTTTGTTCGGTTGTATCCAACTCTTCATGACCCCATTTGGGATATACTGGTGTGGTTTGCCATTTCCTTCTCCATTTCATTTTACAGATGAGGAAACTGATGCAAACATGGTGAAGTGACTTGCCTAGTGATACATAGCTAGGAAGTGTCTGAGGTCGGATTTAAACTCAGGAAGATGAGCCTTCCTGAGCCCAAACTGAGCACTCTATCTGCCGCATGTAGATAAATTAATCCTGTCATGAAATCACAGGTAGATAGGAAGAATAAATGCAAGGATTCTCAGCTTCTTCTTGGGTATGTCTATAGCAAGGATTCTTAATCTGGAGTCAATGGACACCTCAAGGACCTGTGGGTAGATTTCAGGGAGTCAGTGAATTTGAATGGGAAACATGACATCTCCATTTTTACTAAGCTACAACTGAAACTGACCGTTTCTCCTAAGAACTTGTTCATGGGATTTACCAGCCTGTCAAAGGGGCCCATGACATAAAAAAGGTGAAGGAACCAAGACTTACAGTGTCAGCTGCATCAAGAACTGGCTAATGACCTTCAAATCTAGAATGTTCTGTGATGGAAGGAAAATTGTCTGTTTTGTGTATATTCATTAGCAATTTTGCTCTAACTTAACTTAATCTTCAAAATATGAAATGAAACATTTAGTTACCAGCTAAATTTTTTTTTCAGCCACAGATATTGCCTAAATGCAAACAGGTATCCTTCTTTAATGGAGCCATGCTGTTTTTTTGTTGGGAAAAAATCATTTACATTTCCTTATTTTATTTACACTTGTGATAATTACTTCTTCCATATAGGAGGAACAACTCATTATGATTATTTATGTCTTACAGTAAATCCTCCTCTCTGAGCTTTTGGTGAATTGTGGTCAGTCAAATGGCAGAGCCTGGCTTGGGCTACTGGCATGTTTTCAATGAGATTTTTTGCTTGAGCACTTTTTCCTCCTCCCTCCCAAGCTGTGCAGTTTTGTATATTAAAGTGGTTGCAGTTTTAATTACAATTTTTATGGTTACCCAGTCTATTTCAACTTTCACTTTCAATTAAAAGAATAATGAATCATTTCCATTTTTAATAAAAAGTGAAATGTATGCTGATTTGGAAGCAGCTGATTAAAGCCATGCTGGTTCCACAAACTTCAAATTAGGTATTTGTTGCATGCAAGTGACTCCCAAAGTGATGGAAAAGAAAACCATCCTTTAAAAACTAGGAGGAAAGTGATGAATTTAGAAATGCCAGAGGTGAAAAGCAGTAAGTTTTTCTACTCTTAATGCAAGCTGAGAGAGTAAAAGCCTTTTAGAAACTGTTAATGTCACCTCTTGATGCCCTGCAGGACTTACCTTTCTGTCCTAATTGCCCAGAAATGGGTCCCTTTGTCCTGTGTCACCTATGTTAGAATTACATTAGCGTGTTTTTAAGTCACCCCAGATGTAACTTTTCAAAAATGACTTCTTTCTTCTTTCCCTCTCACAGCAACATGTTCTAATCACTCTAGAACTTTAGAAAGAAATAGGTCAGTTAGATCCACCTCCTGGAAATTGAAATGTATCTCTGGCATTACATGACAAAATAATTTCAGAATAACAATCTCCAAATTGCAATAATTACCGTAGCACACACAGGCTTTGGACTCAGTATCCCATTCAACATTAGTGCTGGCAGGTCAGGTCCCCAGAGCAAGGCTATTACTTCTTATCAGAGTTCTCAGGGTTTCCCTGGGTAGTTTGGGGATGACTTTCTTTAGTACTACCCATTGATATGTCTCAATCTGAGGTATTCCCCCCAATACTTTCACCAGTTAATATTTCTCCAATATCATTTGCCATTTAGTCTCCCCAGTTTTACTTAACCCATCAACATTTCCTCAATATCAATTAATCCACTCTTGACTTCCAGTCTGTGGGGAAAATGTACTGAAACTCAACATGGTGACTACCCATTCCCACCTTCACCCTCTACGTTCACTTCAGGGGATATATAACCAAAGAATAAAATACTCCCATCCTTGCAGGACAGGGTATCTCCTGGACAGGTCAGTCCAATGTTGTGTTGGGTCTTGAAGCTTGCTTGTACAGGCAAGTACAAGCTTATAAGGCTCAGCTACTGTGGCTACAAGCAAATTCTGTTATGGACTGCAGGTGCTGGATCTCTGATGACTCTTTCAACCTTTAAAAGCTCAGAGTATCGTATGTTGGTCCATCTGTCTCCAATATCCATTCACTAAATCAATAAAGAACAGACAAAACAGGACAAAAGAAACAGCACCATGTGTTCGTGGCCACATGGTTTCCCCAGAGTTGTTCATTTTTTTCCTCTTCATTCAAGGGCCTACAGGAAAAAAGAGAGATTATTTGTTGATACCATTTGTATGAACACTCAATCCTAGGTCAACAGCCAGTGAAAATGCTTTTCATAACTATGTATGTCAAGGAATAACTGCATATGTTCTGAATCAAAGGCAGGGGCCCCTCCATTATGTGTCTTCACATTTCCAGAAGTAGGCTCACTAAGCTTCCACAGGTATTGCCAGAATACTGTATATGCTCCCAGGACTCCACTCCATTGGCCAGTCTACAATGGATAAATTGCTATTTATTTATTTCTCTTTATTTATCTCTCCCTCTTTTGCAAGCTTGTTATTCTAATCATTTGTAAACCTTAAAAAGAAATAAATCAACTAGGAATACCTGTGGAGAGACCTGGGATCAGAGGAAAAGAATGTGAGAAAGATGGCTGATTACTGGAATTACCAGAAGCAGTCTGGAGTTTATCAGTTCTTATGTTGCAGTTAAAAGTTGATATGATGGATATGGCTCAACAGATTTCTGAGCAGGAACAGACAGACAAATTAAATATGAGACTTGGCTTTCAGTTCTGATTCTTGATATGTCCCTAGCTTAGTGACCATGTGAAAGTCACTAACTGTTTCAGAGTCTCAGTTTTCTGATCTTTAAAATGGAGACAATAATATCTGCTGGATCCATCCCACAAGGTTGCAATGTAGGATTATAGGATCAAAGATTTACAGCTGGAAGGGACCTCAAAGGTCACCTAGACCAACTTCTTTCTTTTATGGATGAGCCAACTGAGGCCCAGGCAATTGAGGCAGTTTGCTCAAGTTAGTACAAATAGTGAACCATGATGTTGGGAAGCTCAAATGCAATTGCTTATATAAAATACTTTGCAAACTTTAAATTCCTATATAAAGTTGATTCATCCTCATCCTCATCATTTTCAAAAACTGCTCCTCATCTTATTTGATGGAATTCAGATAGAAATGACCCTGGGCCAGGTCACTTTCTTGGATTTAGTTTTTTATACCTAGTTCTGAGAACTATCATAGAAATAGATAAACAGTTACTTTTTGTAGTTAAATATCAATATGAGGATATATGCTCATCATATACGGGCTCACTAAAAGCATCTTCAGGATAATTCTAATACCAGATAGCATGATGGGGATGATATGTGTGCCTCACCCTAGTCCCATATGATGTTGTTTTCTTCTCCCGGATACTTTAATGCTATCCATTTTTTTGTGGTAACCCTATGAATATTTGTTATGATGACATCCATTACAGATATTCCTAAATTTGCCAGTCAATAAACATTTATTAAGCACCTGCTATGTGCTGAGCACTCTGCCAAGTGCTGGGTTCAAATACAAGTAAAAAAAAAAAAAGACAGTTCCTGCCCTCAAGGAGCTTAAAATCTAATGGAGGAAGATAGCACACAAAAGACACTGCAAAGGAGGGAGGTGGGGATGGGATACAGTGGAGAAATCCAAAGAGGTCCAAAAGCAGCATAGGCCCTGGAACTCATGACCCTACTCCTCCAGCAGTCTAGGAGCAGATGGTACTGATGGGCTGTAAGTACCAAGCAGATTCAGTCCTGAAGGATATTGAGATTGCCCAGAGACGACTTTCCTGGAAAGAAGGTATGATGAGAAGATCCAAAGACATCCAAAATCAGTGTATCTAGTGGGAAATGGAATATGTGAATGAATATGTGATACAGCTATGCACTTGTAGGTCCCAATTCTGTCTGTGCTACTGCTGGGGTCCTAGGACAATTTATTTGTTGTTGCTCAAGTTACTATACTTACATATTGCAGACTTTCACAAGGTGTTCCTTTCTGAGTAAGTTAATTGGCTTTTCTCCTCTATCTTTACTCTCAACACTCAGCCTTCATTTCAAAGAAACATACAACTTTTAGAAATTTGATTTTCTGTATGTTGAGACACTGCAGCATTTTCTAACAGTTCCCAACTAGAGAAAATGGTGGCATCCCTTTTCCCAAGCGTGGGTCCTATAGTGAGGAAAGAGGGCTAGAGGAAGTGGTAGTGGTGTCCGACCAGCCCCAAGTTATATCTGAAACAAACACCTGCTTACTTGTACCAACTTCTCTGGGCAGTAGCCAGTGGGTGATTCAGTCTCATTAATGAGCCATCTGCATCCCTTGTTAAATCTCTGCAGGGGAAAAAATCCCAAGATATACGGGTGAGTTCAAATTAAATTGCAAAAGGTGCTCTTTGCAATGATGACATCAGCTTGGAAATTTGACTGAATTATTTGGTGAAGAAGAGTCATAAATGTGAAGATAAAAGAGACAAGACCTCATTACGGATATGATCCCAATCATTACAATACCATCTCATTAGTAAAACAGCTCTTTAAATTGTGATTTTAAGACATAAAATGGAAGAAAAAATAGAGTATATGTGTCTTTAATCCTTGAGTATGTTCTGGAAATTATCCTAATATATCTTAACCTCCAGACCCTATTACTGCTGCACTGGGCTTATTAAAAACACCTTCCTAAAAAACTGAATAAATAAAAATAAATATTTTTACTCTCAGTGAAGCTTCACTCTTTTCCTCTATAAGACAATG
Organism: Bettongia penicillata ogilbyi; assembly: GCA_023548195.1. Taxonomy (NCBI): domain Eukaryota; kingdom Metazoa; phylum Chordata; class Mammalia; order Diprotodontia; family Potoroidae; genus Bettongia; species Bettongia penicillata. Next base: position 1,015,691 of record JAJHZJ010000634.1, on the reverse strand, counting down.
GCTAATTACCAAATCATTATGCTGCATATGTGTGTTATCTAAATATATAAATGTCATTAGTGAGTAGAATGAATAGATATTATTTGAGGTCTGGCATACGTCTTCAGAAAGTGAAAGGGTTGTGCCCACGCCATCGACGGCCTAGCAGGGGTGGAGGGTAGGGAAAGACAGGCAAGATCCAGAAGACTTCTCTGTACTATTTGATAGAATATCCAAAGGACTTGTGATTTTGTTAGTGCAAAGAATAGATAAGGATAAGGCAGAAAGCATTCCTTATTCTGGGAAGATGAGAGATTTTTTCCAGTGGGAGCTAATCTGTAGGCTTAGAGCTCCTAGGACAGGTACAGGGGACCTGCAGCCTTGAGGCCACATGTGGCCTTGGAGGTCCTCAAGGGCAGCCCTTTGACTGAATCCAAACTTCACAGAGCAAGTGTTTAGATTCAGTCAAAGGGCCATACTTGAGGACCTAGAGGGTCACATGTGGTCTCAAGGCCACAGGTTCCTCATCTCCAGCTCTAGGACAAAGTCAAAATGTTGTACCAGACTGTTCAACCTTGCATATGACTTTGAGATTCAAATATACCTAGGAATAAATCACAGGCCAAGTGAGGGTGGCAGGCTGTGAAAGAGTGAAGCCATCCATGGGGTGGGGAGGGGGAGTGGTTCAAAAGAAAGGCTGCTTCTCCAAGGACAAGGAGAGCTCTAAGTAAGATGTTCCTACACAGAGAAGGAAGCTACCTCCTTTGGTGCTCCAATATCACTCAGCTTTTCTTCCTCTCTAGTGTCATATGCTTCCTACTGTAGTATACTGTAGCATACAGGACCTTTCAGAGAAGGAAAAGAATGTGAGCAATGATGACTATAAAGGGATGGGGAACCCTCCTGGGTGAGGAAGTCACATAGGGATTCTTCGCCTTTCCATCTTTGTCTCGATTCCCACCATGGCGTTCAACTCATGTCTCTTCTTACTCCATGGAATATGTGGAAACACTTGCTTTGCCTTCCCAGGTTTCAGTTGACCTGAGAAGAGTATGTATTAAACTTTTATAGTGGACACTTAAAAATGAGACAAACCCCACACCACGGTTTTGAATCGTTTTGGTCAATATCTCATTGACTCCCTATTACAGGGAAAACCACAAATGTTTCTAACCCTTAGTTTAAAGTTTAAGGCCCTCAAAATCTGATTCCAACATACCTTTCCTGTTTTATCTCATATTATGCTCCTTTGAGTACCCTCCATTTCCGTCAAAGTGGCTTGACCTTGACTTGCCATGTCCTGTATCTGTGCTTTTGTATGGATCTTTGTTCAGACTTTCTTTCCCTCCTTTAGCTTTACCTTTTGGAATCCTCTTCTTTCAAGGCTCAGCTCATATCACTCACATCACATGCAGAAGGAGATATCCTGAGTAAATGTTGACAGAATGGAGGAGATCTACATAAGGGATGGAGTTTCAAAGAGAGACACATATGGTTACAGATTCCCATTAGGACTGAGATCTTACCTCAGAATGTAAGAGAGAGATTTGCCCATTGGGTGAGATTGAGATGTCTTTCTTGGTTTGAGCTGAGATATCTTGCTCCTAGTTGGAGGATTCAATTCACCATTTGTGTATTTTCTGGCATATTCTAATATGCAGAATTTCTTCAATTGCTGTTTGCTATTTTGCTCAAACAAATGAGTTTACTCATTTAAAAATATTTTTAAATTAAATATTTTAATAACTATTTTAAAATAAATAATTAAAATAGATATTCGTTAAATAATTATAGTCAAAATTAAATATTTATTTTGTTACATATTTCCCAATCACATGTAAAAAATTCATTTTCAAAAATTTTGCATTCCAAATTCTCTCCCTCCTGCACTTTCTCCAGCCCTTGAAAATGTAAATGATATGGCATTGGCTATGCTTGTGAAGTCATGCAAAGTATATTTCCATATTAGACATTTTTTTGGGTTTCAAAGTATTTTTATTTAGTTAAACATTTCTCAAGTATATGTAGAATTTTTAAACATTTTACAAATTTTGAGATTCATAAATTAAATATCTAAATAAAATTTGCTTGAATAAATGGGTTTACTCAAATATTTACTAAATATTTGTTCTTTGTGACAGTCTTTTGTGTAACTAGCATTTCATGGAAAGGTGTTAACAGGAGATGGATTGTCATTTTTCAGTCATGTCCAACTCTTTATGACCCTATTTAGGATTTTCTTGGGAAAGATACTGGAGTAGTTTGCCATTTCCTTGTATAGCTTTTTTTTTTTTACAGATGAGGAAACTGAGGCAAATAGGGTTAAGTAACTTGCCCAGGGTAACACAGTTAGTAAGTGTCTGAAGCCAAATTTGAACTCAGGAAGATAAGCCTTCTTGACTTTAGGCAGACACTGCACCATCTAGATGCCCCGGGTGTTTAATTTGGGATTTTTAATTTGTTCTTTTCCTAGTTTTTTTTTAATTTGCATGTCCAATTCTCCCCATTACATTTCACAAAGTTTTTTCCAGATTCTTGTATATCTCATATTTTTCAATCATAATTGCTTAAAGTACCACAATATATTTAACTGTTCACCTATTATTGGACATTTAGGTTGTTTCTGGGTGTGGGAGTTTTTGATTTAATAAAAATACATAATGATGCTATAAGTATTTTTAACAGATAAAAGTTTTGTTTTTGTCTTCTTAGATAACATTTTCAGGGTATATATCTCTCAGTAGAATTATTGGGTCAAAGGTTATGATTATTTGATGACTTTGGTTGTCTATTACCAAACAGCTTCCCACCCTCCCCAAAATAAAATCTATGAATTTAGGAATTTTCAACAATCTATCATACCAATTTCAGAGTGGTTTATTCTGAATCGATATTGTATTTGTTTGAATTACATGACAAAAATTCCATATTTAAGAAAAGTTTGCTATTATCTTTCAGGGTGCAGTCCTGTAAACAATAAGCTCCAGTTAATTTTATAAATCTCTCTAAAATCATTATTTCACTGTGTGATGGTAGACTGCTAAATAAAAAAAGGCAATACGACTAAACCAATCTTAAAGAGCATTTTTAGCCATGTTGTTTTTTTTCCCCTAGAAAATCTTCCTCCATGATCACAAACAGAAGACTTCTAGCCAGAAAATTATACCAAAGTGAAAGCTTTATCCATGAATTTTAAGCATATTTCCACCCAGTTAATGGCTGTTGTTGTTGTGTTCGTCCTTCGTTGCCGAAGAAGACCACGCCATCAGAGAAATGATGACATGACTTGCACTTGACTTTGTTTGGAGTGAGGGAGGGCTGTGCAGGTCACCAGCCTCACTTCTCCTCCAGAGCCATCTGAATCCAGTGACCAGATATTCATCAGGATGACTGGAGATGACCCAGGATGCAGTGGGAGATCTTGGCCCCTTTAGGCCAAGACCTATTCAGGTACTTTATTTTAGGAAGAGGTCTTTAGAAAACAGTCTTGGCATTTGAAAAGAAATAGAAATCCAAATTGAAAACTGAACAGATCATTTCCTGAGTGTTGGGGCCAGGATGAGGTTCAGAACAAACAAAAGAGCAGATAATGTGCAGTATTTTGATTAATCTGTCAAGAGAAAGATGTCTGACCTTATTATCTTGGAACTAGAGAGAGACGGAAGTCATCAGAGTTCTTGATTTAATGGGTAGCTCAGTCTCTACGTTATGAAGACAGAATCCAATAGAGAGAATGTAAAGACGCATATACTATGTGTCCCAAAAGGCTTAAAACTTCACTAATCCTTTTGGAACACCTTGCATTTTTTAAAACCTAACTCTGTTTGTGTACTCTTGGTATGTTATATTTATGAGAGAGCCTTTAAACCACTGAAGTAATTAGGTTAATTGTTCAATGATCAAGAAAAGGAAGGGGTAAGCTAATGTTGTAGAAGTAATGTCAATTGAGTATGTAGCGGGAAGATCATCTTTTAGGTAGACTTCTAAATTTATTTAGGCTAGAAAGGGCTTAAAGGAGAGGTCCAAAGACAGACTGTGTGCTGTCTTATGGCCAGCCTAGCTAAGTTCCAAGATACTCATCACTGCACCATCAACCAAGGGGTGAAATTTTTTTGGCTGCAGCTGTTCATGAAGACTGCCTACAAAGGCATGGAGAAGTCGGGAGCTGGATGGGTGGAGAGGGAATCCACTCTGCTGAAATCACAAGTACTTGAAGGATAACTAGGATGAACAATTACTTTTTCTATATAACCTATTTCATACAGCAACCATGGATGTGAGCAGTAATTAACTGGTATGGCCAAATCACATGAATTTGACGTTCCAAGTTAATCAGTCTTTTCCTTTATTTTAATTTATGTTCCTATTCTTAGAACATTTTCCATTTCACAGGATCCTGGAATCTCAAAGATGGAAGGGACCTTAGTGACCTTCTGGCAGTACCATTTATTCCCATATTGCGGTCAGAGCAACATATATACTCTAGAGACTAGACTAGTTTTCCCTCAAAAGTCAATGAAATTATCCTTAAGAATTAATTGGCCCAAGTGACTATAAGCTCAACTGTCAATATGACTTCCTGATCATGTCAGGACCAAAGCCAAGTATTGGAGATATGAGGGACTGGGGGGGTCCTCAGAGCTGACACACCTTTCTGACTGTGTGTACTACCCTGGAAAACACAGAGACTTGGGGAGTTGCTGCACCCTCCTGACCTAATGCTTTGTCTTTGCTGAATAACCATCTCATGCCATTGTTAAGTAAACATCTTTTTATCAAATTCTAGATGGGCCATGAGGATCCTGAACCACTGGAAAGACCTGAACCAAGCATGGCCCAGCACACAGGCAAAACTCCAGAATCATATTGTTCTGGCCAGGGAGATTCTCCATTATATTGTGGATACATGCCCAAGGAAAACAGCAGATGCTTCTGTTTTTAAGGTTTGGTTAATAAATGGCTGCCTCAGTATTACTCAGCAGAGAGTCACCAACCATACATTACTCATCCCTCTTCTTCCTCTGCCCCTGCATAATGCTTTATTCTTGTTCAGTTGTGTCCAACTCTTCATGATCCCATGAACCATAGCACACCAACGCTAGCCATTGGCTTTTCTTGGTGAAGATACTGAAGTGGTTTGCCATTTCCTTTTCTGGTGGATGAAAGCAAACGGAGGCTAAGTGACTTGCCTGGGGTTCCACAGCTAGTAAGTGTCTAAGACCATACTTGAATTCAGGTCTTCCCGACTCCAGGTCCAGCACTCTATCCACTGAGTCACCTAGCTGCCTTGCATAATGCTACTTGACTACATTTATGGATCCATAGCATTGTTCCTTAGAGAACAAGCAACTGTTTCTTCCACAAAGGGTTCATTTGCTTCCACATAGCTATTCCTTCATTCAAAATGTCCCATGGTTCTCTTTCCTTTCCTTCTGTCATGGTTTTTCCCACATTCCAGCATCCTGACAAAGGTCAGCATTCCCCTTTGAATCTTTAGCTCTGCTCTCTGTCTTGTTTTCATATAGAAGTATTCTTCCATTTTGAAAAAAATAAAAGAAAAACAAAATCCAAGCACACTTTCTTCTCTTTGATGATCTGGAGAGTGAAGAGGCCTTTTTCCAACCTCTTTACTTATCTTTCTAGGAAGGAGACTAGCCTGCTGTTAGAGATAAGTTATTTGGCTGTGACAGAAATGCAAATATCTCAGTCATTAATGCGGCTTGTTGCAGATTTCCCACAGCTCTTAATTCTTCCTGCAAGCCAAAATGTTAGTCCTTTGACATTCTTGTAAATAACTTTGTATTTCTCTTAAATGTCTAGACACATGCACATATATGTCTGTTTACATACGCACACATGTACATCTTGTCTCCTCTGAGAGAATACCAGCTTCTTGAGGACAGGCACACTTAAAGCTTTACCTCTGGATTCTCCATGCTCAGCATAGTGTCTGGAACACTTACTAAATGCTAGTTGATTGCTTTGAAAGAAGTAGGAACTCTGATTGATGAAATGATTGATCATGACTCCAGAGGACCAATGGGACAGCATGCTATTCACCTAATAGAGAGGAGGGGCACTCAAGGTAGAAATGAAACAAATATTACTGAACATGGATGGCTAATCTAGGAATTTGTTTTGCTTGACTCTGGATTTTTTATGAGGGATTGGGGTGAGAGAGAAAAAAATAAATACTTATTAATAAATTACTGGCTCTGCCACATACTAGCTATGAGTCTTTGCAGAAGTCACACAACTTCTTGGGGACTCAGTTTCCTTATCTATAAAATGACTGAGTTGAACTACATGATCTCTGAGGTCTCTTGCATTCAAATGCATACCAAATTGTTGTCCAAAATGGTTGGAGCAGTTCACAACTCCACCACCAATGCATTAGTGTCAGGGTCACCTTCTTTGCACTTCTAGAGAATTACCTAGGGCTCTAAGAGGGTAAATGACCTGTCCAAGGTCACACAACCAATATGTGTCAGCCAGGTCTTCCTGGCTTCCAGAACAGCTCTCTATACACACTTTCTTAGCACAGACATAATGGAAATAGTGTAATAGAGTAATATGAAACTATGCCCGAAGGGCTATAAAACTGTACGTACCCTTTGACCCAACAATACTACTACTAGGTCTATAATCCGAAGAGATCAAAGGAAAAGAAAAAGGACCTATATGTACAAAAATATTTTAGTAGCTATTTTTGTAGTGGCAAAGAATGGAAATCAAAAGAATGCTCATTAATTAAGAAATAACTGAATAAATTGTGACACATGATTGTGATGGAATACTGTTATGAGAAATGATGAGGGTGATGGTTTCAGAATCTGGAAAGACATGTGAAGTGATGCAAAATGAAGTAAGCAGAACCAGGAAAATATTATACACAGAACAGCAGTACTGTAACACTGATCGACTATAAAAGACATGGTTACTCTGATCAAGACAATGATCCATCTCAGTTCCAAAGGACTTGTGATGAAAAATGCCATCCACCTCTAAAGAGAGAACTGAGGCACTCTGAATGTAGTTTGAAGCATATTTCTATTGTCTTTTTCTTCCTATTTAAGCAACATGACTAATCTAGAAATATGTTTTGCATGTATAATGGGTATCACTGTTGGCCTTCTTAATGGATGGGCAGGGGCTGGAGAGAGGGAAAGAATTTGGAACTCAAAATTTTGGAATTGCATTTTTATAAAATTGAGTGACATAAAAAAGCTGCTAACTTGAATTGTTAGAGGGTTTTCTTTATTGATGAAATCACAATTTCTAGTCCTTGTCCCTCTCATACTCATTTGGATACTAAACACTTATTTGAAGAAAGGGCTGGTAGCTCTAAAGGGCCATCAGGACAGTTTCCCTAGCAGCACAAGGATGGCATTTTACTAGGCAGCCCAACATTCACATGCTTGGCTTTGACAGCTGTGCATGTACAATCAAACCATGGTTGCTCATGACTCAGAGAAGTCCCATTGTCCATATTTATGATGAAAATCCCGCAATTTTACAATATTGTAAAAAAAATGAAACGAACGTATGAAACAGGCTCAAACGAAAATCACAAGCTGAGTGCTTGCTGGAGAGTGGGATTTGATTATTTTAATCCAAGATGCAAATGTCTTTGAAGGTTTTGCTTACATTTATCTCTGAATACATGTGTAGAGGTACACATTGAAACAAAGTTTGCCTGAAAGACGCCTATTTGTTGGTCTAGGTGATTCATTTTCTGGCTTGCCCTTCTCCATTTTTACCTGGGTAGAGGTACATTCACTCTAATGATTTGGCAAAAATCAGACACTGCCATTCATTTATCTTTCTTGAAACCCTTCTCTATAGTCTTCCTTGATACCGTACCCTTCTGGTTTTTCTCCTCTTTCAGTTGTATGTGTATGCACATGTATATGTGCATATGAATGCATGTATGTGTATGTAAGTGCATGTGTTTTCTGTTTCCCCATGTAGATTGCAAACTCTGGGGAACAGAGCTCCAGGTTTTGCCTCTTTTATAGTTCCCCTAACAGAATCCAGTAGATGGCCTTGTCCACAGAAGCTATCTGATGAATGCTGTTGAGGCACCACGATATTGTAGAACAAATTGCGACTGACCTATGTGACCTTGGGCTAGCTGCATTATCTTCCTGGACTTTAGGTATCTCATATTTAAAATGAGGAGATCGGACTAAATGATCTTTAAAGTCCCTTCCAGGCCTAAATACTAGAGCATATTACCATGGTGGTCTATGAGTCACAGCCAAAATACTCGTGTTAAGGACACAGTTCCTGTGGCCATTATCAGCATGGTAAGTACTTGGATAGTGCTGCATAGTTTCCCAAAGATGAAACAATCAAATCCCCTTTGCCTCCTCCTCCTCCTTCTCCACTGGTCCATTGCCCATTTGAAGTACTTGTACCAGATGCACTCATGGATTAACTCAGTGGGCTCCTGATCAAGTTACTTGTCATTTTCTGGGTAGTGTGTGTTTTTCTCCTACTTTGTATTTCTGATGAGACCGGTTAAACTAATCTTTCTCATTCATTCTTGTAGAGCATATACAAATCTGGAAGCACTGCATAAATGTTATCTAGTTCTAGTTAGCAGAGGTTTTATAAGATTCAGTGCGACCATACCGATCTCTTTAAAACATAGTTTTATCATATCTCTCATTTCAAAAATGCCACCTCTGGTTCTAACGTAAGATCAACACTCTTAATTCAAAGCTTTCCATACTGCCTATCCAGACTTACTGCCCACGAACATAAATAAGCAAACTCTGTCTTCTAGTCAGATTGCTCCTGGTTTCCCTTGAATACAACGGGCTCATTTTGCATTTGTAGCCCGTTTCTCTGGCCTGCTATGCCCTCTCCAAGGCATGGATCCTCCCTAGCCTCAGCTCAAGGCCCACTTCCTCCACGGGGCTCGTGGATCATAGTGATGGAATCCCTTGTCCCATATCTGTTTTTCTTTAGCACTTTTCTATTCCAGTGAACACTTACTGCAATCACATTGCAATAATCACATGTAACATCGCTCCTTAACTATTTCAAATGGAGGGGTGTAGAGAAAAGAAGGGAAACAGGTGTTAATCTCCATAATGCATTAACGCAGAAGCTCCTGGAGGAGAAGGACCTTTGTTGTACATGTCTTCTGTATCTTTCTCAGCACCTACCACAGTGCTATGCAGGTGGTAGGGGTTCAGTGATTGTTTGGTGGATGGATGAATGGAAGTCAAGTTTGTACACTCCTATAGAAATTATTGTAATATTTATACCTAGGGATAAATAACTAGCATCTTCCTTCAAAAGTGCCCATTCAGAGTCATTTCCAGGTGTTTTTAAGTCTATGGCAAGACCACATTCCTTTGTCTGAGGGCTGCCTCTGCTTGCCATATCCATAATACAATTCTGCCCACATGGTATTAGCTCTTACAAGCCTGCTGGGCCTCCTTCTCTGAACTTTTTTTGTCAATATTTTCCCCAGTTGAGGGGAGGCATGGGCAGTAAGAGTTCTTGTAATAAACAAAGATATTCCTAGCTTTATTAATCTCAGGAATCTATCTGGTATGTGTCATTTCATTACATTGACTTCCACTAAAGCTCCTGAACAAGAAAATATATTAGAATGATTTTCAAGGATGAGTCATTTGTCGACTTCTCTAATATTTGATTTAAACTGAGTCATTACTTTGTCAGATATAAGGTCATGTTCATATCTGTACCTTGTCCAATATCTCAGGTTTGCAATGGAAAAGTTCAAATTACTTTGAAACCTTGTTGCCTAGCCAAAGATGTGAAGACATTTTTGCAATGTGTTTGGAGGGTTGAATTTTTATTTTAAAAGTTTGGAGCACATGGTGTCATCAAAATGACTATGTTTAATTGTTTTTGGATTATATTGCCATCATAAGGCCTTTTAGGAGTTCAATAAGATAAGGTGTTTGTGTTGACTCATCCACTGGCTGATACTAGTTTTACTTAACCCATTGTACTCCAGCAACATAAACAGATTGTAGACAGTAATTTGGGGCAGGAGGGAGAGAGGAGGTTCTTTGCAAAGCATATGATGCTGTCTGGGATCCTCATCTTGTTGGCATTGTCAAGGAGATCAGGATGGTAGAGGTAGATACCTGCTGGTTTTAGAAGAAATTTTCCCCAGATGTGACTTCTCTATCATAGAGAGCATCATCCCAATGGTGGAACCAACTGAGGAGCAGGCTTTGACATATAAGCTCATCTCTTCCACCATTAGACTTGCAAGAAGAAGAAAAGATGCCCCATAAAGAGGGGTAGAGCAGTGGAGGGGGGTGCTTTCCTGAGGATACAGTGACTCTGGAGCCCAAGTGATGTGAAGGAATCATCCATGAACTAAGTGAGAGTAAATCCTGTGCTGCTGAATTCTGTTTGGATTAGGAACCATGATGAGTAATTTATCTTTCTCTCCTTCCCATTTCCCTCTCTCTTCCAGGAGGGTGGATCCTTGTTTCAGTACCTAATGTTTCCTCAGGGTTTGAGAGGTTCTTATTAATGTGACTTAAAAATACGGATAAATAATGAAGTAAGTCAAACCAAGGAAACGATATACACAATGATTAAAACAAAGTAGATAAAAGAAAAGCAATGACAAAACAAGTGAAAATGAATGTAGCAAAATTAGAAACAACAACCCTGGCCCCAAACAACAGAAGGAAGAAGACATCTCCTCCTCCTCCTTTGCAGAAGTGGGAGACGCTCAAGTGAGAAATATTGTCAGGAATTTTTTTTAACATATTAATCAGTTTTGCTGATTTTTTCCCTTCTTCTATCTTTTTTTATTGCTTCTTTTTAAAAAATTGTTATAATGGATGGCTTTCTGGGAGGAGGTAAATTTATATCATGTAAAAATAAAAGAATTCAAGTTAGAGCAATGGTTGAAATGAAGACTAAATTAGAATAAAAGATAAAGATGAGAAGAAAATGAGGCATGAATTGCAACTAAACTCAAAATTTTCAAGCCAATGACTTTGGAAAAACTGGGAAATGGATGACATTGACTCTAATCAGCATTTTTCCTTAGAAAAGTTTAAACTATCTGCCACAATGAGAAGGCGCGAGAGTCAAAAAGACATTTATTTTTTATTTTCTAATTTTTTAAATTTCTTTTTAACACAGTTTATAACAGATAAAGCAATTCCAAATTTTGGTCAGGTGATACATCTTTTTAAAGCATTTACAATATGGACCACAAAAGAATTTTTTTTAAACATTAACCAACTGAGACACAGATAATATTTATGTTGCTAACTCCACAAGCTCTTGACCTAATTGTCTCCACAGTATTACTAAGAACTAAGGGACCCTAACTTAATGTTGTTGGTCTAAAGTCCTAAGCCTAATAGCTTAATTTGAGACAACCTCCGATGTTCCCCTACCAACAATCTATAATTGAATAGATCTGGTATTAAGTTTACACACCTTTTGACTATAGGAAATTGCCACCAATAGTAAGGACATTGCAGGGATACAATATCTCCCCAACTTCATGTCAATTCCAGGCAGGATTACATTATCCACTTGCATTCAGTCAGGCTTAAAGTGTGCCAGGTGTCAGTGGGGAAACTGAGTCAGGAGAATCCCACCTCAGCCCATGCTGAACAGCCACTCTCCCACTCTTCCCTTGAGATCACCTCATGCAGTTCATACCAGCATCTCATCAGCTTACTGCCATCATGGATTGGAGGCTCAGATCGCCTTTCTTTCTACCCATACCTGGAGTTAGACTCAGAAGAACAGTCACTTAATAGTCCCATAGCATTTACAAATGGCAAGTTCCAATAACCAGGTTTCAAATATGATTATAGCTTCACTTTGGCTAAGGAACATCTTTTGAGGCAGGTCTTAAGTGGCTTACATGCCTTTCTATACATGTTCTAGTTCCTGATTAAATGGCAATCATAAAGTCAAATTTACCATTAAAACCTTGACTTTTCCATCAATGCCAAATTTTACCCGAGTTTACCTTTCTCTAGGAAATTTAGACTGAAATTCTTTTCTCCAAACTAAAGATGTCATTGATTTATTCTCAGTAATTAATTCAGTCCATTGTTTTAATACCAATTGCTTTTACCTCACTTTGTAACACGCCCAATTTTTCTCCCCATCACTCCCCTCCCCCCACTTCTTAATACCTTGCATTCTGATTACTCCTTCCCTCAATGTACCCTCCCTTCCATCATGCCCCACCTCTCTCCTATCCCCATCTTCTCTCTTTTCTTGCAGGGCAAGATAAATTTCCATACCCCATTCCCTGTAGTTCTTATTTCCTGATTATATGCAATAAAAATTCTCAACATTCATTTCTAATACTTTGAATTTCAACTTCTCTCCCCCCACCTCCCCAGCCCCACGGAGAAGGGAAACAATTCATTACAGACTAAATGTGTTCTTTTGCAAAAGACTTCCATAATAATTATGTTGCATAATACTGATTATATTGCCCTCTGTTCTACCCGACCCCCCCCTTATTTTCCCCCCTACAATTGACCTTGTCCCTTCTCAAAAGTGTTTATTTCTAGTGACTCCCTTCTCCCATTTGCCCTCTCTTCTAACATTCCCCTAGCTCCACTTGTTGCCTCCTCTCCTACTTTCCTGTGGTGTGATATAAATTTTCATATCAAATTTAGTGAGCATGTTATTCCCTCAACAAGACATTTTAGAGAATTAAGATTTGATCAGAGCAACATTGCGGATAAGGGCAGCACCATTTTGGAGTACAAGTTCATTTGCAAAATATTACAGAAAAGGATATAAAAATATTGGCAATACCACCTCATAAAGTAGCAAAAAGCAATGGAGGGAAAATGAGACTGCAAAAAGCCTGGTGTGATCTTCAATGAAACTAGATTGTCCTAGGAGCACTTAAAGATTAAAATAAGAGAATGGTAAATTGATACAAAATGGAGCAGATTTATTTGTGTGGCTATGCTCAATTCAACACCTCATAAATCCCAATTAAATGTAAGGCACTGTGCTAGATACTGGAGGAACCAAAAAATGAAAGTCCCTCTTTTCAAGAATTGTGCATTCTATTGAGAAACTTTTTTGTATGTGGGGTGAATATAACATATAAATAATAATCAATTTTGGAGTGTCAGAGCCAAGTCTAAGTTGGAGTTTGGCAGGAAAGGTCTATCACACCAGGGTGGAGGTGGGGACAGATCGGTTTCACTTGGCAATGTCAGGGGCAGACCTTAGAGGCAGCTGGAACAGTGCGGGTAGCAGCTTGAGGAGCTCTCGGCTCGGAAACAGTAAGGAGATTGGACAACTCATTAGAAAGAGATTAAAGAGGACTTTTTTGGCTCTGAATTCAAGACCCTGTTGCATTGTCCATACATAGTTCTCAATCACAGTTCCAGAGCAAAGAAATTACTAGTGTTTACAGTGGATTGTAGGAGAGCAGGGACCTGAATCACAGTTCCAGGTCCACAAGGAGAAATAGAATTTGCCATTGGATAAATATTAATTGCTCATGGGTAGGCTGAACCAATGTAATCAAAATGACAATTTTACCTATTTTTACATTTTCAGTGCCATACCAAAAATTATTTTATAGGGCTAGAAAAAAATAATAACAAAATTCATTTGGATGAACCAAAAGTCAAAAATATTAAGAGGATCAGTGAAAAACAACGTAAAGGAAGGTGGTCTGGCAGTATCAAATCTCAAGCTGTATTACAGAGTAGTACTCATCAAAACAATCCTGTGCTGGGTAAGAAAAAGAGTGCTAAATCAGTGACATAGATTAGGTATACAATACACAGTAGAAAATGGCCATAATAATCTAGTGTTTGATAAATGCAAAGATCCAAGCTTTTGGGACAAGAATTCACTTTAACAAAAATTACTGGGAAAACTGGCAGAAACTAGGTAGAGATCAACAAAGGATGATATCATAAGTAAATTAGGAAAATATGGAAATTTTTACTTGTCAGATCTATGGATAAGGGAATAATTTATGACCAAATGAGATAGGATCATGAGAAGTAAAATGAACAATTCTGATAACATGAAATAAACCAGTTTCTGCACAAATAAAACCAGTACAGTCAAAATTAGGAGAAACTGGGGGAAAATTACAGCAGGTTTCTCTAATACATGCCTCATTTCTCAAATATATTGAGAACTGAGTCAGATTTATAATACAAGTTATTCCCCAATCGATAAATGGTCAAAGGACATGAACAGGTAGTTTTCAGAAGAAGAAATCAGAGCTACCTGTTATATGAAAAAATTCTCTAAATCACTATTTTTTTAAGTATTCTTAGTTTTTTTTTTAGTAATTTTAGTATCTTTCTGCAATTATACATGTCTAAAAATTTTTAGCATTCTTTTTACAAGATTTTAAGTTCCAGATTTCTCTCCCTCCTTCCTTCCCCTCTCCCCTTTTCTCCTCTCATCCTAAAATGGTGGTCAATTTGATATAGGTTACGCATGTGCTATCATGTAGAACATATTTCTATATTAGTCACAGTGGTGAAAGAAGAAACAGATCAAAAGAAAAAAACACAAAAAAAGAATAAAGTAAGCAAAAAAAGTATGCTTTGACCTGCATTTGGAGTCCATCATTTTGGTGTCTGGATGTGGATAGCATTTTCCTTCATGAGTCCTTTATACTAGTCTTGGATCATTGTATGGCTGAGAAGGGCTGAGTCATTCATAAGTGATCATCACACAGTGTTGATTATACTGTGTACAATGTTTTCCTGGTTCTGCTCATTTAATTTTCATCACTTCATACAAGTCTTTCCAAATTTTTCTGAAATCTCTGTGCTTGTCATTTCTTATTGCAAAATAGTATTGCATTACATTCATATACCATGGATCATTCAGCCATTCCCCAAAGGATGGGTATCCCCTAAATTTCTAATATTTTGCCACCACAAGAAAGGCTGTTATAAATATTTTTGCACATTTAGTTCCTTTTCCCTTTTCTATGATCTTTTTGGGAGAGAGATCTAGTAATGGTATTGCTGGATCCAAAGGTATGCACAGTTTGGTTGCTCTTTATACATAGATCCAGATTGCTCTTCAGAATGACTGGATCAGTTCACAACTCCACCAGCAGTGCATTAGTGTCTCAGTTTTCCCACATCCACTCCAACGTTCATCATTTTCCTTTTCTGTCTTATTAGTGAATCTGATAGGTATGAGGTGGCACCTTAGAGTTGTTTTAATTTGTATTTATTTAATCAATTATGATTTAAAGTCACTATTTGCCTTTTTTTGTATCCTCAGTGCTTAACACAGGGCCTGGTATATAGTAGGTGAAAGAAAAATGATATCCACCTTCAGAAAAAGAGCTGATGGAGTTGAAATGCAAATCAAAGTCTACTTGTTTTGTTTTCCTTCTTTTTCTTTTCTCTTTTTTTGGGGGGGAAGTCCTGTGTTTTTCTCAGCACGTTTTGCATGACTGCACATGTATAATCTATACTAAATTACTTGCTTTCTTAAGGAGGGCAAAGGTCCAGAATGGAAGGAAAGAATTTGAAACTCAGAATTTAAAAGACAAAAAAACAAAACTAACACTGCCTTTTTTACATATAATTGAGAAATATTTAATGAAATAAAAATACATGGGAGGATAAAAACATTCTCTAAACATGTCAAAGCCATATCTGCAATCTGAGTTATCTTAAAGAAATGAGAAATAGAATAGTAGGACATAACTAATTGTGGGAGTCTTCATTCATTGATGGAGCTAAAGGCACTTTGTTTTTCTTTTCTTTCCTTACAGGTAAGTCACCCAATAACCATTTATAAAACACCTACCATATGCCAGGTCCTATGTTAAACACTGAGGATATAAGGAAAGGCAAAGAAACAAAATAAAGCAAAATAGTCCTTGCTCTTAAGGACCTCACAATCTAATGTGAAAGATAACATGGAAACAACTACGTATAAACAAGATATATGCAGGATAAACTCAGATAATCATAGAGGGAAGGCACTAGAATTCAGGGGGACTGAGAAAGCTTTCAGCAGAAGGTGAGAATTTAGCTGGGACTTGAAGGAAACTAGGGAAGTCAAGAGATTGAGATAAGGAGGGAGAGCATTCCAGGCATGTGGGACAGCTGGAAAAAATGCTTTTTCTTTGAAGATGGAGAGTCATTTGGGAGAAATGACAAAGAAACCAGTGTCACTGAATTGAAGAATAGGAAGTAAAAAGACTTGAAAGATAGAAAGGGGGCAGATGATATAGGTCTTTAAAAACCGAGGAGAAGATATTCTATTTTAAATAAGGGATGGTTCTCTGGGAGGGAGAAGGGGAGACATATGGGTGGAAATTTAAAACTAAAAACACAAACCCAAATGCAAAACCAAAAACTTGAATGTGATATAAAAACAAAAGGCATCAATAAAAGGTAGCTTCATCAGAGTCAGTTTTCACTTCAGCTATTTGAGACTGAATATCTTTTCAGCCATAAAAACCTGGTCATTTAAATTGTCAAAAAAAACCCCAACAACTGATGATCCTTGGATTGTAGGGGGTCTATAGGTACAAAAAAGTTGATGAAACTTCTAGCAATATCTAGAGAAAAAAACAAAGTAGATGAAGAATAACTGTTGTACATGTTATGTCATGCAACTGCATAGGCATCCTATGATTTTGTCCATTGATCACTGACAGACATTGGAGTAGAAAATGAGCTGAACCCAAAACTGAAAGGAAGAGGGAGAGCAGACCAGATTGTACATGGAAAACTACCAGCTACTTTCATCAATCATTGACATACAAAATCACTTTTTTGGTTTGTTTTTGGAATTAAATATATTTATATAGTTTTGCTTTGACAGCAGAGATATTACAACAAATACCCAAATCTCCCTACAAAATAGATTCTCCCTCAAAAAGATTAGTTTACCTACTATTCATAGAAAATACAAACATCTCCTTTGGCTTTGGTAATATGATACTAATTCTGAGCATTATATTCAACCAGAATTTTTTTGTCTCTCTGTGTCGAGATAATTTGCATCGTTGGAGTTGTCAGATGTATCGTTCATTCCTTTGACTCTGCTTTTTTCATTCTTTATCATTTGGTATTTCTTTGAATTTTCTTTTTTATGTTTTCTTATGGTACAGTAGTATACCATTACATTAATGTGCCCTGGTCTGTTCATTCATTCTCCAATTTGGGGACATATATTTTTTTTAACTTTTTGCTATCACAAATAATATTCCTATGAGTATATTTTGTGTATTGATCTTTTCCTTCTGTTAGTAACCTCCTGGGGGGGGGTGTCTAAATATGAATAGAGAAATCTAAGTATTAAGATATATTCGACTTAATAATACCTCCTTGAACAATTCATGACCAGCCTATCTCCTTTTCTAGTCATATGCTTTCTAGCTGATATCTTTGATTCTATTTATTATGTGGAAGTCATTGGTGGTGATGTGCTGCATCCTATCTGTATCCACCAAGCATTTCTCCATTGCCCTTTGGGTCAAAAGCAATTTTGATTGTGGGAAGATTGTGCCATTCTGTGACTTGCAGCCATGAGGAGACATTTGCAACATGAGGAGAATTGTGTTGCTAAAAATATAGGTTAAATTACTAATAATGAGAGAAATGCAAATTAGAACAACCCTATAGTATCACCTAACATACCTCAAGTTAGCAAAGGTGCTAAAGGATGGGAAACTTCATTGTTACAAGACACATGGAAAGATAAGCCTGCTAATTCACTAATTTGTGAAGTCACAAATTGATTCAACCATTGTAGATAACAATTTGGAAATGTGCCAGGAGGCATTACTAAATTGTTATAGGATAAGCCCTGCTAAAGCAGGCAGCTAGATGAAGCAGTGGATAGAGCACTGAGCCTGAAGTCAGAAATACCTGAGTTCAAATCCAGCCTCAGACACTTACTAACTGTATGATGCTGGGCAAGTCACTTAACCTTTGTTTGCCTCACTTTCCTCGTCTGTAAAATGAAGGTAATGATAACACCTACCTCCCAGGGTTGGTGTGAGAATCCAATGAAATAAGATTTATTAAAATATTGATTACAGCGAATTGCATATAGGAGTGACTATATGAGTGCTAGCTATTATTTTTTCTTTATTTTAATATTTTTTTCTTTTTCAATTTTGAGTTCCAGATTCTCTCCTAGTCTCCCACCCCTCCCCTCCTCACTGAAAAGGCAAATAGTAATATCCATTATACATGTAAAATCATGCAAAACCTAATTCCATATTAGTTATATCACAAAAAAGCAAGATAAAACAAATCAAGAAAATTATGCTTTAACTTGCACTCAAGAGTTCATCAGTTCTCTGCAGGGGGATAGCATTTTTTCATCACGAGTCCTTTGGAATTGTTGCAGATTGGTTATTGATCAGAGTAGCCAAATCATTCACAGTGGAGCATCATTACAACATTGTTGTCACTATGCACAATGATCTCCTGGTTTTTCTCATTTCACTTTGTATCCATTCATATAGGTCTTGCCATTTTTTTTCTGAAACCACCTCCCTTGTCATTTCTTATAACATAATAGTAATCCATTACATTCATATACCACAACTGGTTCAGCCATTGCCCAGTTAATGGGCATCCCTAAATTTACAATTCTTTATCACCACAAAAAGAAATAGTTTTGTACATATAGGTCCTTCAACTGCAAGCACTAGTGCTTCTCTTGGCCCTGGAACTGTGACCAGGACCCCTGTTCTCTTGTGACTTCTCCCCGTCCTGGAGCTCTGACCCAGAATTGTTTATGGGCAAAAGAGTTGTCAATCAATGCCAGTTGCACCCAGAATCAACAAAAGGTCTCCCATAATTTCTTTCTGACCATTTACCCAACCCCCAGAGAGTCTCCCAAAAGCCACTGCTTTTGAGAGTTCCCAAAGCCACTGCTGATGCCATCGCCTCCAAGGCCCACTGCTGCTTCTTTTGGTGAACTCTAGACCTGAACCCATCCTGCTGTTACAGACTTCTGTGGACCTGCTAAGTTCCCTTTGGCTGGAAAAATGTCTCCTCCTGCCCTTTTTTTGGCTTTGCTATTTCAAAACTTGATTTGAGGTGCTATCTTAAAGTTGTTTGAAGGGGAATGTTGGGAGAGTTCAGTTGGGAGAGTTCCAGCTTGTACTCTGTCATCTTGGCTCTGCTCTCTTCCAATCTAACTATTATTATTATTATTAAAGCAACATGGTGTATGTGAAGCATCCTGCATCTGGAGACAGACGACTTGGCTTTAAATCCTGCTTTTCTAATTATTAGCTTTGTGATCATCTTTCTAGGCTTCTGGTTTCTCCTCTGTATAGTAAAGGGGTTGGACCAGATGAGCTCTAAGGTCCCTTTCAACTGAAAAAAATACTATGATTTTATGACACGTGGATTATAAATAATGTTACTTTCTGGGATTATAGAATAGAATGAAGTCCTTCTGGACATGGCATTCTTTTTAAATTTTGAACTTCATGCAGACTCATGTCCTTTCTATAGATTTAGACCACCACTGCTTGAATTTCCTGACTTTCATCTTCCACTCTAAGTGCTGTGTGTGGGAGACAGAATCTTAGTACTTTTCGTTGGTGAGTCAAGAACCCACAGAATCCTCTTGTGGTTCTTGGTATCTCCTGTTTCTCCATGCAGGTTACCTAACCCTGGATTTCCATGTATTTGTCATGTATATTCCACAGGGACTAATTTCTTCCTAGTTAGCTTTTCATATTGGGAAGCTTAAGTTATTATAGAATATTTTTGACAGCAAACTTATATATGAAAATAGCTATCACACTGTTGGCCATAAAAAAACGTTTACTTGGAGATTGTCCAAAGAAAAGAAAACATAACCACGACTTTATCTTATGAATCCATTATATCTTACTTTTCATTTAAGATGACAATATTTATTAAGCTTTCTAACAACCTTGTTGCTTTTCATATAATTCGTTAACATTACGTAATGCATAATACTTTAAATCTTTCCTTAGAGAATTAAGCCCTCATTTTTTAAATCAAAATATTGTGTTAGGAAGCTAGTTGGCCATTAAATTTAACCTTGTTTAAAATTCCACAGAGAGAACATAGTTAAAATGTTACATAGAGAATAAATGGCTTACTTATTGTAGTCTGAGATTCCCCATAGGCTTTCAGTGCCCATGCTTCTTCCATAGGCCTTGGTTCCTCAAATCACTATGAATGTCTCTTTTCCAGAGTACTATGGATTAGTAAACTGAGTCCAGGGACTGATCGTGATAGAAGCAGAGTATCAAAGATTATCAGAGTGGTAAAAACCTCAGGAACCATCTAGGTCCACCCAACAGTGATCATTCAGCTTCTGCTGAAAGACCTCAGTAAAGAAACCTACCACGTGAGGTAGCCCATTTCACTTTTGGACACTTCTAGCTGTTAGAATTAAGCCTAAGTTTGCCTTTTTGGAACTTCCAGTCATTATTTCTATTTCTTCCCTCTGGGACTAAACAACAAATCTAATTGCTTTTTCACATGAAAGTCTTTAAAATATTTGGACATAGAAATTCTTTTCCCCTGAGCCTTCCTTTCTCCAATCTAAATATGTTTAGTTCATTCAGCCAGTCCACAGATGGCATAGACTCAAAGTTCTCCTCCTGTGGACAATCTCTAGCCTATCTATGTCCTTTTTGGTACCTAGGACTGAACATGATTCTTCAAATATAGTTTGTCTGAAGAGGGCAGATGAGAAAGGGGCCATCATCTCCTGCTTCCTGAAAGCTCTTCTCTTCTAGTGTGGCCCAAGCTCTCATCCTAGGTTTTTTTGACTGCTGACTTATAATCATCTTGCTGTCTGCTAAAGTCATCATATGTTTTTCAGATGAACATTTCTAGCCATGCATCCTTCCTTGCACACTTATCATGGTAATTTTTAAAATCCAAGAGTAAGACTTTACTTTTATCCCTACTAAATTGCATCTTATTAGATTCAGCCCAATATTCTTGCCTGTTAAGATTTTTTTTTGGCATACTTACTCCATTATCCACTGTATTAGCTTCCTCTCATAGCTTTGTGTCATCTATAAAAAAAATTAATATGAGAGCAGTCTAGAATTAAGAAATATTGTTGGGGCCCTGTACTCCCTTTCTCTTCCTCTGGAAAGAATCTCCACTCTGAATCCCAGGCAGGCCCTTTATTGAGAGGAGAGTGAGACTCCTTTTTCTCATATTACTTGACTTGATAAACACTGACTCTGGAAGCCCAGGTACCATTTTTAAAAACAGAGATTTTGGCTTACATTGAGGGTTTCTCCAAAAGAGGGAGTAGAAAGGTACTCAATGTACAGTATGAATTAAGTATAAAACAGATAATTGTTTAGGCACAAAAATGTTTAAACATAAGATTTTCACCAGTGTGCATGAACAGATAGAAACTTAAAACAATATTCAGTAACAATTTACAATAACTGCTGCAATCTCTCTGGGGAGGCTGATAATTAAGCCTAATTAGAACACAAACCAATTTGTGGTTTTGTCAACAGGTATGACCATATTTCACCTACCCTTTGTACTGTCCAAACATCTCCCAGTCATCTATTTACTGGTTATGTTTTCTGGTAGTCAGCTGCACTCATTTGTCCCAGGACCCCTAGACATCTCAAAGAAGGTCTAACTGAGAAGCCTTATCACATCCACCTCAAAAATGATGTTCCAGAAAGGATACTGGGAAGACAGCAGAGTAGGTCAGAAAATTCCAAACTCTCAAGATTTTCCTAAAAAGATGAAACAGCCCTTCAGGGCAAACATAGAGCAGTAAAAATCAGTATGAGAAAGGGCAAAACAGGGGTCCTCCTGGGACAGGTGGAGATCTGAAGAAAAATCCCAAAAGGAAGTTTGGCTCTAGTGAAGAGCAAACACTTCCAGGCTAGAGTCCACTTTAACAACCAGCCACAAGCTGCTTAAATAACAAGTAGCAAGCCCTGGGGTTAGCTAGGTTGGGAAGCTGCCTCAGCCCAAGTCACAGGAACTTTTATCCCAGGGACAGTGAAGAGAGTTGGGCATCTGAACTAGGGAAGATGTAGGGAACCTCTACTGGCAAGGAACTTCAGATCCAGCTGTGGTTTGGAGACTTTATGGGGTGAGAAGGAACCAGCACACATCTAGCAAGTGCAGAAGCAGTGGGGCTGGACGCCGTGGGCATGGGCACTTACAGGAGGTTGGAGGTCTTGGTTTGGGTTAAAGGTCAGAGAGGAGAACCGAAGGAGGATCTGAGTTGAGAGGTAACATGCCCTATATCCCAGGATTAGAGGTAATTACAAAAATTAAGCTATTAAAAAATGCACAGGCAAAGAAGAAAGAAATCAAGCATAGAAAGTTACTATTGGAATAGAGAAGACTGGGGTTCATCTTCAGAGAAGGATAGTGAAGCAAAGAAACCCTCTTTTACCCCAAAAAGTAGTGTCAAATTGTCACCTGCCCTAAAAGAATTCATAGAAGAACTTAAAAAAGACTTTAAAAATCAAACAAGAGAGAGTAAGGAAAAACTAAAAAAAAGAAAAGAAAAATCCAAGAAAAACAAGATTTATGAAAAGAAAGTCAACCAGTTAGAAAAGGAGATAGAGAATCTTAAGGAAGAAAATGACTCCTTGAAAATCAGAACTGGTCAAGGGGAAGCCAACAAAGTTATAAGAGATGAAGAAATAATAAAACAAAATATAAAGAATGAAAAGTAGAAGAGAATGTGAAACATCTCAAAAGAAAAACAACTGATCTGGAAAACAGATCAAGAAGAGAAAACATAAGAATAATCAGACTACCTGAAAGTTATGATGAAAAGACTAATCTTGATACAATAATGAAAGAAATAATTAAAGAAAATTGTCCTGAAACATTAGAACAAGAAGGGAAAGTAGAAATAGAAAAAAAAAAACACCACCAATCATAACCTGCAAGAGATCCTACAAGGTAAACTCACTAGAATATTATAGTCAAATTCCAAAAACCCCTAGCTCAAGGATAAAATATTATGAGCAACAAGGGAAAAAACCCAATAAAACAATTTACAAATGGCCATGCCACAATTAGAATTATATAAGATCTAGAAGTGGCAACACTAAAAGATTCAGGTCTTGGAACACTGTATTGAAGAGCAAAACGATTGGGCTTCTGGCAGAAAATATCAAACAGAGCAAAGTTAAACATAATTCTGAATGAAAACAATGAACATTTAATGAACTGGCAGACTTTCAGGATTTTGTTAAAAAAAAAAACAAAACAAAACCTGAACTTAATAGAAGATTTGACAGACAAGAGCCAAGAGAAATGTAAGGTATATGCCAAAGAACAATTACAAGGGACTCAATAATGACAGATGGTTTACTTTTTATATATGGAAAATGTAAAAAGTATGTGTAAGATTGTTATTAGTAAGAATTGGGTAGTTCATAAGAAAGACTGGGGCAGACTTGCGGATGATAGGACTTCAAAAGGTAAAACCATTTAAGAGCAACTAAATAGAGTAATTATCTTATGCAAATCAGGTGCAAGAGGAAGAACTGATACAGAGCAACTAGATAGGGAAGGAAGGCTGATAATTCTGGTGACCTACTTTCAGACAGAATGGGTTTAAGAGGGAACATTACATATACATCTAGAAGAGTATAAAAGTCTTCTAAATTCAGAAAGAAATAAAATACTAAGGGAATAGAAAGAGGGGAGAGGATAAGGGAGGGATCTTTAGAAGAGAGGATGAGGCAAAAGGTCAAAGGGGCTTATAAAAGGGTGTTTAGATTTACGGGAAGAGGAGGATAAGGGAGGGATCCTTGGAGGGGAGTAGGTTAATCAATAAAAGGGAAAGGTAGTGAATAGAAGTGAAGTAGAGGAGTCAGGAGGAACAGGAAATAAGAGATATACCCAAAGCAAAACCAAGATTAGGAGTAGAATCTGCTAGGGAAAGTGTATGTTTATATAGGTATACGTGTGTGTGTATATATATATGTATGTATGTATACATATATTTATGTATCTACACCTACATATAATCACACTTAGTTATAGCCTGGGGGAAGGCAAGGAAGCGGGGAGGGAAAGAACAAAGTAAGAAGTGTATAGCAGAGAACAAAAAGAATCTACAAGGAAGCAAAGAAAAGATGGACAGCTCTCAATACAATATCTAGTATTTAATATATAAGCTTTTTTGAAATGGAAATTTATTACTTTATATTTTGAATCCTCTCTTATGTTCTGTTATGCATATGACATTTTTTTCTTTTTTCTTTTATATTTAAGTTTTAATATTTAAGCTTATAATGTTTTTTCTTATTATTTATTTGTTTTAGTAATTTTTTCTTATGTAGCCAAAAGGAGCTTCATTGACCCAAAAGCAGTGGGCTAACCCTGGAAGAAGGACTAGCAATTTATAGAGGGACAGGATTTTGTTGTTTTTTTTTAATTAATTAATTTGTTTTCAGTTTTCTACAATTATTTCTATATAATAATTTTTTTAAAAAAACAAGAATGATGTTCCATCACCTACTCAATTAATGAACCGCAACATTGCCAAGGTCCCACATACAAACTCTAATTTAATCCTTGCTTCATGTGGAGTAGTAACCAAGATGAAAGAGTGGTAAAGGGCCAACCATCCATTCCCCATGCCTTACTAGATGTTATACGATGATGCATAGAGAATGGAAGGAAGAGCTGGCTCTCCTTTCAAGTGGTGCAGCTTCCTGACTCCCTACCTCTATCATGGCTTGGGGAGTACTGAAGAGCCACTCAGGGTTTTTTGAGTCATACCAGTTACAAGTCCTTTCAGCAGTGAGCCACCACATGGCCTGAAGAAGCCAGGAAATTCATCATCCTCAGAAGGCAGTGCTAGCACTAAACGACCATAACCATAAAATCTCTTGAAGTTTCCGTAAGAGGGTTGAGGCGAAATGGGTAAATTTTCATTCAGTTGAATGTAGTTGGCTTTTTGTCTTTAATGTTACAGGGAGACAGTAGGTATTGACTAATGCAACAGCACTGACTAAAAAGGGAGTGTAACTGATCTAAAAATGTGGAGTATAAACATGGGCTGTGGACATTAGCGTAAAAAAGGCAGAGTATGGGACCTGGGTAGAAAAAGGGGGTTGTATCAAAAGTACAGAACAAAGGTATCCTACTAGGCTTGTGGGTCACATCATCTCTAAGTTTTCTGGACTACAGCAAAAAGAAACCAGGGTTTCTGTTAAATATGTATTATCACATCCAGCCAAGCATTAATAGGATCATTTTTCAAAAAGTTAATTCATTTGGAGAGCGTTATATCACTCTCACCCTGGGGAGTTCCTATCAACTGCAAACTTGTAAGGTGAGATTAGCTTCAAGCCGTACACGTGTTGCATCCTCCTTTCTTTCACTGAACACCTATTGGTAATGGTAACCTTTAACAAAGGCACGAATGGACAAGGTTTTCCAAGACTACTGGACTCTTTTTAATCCTTCTTCCTGTAAAAGAAATATAAGTATGTCCTTGTCAGGCCTTGAAATAAAGATGGAAGACATTACCTGAAGACATTTGTAGAAAGGCTGAATGGCTAAAATTAGGTGCTTTTAAATTATTCTTCTAAAATTACATATTTTTAACATCATCTTGATATTGGAAAAAGAACTGTGGAGTTAGATCACAAGACAATCATCCAGGATAATGACCTTATATTGATGTTTTCTAACATGATTAATCATTGATCAGAAAGCTGCCTTGTTTTAGTTAGATGAGGTGGTAATATATCAATGCTACATTTGATTAAGTAGAAATCTCAGCTTAATCTCCTACAAAAATGTGTTTCTTTGATCTCCACCTGCCCAAATGCCTGCTCAAACCATGTATTATCAAAGTTTAATTTTAAATTCAATTGGCTTCAATACTTTATCAGCTATGGAATATTAAGGTCGAGATTTTCCTTCCTGTAAAAATCAGTGAGATGTAGCTTTTAGACTGAAATATATCCTCTAAGTTTGGTGGTAGTGTTGTAGATGATACAGGCAAGAATTTTGGAACTTTCTTCTTATCCCAAGGTATTTTTATAAAGCAAGAGTTATTTCCTATGTGCCCTTCAAACTAACACTCCTTCATTCTCTAAGGGTAAGATTCAGGTTAAATTCCAATTGTCTCACTTTTCTGGATTTGTAATGGAATGGTAAAATCATCTTCACTGATCTGTTACCTGCAGGACTATTTGCCATAAAGTGCTTCTATACTTCTGGCAGACCCATGAACCCCATGATGGTAACCCTGCCCTTCCCTCACCCCCTCTTTCTCCCCATCCCCCTGACCCCTCTAGTACAGATCACAACTCCTGCGTTCTTTTTCATCCTGTGTGACTCTTCTCCATACCCCTACATAAATCCTTCATGGAGGGCCTATCTAACCCAATGCACATTTGCTTGTGATTCTTTGGACATTCTGTGAATACCCGTGAAGCCCTCAATCAAATGAGATAGCACTGGTAAAGTTCTTATCATAATGCCTGGCACATAACAGTTATTTCATAAATACTTCTTTCCTTTTCCCATTCCTTCCTAGATATATACCCAGTCCACTTCCTTGTTTTGTCCGATGATACCTTGGTGATATATTCTAAGCCCCTTCTGAAATATCAATCATCATTACTAATATCCCAGCTGTGATGTATCTTCCCTTATCATTTGATTAGCCTGCAATTTGAATTCTTTGGACATCATGGTTCCATTATTCTCAGATACAGAGCTGTGAGAATATAGATGTTTAAAGGTAGGTTTTTCGTGGTCTGAAGAGAAATTTCCTCTATGACATCCCTAACGAGTTATAGAGTACCAGTGACCCAACAAATACAATTAAGGAAAAAAGCAGCTGGCACAAGATGACTGGAGCTACCGTGTTCCAGAGAGCTTGGCACCTGGAGCAAGAAATCTCCCGAAGAGGAGGCATCTGCTCTCACCAGGCAGGGCTCAAACATAGGAAGAGAAAGAGAAAAGTTACTGAAGAAATTTCTCTAATTTGAAAACTGTGTGAGGTTTCTGCTTTGAAAAAAAAGAATCATGCCCTCCCTTCCCTGGCTTCCTGTCCCATAACCTTGGTATTTTAAGCTTTTGTGCCCACTCCTGTAAGTATGAATGAGCACTCCAGCTAGCACTCTGTGGTTCTCCAACCTTGCGCCCATTAGAGCCATGCTCAGCCAAGACCATCAGCTACCATGAGATGAGAGATCAGCCAGAGCAATAGTGAACAGCAGTCATGCCTGGCAGACTCTTATGTGCCTTTCAGAGACTACACATCCCTTGACATAAGCAGAGTAGAGACAGAGCAGGAGTAGGGCAGTGATGTCACCAGAAGACATCAGCAGTAACCAGTGTGTTGGCCGCATGTAATCTCTATGTGGGCTCCTCTCCATACATGTTACCTACATATATGGAAGTCAGCTCTCAAACATTTTTTTAAGATGACAATTCATTGTGATACCTCTTATACACTTTTATAACCAATTCCCAAATAGCGTAATTAAATCTGATTGTCATGAATATTCATGATCTCTGCTCCAACAGCAACAGCAGCAACAACACCAACAAAACTATATGTGCTATCCTTATAAATATCAGATTAGAATGCCTATAAACCCTCTAACCTGTCAAATAGCATATTTAAAGGTTCATCTTTTGGACAATATAATTTTAAAGTTTCTTATAGAAACTTTGGCCTCTTAGAGAGAATACAAGAAATTTTTAGTTTCTAAATATTTTACCTTAATATGTTATTATAAAGCCAGATTCTCCCACTGTATACTTTGGGGAAGTAAATTCAGCCTGTTGTAACATGGACTCTTTCAAGTGCTAACGTATTTAGTCAAATACTTCAAGACTGCCAGGGTAAGTGATTTCACCAGTTTGGGTTGCCAAATAGCAGCCTCTCTATTGAATTAGTATATGGTATGCTGAATTGTGGCTGAAAAATTCAACACACCATCACTAATGTTGTCTTGAGACTCTCTTAGTTTGCCCGGCTTGCTTTTGGACAACATGGATTCAATTTGTCACTGGACCCACATTCAAAATCTTTCCAAGGTGCGTAGTATCTAAGAACCCAGAGTCAACTCTATACTATAATGAGGCATCTATGTGAGTCCTTAGTGGAAAGAGTTATGCAAACCCAAGAAAAATGGTGACAGTCTACATTTGAAATAATTTCTTTATATGTATAGTAGTAAATTATTAGGAACTTCCAAGACTCAAGTCCATGGTGGAATTGAGTTATCATCTTTCTCATATCCAGAGTTATTGAGAGTTACTTGGATGATGTTATTTTAGTACATTCTAGTGCAATTTCAAAAACATTCAATAAACAGCACACGAAGAGATTTAGATCCTTTGGATGCTAATCCATAGTGTGTATGAATAGTTCTTCCCCACCAAAAAGCAATTTCCCGAGCCTTCTATGTCTCTTTGATCTTGTGATTAATCTGCCTTCTCTGATTCATCTTTCTGACACATCTGTTCCTATCCTGAGTCATTTCTGCTCCAAAGGACATCAGTGTTATTAGGTTGGTTCTGAAACCAAACTAGCCTAGCCTTAGGATCCTCTTTGCATTGCACTAACTGAACTTGAATCAATTCCTCTTCAAGGCATCATCTCATTACAGGTTATTCTTGATCTGGTGCATAGTACAGCAGAACTTTAACAGTTTTTAGCCAGCTAAGGACAGAAAGAGTGACTCAGAAAGTTATAAATCGGAGGCACAAGAAGACAGATAAACAACATTGATGCCATATTGCTGGTTAAAATGTTCCTTATGTGAATAAAGTAGTTCTTACGTTCTCCCATCTGACCTATGATATTTTCAAGTTTAAAAGTGTGTGTCTATAGGGGGTAGGGAGTGTGCTGTGGAAGGGGAAGTGAGAGATACAAAAGCAAGGACTATAGTTTTCTTTTTTTTAATTAATTTTTTTTCAAAGAACAAAGACCAATTTTCTCTCCCAGTGGGAGCACTGGGGGGAAAAGGAAAAAGAGAAAAATGAAATACTTTAAATAAATACACATCTTTGCCAATCTGATCTGGGGCTATGGACCAAGCATTATGACAGATTATTTGTCCTTCATTTCATAAAGGACCAGTAACATTGCAGGGCGATGCCTTGAGTCGTGCATGAATGGGATTTAAGTGAGGCAGGGTTGCACAGAGCTGTTCTTAGTCTCACTCTTTCTTCCAGTCATCAAAGTCCAGTGCCATGACACAAATCAGGATGACTGGCATTGATCTGGGATGTCTTCAACGTCTGATCAAGCTCTAAACGCTCTACACCTGCCTCAGTTGCCTTCATGGCGGTTGGAAAAAATTTTTCTCAATCACCCATTTCCACTGTGGAAAAGTCTTTCACATGCTTGGGGCAGACATCCTTCCAATTCATGTACAGGTTTGAGGGCAGCCAGTTACTTTCAAGCTGGTTTAACCTGTCTGCTGAGACATTTTTACTGGGGTGTGGTCACTGCACATACTCCAGCTTCTTGGAGCCATAGGTGAGAGTTGGGTGAACGGTAAACCCCAAAGATGGATGAGTAGCCTCATACTAGAGGTGCTAATCCTCCTTGAACACCCCATACATGCCAACTATGCTAAGTACTGAGGATGTAAAAACAACTGAGTTCCTACCCTCAAGAGCTTATCTTCTACTAGTCAGAAATATTCCTACATAGATGAGTAAATACCAAACATATACAATGGAACTTCCAGGAGCAGGAGAGAATACTAACAACTGGGTCTATCAGGAAGCAGTTTGTGTAGGAAGTGGCACTGGCTATGCCTTGAAGGGAACAGGGGCCAAAGGCATGGAGGTGAGAGATTAAAGGAAGTGAAGAGGAAACAGTAATACAATAGCTCTGCTAGAATTCGGGGACAGAAGATTATATAAGTAGTAATTAGCAGAATCAGGATTTGAGCTCATGTTTCCTGCCTCATGGTGCTCAGCATGATGTGCAAGTGAGGATTAGAGCATGGTATACACTGTGGCTAACAGCAAATTAACCATTTTCACTTTTAGCTGGAGAAGGTCATGCAATTGATCTAAATGGGTCCACTACAAATTTAGGTTATCTAATCTCAAGTGGGCCCTCACTGAAGCAAAGTAATCCTTTTAGTGCTCCCTAATGGATTCTTCATCCCACTCTCCAGGGCTGATCCCAACCTTCTTCTCTGCTCCAACTTGCCACAATTAACTCTCATTTACCCTCACAGCTGAGGACTTTAAGTCGGCCTTACTGAGAAAATAGAAGCACTTCCCTCTGAGGTCTTACTTCTCCCTTTTCTTAATCTCAAAATTCCTTGCCACTGTGCCCCACTGACTCCTCCTTTTCTTTAGTTGCTAATGATGAGATAGTCTTTTTTGCCCAGATCAACACCGGGATGTAGTTGTTCCCTGTAAACCACCTTGCTATTTTTTGTTTTTCAGTTGTGGCCAGTTCCTTGCGACCCCATGTGGGGATTTCTTGGCAAAGATGCTGGAGTGGTTTGTCATTTCCTCTTTCAGCTCATTTTACAAATGAGGAAAATGAGGCAAATAGGATGATGCCCAGGGTCACACAAGTACTTAAAGTGTCTGAAGCTGGATTTGAACTCAGGAAGTTGAATTTCCCTGATTCATCTAATCTGCCACTCTATCCACTATGCCATCTAGCTGCCCTTTAAGCCATGTTACCCTTCCCATCTTCTCCAGCATATGGCCCCCTCTGTCATACACTCCCACTTGTTGTTCTCTCCCTATCTACTCATTCTAGCTCTGTTGCCAAAAAACATATCCAAGTCTCCCACATCTTTAACAAGCCATGCTCTCAAGCTATCACCATCTATTTCTTCTCCCATTCTCAGCCAAACTTCTCAGGAAATCTGTCTTCATTCATTCCTCTTCTCTGACTCACTTCCTTTCCCTGGCAAGCTGGCTTTTGATGTCACCACACAGTTGAAAATGCTTTCTCCAAAGTTACTAATGACCCCTAATTGTTAAGTCTGAGGGTCTCTTTTCAATAGCCATCCTTCTGGACCTCTCTCTGGACCTGGGTACTATTTAGTTTCCTCCTGGAAAATAACTGTTCCCTGGGTTCTATGACTGTCTTCTGGTTTTCTCTCCATTAGTCTGACTGCTTTCAGCTTCTTTTGCTGGTTCTTTATCCATATCATGCCCTGAACTGTGAGTGTACACCAAGGCTCGGTCCTATGCCTTTTTTTCTTTCTTTGTTTCACTTGAGGACCTCGCCATCCTCAATGATTTTCGTTAATATCTCCCAGGAATATGAAAGTCTGACGTATATGTAAAGACCCAGTCTCTCTGCTTCACTTCAGGCTTGTTTTTTACCAAGTGAATGCTGGACATTTTAATCTATAGACATCTGAAACTCAAAAATGACCATATAAGGTAAGCCCCAAGGATGCCAGCCTGGACTGGGACCAGGACTCATCTCGATCTCAAGAGTCACTTCAGGTTCCTGATATTAGGGGAGAATTGGAACAATCCAGGGTTCAGCTACTATGGAGCTGGCATCATAGGGACCCTGGGATGGCTCAGATTCTGTCTGGGCAGAGGCCATTGTCTTACAGGGCCCTGTACCAACACCATCAAGCCTGAGCTCCTAGTGGAGGTGACTGGACCCTGCCTCTGGCCCAGGGCTTGTGGCCTTCTCCACTGGCCCTCTTCTTCTCACAGGCTGGACTCATTCCAGAGATGACACACTACAGAGATACAAAGGAGGACAAGCCATGAGGAGATAGAAATACCTTTAGAGAGTGGAGTGGTGAACTCTACACAAAGACAGGAGAGATCAGTACACTACATCAGTCATAGGGAAAAAAAGTCATGGAGGTAAAAATACAATACCCTAGCAGAGACTCTTGAGTCTTGCCGGCCCTCCTCTGCATAGAGCAACTTTCATTTAATGACTAAGCATGTACCATTTCCTCAATGAGTCATACACCTTACTTTGCCACCAAGAAGTATCTAGATTTTCTTTTCTTTTTTTTTTTTGTGAAGGGGGCATGAGGGAGCCTGGAGGCAAGGGAGGTTAGCTTCCCACCTCAACCAGTACCAGCTTCCATACACCCCCATCTCAGTAACTGCTCAGTATCCCCTCAGCAGGAGCAGGGAACTGTACCTATAGCAGTATCCTCAGTCCATGGGCTCCCAAAGCTGTTTCAAACTGGACAGTGGGCAGCTTGCTCCCCCTCCTTCCTGCTTACTCCTGTCTGATGGCGCCACAGCCATCCCTTTTACAGCCTTCAAGGTGACCTTGTTAAGATGACCCCAGGCTGGGGTCTCTCCTCTCCTAACCCTGTAGCCCTTTCTCCCCAGAACATGGGTTGACCTTAAGATCAGATTTGTCATTCAATGTGAAGGTCACATTCTCTTCCTGTGGCCTAGACCAAGGCCAAAGGTGCAGGAGGGAAGCACAACCTTCCCAGCAGGCATGAGGAGGACCATGGAGTGGGGAACATGTAGGTTACTGGTTTCTCATGTCCAGGTAAATATACAATTAGTGATTATAATAGGAAATATTCATTGGATGGACACTCACCCCCAAAACAGAAGAGGACAGAATGAATTACAAAGCACAATCCTATAATACGTTCTTTTCCAGGAACTATTTTGACTATAAAAAAACTTCAAAGTTTTTCCATACATAATCAATTATAGTTAAAATTAGAAGGAAAATCGGTAAACAGGGAAAAATTATTTCCAGCAAGACTCTGATAAATTTCAAATCCAAAATATTTGAAGAAGTTATTCAACTATAAAAGCCCAAGAACCAATTGCCAATAATTAGTCCAAGAATATGAACAGGCAGTTTGTAAAGAAAGTGATCAAAACAACCATGTGAACAAATGCTCTGAATCAAAAATAATCGTACAAGGGCAAATGAAAGCAACTGAGACTCCACCTGACCCTCCTTAGATTGGCAAAGGTGACAAAAGAAAAGTGACAAATGTTGGTGGGGCTGTGGGGAAACAGGCACACTGCTGGTGGAGCTGTGAATCAGTTCAGCCATTCATTTGGGAGAGCTCCCCCCCAATGTTACTGAACTGGGCATATCCTTCAACCCAGCCATTCCACTAGCAGGCCTGTACCCTCAAACTGTTCAAGAAAAGAGGAAGAGGATCCATATGCACAAAAATATTCACAGCCAGCAAAACTGGGAAACATGGTGGTATGTTCACACTGGGGAATGGTTAAACAAAAGATGGTATATGCAAGTAATGGAATATTATTTGCTATAAGAAATGATGAACTGGAAAGATCTTTATGGATAGATGAAGTGTAATGAGAATGGGAACATTCATGCAATGTTCCTTTGCAATACTTTTAGAACTCTGTTCAACGCAGTGAAAACCTAGAGTCCAGAAGACAGAACATAAAATGTTATTCATCTGTCACACAGGTAATGGACTTCAAATGTGGAAAGGTGGAGGGGGGCACACATCTTAAATATGGAATTTGTTTTGCACAATTATGAATAGCGATAAGGGTTTTATTTTTTGAGTTTTTGCAAGGGGCTATTGTTTCATTGAGAATGAAAGATCAAAATAGCAGTCAAAATAAATAGATATTTTTTTTTAAATGTAGGGATAGTGGTAGGAGAGTTAACACAACCAGAAAGGAATGTGTTATTCATCAGAAAAAAACTTGTTGCAACTCTTACCCTCCATTTACCATCTCTTCTTCTCATTTGAAATATTAGATTTATTTGTGGAAACACTTTTTAAATTTTATGGCATCAAAATTGTTCCTGTTCACAACCAACAAAAGGCACCGATTCAGCTATTGTAAAAGTATAAGGACAAACCATGGGAACCAGTTCTTTCTGAAGCCCAGAGAGCCCCTTGGGGGGCACAGGGAGAAGCTGTCGTAATGGGAAAGAACTTTGAATCTGCAAAACCTCTGCCTTGTTTACATCAAGGGGTTGGAGCACTTTCATTTAGGGGGATACAAGGTCTGATAGGAGAATTCCCCTTTACCAAAAAGTCCCTTAATTTGGTCACAGGAAGGTAGGGGAAGAGGATCAGATGTGGAACCAGGGGTGCTTAGTTCAAATATTTGACTCTGCCCTTAACTCACTATGTGACCTTGGGCAACTCCTGCGACCTCTGGGTAGCCTATTTCCCACCTGTGAAAGGAAAGTAGGCTAGAGGACCTCTGAGAAGAGCCTCCCACCTCAGACTGTAGGATCTTAGGCCCACTCAAGGTCTTGTCCTTTGTGTCCAGGACCTGTAACAAGGGCTATCAGAGAAGGTGGCCAGAGAGGAAGACTCATGTAAGAACCGAAATTTATGTACCTACAGGCTTTTGAGGGCCTTATAGACTCCTGCCTAAAGGCTTTGACCTTCAAAAGGTAGCCAAGGGCACTCTTGGTCCTCAACAGCTTTCTGTAATTCTGGGCATCCTCTTCAAGAGCAAAATCTCCTGCTAGAACTACGAGAAATGAATACATTTTTAAATATATATTTAAATATTAAAAAATATATCTAAGACAGCAGCGAATACTTATGGGAAACTCAGCTCTCTTAGGTTCTCTTTGACAAAGCCACAGAAACCATGCCATGTAAAGGATCTGGTCCATACTCTTCACTCCTAGATACATTCTAATTGGGATGGTGTGAGGATGGTCCTGACTGGGAGGGCTGAGATTTCCCAAGATGTTCCCCAACTCATTTGGGAATCCTCCTTTGGTAGGAAGGAACCTTTACCAGGCATCTGCAAGAGAAAAGAAGTGATGACCTTTCTCTGAATGGACTGCCCAGGTACCTCATTGTATACAAGCAATAGAACACCAGAGTCCTTTTGTGGACACAGGACTGGACTACCCCAATAAAGACAACTTCTCATTCCTGAGGGAGGAATGCTTTATTTGCATCTTCCATTTTCAGAAGGTTCACAGGAGATATAAGGAGTCAGGCTGTGAAAGCAGCCAAGAGAAAGGAAGCAAGCTTCCATATCCCAACACCAACTGTAGGGTGAGAAACAACTTAGCATGATGTACTTTGAAAATGACATCATGGGGACATCAGGGGACAGTTCAGGTTCTGGATGGGCAGGAGGTATTGTCCCAAAGATCCCTCTGCTTATCATCAGCCATCCTGGGGACAGCAGGCATCTGGAAAGTCAAACCAGGGAAGAAGGCCCTGCTCAAAGTCTCTCAGCCAAAGAGGCTGCCCCAGGCTAGACTCCATACAGATGCCCCATATGCCTTCAGCTACTTTCGTTTCCCTCCTGAAAGTGGGTATGAGGCACAGTCTATCACTGTGTGCTTTGTAGCTGCCATCATGGAGACTTCAGGAGACAGTTCAGATTCTAGCTGGGGAGCAGCCATTGTCTTGGAGCACCCCATGCCAACTCTATTATTACTATCAGCCATCCGGGGGACAGCAGGCATCTGAAAAGGGCTAACCAGGAAAGAAGGCCCTGGTCAAAGTCTCTCAGCCAAAGAGGCTGCCCCAGGCTAGACTCCATACAGATGCCCCGTATGCCTTCAGCTACTTTCGTTTCCCTCCTGAAACTGGGTATGAGGCACAGTCTATCACTGTGTGCTTTGTAGTTGCCATCATGGAGACTTCAGGAGACAGTTCAGATTCTAGCTGGGGAGCAGCCATTGTCCTGTAGGGTCCAGTGAAAACACCATCAATTTTGAGCTCCAATTCGGGAAGGTGATGGAGCTTGCCTCTCTCCCAGGGCTTTGCTGCCTCCTCTACTGGTACTCGTCTTCTCACAGGTTGAATCTATTCCAGACGTGACACCCTGCAGAGATCAAAGAAGGACAAGCCATGAAATGAGGTGACAATAATCACCTTTAATAAAAAAAGCTCAGTGCCAGTCATCCAAGTTAGGAGACTATGAAGATGGATGAAATCTAGATATTGGGATGGGGAGAATCTCCTGAACGCCTCAACCGTTCTTTGGCTATGTTGGTGACAGGTAAATCTCTCCTCTGAATGAGCCCATTCTGATCCCTCTAAATGTACTTTATTCTGTTACCTTAGTTTACCTATACCACCTGCTTAACTCAATTTCATTCCTTAGGGGATATATGATTATCACTCTGCTTAACTAGATTTGGTCATCATTCATGACGCTGACAGAAGCATGGCATTAGGAATCTTTTAATTTTGGTTAAGCTGTAAAGTAATGAATATATAAGACCGTAATATGTAGAAAATATTTCTGTCATTCTGATGGAACTTCGTCTCTAAAATGTCTCTAAAGAATCCTAATGTTGATTCAGAGGTTTTAGTTTTTTGAAGCCTGAACCCCTCCTGAAGCATAATAAAACCTGTAGTTTTTCCTCTTTAGTGTCGGCCTTGGGGTAGATCTACTGTGGCTGCAATTGCCTACCATGTGCACTCATGAAGGCAACATTTCTCCCATAACCCATATGGAAAACCTCCAAGTGACAGGCAGCAAGATTGGAAAGAGGAGACCTCTACTTCCAAAGCTCTCATGTGCTGTTACGCTCACTTTGGAGACATGCAACGGGAAAACCCAGCTGTGCTAAAAAGACCATTGCCCCAATGTCACACCAAGGAAGAGACATGTCTTCCATGTGTCTCCTCTTCACTTCTGGGTATTGATTGTTCATGTTTTTGGTCTCTGGCAGGTGAATCATCCTTCTGAGGACATCTGGCTAGCTTCCCAGATGTTCTGAGGAACACGGCTCTGTCATTCTGGGCTGCAAAGCAAGGGCTGGACTGAAAAGCTGGATTTTTACAGGCAGGATGAGACAGAGTTTTCCCCAAACCCTGTGTCATTTGCTTCACTATCTTGGGCTCTTTTTGCCTTGCTTTTCTGCAGATCTGGAAGGAACAGACTGATCTGTTGGTTGTGACCATAGTCTGATTCCAGGGTATGTGACACAACTAGGGTCCTGTTCTGGTTGGGTACCACGGATCTGACCACTGGTTCAGGACCTGGTAGAAACACTGCAGGGGTTCAGTCAGAGAGCCTTTCTAGTCTGGGCCTGTGTCCTACTGTGATCATTAGTGAAGAGATAGTGCTAAGAATGTGCATGTGGTCTACACTTCAGTGTACTATTCAGGACAGGTCAGAAGACATCTGAAACTTTGGATTGACATGAACATTTCTTTAGAGGGGTTCATTCAGTGAATTTGGTTCTAACTTGGTATGGGGAATTGGTTTCAGTGACTCTCATTTGGTTCCAAAATTAATTTTCTTTTGGATTCCACACATTCTGGCTCAAATATTCCAGAGGAAAATTGTCTTACTCTCAAGTATGGGATCTAGGCAGTCTGTTTCTTATAAAGACTCAGTTAGTTATAAGTTATCTCTTGGCTAATTTGGAAAAATTCCCTTTATGGAATCCCAATTGTCTAGGGCCCAATTTAAGAATCTTTGTGAAAATGTTTGGATAGGATTAACTTCAGGGGACATATATCCTTGGCTCCCAGATGAATCCTTGGATTTTAACACCCTATGTGAGAGGAGAGTGGCTATAGAAAATCACGTCCTTTACCAGAAGGCTTATTGGCACATTTTTGACAATCCTGAGCATTAAAAATTCTTTTACATAACTGAAAAAGAAGCTATGGCACCTTTCTCTCTAAGTGTATCTATGGGCTTTGATAGTAAGGAGCTAGAGTCCCGGCACCAATTCCCAGCAACATGCAACTATCCTATCCCTTCCCAAGAAAAGTGGTGTGAGAGGAAAAATAGCAAGTTCAAGGAACTTAGAATGGTGGGGAAGACTGGATTGATGCCACACATTTGGTATTAGCCTCTTCTAAGTTGCCTGCATCAAAGATTTTAATTTTTTTAATTAAAATCTTGTATGAACTTAATCAATGAAATGTCATTGAAACAGTTCTTCCTCCTTACTGTAATATATAACAAAACTCTGACGTTCAATTCTCTTTTCCAATAATCAGGGACTTACTTCTACTGACCCTTTGATCAGAATTCAGTGGGAAAGAAGATTTTAGAAAATGTAGGAACAGCTGCAGAATCCTCTTTTCTTAGTCTTCTTAGCCCTGACCAGACTGAGTAGGGAAAGCTAAGGACAGACAAAAAAGACTGGAAATCCTTTACCTGGTTTGTATAAATCTATAGCATTAAAAAATAATTATAGACTAAATGTGTAAATAAAAATGCACAGTCTTTACTATAAATTTCTGTTATTGTTTTGGAGATGCTGAAATATCTTGGTGATTTTTTTTAGGAGGGGGAGGGTGTTAAGTATCTTAAGATTACTTACAATACTTAAGATCTTTTTAAAAATCATTCTTCCCATTGAAGGATGATAGAATTATTGTTTTAGTGGAAGGTGATAGCAAGGCTCTGCTAAGGAAGCCTTAAAGTAAAGGTGAAATATGGTTTGCAGTGGGCATCCTTTAGACTTATCAAGTGAAAATTTAATCTTCTGAATATGTTTAAACTTGCCACTGTGTTTTCTTCTGTGAATGATCCTGCAGAATTTAATTGTTTTAGTAAATTAGAAGCAAAGAAACCTAAGAGAAATGGAAAGAAATGAAAAAGTTTTGTAATTAATAACCACAGTGTAAGAAAGTTTGTACAGGAGAAATTCGGTGAGGTGTTAGACTGGGGAAATGACTGAGAAATAAATATGAGATGGCTAAAACAGTAGTGAAGGGAAGTGGATGGATGACTCAGTGTAACAAGGAAGATACAGTTTTTACCCTGGTTGGTTTTAATCAAACTCCAACGGAAGAGAAAAAAGAGAAAAGGTTTAAAAAGCAAGTAAATGTAAAGGAAAATGGATGGAGAGTCAAAGCTCGAGTCTGTTGCAGAGACAGTGTGAACAGGTGCAAAAGAAGGGCTTGGAGTTCTAAAAAGAGGTTTGAGGATTTTGTTTTTTTAAATTCTCCTTGAGATAATGATATGAGAAACTTTCTATGCCTGTAAATTTGTGGACATCAGTTGAAGAAGATGTCGGTTAGTAGCAGAAGATTTAAAATATTCCATCAAGTTACAACATTTACCAAATGGAAACTATAGAAATGAATTTTGTAGAATGGAATTTGAGTATTGCGTATTAAAATTCAGTCTATGAAGGATCATTAGAAGGGTTTATTCCAATTTTTCTGTAGAGGATACAGTTAGAATATCATTATGTCTACAATTTCCACATTTTCGGAGAGCCTCATGGGTCCCAGAAGGAGGGAGGTGAGAACATAAGGCTGATACCATAAATCTTTGGAAGTAAGCTAACTGAAAGCAGCAGACCCTATAATTTGAGGTGAGGGTAGCTAATGGCCTATGAGAAAATTGAAATTTTGTATAATATCATGTATAATTGTAAATCCACATATGATTTGATTTTGTCCTAACACTAAAGAGACCTAATGTGGTCTCATTTAAAGTGAAATGTGTTCTCCTATTAGGATAATTGTGGTGTTTGATTTACTATAGGTAGATCAGAATTAATATAAAATATACATGATATTTGGCATTAAGGCAATATGCTTAGAACTATGAAAAAGAATTAAAAATGCTTCAGAATTCCTCTATACTGGTTTTTGAATATGACTACTAGAGAATGACAAATATCTATTCATAGATGAAGTGATTTTCTCTGTAAGATGATTTGGAAATGCTTTCAACTGAATTTGGCAGTAAGGTTTGTTTTATGCTTTACAAAATCCTTAATATTGCTTATATTATTGTTACTTATGTGTGTTACATAACTATGTATAGTTATATTTATTTTATCATTCTAATTTTGTCTTGCATTATGATTTTTCGGAAATCATTGTATAAAAATGGTGTGAATTTGAAAAATAATACATACTAGAGTGAAGTCTCAGAAAAGTAACATCTTTTTCAATCTGTATGCTATTAGATTATGAAATGAATGTAGTAATAATAGTTAAAACTGTTAAGTATTTATTTGGGCATATTTTAATTTAAGAATATACTACCACCACTTGTAGCGGATGGCCCGCATCCCTACATGGCTCGGTGATGTGGTTGAAAGAAAAGAGTCATGGGAGGTGGGAAAAGATAGACCAGTTCCGTTTATTGATCTGAGGGTTAGGGTTTATATAGACAGAATCTGCAAGTCTACGTGACATTCTGCTCATCTCCTCTCCCAGTGATTTGGCCAGACTTACTGTCTTTACAGGCTATTAGCCTAGAGGACATCTATTTTACATATTCCTTGTTTTCTGTAGTTCCCACGTTTGTCTCACGGGGACAGCAACATCTGGGGGGCATGGAGAGCCATTCCGGATGATAATGAGCACAGTCTCCAAGAACAGTTTGCCCGAAGGTCTTTCCTGATCTTGTCAATAGCACTCCACCCTGGTCCTCAATAACCACTACTACTACTCCTACTACTACTACCTCTACTACTACCGCTACTACCACTACTACTACTACTACTCCTACTACTACTCCTCATGATGATGATGATGTGACTCTTGGGGAAAATACAACAAATCATGTAATGAAATCTTAATCTTGATGACGGAATGTCATGAAATTCTAAAGTAATAAAGTGGTATAATATGAAACTAGGGCCTCAAACAACTGAAGTGTGGGGATTTACAAGTTTCTTTCACAAAGACTGCTTTTTATCTGACAGACTGTTTGGCCATTGCTTATGAAAGTTATGAACTGTGTCTAAAACAGTATGTATTGAAGTTACATATTTAAGCCAGTTTAGTCTTAATAGAACCTAGATTTAAGGATTTATTTTTGCCTTAGGGCTTAACACACAATACCCAAAGACATGAATATCAGTCAGCATGGAGGCTTGTAGTGGTCAGTGATTTCTGGCTTTTGAGTGAAACAGCATATATTTGCATGTATGTGATAGGTTTCCAAATTTTTCTATTAAGGATAACAAAAGGATAAGTAAACACAGTATCCCTAGATTACACACACAAGCACAGACAAATACACATGCATGCATGCATACATACACATAAATTGTATGTATGTATATATTACAGAAAAAATTGTGCATATGCTAAATTTTTATTTTAATCCTAAAGATAGTTAAGAACAAGACTGAAAAAATAGAACAATGTATGGAACATTCTTCTGGTTCAATTAAATATATATTTTTTTTGTTAAAAAAATAGTTAGTTCTTCTTTCTTTCCTACTCTTCCCCACTGGAAGATACAGGATATGATTATGTTTTAGTATTAAGTTCTCAAAACTGGATTAAGGATATGTAAAATTGCATTGTAAAGAAATGTTAAAATCATACTTATTTTCATGTTTTTAAGTCTCTAAGGCTAAGAGACAGAAAGGCTCATTTTCTAAGCCAGGCCCCCATGGATGCTTTTCCCTTTAGTCTGAAGACAGCATTATTCATTTCAGGAACAGGGCTCAGGTAAAAAGAGCAAGTGTTATGTAAAAACTGAAATTCTCTGAACTTTCAGGGGAATTATGGGTTCTTAATTTGATGATCTTTTTAGAGTTCTGTTGTTAATAGGATTAGCTTCAAGAGATGTGGACTGGTTTTCAACACTCCAACTACTGGAAGACCAAATTTAAGAAGTTATGTTAGGCCTTACTAAATTGGATTAAGTCTTCTCACTAGCAGGTTTTAGCAGTACTGCCCAGGGAACCTCTATAAATGATTTGGAATCAGGAAAATGGATCTACTAGGAGGAGGAGCCTCCCTCCAGAGCTGCCCTGAGGATGAGGTCTATTCCAGTATTCCAAGTGAAAATGTTTCCAAGGATCAGATGTGGCAACCCAGGACAGCTAAGATCCAAGATGAAATAAGCTGATTAAATGGACACTTGGAATGGGTTGCCAGGGACAAGCTTGATCAAGATCTTATATTATTTAATATATTTCTCTTGCTTTAATGCCTTTAATTTATCTGCAGAGTTGCATGTACAAATTCTAATGTGGGCACACCAATTTTTAATTAGGTGAACAGAGCTATTACAGACTTATTTATGACTGAAATTGCAGATTTTGATGATAAGCATGGGATCAGGAATTTTTTTTAAGGTTTTCTCAACTAAAGTAATGTCCAAGAGTGGAATATAGCCTACTTTTGTCTTTAAGAAGTCTTTTTAGAATCCTAAACTTTATTTAGGGTTTTATGCTTTTTAAAGCCTGAATCTATGCTTTAGCATGCAAAATCTAGGTTTTTTATCAACTGAGTAGATATCCATGACTAGACTCAAAAAGGAGATATCCTCCCATAACAGATGGAACCATTTTTAGGCAGCAGATTGAGAGAACTTACAACAAAGACATGAGAGATCATTACTTTATACACATCATGGGTGTTAAAAATCCTGTGGGTAAAAATATAATTTCCTAGAATGTTCAGTCCTCCTGGCACAGCCTACAGAGGCATAGAGGGGGACCTCACCATAATAGCTAATCACATACCTTATTTTAGGGAA
Source organism: Bettongia penicillata ogilbyi (assembly GCA_023548195.1). Lineage (NCBI taxonomy): Eukaryota > Metazoa > Chordata > Mammalia > Diprotodontia > Potoroidae > Bettongia > Bettongia penicillata. The sequence goes on along the minus strand of JAJHZJ010000634.1, from coordinate 973,350 downwards.
GCAGGTGCCTAAGTTTGTCACCAATAGCTATTTAGATTTTTTTTTCTTTTTTGGTGGGGCAAGGGGGAAGTGGGTAGAAGCTGGAGGACCTAGGCATTTCAACTGATTTGTGGATGATTTCCTCTCTGGTACTTGAAACTTTTCTCCTCTCATCTCTGCCAACATATCCCCCCTCTCCACCCTGTCATGCCACTAACAACTCAAGTCATGCCTTCTCAGCAGCAGCAAGGACCAGCACCCATAGCTGCCCTTGGGCTTCCACCGAAAGGTCTCCCTGCACATGTTAATCAGGGCAGGGGTCAAACGTGACCACAATGACCCTGCTGATGGAAAGGTCTGAGGCACATGCAGTGACCTCTGCCAGCCCTACTTCTCTCACAGGCACCACGCACTGGCAATGAGGGCACTTGTCCAGGCAGGGGCATTATCCCCCTGGCTCAGCATCTCCAGCCTTTTCCCAGCACAGTCCTTGGAGACACACGGGGACATAGGGGACATAGGGAAGAAGGATGTTCACATTCCCATCCATGAATCAAGGCCTTCTGCTTGGGCCCATCACATGCCACACTGTCAGCCAATAGGCACCCAGAGCCGTTTGAAGTGAGCCAATAGGAGACTTTCCTTCCCCCATTTTCCACTCTCCTTAGCAAGAGGTCTGCGGCTGCAGGCCGTCATTTTACAACCCTCAAGGTAACCTCGCAAAGAAGGGGATACCAAGGTGGATCTCAGAAAATGGAGCCTAGACTGCGCTGAGCTCCTTCTGTACAGTCTCCTACCCTTTCTCTGTGGCTTCTTTTCCCCCTACCTCTTCCTCAGAATCAAATTTTCCTCCACCATCCTCACTGCCACCCCTACCCCTAGAGGCTTGTCCTCTGTCACCTCAAGGTCGAGGCGCTGGTCAAGGTCATTAAGGGGAAAAAGGAATGATGGGCAGTCTTGGCCTACCCCTATGGTCACAATCATGGTGGGTTTGGGGGTCCCCGACTTCTTACCTCCAGGTGGTGGGGCTGCTATGGCTGCTGCTGCCGCAAAAGGCCTAACGCTTGGTCCTTCACCACACAGGGTTCCCTCCCTGGGGCTCTGCTGAGGTGCTGGAAGAAGGGGCAGGAATCTTCGCCTGGGAAGGGTCCTTCTCATGGAGGCCCCTATGCGTGAGTTGCAACAATGGCTCCCTGACTCCCCCGCCACCATCACTCCTACTTCTACAGCCCTTGCAGCCCAATTCTTCCACCTACCCGGTCGCAGGATAAACAGGGGAATGAAACCTACGTTAAGAACGCTTGGCCCCTAAGGCGAGGCCCTGCCCCTTAGCACGAGAACCAGGCCAGACTTGTTGAGGCCCGACCTCAAATCCCCCGAAAGGAGCTAGAGAGTTGACCTTTAATCTCCACCTTCCTCAGCACCTCCTGCAGCACAGCTCCTCTTACCACACTTCCCCCCACCATGATTCCTACTACCAGCCTCGGGACTTACACTCCTCACTGGCTAACAGCTCCCCCCAACTCCTTCCCTCCCCACCCAGCTTTCTTTTTCTGATGGAGGTTTCTTGGCCCTGCTTGACTACCATCTGAAAATTTAAAAACAAAACAAAACAATTAAGCACCTGGCAAATGAGGGCTCTGTCCATTCAAGGAAACCCTCCCACAAAGACAAGCTTCCATTCCTCTCCATCAGCTGCTGTGTATTGTAGGGGGAGATTCTGGAAGGCACTTGCTTTTTTTCTCTGAATCTGCTTGAGCCTCAATCTCCTTCTCTGAAAAATGGGATCATAATACCATTTTTATTCCTGCCCTCCCTGGGTTGTTAGCAGGCTGAAATCTCGTGATTTGAAGTTGTTACTCTTGGGTGGAGGTTATTAAGGTTCCCAAGCTCTCAAGGTAACACCTTGGCCACCCTCTGGCCTGGCTTGGCCAGCTCACCCCACCCCCAACTTGCTCTTTCCTCTGGAAAGTCTAGAATCGAACAGATGTTCACATCCTCTTTAGCTTCCTCTGAAGCAGTATATGAACTGCTGTCCTGTAACTGAATGATACTTTGTGACTGGGAAAAAAAAAAGGAATTGCAGCTGTTTGCTGACATTCTAAATTCTTCTAATACAATTTTATTTATTACTCTTGTTGTCATTCCATGGGTGCCCTTGAAAATCATAACTCTTCTTTTTCAGAGATGACCACTTGGGATGACATAAATTATTACAGACTCTATCTTTTCACATAGTTAGCCAATAAAGAGCTTTGATTTGCACACCTTACATAATCGTGATGGGATCAAAAAAGGTATATAAAAACAATTTTCTTCAGTAACTGGAAATCCAAAATCACCAGTTAATAAACTCAAATTTCACATAATACAGTATGCTATCCAATTACAACATTTACCAGATGTAAAATATAGAAATAAATTTGCAGCATGTAATTATGTGAGCAAAACATACTAAATCTTGTCCTTGAAGAACCAATAGAAGGGTATAATAAAATCTTTAGGTGAGGAACATACATTGATAACTTCAATACTATGTGACTGAAGGTCTTTTTATAATTCCCATGCTTCAGAAGACCTAAGAATATATCCCAAAGGCGTTGAATGGGAAGACCAAACCTGCCCTATTAATCTTTGACAGTAGACATACTGAAGACCAGCTAGGTTTATAATGTATAAAAAAGTGGTACTGAATGACACTTAAGAAACTTGAGTTTCTTTGTTGTACCATTTGTAACTATACAAATCCAGATTTGACTCAAGTCCTAAACAAAATTCTTATGCGGTCGAATTTAAAGGGAAATGTGTTCCCATTAGAGCTTATATGATAATTCTGATATTTGACCCCCTAAATAAAACACTTTATTGGAAAATACACTTAAAAATTGCCATTAAAGTAATATGTTTATAGACCTTTCAAATTTGATCAAATATTTTATTCTCAAAATCAAAGCTAACGTATTCACTAAAACTATTTATATGTTTACCAGCTTACAGTTTACATAGGAAATTTGGCAATTTTGTGTTTTGAAATTATGGTTCTCTTAAGTGCCAATGCTTTAAAATAACATTCTTGTAATTTTTCACAATTTTGCGATAGAGTATTATTTTGTTATGGAATTTTGACTGCCACATTCTTACTTCAGTTCTGCATTTGTTTATGAATGATTTCAGGAGGAATCAATGTTTGTCCTTTGTACTTGGAGAGAACCAATGACATCATCAATGATTGATAGTAGAGGTTGAAGATGCCACACGCTGGACTCATCCCACACTTGAACCAGGAAAGAGGTCACAAAAGCTACCAAGGCCTGAACTATTGGAAATGTCTCTGGGTCTTTAGTTGAGGATCCATGAAAAATAGGAAAGGAGGGCAGGAATGTCACACTAGAGCAGCATCTGTATTCTAGTACACAATCCCTCATCATGTAGTGTAGGGAGGCAGAGATAATGGCTACTCCTAACCCACATAACAGCCAATCAGAGTTTTCCTCTTTAACCAGTGACCTCAGACACTGTCTTTAGAGATGGGTCAGTTAGTCAGTCTTTCTCTGGCAAAGGGGCCTGTTGCAAGACAGAGCCATCTGGAGAATGGAGCCACAGCTTACCATACAATAACCCCTAAGGAGATAACTAGTGTTGCTGACTATATTTAGCAACCAACCTCCACCATTTACCTCCAACAACTTCAGTATACATCACAGACTGTATATAAGATAGACTCTCCAGAGGCCTTCTCAGACTCTTCCCAAGGAGTCCTTGAGGGGACTCTGAGTCAGAACTCTGAGCTGCTCTCTGGACTGGACAGGTCCCTCTTCTATGTAGTCCACCCCTGGATGACAAGACAATGAGACTCAGGCTGTGGAGGCCCATCCCCACATGAGGAACTGGATAGTTCCCCCTTTTCCTCTGCCCCCTCCTGCCTGGGGGCTGTTCCTCCCCCTCTCCCTCCTTAGGGATCTCATGTGGTCTGAAAGATCGAAGCAAGGAGGCAGAGGATTGGAGGAGAGCTTTCTTGCAAGATGGAGTGTACATGGTATTGCCCTGCCCCGGTGAATGGGGGAGGTTTCCAATGTTTCCGTTTCCCACCTCCTAGAAATTCCAAGGTTAGGATTAGCTCAGTGGGCTAATGATAATTCATAGTAATAACATACTCACTTCAAATGGCTTCAATTTTCTTAATAAAGGAAGAGTTGAGGTCTTTAGCTGAGAGGGGGAGGGTGCAGACATGGAAGCCTGAGAAAGGAAAGAAGGCTTGGACTAGTTTCTGGGAGGAATGAGATAGAGAATGATTTAGGAAAGAATTAAAAAATTCCTTTTTGCACTGAAGGCTCAGTTGCATAAACATGAACTTGTACCCAGTCTACATGGTTGTATGACTTTATCTGGCTTCATCCAGCAGGACATTAGTGGAATCAAATAGGCCAGTGGTAGTAATAATAGTTCAGGACTGAGGAGACTTTAACCAGGGTTACCCCGGCCCTGAACCTCCCACCCCTTTCCTCAAAACAAAGATTACTTTTCCCTGAAAAGTGACAAAGCTGTCCTTGGGACCTGCCTCTCTTGAGGAAGCTTCCTAGTCCATCATCTAAGAGCATAAAAAGACCCAATCATGTAGGGAGAACTGACCTTTCTGACTTACTGGATCATATCATCATCATCATGCTCTCTTAATAAGTTTCATCTCCATTTGGAGATGAGTAGATCTGAGCTTACAGAAGCTAAATATCCCAGGATCCTTGAGGTTTACGAGAAAGTTGACCTACTTTTCTTAACTGTTCAATGACTTAGGAGTCATTCCCAAAAGGATTCTGAACCAACTGGGTACTGGTTCCAGGCATGTCCCCACCAGGAAGTGATAAGATTGGCTTGGACACAGGCGTGAGGGATTCTTGAGCAGAGGGCAGTGGAGAGTTGAACTGGCTAATGATACTGTTGAGACTGATGAGGGAGGAAATTAAAATCAGGGCAGAAATGATGACCCCAGAAAATACTGAGGGATGAAGAGATGGGATGTTTTAGTGAGAAAAAATAATAAATTTATCCTCTGTCTGAGGATAGAGAGAGATGAAGTGACAGGCACATGTGGCCAGAGAGAAGAATGTCATAGTTTTCATTACAGAAGTTGAACATTTTGGTGAATTGTGAGATCTATCATGTGATTAGGTCTATAGGTGTGTATAGGTGAGTATAGGTGAGGTTGATTAAAGGGGTACATCATGGGTTATTTAAGGATGTTGAGGAAATTGGAGGCTAGAGAGTGTGAGGGAATATTAGATCCCCTAATATAAGGGATTATGCGACCCTGGACAAGTCACTTAACCTTTGCCTGCTTCAGTTTCCTTATCTGTAAAATGGAAAGAATAATAACACCTACCTCCCAGGATTGTTGTGAGGATAAAGTAAAATATTGGTTGGTATACCTTGAAGCATTATGTAAATGTTAGCTATTATTTACGTTGCTCTGGAGAGACTGTAGGAGTTCAGGGCCGATCTAATAGTGGTTGGTACCTATGCTACCATCCCAAGAAAAATCTCATTACCAAATCCAATAGCACTTCATAATCCTTATCCTTGCATGTTCTGGGCCTTATTTGACACTGTACCACCCTCTCCTCCGGGATGTTTTCTTTTCTCTGAGTTTTCATGCTGTTTTTCTGTCTTGGTTTTCCTCTTACGTCTGACTACTCCTCTGTCTCCTTTCTTAGATCTGTTTCAATTATTATCTTTATGCTAATGGTTCATCTTTCTGTCTGTTTATCCATCTATCCATTTGTTTATCTATCTGATTATCTGTTTATCCATCTATATCTGTCTATCTATCTATCTATCTGTCTGTGTATCTATGTATCTATGTATCTATGTATCTATGTATCTATCTATCTATCTATCTATCTATCTATCTATCTATCTATCTATCTATCTATCTATCTATCTATCTATCTATCTATCCAGGGCAGCTAGGTGGTGCAGTGGATAGAGCACCAGTGCAGGAGTCAGGAGGACCTGAGTTCAAATCTTACTTCAGACACTTGACACTCACTAGCTGTGTGACCTTGGGCAAGTCACTTAATCCCAATGGCCTCAACCTGGGTCATCTCCAGTCATCCTGATGAATATCTGGTCACTGGATTCAGATGGCTCTGGAGGAAAAGTGAGGCTGGTGACCTGTACAGCCCTCCCTCACTCAAAACAAGCCATGTCATTATTTCTCTGATGGCATGGTCTTTGACAACGAAGAATGAACCACACTATCTGTCTGTCTGTCTGTCTATCCATGTTTCTCCCCTGAGCTCCAGCCTTATATCTCGCACAGCCCATGGAATCTTTGAAACTGGATGAATAGTAGGCATTTCAAACTCAGCATTTCAAAAATAGATCTCATTATGTTGTCCTCCAAACTTACCTCTTCTTGAGAGCTTCCCTATTACTTTAGAAGGTGCCATCATTATCATAGTCACTCAGGTCCCAATATTGGCATCACCTTTGATACTTCAAGCTCATTTCCCATCAATTCAGTTACTTGGCAAATCCTATCCCTCTACCTGCACATATGTGGCCACTTTTCTAGTTCAGACTCTCATTTTCCCTCCCCAGGCCCCACCCCCCATAGATTATTGCAATAGTCTTCTCACTTGTCTCTCTGCCTTGGGTGTCTCCCTACTCCAATCTGTCCTCCACCGAACTGCCAAATATAGCATAGCTTTAAACACATAACCCCTCTACTGATTAAACTTCAGTGACTCTGTATTAACTCTAGGAAAAAATATAAAGTCCCCTATTGGGTACTTAAAGCTCTTCACAACTTTTCCTTCCTACCTTTCCAGACTTCTTATACATAATCGGCCTCTGTGCTATCTGTGGTCTGCTTATATTGCCCTCCTTGTTATTCCTCCAATATGGCCTTCCTTCCCCCATCTTTGTGCTTTTTGGATGACTTTCCCTCATACCCTCCCCTTCATAGACTCTCTAGCTTTCATTCTTAATTCGACTGCCATCTACTACAGGCCTTTCTTTTTTTCTCTTTCTTTTTTTAAATTTTATTTGTTTTCAGTGTTTTACAATCACTTCTATATAACTTAGATTTTTTTGTCCCCTCTCTCAACTTCCTTCCCCTCTCCCTCCTCCTCTCTCCCCAAGTTGGCATACAATTTTGTATAGGTTCTACACATACATTCCTATTAAATACATTTTCACCTTAGTCATGTTGCATAGAAGAATTAAAATGAATGGGATAAATCATGTAACAAACCAAAACATAATACAAAAGAAAATGATCTGCTACAATCTGTAATTGAATTCCAAAGTTCTTTCTCTGGGTATGGAAGGCATTTTGCCTTAAAAGACCATTGGGAACTTTTTGAAGTCCTTGCATTGCAATGAAGCTCCAAGTCTACCAGAAAAAACTCTTACCATAGTTGTTGCTGTGCACAAAGTTCTCCTGGTTCTGCTCCTTTCGCTCAGCATCAGATCATATAAGTCTTTCCAGGCATCTCTGAAGTCTTCCTGTTCATCATTTCTTATTAGCACAATAGTATTCCATTACATTCATATACCATAATTTATTCAGCCATTCCCCAATTGATGGACATCCCCTTGATTTCCAGTTTTTGGCCACCACAAATAGGGCTGCCATAAATATTTTTGTACATGTGAAACCCTTTCCCATTTTTATGATCTCTTGGGGATACAGTCCTAGTAGCGATATTGCTGGGTCAAAGGGTATGCACATTTTTGTAGCCCTTTGGGCATAGTTCCAAATTGCTCTCCAGAATGATTGGATCAGCTCACAGCTCCACCAACAATGAATTAGTGTTCCAACTCTCCCACATCTTCTCCAACATTTATCATCCTGTTTTGTCACATTAGCCAAGCTGATAGGTGTGATGTGGTATCTCAGAGTTGTTTTGATTTGCAAATCTCTAATCACTAGTGATTCAGAGAATTTTTTTCATATGACTATAGATAACTTTGATTTCTTCCTCTGAAAACTGTACAGGCCTTTCTTAAACTCTGCAACTGTTGGTATCTTCCTATTTAAGAAAATTTTCCTACCCTTCTAGGGTGCCCCTTTGGAGGAAGCCTGGCTATTTGGGCAGTGGGGAAACTTGCTTTTGATGTCACAAGGAGGGTCACTGGTCCAAGGAATGCTCCTCCAGTGCACCCTCCCCAGAGGGAGCCCCAGGAACTGATGCCTATGGAAACATGCCCATCTGACCAGGAGGGACAATGGAGGAAAGATTGCCCCTTAGGTTGGAAAAGTGGTTGAGCTGCCCCTCAGTACCTTGTCCTCCAGTCTTCTCAAGACTTGGAAAGACAGGACACCCTGGGTGCTGGCAGCACTCCCACTTTCTCCACCTTTTTCACCAAGCCCGGGACAAAAATTGAAGCTGAAGGTAAGGTTACCTACTTCAACATGGCTACTTTCTGTTTTAACCAATTACTCTGGCCCTACTTGGCCCTCAACCAGTGGGGTCCTGGGCATTGAAAGGGAAATTAAGAGATATCTCCAGACATACTCCCTCCCCTGTCAATTTGAGGATCGGTTACTCCTTCCTTATTATCTCCTCTCCCCTTGCCCTCTTGTTGGGACAGGACCTGATGGTGAAATTGGGGGGTTAATTTTCTCTAGTTAAACCTCCCATCTCCCTTTTCCCTTTGTTCACCAGATCTCCCCATGTTCACTTGAAAGTTGGGAGATAGTCGGGCCAAGTGTGTGGGATCCGAGAATTCCTTCTGCCACCCCAGCTGTTGTTTGCCTCCCAGACCCTAACATGTTCCCCATCAAAGTCAATATCTAATTAAGCCCAAGGCCTGGGAGGGACTACGGCCATTAATTGTTATACAAGGCACTGCTTCACTCCCTGTGTAGTGGGATCCCAAGCAAGCTAAAATTTTTGAGACTTTGAAAACTAAACCTAATCTAGAAAAACCATTCACTCTGTATGCTGGTGAAAGGAGAGGACAGACTTTGGGAGTCAATCCATTCCTTAGCACCTGATCCCAAGCCAGTTGATGTTTTATTTACTCAAAATATACTTTCCATATTCTATATGCCCATGGAGCAATTTGGAAAGGGGATATCTGACAGAAAAAAAGTTCCCCTTTCAAACATGCCCTTCTATGTTTTGACTTTGCCATAGTCATCTTTAATTTTCTCCAAGGAAATTGTCTTATATGCCAGGGAAATTGTCGTTTCTTTATACTCTTTTTGTGCCTATTTGGTCCTTGTTTGCCTAACTTTCTTGACCGTTTTGTCTGCTCCACAGTCAAAGCCATCAACCTTCAGATGACTGCTCAGGCTATGTGCCACTTGAAGAGAACCCATCGAGGCAGGGACAGCTCTGTGCCCCTTGCCAGCAGGAAGCAGTTTCCTTTACCCCAAAAGAATTTGAGTCCCATTTTTTGAGGGGGGAATGATGGGGTTCAAACTCTGGGAACCTCTTTGAACTCCCCTTGAATATTTCCACTTAATCTGGCATTTCATTCTCAAATCTGTTGCCCTTGGCCTAGCCTGGCCCTCCGTTGTTGGTTACCTCTCGATTGCCCTACTTGCTTCCCACCCAAGCCCTGCATTGTCTGATACCTCCTAACTGCCTCCAGCTGTTTCCCACCCTTGATTACATCTCTAGTAACTATCAATCTCATCAAGATCCTTCTTAGACCCTCCTCCCAGGCTACTAGACCACCCTAGATCTTTTCCAAGGATTTTCTGTATATAAGTTCCATCTTGCCTCCATGAAGGCACTCAGATTCAATCCAGCTCAGACTCTGTCTAGATGAGATTCTATCTGGCCCACTTGTCAATACAAGCATCACAAATGTTTAGACTCCTTAAGAGTCAATCCGATATGGTGAACCTTTAATAAACTTTGTTTTACTTTGGCTAGAAAAAAATTCCATCTCTCCTGAATATGATCTTTTATATACCATTATTATGTCTGTTGGCTCCTCCGTTAGGGTGGAAGCCTTTTGAGCCCAAGGACTCTTTCTCCTTTGTATCTCTAGCCCCTCAGCACAGAGCCCAGCACAGAATAAGCCCTTAAGAAATTCATGTTGCTTGACTGAGCTATTGGATTCTCCTAATTTACTAAAAACGGAAGAGAATTGGTCCCCGATTCCTAAACATCTCTTTCATTGAAAACACTGTAGAATTTTGCTGAGAATCAAGTTTAACCTCATTGGCATATAGTTTGGTAACTAGAATCTCTACAATTTAAAAAATGGGACAATTGTCCTTTAATCCTGTTCTGTCTTTCTCTTTCTCTATCACTTTATAGAAAATCACTGAGAGTGACTTAGCAGTCACATGTCTCAATTGTTTCACTGTCCTGGAATGTATGTCATTAGTGCCTGGTGACCTGGGACTTATCCAGTGCATCTGACCATGTCCTTCTTCCTCACACATTTCACAAAATCTTAGAACTTCCATGTCAGAAGGGACCTCAAGGACCGTGAGGTCTAACTCTTTCCTGAATACAATTCTCTTACTACCATCCCTGAGAAGTGGTCCCTAAGCCTTTGATGGAATATTTCTCCTGAAGCCCCACTCTGCATACTCTGCTTTGGCCCAGTTCTTCTTGTTAGAAGAGCCTTTCAGTCCCTGAAGCCCAAAAGGACCTTCCCCCATTGCACCCAACGCTGCCCTTTGGGACCAAACAGAAGAAAGAATCTTGTATTTGTTGTCCATAGTTCTTTTTAGGCTATTTTACTCTTAGTAAAGAAATAGAGGAAATCCAAGCCAATGTTTTTACTTTTGCTTCTCAGGGAAGAACACACCATCATTTCAAAATATCAACTTTGAAGCTATTTGTCAATGAAAATCCAGATTAACCTATATTTCTGTGAAATATTTAGAAAAGTAGGATGAGTATTATTTTGAAATAAATTTCTGTGGAGCCCATGAAAATGTGAAAGAATATAATGAAAAGTTTACCATAGCTCACAGCAGTGAGATGAGGTTTGAAGTACTTTTGAGTATGAAAGATTCCCACAAGAGGCATATCTTCCCACCCCAGTCTCACATCAAAAAAAAAATCACTTTTCAATAATTCCCTTTCTTAGGCTACATCTAAATCTGGCTATATATCTTGTTTCTATATTCAGACTGATGGAGTCTTGTAAGAAGAATTCATGAGTACTGGTTCATTGAGCGAATTACTGGTGTAATACTGGAGACCCCAGGAAAGAGCAGCTTAGAATTCTTTCTTTCTCTATTAGCTTGTTGAAGAATTTGATCTGCCTGAACACCTGCTAGACCTACAAGAGGCTTCAACGTATACCATTTTGTTTTGGTCTCTTCCAAATATTTCAATCCTGGGTCTCACATTTAGCAGCTAAAGTTACTACTGTGATTAATCAATGAGTTATTTTTCTAAAGTTATTTGAAGAATGAAAAGATAAATATGTGACAATGTCCTCAATGAAAGCTATCCTCAGTCTATCTAGAGAGTGGCATTCTGATACATCAGGTTATGGCGTGAAGCACAACCTATTGTTGTCCAGTCGTTTCAGTCATGTCTGACTCTTTTGGCCCCATTTGGGGTTTTCTTGACAATGATACATGAAGGGTTTGTCATTTCCTTCTCCAGCTCATTTTAAAGTTGAATGAGGCAAATAGAGTGAAGTAACTTACCCAGGGTCACACAGATAGTTCGTGTCTGAGGCCAGCTTTGAACTCAGGAAGAGGAGTATTCCTGACTTCAGGTTCGGTGCTGTATCTACTGTGACACCTAGTGGCCCTGAAGTGCAATCTAATAATCAACACATGCAATTATCTTTTTTATTAATGAATTCTAGCTGGGAGGATTGTGGTCCAATTCTCTGAGGGTAAATGAAGCTTAAGCACTATTCTAGTTGGGACGGAAGGCACCATTTTTCAATGACTGATTCTCCTCTTATCTCACTATGCAGGGCCTGGAGAACCACATATAATTTCTCATCCATTTGAACCTTACCTATGCTAATTATAAGAATATTGAATTATTTAGAAAGGAAGGTCTTATTTTACTGGTCCATTTTCATGAAATCATCCTGAGCGGGTTCACCCTAAGATGCCTGCTGGCATGTTTCCATAGGGTATCTTATATATGCACCTGATCCTGAAGAGATACAGGAACTGATGGCAGGGTCTTTATGCAGGAGAATATTCATGAAAGACATGAGAAATCTTTTGTTTGCATAAACATGAGGGTGGGAAAGTGCTTTCTCCGGGGGCTGTGGCTGCTAATCAGTTAGGAGTCCTTCATTCAAATTGTCCTTTTCTTAAAGTCATCATTAGAAAGTCCTTTCTCACCTGAGCTTCTGTAGATAGCTTGGTCCACAAATAATGCTGGAGAGACACAAATGAGAACATGGAGCTATTTTTCATGAAAGGCAGAGAGATGAATTCACAATCTGTCGTGGGTGAAGAGGCCCTCAGAACCCCTGCTGTCTGAAGGCTGGTGCAGCAGTTCATCCTTCAGGATCCCAGGAACCTCAGGGATTTGGCCTAGCAACTCAGGGAATGGCTTTCTTGTGGAGGTCACTGGATCCTCAGGTTCCTCTCTAAAAACTCTGTTCTGTGAGTGACTTTCCCTTTGTTCAAGGGAACTTCCTACCTGCCACCATCTCTGATCTCTGTGCCTTTACCCACTGGAACATGCTCCCTTCTCATCTCTGTTTCATACCATCCCTAGCTTTCACACCATGTCAAGTGTCATCTCCTTTTTCAGCTTTTATGGAACCCCTTGGCAGGCTGAGGGATACTAGACTCCCCTTCCAGTAGGACAATTTAAGGGAACAGGACAGCAAAGGAAACCAAAGGGTATGAAATAACACAGAACGATCAGTATTCTGCAATGCTAAGTGCAAGGAAACCAGCCCAGATGTGCCCCTTTTCTTTTCTCCATGGGCCTCCAGCAGTTACTCTGGTACCCTGGTCCTGAGGGCAAGTGGAAATGATCTAGGCCTTAGCTAGGAATGTCAGGGGAGGTCACAGTCTTGATGTGGGCTGCAGCTGTGGTCCCTATTGTCTTTTATGGGCATTTGGCAATTATAGACATCTTCGAATTGGGGCAGCTAGGTGGTGCAGTGGATAGAGCACCAGTGCAGGAGTCAGGAAGAACTGAGTTCAAATCTCACCTCAGACACTTGACACTCACTAGCTGTGTGAACTTGGGCAAGTCACTTAACCCCAACTGCCTCATCCTGAGTCATCTCCAGTCATCCTGATGAATATCTGGTCACTGGATCCAGATGGTTGTGGAGGAGAAGTGATGCTGGTGACCTGCACAGCCCTTCCTCACTCAAAACAAAGTCAAGTGCAAATCATGTCATCATTTCTCTGATGGCATGGTCTTCTTCAGCAATGAAGGACGACCGCACACACACACACACACACACACACACACACACATCCTCGAATTACTTGTGGACACTGCAGTAGTTTGTCCTACATGTATGTGACCCTCTTCTCCTGTCCCTCAAGTTATTTCTGGGAGACTGAGTCCTGACATTGGCCACTGCCCTGTTCCTCCCCGCTCCTCCCCAGAGGATGACTGTTGCTGCTGCTGCCCAGTTGTAATGACTTTCTTTTGATTGGAACATTGGATTCTTCATCGTGATTCCAGAAGCCCCCCTCTGTTGCCAAAGGTGGGTATCACTCCACAAATGACAGTGAAAAGATACAGGTGAGAACAAGTCATAAAATAAAAAAAAATATCTTTTAGGCAGGAGATTTGGAGAATTTTCATAAAAGACATGAGAAATAATTAGTTTACCTTTAACATGGAAAAATTACAAATGTACCAAAATACAATAAATTAGACTGTTTGCCTAGCACAGGCCCCCAGCTACATGGAGAAGCCCTTCCCCAAACAGCCAATAAAATTCATCTTTCCTAGTAAGGCAGCCATCCATGAAGGTCACAGTAAAGGTTCAGATAGTGTCCCCTCAGCAGTACCTGCTGTTGCTGCTGCTGCTGTTGTTGCTGCTACTTGCTAGGGACAGGCTCTCAGGTTTCCATAGGCAATTCTCATTTTGGCACCAAACTCCTGGGCCAAGAAATGTTTGAATCACTGGTTCTAGCCCATGAAACAAATAAATTCTTTCCACTTGTCATGTCTGGGAGAAAGAGGTCCCCTGTCAAGGTAGACTCCTGAATCTGCATCTCCCTCCCTTTCCCAGCACAGTCCTGGAGTCCAATTAATCTTCCTACTCAGGATAGATCCTGATCCTCCTTGCCATGGGACTGCCATTCAAGTCTGAGATCAGCTGCTTGATTCCCCCAGGTTGTGTAGGCAGAGAGCTTCAGAAGTGGATGCTGATACAGCAGTGGCTGCTGCTGCCTTGGGACCCAACTGCACTCCCGTTTTAACCAGGTGAAAGAGCGTTCTCACTGACTTTTGAAGCTGTCTTTGACATTTGTTGGTTGAGAAATCTGGGAAGTGCAGCTGTTGCCCGTGATTCAGTGCCATGAAGCCTGCTCCAGTCCTGTCTGTGCCATATGGCCCACACTGTGTTGTACTCTGCTCTGAGCCCAGTGCGATAGATCCTTCCTGTCAACCTTCCAGACTGTCTTGGGCTGGTAATCTGTTTCACTCTGTCATTGTATGGCTTCTGCTGCTCTAGAATTTCTTTAGAATTATTTCTTACAGTTATTTCATGGACTTTGGAGGGAGAGCTAGAGCATGTCTGTGCCTCTACTCCACCATCTTGGCTCAGCTCTTTATGTACTTTCTGGTAGTAGTGACCTGGTCCTGTATTACTATCATTTTTGTAAACCCTCTCCTTCTAGAAACCAGTCTGCACATGACTCATCTATTTGTTCAGCACTTCTTTGTAAATATATTGTTGGTTATGTTTGAGTGGATGCTGCCATGAAGGACCTTTTGATTCAACTCTTAAGTCTTAGACATTTCATCCATTCTAGTCAGAGAAGATGATTATATTACCAACTTATTCTCTTGTTTTTCAATGGAGTTCAGACTAACCTGCTATTTTCTTATATTGAATGTTGTATGGACTATTGCTCAAGTGGAAAATATAACTTCTCATTTCTTTCTCCCTCTCCTCCTTTTTCTCTTCTTCCTTTTCTTCTTCCTTCTTCTCCCATTTCATTGGTGGGCAAAACACCCAGTATGCTAATTTTGCACATTCTTTGTAACTTACTATCTTATATAATTAACTAACTCACTGAGAAGTTAAGTCATCGTTGGCCATATAGCTAGTATATGTCTGAAATAGGACCTGAATCCACCTCCTCCTGAATCCATGGTCAGCTTCTCTATCAAGTGCAATATGCATCCTCTTCTTCTTGTTGTCACTAATTATTGATGCTGCTACTGCTTCTCTTTAGTCAAGAGATTCAAGTGGATGTAGTGGGTAGTGTAGAGAACTTAATTTGGAATCAGGAAGGACCTGTATTGAAATCCTATATTTGCCTCTATTGGCCTTAGGAAAGTCATGTAACTTCCCAGCACTCCAGGCAGATCTGAAAGACTTTAAGTTGCAGAAATGCTTTGTATTAGCTGGAGGGGTTTCCCCCCAATGAGTGCCCTACACCGATATCATCAGAAGTCCAAACCCAAAAAATGTGCAGACACATATTTACAGCCACACATATATTTGTATACATTCATTCACATATACATATATATATGTCTAAATGTGCATATACAAATACAACCACATATGATGCATGTATATATATATATATATATACATGTGTATGCAATAATGCACATGCAGATGTATATGTATATATGTGTAAGGCATATTCAACTCAATAAAACAGTGTAAATGGACACACACGTATATTCTTTTTTTTCAAAACCAAACTTTTTTTTGCTTCATCATAGAAAATAAAAGTATATGTTCAAAGGAAAACTGCAGTTATATATAATAGAGTCTTGGATTTACTCCTTTACATTGACAAGAATACCAATCAGCTATGCTTTTTTTCCAAATAAATTTATGGATGCCCTAAAAAAAAGTAACCCTTTCAGCTGATGGGTCTTGTGGGGGAATACAGAGAAAGCCAAAAGAACCAGCAGAGAGATGAAATACATGAAGGAAATATAGAATCCCCCAATATTTTAGAGACAAAGAGATTCCTATTCATGGTCCATTCTCTGTTAATAAAATTTTTACTTCTCTTTTCTGATAAACAGAGGAGGAGCAGGTGATGAAGAAAGAACTGGCAGAGTTTTCACTCTTATGTGGCCCCCCTAGCAAACAGACTCACAAAGGAAATGCACTTGGGGGAATTGAGGGGTTATTTAATAAAAGATCCAATGATACTAAAACTCAAAAGATTTTTTTTTCTGCTTCTCCAAAGAGTAAAGACTTCAGAGCTTCCATTTCTCTACACTGGAATTGCCTCCAGACAGTAAGGAAGTATTAGTTAATAATGGCGCTCTTCTGCTGAGTGAGGATAAGTAGCCCAAAATGTGTGGCATCTGCTGGGCTCAGCCTTAAAAAATAGCTATGTCTTTTTTTGAAAATGTCAAAATTTCTGAATGACACCCCAATCTTCCCTTTCCATTTGTTCCTTAGAATAAGAGCACCAACAGTGACCTTGTTCATGTGATGGTTAATTTTGAAGTCAGTGAAAAAATAGCTTACAAATTTGGAACAGTCTATTATACATGTTCTTCCTTGTGTCTAATCCTTCCATTAAGGAAGAGTGCAATAGCTCTATGCCATAGTAGATGTTCTCTAAGAATTGCTATGGCAACAAAAAAGCATCAATCAATATCCAGCCTGGTGATGGCCCTCTCTGAGCTTAGCTAGGCTGGTCCTCAATTGAAAGCCCTAAAATCTATCTTTACTCCTGTACTTTATTAGCACCTGCTTTTACAGTATTAGCATAGCCCTTGAGAACCCAGGGTCACCTCCACACTTAGATGAGATTGGCAAGGAAATACAACTTCAAGATCTTTATTAATATCTTTTGTGTTCACATCATTTTTGTTTCTCAGTATCTTCCTCTCCTCTACCACCAGAAGAAAGCTATCCCCTAAAATAAAGAATAAGAAAGACAAAACAAGTAGTTCTGTAAGATTACCCAAGAAATCAGTCAAGTGTATGTTGAGTTCCATTTCAAGAGTCCCCAACCTTTGCAAAGAAGGAAGAGAAGGTACATTCTTATATCTCAAGATTTTTTCCCACTCAAATCTATCCTTCACTCAGCTGCCAAAATCATCTTCCTCCAGAGTAGGTCTAACCACATCAATTCCTTGCTCCAAAACCTACTGGAGCTCCCTATCACCTCCAGGATCACATGTAAAATCCTTTGTTTGGCTTTTAAAGCTTGTTGCAACTTGGCCTCTTTCTACCTTTCCAGTCTTCTAATACTCTAATGTCCTCTCCATAGTCTGTGATTCAGGGACACCAAACTTCTTGTTATTTCTCCCACATGACACTCCATCTCCTGACATCCCCTTTCACTGCTTGTCCCTCATGCCTTGGAATGATTTCCCTTCTCACTTTGCCTTCTGGCTCTCTGGCTTCCTTTGATATGCTGCTCAAATTTCACCTTCTGTAAGATGCTCTTCCTTACCTTCCCCCTCCCCATCTCATTCCTTCCTTCTGAGATAATCTCCTGTTTATCTTATATGTACATAGTGTTTACATGTTGTCTTTGTCATTAGAATAGTAGATCCTTGAGAGCAGGGACTTTTTTTGCCTTTCTTTTCATTCCCAGTGCTTAGCACAATCTCTGGCACACAGTATGTGCTTAATTAATCCCCACTGTGGTGGGGATGGCTGATCATGGTCTCTTTTCTTTGAGGTCAAGCTTGGCCATTGTAGTTATAGTATCCAATTTCAAATTTTGTCATTGCTCTTTCCATTTACATATATCATTGAGTATTTTATTAAGGAAATATATTTTTGAAACCCAATAGCCCTCAATTTACTTGACCATTCAAAAGGCCCCGTGTCTCCTCCTGATAATTCCCTTTGCATACCAAAGCAGTGCTAGCCCTTTCAAGAGGAGGAAAATGTCTTGTTTGTGGAACAGCTGGGAGGCCAGTGTCATTGTACTGAAGAGTACATGTCAGAGTAAGGTGTAAGAAGACTGGAAAAGTAGGAGGGGTCTAGGTTATGAAGGGCTTTGAATACTAAACAGCATTTTGTATTTGATCCTGGAGGCAATTAGGAGTCACTGGAGTATTGAGTGTGTATGGGGGGGGTGGTAATATGATCAGACCTGTGCTTTAGGAAAATCACTTCACTGGCTGAATGGAGGATGAATTGGAGTGGGGAGAGACTTGAGGCAGACAGACCCACTGGCAGGCTATTGCAATAGTGGATTTAGCTGAGTTTTTATGTCCCTCAAAGCTCAAGATTCAATTCTGACTCTTTTATATGAGTTCATCTGTTACAACCCATATGGAGAAATGTTTTTACATATGTGTATGTATATATATATATGTATACACACATATGATTTATATATATATATATATATATCTTTATAGATAGATATTGTTCATGACTTATCAGTCCGTCTAAACCCCAAACCCAGGTTAGTTCCCTTTCTATATGACCCACACAGCTCTTTGATTTCAGTCTTTTTACCCTCCAAAAGAATTAATTTCACTGTCATTCCTCTCCTTCAAAAATCTTAATGACTCTCTCTTTTTCATAAAATAAAACACAAACTTCTTATCCTGACATTGAGAGCTCTCCCCACACCTTCCAAATAATTTGGTCGCAACCAATCTTTCCACTTTGTTTACCATTACTCCCCTACATTACCAAATGTACCTGAAATGCTGTCCACATTCCTCCTTCCCTTCATTTCTTTATATCATTTCCCCTACTTAGGGCACTTTCACTCTTCCTCTTTACTTGTACAAGTCCTACCTATCTTTCAGGACTCAGATCAAGCTCCATTTCTTCTACCAAACCTGTTCTGATCACATTAACTCATGGTGATAGCTCCCTCATTTGGACTCTATTGGAAGTATGTACTACTTAGTGACAATTGGTTTTAAGGAAACAAGCTAAATAATGCCATAAGGAAAACATGTTCAAGTAGGGTTTTGCATTGTTCCAGTGGGATTATATGAACATCTCTTCCCAGCTTTCATGGAAGACAGTTGTGTGAGGGAATGAGTAGGAGAAAGAGAAGGACTGGAAACACAGAGAAAGAAGGAATCAGAATGGAGATTCGGATGATTTTGAAATTATGTGGAAGACCGGATATTGAATTTGGAGAAAAGCTATTTGGGAGGACTTAAAGAAAAATGGAGAGAAGAGAAGGGCTTAAGCAGAAGGAGGAAAAGGACCCAAGCTAAAGGGAAGGAAAAAGACTGGAGGAGAAAAACTTGAAAAGAAGCTAACGAGTCTATTGTCAAGCCAATAGCTGAAGGTTCCCTAGCTTGACTGAATTTGCCAAAGTTTCTTACTTTTTCACACAAGACATTCCATCTTTTGGCTCTGGACATTTTTTCTGGCTGCCTTGCATGCCTGGAATGCTTTCCCCTCCTTCTCTTGGCTTCTGTCAAGTCCCAACTTAAATCCCACCTTCTATAGGAAACTTTTCCTTATCCCTCTTATTTGTAATTCCTTCCTCTGTTGATTATTTCCAATTTATCCTGTTTCTAGCTTGTTTGTATGCAGAGTTGCTTGCATGTTTTCTCCTCCCTTTAGAATGTGAGTTCTTTGAGAGCAGGGACCATTTTTTGACATTCTTGTATTCTTAGTACTTAGCAAAGTGCCTGGCACATAGTAGGTACTTAATAAATGTTCATTTACTGAGTCACTATTGTTGACTCTAACAACATAGACTTTTGAGAACCCATGCTGGCAAGATGAAGTCTTGGAGCAGGGCTTTTGTAAAGGGTTTAAAATTACTAGAGAAAAATTTCAGCTTTGAATAAAGGTAAATAGTCACCAGATAACTAGGTTCAAGTTACATTTCATAGTTTCTTCACAATATGGTTTAGTAAAACTGGATTTCTGCATTCTGGATATTCTGGAAAATGGGCATACTTCAAAAAATATTTGGCATCCTGAATATTCACCAACAAATGTAAATTCTGTAACACATGCAGCATTAAAGTCCACAGGATTTCAATCATAGCCTACATGCTCTACAGTTAAAATCAACTCTGATAATTCATGAGACCTTGACTTTGGCATTGGAAAGTTAGCATTTTTATGGCCTACTGGAAAGCTGCATGTTAAGATAGTCTTTAGCTCATGAATTATGTTTCAAGTTGCTCCAACATTTTTGCTAATCCTTTATAGAAGGTTGATTTTATGTATGGTCAATTAAAGTGGAGTCTACCCCCCTACCAACCCGTTCTTCAAGCTATCTGATGTGGAGCCATCAACTTTCTATGCCAAGCAAGGCATTTAAAGGTTTAGAACATGTGAGAAAGGTAAAATATGGTACTTATAGCACCAATAATTGTGTTCCTTGCAAACAGAGACCAAATGCATTTGAAAATCTTGATACCTTCCCATCTAATGGAAAGCTACTATGATAAGACCCATGGACAGGTTTTCCTAGAACACAGAGGGAAATGTTCCATTGAATCCTTTAGTTAATAATGATAGCTAGCATTCATGTAGCTCTTTAAGGTTTACAAAGCACTTTATGAAAAATAGCATTTTATCATTGATAGCCCTGGGAGATATGTACTATTATGATGTTAATTTTAATAGATTGAGAAACTAAAGCAGATAGGATGACACAGCTAATATCTGAAGTGGAATTTGAACTCAGCTCTTCTGGGCTCCAAGTCCAGTGCTCTACCACTGCATCACTCAAGTGCCCACTGAATCTTACAGTTCTGATAGGAGCCAAGTAAGATACAATTAGTTATATCCTCTAAAATAGTGCACACCATTCTTCTACTATATCCACCCTTGAACAGTGCATTTAGTCCAGAATAATATTTTAAATGTTGCCATATTATGTCTGTACTTTGGGAGCTAATGAGGGAGCCAGGTACATGTCACTTAATATGGACTGTTATTATTTCTGTATTGGTAGTGAACACGAGTTTGGTCGTTTACTTTCCTTTAGTAATTTAATGCTTCCACTCACCCCTTTATACAGATGAATTCTAATATTCAGACACCTCTTGTTACCTTCATGGAAAATGGAGGTAGTCAACCTTGGCAAAATTTACTGGGATTTCCAATTCTGATCAAATACTTTGTTTTTCAGATTGTATCAAGAGAAACCTAATTTTCCATAAATACATACATAAACACACATATACATATATATATATATGTGTGTCATTTATATATAGATGTATAAGTATAAATATATTTCACATGATTTCCCTTTTCCTGAATTTGTCTCACCCTTATCCTCCAAGAGCATGGGATTCTGTTCTTTGACTTTGCCCAGTGCCATAGTCTGTTCCCATTGTTCAAAAGAACTCCCTTAACCACCTAACTACAGGATAGGAATTAAGCATTATCTCACTTCATAGCTAGGGACAACTTTCTGACAGGGGAGGAGGTCATATTTGACGGGCAGATTATTACTACAGAATTTCTACAGGCTAACTTATAGACAGATGATTAAAGTTATCCTGAATGAAGAGGATGTTATCTTTTGAAAGATAATAAAGATTGCCAGATGGAGTAGTAGAAAAAGTGCTTCCTGGAATCAAGAAGAGCTGAGTTCAAATACAGCCTCATACACTAGCTGTCTAAGACAATTAGCTTCTCTTTACCTCAGTTTCCTTATCTGAAAAAGAGGGATAACAATAGCACTTACCTTCCAGGATTGTTGGGAGAGATCAACTGAGGTAATAACTGTAAAGGGCTTAGCACAGTGCCTGATACATAGTACGTGCTATGTAAAAGTAAGTTATTAACTTTGCCCAGTGCCATGTTCTGTTCCCATTGTTTGAAAGAACTCCCTTAAGTACAGAATGACAGGGTAGGAACTAGGCACTAACTCACTTCATAGCTGGGAATAATCTTCTAGGGAGGGAGCCATATTTGATGGGCAGATTATTATTACAAAAAAACCACAAAAGAACACCCTTTTTTTTCTATTGGCCAACTTATAGACCGATGATTAAAATTATCCTAAAACAAAGATGCAGTTGCATTTAGTAGATTGAGAGATCATATTATGAAATATTCAAATAGGGCGTCATAAAATAATTCCCATGTAAAGAATGCTGTAAGGATTGCAAGGCACTTTGTATCCGTTATCCCTGTTGATGTTCACAATGATGCTGAGGGCTAGGTGCTTTGGGTAGGATGATCCTCTTTTTACAGATGGGAAAATGGTCTGAGATGTTAAACTCTGTCCCCCAGATCCCATAGCTCATCAGGGACTAGGATCTGAAGTCATAGTTCCCTGACTCCAAGTCCATTGCTCTAGCTAGCTATTCCATCTGGCTAATTGGTTGCAGTATTGTTTCTTGCAACAGTTAGTCAATCAACATTTATTAAATACCTACCACGTGCCAGGTACTATGCTAAACTCTGGATACAAAATATGGTAAAAGATAGTCCCTGCTCTCAAGAAGCTCACAATCTAATGGAGAGGGGAGGGGGAAACAGGAAGACAACCCAGAAAAAGAAGCAGCCAAGCCATGGTGGGGAGGGAGGATGAAGGGGAGATGAAAAGGTCCAGAGGAATGGAGCCTGGTAGAAAATGAAGTGATGGCTCGTGTGGGCACCCTCTTTCAGTGGAGGATTTAAGAGGATCTTTGTGCTTTCTACATTCCATACCCTGGGTATGGAGGGGAGAAAAGGGCCGTGGAGGATGAGGTATGAGTTCCAGGGTTGGTGAATCTTTCAGGAAGAGGAAATCCCTGGGGGCCATGATGAAGCCCAGAGGAGTGCAATTGGGAGCCTAGAAAGAAAAATTTATGATTGGAGAGGCCTATTTGGATCTTCTTTGACTGGAGTCCCTGGTATGAGATGTATGCCTATATGTACCAAGCAGGGGACATGAGACTTCTCAGCTGGAGATCAGAGCTTGGGAAGTTAATGAGATTTTATAAATCTCACTGAGACTTGATAACCCGAATACAAAGGTCTACCTTACTCAAAAAGAATAGGAGAGCCTAAAGGAGGTGGGTTATCATTCTATCTGAAGGCAATACATTCAAGTTAGGAAATCCGAGAAATTCCCAGAGCAGGGGAAGCATGAGGAAGAGCATTTAGCTGAAGATCACTGGAGGCAGAAACAAATGATATTGTCCTCCAGATATACCACAGACCACCTGGACACAGAAAAGAGATGGATGAGATCCGTTCTGGCACACGGGCAAGATGTGACAGGGAAGCTTCAATTATTCACTCCTTTAAAGGCTTTCTTTCCCTGCCAAAAGCAGAGCAACTAAAAATTTCTTGACTTAATGGTCATTTCATCCTTCAAAATGTAGTGGAAGCAAAAAAGGCAACTTCTGTTTGGCATCTGATTGGAGCTGGTTGCTGGGAAACTAAATCATGGGCACCTTAGACAGAAATGTTCACTCCAGTGTGATAGAAAAGCAAAGGGATGCTTTGATTATTCTGACATGTGCCTTAGATTTTTGGGAGAGCATATTTCAAAGAGTTTAGAAGACAACTTATAACTTAAAATCCTACTGGGCAATTCAGCCTGGAAAAGCTGAAAAGTTCTCAAAAAAAGATTCCAGTGACACAAAGAAGTTATATAAAATAGACTGATATGGGGGAGCCGCATCAACCAACTTAGAGTCTGAAAAAGATGCAAAAGCAAGAAGCAGGGCAAGTAAGGGAGGAGGTCTACCAAAATATGGTGTGGTCCTGTACCCACAGAGCTCAGAATAAGCTGAGACTGGTAATAGTAGCTAAGGGTGACAAGAAAGGATTTTTCTTTTAATTTATGGTGGAGAAAAAAAAAGAATTGGGGAAGGGATAAGAATAATGCACTGGTATTGATAGGATGCAGAGTATTTGTGATAAAAAAAAAAGAATATCGCTCAACTTTCACTCTGCTTCTGATTGCTCTGCTAAGGACAACAATCTCAGAACTATAAAGGAAAGAAAAAAATGGACTAAAGGGTAGTCAATATCCAAGGTAAGTAGGGGGATAGTAAGAGATCATTTAGCTGTCCATGATGAATTCAAGTCTTCTGGATCAAAAGAACTATATCCTACAAACCACGTGGCAGAGTACAGAGTGCTAGATCTGGAATCCAGAAGATTCAAGTTCAAATCTCCCTTCAGATGTTCATTAGCTGTGTGACTTAGGACAAGTAACTGAACCTCTGTCTGCTTTAGCTTCCTTAACTCTAAAATGGGACTCATAATAGTACCTGTCTCTCAGGGTTGTTGTAAGGATTAAATGAGATATTTGTAAAATACTTAGCATAGTGCTTGGCTCATAGAAGTTGCTGGATAAATGCTTGTTATCTTCTTTCTAAAAGAACTGGCAGAATATAATTGCTGAGTCACTGAAATATCTTTGCAAAACCATAGAGGATAGGAGAGGTTCTATGGGGGCACTATTGTATATTGGTGAGAGCCTTGCTTTCAGAGTTAGAAGGCCTGGATTCAAACCCCACCTTTGACACTCCTTATGTGATCTTAGGCACGTTTCTTAACGTCCTTGGGTCTCAGTTTTCCAAACTCTCCAAGCAGGAGGTTGTCCCCTTCCAGCTCTAGTTCCATGATCCTATGACTAGAGAAGGTCAAATATCATCAAAATGCAAAGAATAAGACCTGAAAACTATAGTCCAGGGAGTCCCAGTAAAATTCTTGAACATATAAAAGAAAGGTTAGCAGACATGTAAAAACAGAAGCAATTATCACAAAGAGCCAGCCGAATTTCATGAAGAATAGATGAGACCAGACTAATTTCATTTCCTTTTTTTTTTGAGAGGCTTCCTAAACTGGGACATCTGGGGAATGCTATGGGTATAGTTGGTCGAGATGTCAGCAAAACATTTGGCAAAGTCTTTCATGTTATTCTGGAAGAAAAGCTAAAGGAAGAGGTAGGCTAGATATCTCATTAGCTGCATTGGTGTGGCTGAATGACCAGACCAAAGGAGTTGTCATTAATGGTCCTGCATCAACGGAAGGAAGCGTCTGCGAGCAGACCCTAGGGATCTAGACTTGACCCTGTGTTCTTTAATACCTTTTACAAGGACAAAGCATGAACGCCATACTCACCAAATTCACAGTCAACACAAAGCCAAGTGGTAGTGTGAAGATACAGGATGTTAGGATGATACCAATGAGATAAAATTTACTAGAGGCAAATGTAACGCCTTAAATGTAGGTTTAAAAAAATGACTTTCTAGGTCTAGGATGAGGTAGTCAGCAATTCATCTAAATGAGACCTGGAAGTTTTAGCAGACAATTTCAATATGAATGAACAGCCAGTAGGATACAATTTTAGGCAGAGAGCCACAGTGTCCAGGAACAGGGAGGCAGTAGTCGACCACATCAGGATTATTGCGTTCAGTTTTAGGTGGTACATTTTAATGAGGATGCTAATAAGATGGAAAGTGTCCATAGCAGGATAAGTGAGATGGTGAAGGGCCCAGAGGTCCATCCATATGACTGAATCACTCCTTCTGGGCTACTCCCTCAACCTGGCATTCACGCTTGAGAGTTCAGTCCCTGAGAGAGGAAGAGAGAGAAAGCGGAAGTTGTTTCTCCTTTTAAATCTGATTAGATGATTTTCTTTGGGTCCCTGAAGGGAGAAAAAGACTTTTGAAAGGAAGCTAGCAAGTGGAGGAGTCAGCACCTTGATCATGTTCCTATCCTTAGCTTACCATACTAGACAGTTCAGGGAATTTACCATTGGGTGAAATCTAGGACACTTTCTCTTTGGTTGAAGTGAGAAATCTGACTCCCATTGGGAGAGCTAATTTACTGTGTATATTGTCTGGTATACTCTTTCTGATATGTTTGTTATAAGCTTGGATAAATGAGTTGTTTGGTATTTGTTACGTGTTCTTTTTGTAACCAGCATTTAGTGGGGAGTCAAGTCTCCTATATGTATATAGCCTGGGGCATTTTTTCTGTCTTAAGAGAGAGCAATCAGCAGCTCTGTGTGAACATAAAAATGATTTTTCTCAGACTTATAGTATTTAGGTGGACAGACAGACATAATTGTAGTCTAGCACCTTCCCTCTGAGGAAGCAGAGTGTCCATCCTCTGGCACTAGTATGCTGCCTTCCCTCCTGGCAGCAATCAGCATTTCCCTTGCAGAATGATAAGTGGAGGAGGATCTAGATATGTCTATTCATACCACCATATGAGCCATGTCTAGACAGACCCATGTAGACACAGAAAACCTATGAAGATAACACAGGTCACATAGCATCATGGATTCTACTATATTATGCCCCACCTATTATGTGTGTGTTTCCAGTCTTAAAGCTACTAGCTCATTATTCCTTTCCCAGGAACTAGAGAACTTCCTCAGTAAACATTTCCCTGGGAAGTCATTTTTCACTGAGAGAAAGGAAACGTAAGCCCAGCCTCAGAGTCTCCTAATGCTTGTGGGGCTGGAAGAATTGCATCTTTTCATCTGCCCTTCTGTCAAATCAGCATGATCTATAGTAGTAGCTACGTACATGCTTGGAAAAGCACATTATTGGGTATATCTCTATGTGTGAACATTGTATCTTGTTACAAAATATTGAGTGTTGCTTGGCCTTAATATTGGAATCGCTGCAACAATTTTGATCGCCTTCCCTATCCATGTCCCATCTGCTCTGGAGCAAGGATTATTAACTTGGGGTCCACAGATCCCAGAAATATCCTCAGGGATATGTTGATAGATTTCAGGGGTCTATGACCTTGCATGGGAAAAATTACATTTTTATTTTCACTAATCTCTAACCTATGTAATCTTACATATTTTATTTTTAGTATTTGAAAACATTATTCTGAAACTGGATTCATAGGCTTCGCCAGACTGCCAAAGGGATACAGGACACAAAAAGCTTAAGAATCCCTGCTAGGGAGAGTTAATTTTGAATACTTTGCTTTGTTTTGGATTTTTTTCGCCACTACTTGCTAAGTAAAAATATCCCCAACATTTAGACTGGTGACTGCAAAATGCTTTGTCTCCTTGATCTAAGTGATACCATCAAAAAGGGCCTGAAATGAAAGCTGAATATAAAGGTAACATAATTCATATTACAGTGCAACTCCAATATACACTTTTTCACATGGATTCTAATTTGGAGGAAAAGATTCGGTTCCTAGAGACTCCAGAGACATTTTCTTAGGGCAGTTAGATTGTCAAAGGTATTATCTTCCTTCTGGGTGACGTTATTTCTCAGCTAACACGTCTTTCCCCCATGAAAATATGCAGAAACCTTAAGCCACTAAAAGGACGCTGTCTTCCTTCAGCACAAAAGGAATTAATTATAGCTATACGTTTCTTGTCAATAGCTCCCAGAATCTGACAGGAGGGTATTAATTGGGCATTGTGTAGAATGCTGGGATTGTAGGAACTTCAGTTTCTTGAAGAATTGTGCTGCATGTCAAATCTGTTGTTTAACCCTAGAGTCTTAGTAACCAGTGACTTTTCGTTTGTTTTTTTTAAATCTCATATTGATACAAAATGAATTCATTTAAGACCACCCAGTTTTGTTCTTGGCAATCCTGTCTTTGTAGTTGATTTCAGGAGTTCCCATCTTGACCAGTAGATGGCACTGCTGTTACTTCTTCAAGTCAGTAAACAGAACTAAGTGTTAAGGAAAAATAGTCCAAAGAGCAGCAACTCCATTCGAGCCAGTTGCTGTGGTTTTTTGCTCGTTTTATTTTATATTTTTTTATTGGAAATATAAAGTGTGTTCTTTTACTTCAAATTTTTATTGCATACATAGGAAAAGATCTATCTCCCGATTTCGGACAAACGCTCGGCAGTCTGGCCCTTTTTGGTAGGTAGCAGATGTCAGCATTATTGATGATAGACAACGCACAGTGAATGGTCTATGAACTCACTGCGTTGTGACGGCCATTTAAAGCTCCGTTAGCCCTGTGCTGCTCGCTGGATGCGGCATGGAGGATGCTTTCAAAATGGCCACCCGAAACAGACAACAAAAAATCCCATGCCTATTTTGAAGTGCTCCTTTTATTTTCTCATTGTCCACACGAAAGCAATTCACTTATCCCTAATGAGGCCTGACAGGGTGGAGAAGCTCCTGGATTGAGAAAAGCTAGCCTTTGATTGGACTTTTAAGAGTAGGCTAGTTGGACCCTCCCTGAAGAATACGAATGCTCCCGATTGACATGGGGGTAAGGGGGGAGGGAATGGACTCCTGAGGTGGGAACTCTTTCAGTGAAGGCAGGTGACCCCCCCCCCCCCACACACACACACAAAATCACTCCTCTTCCTCCCATGAAAGCCTTCACCCAGGTCCCTCTCCAGTTATACTGCTGGGAAGTGTCAGAGGGTTGAAGTAAGATGTCAGTACCGCCTCTCAATTTTACTAAAGAAAAAAATCCTTATTCTATTGAATGTTAAATAGTCGTTTAAATCCAAAAAGCATTTATTAAGCACTTACTAGGTGGAGGGCGCTGTACTACACTAGGGACAAAAAGACAAAATAGAAATCTGTCCCCATCCTTTAGGATCCCCCTACGGGGGAGTGGGGACCAGGGGTACAAGAAGTACACAAATATAGAATAGGTTAGTCTTACTATACACAGAAAGGATTGTAGGTTCATAGACCTAGAACTGGAAAAAAAAATTCAAGGGCTGTATGTCCCAATGCCCTCATATTCCAGGTGAAGAAACTGAGGCTGAGGAAAGTGAAGTGACTTGCCAACGGTCCCACGAGTACAATCAGACATTGTTTAGCTGATAGAACGTTAAATTGGGAATGAGGAGACCTGGATTTGAGTTTGGAATCTGCCACTTAAAGCACACTTCTAAATCTCAATTTCCTCGTTTGCAAAATAAGAATGATAATACTTGTGCTACCCATTTTTTAAGAATATTAAGAAGAAAGATCTATAAAAATTGAAATTTTATAGAAATGTCAGTTGTTCTTATTAATGAGACTCTTCAAACTTCTATTGCTTATTCAACATCAAAAATGTCTTTAATACGAACCTGAAGTTTGTGGTTATGAATTATAATCGCAGAATATTAGCTCTGGAAGAGCTCTTAAGACCCTCTAATGCAAGGGTCTAACCTTTTTTGTCTCATGGGCCCTTTGGCAGTCTGGTGAAGCTTAGCTTCCCTTCTAAGAATCTCATTTTTAAATGCATAAAACAAAAAAAAAATAGGATTAGAAAAGAAACCAATTCCACTGAAATACAGTTATTAAAGTACTTTAAAACAAGTTCCTAAACTCCAGGTTAAGAATTCCTTTAATTTTTTTAAAGGAATTTTAAAGAATTCCTCCAGGTTAAGAATTCCTTTAATTTTTTTAAAGGAAAATTCATTTAATTTTATTTTACAAAGATATATGAAGACCTAACAAAAATTGAAGTACAGCACCCCGCCCCCCGCCTCCACCCATCAGCAGCTGAGAGGGAGCACTCCCTCCCCTAGCCCACCTCAGTCTCTAGGAAAGTCGACTCAAGCAACACACTTTCTATGTAATATTTGCCTTACCAACTTTACTTCCAAAGATGACATTATTGATAGATAGACAGGTCTTTGCTTGAGATAGTGCTGGGCTGGGTACCAAAGGTAGTTTAGACCTCCTGGTGGCTTGCTCTCTTGACCTTTTGAAGTTCACAAGGTCACAGCCATCTCCAGTCTCCATTACCTAACAAGGGAAAGAACACACAAAAAAATGAAGCACAGAGATCTATATTCACTTAATAAATATTTATTGATCAATTGAATAATTTACCAAAATAGTATCATTCACTCAGAATTTCCTACCAAGATCTGCAAAACCAAATCCTAATAAATAAAACAGGAATTTCTCAATCATGTTTATTTGGGATCTTCCATACACCAATGGCATACTAAAGTTTGAGATTCCCCTCTCCACCTTGCCCCTAATTTCTCACCATAAAAGAATACCCTTCCCATTCCCTTTTTGTATATTTGGATTGGAGAATACAGCTACATACCAAGTAGGGCGAATGAATCCCATGAGGTGGTGGCATGCATTCTAATTTACACTATTGGAAGTTACAATTATATATAATATTGTCATTTGTTCCACACATTGCAGATGTGGAGTTCACATTTGAATAATTCAGCCACATTACAGAGATAATGGAGACCTAGTTGTCCAAAGTATTCTTCTTAAAAGTTATGTAGAAAAATACATAACTGATATTTCCATGGCACTTTAAGGTACAAAAAAGGACTCTATATACATTCATTTTCTCCTCCCAAGAAGATTGTGAGGTGGGCACCATAAGTGTTGTTATCTCCATTTTATAAACTCATAGAATATCATAGTCTCCAAAGATTTAAAGTAATATGTTCCCCAGAGGGTAATGAAAGTGCATATTGGGCATAGATGGGTTCTAGTCTGTCACCAGTAATGAACTGTGCACAGGGATAACAAAGAAGTGTATGATTTGAAAAACTAGTGGACCAGTCATGTCGGGACAGCTAGAGGTATGGAAACCATTCAAGATATTTAGAGGAAGGATTCCAGGGCAGTTGAAGTCCTCCTCAGGAGCAGTGTGGTAAATTGGAAACAGTGCTGGATTAGAAGTAGGAGAACCTGAGTTGCAATATCTACTCCAAGTCCTGTGAGCCTGGACAAGCCACTTCGGGTGTCAGTTTGTTCTTCTGCAAAATAACAGGGTTAGCCTAGTTGAGCTCCTTTCGATTCTAAACTTGTGACCCAAGGGTTGGCATGATGAGGAATGAGTTGGGGCTGATTGCACTGGTGAAGGGCATACTCATCTTGAGGAGATCACAGTCCCACCAAATTATTTGAACAAATAAAGATTCTGAGGCTTTAACAGGTTGGGCAACTTGCCCAGGGTCACACAATCTAGGAAGTGTCAAAAACAAGTCAGTTCCAACCTCCTAGATGTCAGTTCCCTTGCTCTTTCCATGCTACCACATTACTTGTCTGTATGTTATATATGTTAATGTCCACTACTAAGCCTTGAATGAAAGCTGATCACTGGAGAATACAGTTTCTGAAGAAGATAATAAATGGATACAATTTGGTTCAAACAACAGGGACCTAGGTTCCATCAGGGAAGGGCGTGAACGTGGACAGACATTCCATTTGAACTGACGGAGAGGAGCTTTCCAGATGACGGTTTCTAATCATTTCATTTGTTCAGTGAAACAAGGAAAATGATATAAAGGGGCAGGGGGACTGCCAAGATTTCCTACCCAATGCTCCAGGTCTTTATTGAACACCTCCAGCTTTAGCATTCTTTTTTAATAATGTGGAGTGGCTGAAGGAGGTCAACCTGATAAGTGGGGCTGAACCAGAAATTATCCGGGAGGGCAGAAGTGAAGCTAGGAAAGAGAGAGGAATTAGATAAAATATCACCAACATGAATCATAGGTGCCCTTTGTGTCCTGTAGGTAGACATGCACTGAGGCTGCATGTCTTAAGGGAAAGCTGTTCATTTCAGAAGTTTTTTTCCCCTTTATTTCTTCCTCCTCCTTAGACCCTGCACACCTTCTGATCTCAATTAGAAAACGAACTACACGTTAATTTAAATTCTGCTGTTCCTCAATATTAGAGATCTCTAACTTACAAAACAGGGACTTTTTGAGTTTGTTTTCAGTTTAGGAATTGCTTCCTTGACAATATATTGAGTTTAAGCCTTAAATGAAGATTTATTTGTCCTTTCGCTAATCATGAATCATGCTCCTTTTAGATCAATTAAATAAATCACTTTGGAGGCAGCCTGCTGTACTCCTTATAGATGAAAATCTTTGTTCTCCATGGTCTGTGATACCTCCCCCTTCCAAAAAAATGCACTTAATAACCTACCAGTCCCTAGAGTGAAAGATTCTTTCCAATGTTTTGTCAGAGTGAGCGATTCATTTCTAGCTGTTTACTAACAGACTTAAGTAGAACATCAATATTAATGTGTGCTAACATTCTGGCTGCCATTCTCTCAAATATATTTAGTGAGCACAAAGAACTTTTTAATGAAATTACTTATGATGCTCTGAATGCTCAATAGGTAAAGTTTAAAAAAAGGTTTCACCTATCAATTTTTTGTGGAATATGCCATTCCAACTCTTCCTAAGTCCCTATTCCAGAGCCTCCAGAATTCATATGAGAGATAAACAGGGACTTGTGGCTCTTTTTTATAGTGAAACAGCCTTTAATGGGAGGATAGAAAGACACTCTAAGAACTTTAGAGTAAGTAAGTCACATAGATACAACATATAAGTAATAGAATAGCGACTTGGCCCAACCTGGGTTCTAAGAAGGTTTCAAAGGTCAAGCCCAAGAAATTGATCTCATTCTTCCAAGTTGGAATTTTGGTGCCTTAGACCATGAAAAGGACTATCTGTATTGAGGAGATATTTAAGAATTCATTGAATCTAGTTGTCAATAGTTCTGAGGGTTCCCTTTGTCTTGGAATTAGTTATTTCATCACATCTACTTCATAAGCGTTTCCAAACCACTCTGGCCATCCTCTCCTTCCCACCACAACTCAGATTCTGACCGTGGGGTCCTGCCTCTGGGACCCTGGCATCTGATAAGGGTCTTTTCACCTTAACTTGCTCAGAATGAGGCCAAAATGCATCACTTCCCTACCATCTACAAACCATGCTCTGATTTACATCTTATCTTCTATTGAATTGTAAGGATGTTAAGGGCACTATTCATTTTGAGTTAGGAGAATCTGAACATATTTGATTGGAGGGGTAAGACAAACTTGAAGGGAGATAGCCACTAAAAATATTTCAAGAAATTTTGAGATTCATATCTTTGCATTTAGGCAAATAGAAACCACTGGTTTTCTCATTATTTTATAGTCTATATTTAAGAAGTCATTTTGTACAAAAAACCTTTTAAAATAATTCTTTCACTCTTTGATGTCCAATATTATAATGGAAACTCCTCTAATTATTGGAGTCATTATTAGATAAACTCATAGTCTGTTCCACCTAAAAAAGATGAAAATAAGGATGATTATAAATTAAAGTAATTTGAGATAAAACAGTTTTTCTTCTATATGTTAAATCTGCACAAATTAGCAACTAGACTGTTATATGTGAATCTGAATTCCATACATACTTCGATATGCTGAGTTAAACAATTTTTGACAAGTATAGTAATTAGTATGGTGCTTGCAATGCTTCATTCTTTGTCAGTGTCATATCTAGAAAATGCATCTGTCTCCTATATTCTAGAGCCTAGTTAATGAGCCATATTTCTGACTCTCTCACTGCAGTGCTACAAACTGAAGACAAAGCTTTCGTTGAAGTGCATTAAAAACGTAATTCTCCTGCTTTGAAAAATGCCCTGGGCCCTAGAATGGGATGGGGATCACTTCTTAAAAGCGTCAAGCGTTCCCCTAAAAGCAGATGATTTTAGAGCCCAACACCTTCATTTTGCAGTAACCAAGTCAGGTTAAGTGACTTGGCCAAAGTCATACAGCTAGTAAGTTCATGAAACTGAAAAACAACCGTAAGAACAGCAGTAGAAGTAGTAGATGTAGTTAAGGTTAAAAGTATACGTAACACTTCGGGTCTTCCTGGAGAACATGAAGGGTGTTAGTATAGCAAGGGGGCCAACAATAGGGCCCACATGAATCGAGCATGCCCATCCATAGGAAGAAATTACAGGGGGCCAGATTTTGAGTGGCCCTACTTGCAGGCTATAAGAAGTTGGTAAGAGAGGCATAAGGTATAAAGGTTAAGCCATTTTTAGGTGGATGAATTTGCATTTTTAAGGGTCAGGCTTTGAATTAGCTACATAGACATACATCATGTATATTGTCCTCCTGGTTCTCCAGACTTCACTCTCTATCAGTTTGTATGAGGTTTCATGTGTTTCTCTGTATCTCTTAGACTCCATTTCTTATGGTATAACTAAAGGCAGCTTTTTGTCAATTAGGATCTGTTAATAATACTAAGGCACTGTATGGTAGGAAACCTTAGGATGGCTCTTTTTCCAAGTAACATTGTTTTAGACTTCAACTTTTTTATCTTACTTTCTTGCCTCCTGCTATGTGCTTATATGAGAAAAAAAAGTTTTGCTAAATATATAAAAACAAATTATCTTCAGGAGAAGTTCAGGTGCTTAAAATATTTTTTTTTTCTGGCAAGATTATGAAACTGTAAGCTGACATTTCAGGTAACTGAGATTATACTAAATGTAAATAGAAAGAAATCTATTTGTTATTCCATAAATGTCAAATTAGGACAAAGCATACATCTGCTGTCTGATACATAGCTGGACAATTAAAGTATATAAGTCTATTTCTGTACCACAGTTTGATCAACTGTTCCCCAAGTGAAATGTACCCATTTTGCATCTAGTTCTGTGTTACCTCCAAAAGTTTTGCTATGAATATTTTGATATCTTTTGGGTCTTTCTCTCTGCCTTTGCTGTCCTTGGGCAAATTCAATCTCCTAAAATTGAATTAATTCAAACTGAATCGTAGCCTTGGGACTGAGATATGTATGAGGAAAATGTGATTTTCCTGATCATTTGAGAGTATCAGTTATATGAAAGATTGATTTATTTATTTATAGGCTAGCTCACTAATTTATTGCTAGATTGCTTTCCCTCATTGGTATGAAAAAGAAGTCTGAGTAAAACTATTTTACGTCTGAACTTTCTATAAAAATTTGAATGGATAATGTTGAAATTTGCCTATAGTTCTTCCATGATCAAGCTCTAACTTCTTTGAGTGCTCCTAGGCTCAACCCCCTAATTTGGCATTTTATTATAGCCTTCATGTGACCACTTTAGGGATATTTCGTTTCCCAATTAGTGAGCTCTTCCCTGATTTCAACCCTTCAAGAGTTTCTGGGGCCAAAATAATTTGTTAGTCTCCTGGTAACGAGCCTTGCCAAACTTAGTGTGGGTGGTCCTCTGCTAATAGACATACAGTGCATTGTTGAGCCCGAGCTTTTGAAGTCTATGAAAGTGGGACACAAGCTCTCATAGGCCCTACTGATTTAGAAAAGCTTTGAAAAGGGGCCCAGTAATGGGTGACTACATAGTCACCCCTCCCCTACTTTGAGACATTTTCATTTTTATTCTCTTTTATTTAAATATTTGACTTTGTTTAATTTTTAATACGCTAGTAACTTGTATGCTTTAATTGTCCAGCTACATATTAGACAGTAGATGCATGCTTTGATCTAATTTAACATTTATGGAGTAATAGAAATAGATTTCCTTCTGTTTACATTTAATATCATCTAAATTACCTGAAATGTCAGCTTACAGCTTCATGATCCTGCCAGAAAAAAAAGTTAGGCACCTGAACTTCTACTGAAGACGATTTATCTTTATATATTTAGAAATTTTTTTTCATATTTGCACATAGCAGGATGTAAGAAAGTAAGGTAAAGAAAGGGAGATTCAAAGCAACGTTACCTGGAAAAGAGAACCATCCTAAGGTTTTCCATCATCTAGTGGCGAAGTAAAATGAACAGATCTTAATTGACAAAAATTCACCTTCAGTAGGGGAATTTTTGTTTGGAGTTGGGTATCAGCTGTTGGGCCCCCCAAAATGTTATTAATAATACCTATAAACACTGAGTATTTTCTAGAAAATATTGGACACTCAAAGGAGAAAAGTTCCAAGGCTTTCACATCCTCCATTTTCCAGATGAAGCGCCTGAGGGGTTTCACTCTCCAGGAGGAAAGCTACATTACCATTTCTTTCCATAAGAAGGATGCAGGCTTAACCTCTAATCCATACTGGAGAGAGGAGGAAGGAGGAGGGCTGGCTCCTTTCTCTTTCTTTTTATGACACTTTTCCTACCATACCTTGAATCGATTGGGAGGCGGGGGCCAGGGAGACATAGTGACTCTTAGATCTCAACAATGCCTTTAATATAGAATTTCACTTTCTGCAAATATGTATGTATATATATATATATGTATATATACACACACGTGTGTATTCACATAAATACATAGGCAACAAGATACAAATGCTTCCTCTGTCTATATATGTTATACACACACACACATATACACATGCACTTTTTTTCTGACGTGCTCCTTAAGGAAGCATTTTAATCTTGTTGCATCTATTGTGATCTAATTTACCACATCTTTCTAGGGCATTCTCAGTGCTCTGTTATTTAAGCTTTTAGAACTGACTGGTACTGACTTAATTGTGATTAACTTAATTAACACTACCTTCATCACTACATTGCCTGGAAAAGGTCACATCCTAATGCAATTTGTGTGTTCATCCTTCGTTGCCGAAGAAGACTATGCCATCAGAGAAATAATGACATGACTTGCACTGACTTTGTTTGGAGTGAGGGAGGGCAGTGCAGGTCACCAGCCTCACTTCTCCTCCAGGGCCATCTGAATCCAGTGACCAGGTATTCATCAGGATGACTGGAGATGACCCAGGATGAGGCAGTTGGGATTAAGTGACTTGCCCAAGGTCACACAGCTAGTGAGTGTCAAGTGTTTGAGGTGAGATTTGAACTCAGATCCTCTTGACTCCTGCTCTATCCACTGCACCATCTAGCTGTCCCCTAGTGCAATTTGAGGAGCACCTTGAAGAATACTTGAATTCTCTGGGCATTTATTCACATGATTACAATCTCAAATACTAGAATTATGAGTCATGGATGAACCTCAGTGATTATCAACACATCAACACAGAATGATAGAATCTCAGACTTGGAAGGAACCTTAGGGGCTGTCTAGCTTAGCCCCTATTTTGGCAGTCATTTTGCACTATTACCTTGTCTTGAGCTTGCATATCACTGAGCTAACCTGCTTAATATTTTAGCACCTGTTCTGGTAACAAAGCCTATGCCCTTTTCCTCTGCAGCTTCTGTTAGGCAGATATGGTTTACCTTCAATAGAGAATACTTGGACAAGGGAAGAATCTTCAAAGGGACTGCTGGTTGAGTGATCAGTGATAAGAGAGAAAAGCAGAGAAAAGAGAGAAAAGCTCAAATAGCTAAGAGCTTGATATCCTTAAATCCAGAGATAAGAAAAAAAGGAAAGGAATACTGAAACTTACGATAGATTTTTTTCAGGGTAGGACGGCGATTGAGGAGGTGGGGGAAGTTGGTTAATCTGTTTGTTGGAAAAGGTGGTGGATTTTTACATTTTCTTGGTTTTGACCAGTTTAACTTATTCCTACAGTGCCATTATTTTCTCCTGCCTTTTCTGTCTTCTGCTAGGTGTTTGTTTTGATACTCCTGTGTATTTAATTACTTTCTTTTTTAAGAAGCTGGGAAACTCTTCTGCTAGTATGTCACAATAAATCCTTAGGAAGCCATAATAGGAATGTGTGTGTGTGT
Source organism: Bettongia penicillata ogilbyi (assembly GCA_023548195.1). Classification (NCBI taxonomy): domain Eukaryota; kingdom Metazoa; phylum Chordata; class Mammalia; order Diprotodontia; family Potoroidae; genus Bettongia; species Bettongia penicillata. Next base: position 936,035 of record JAJHZJ010000634.1, on the reverse strand, counting down.
GTGTGTGTGTGTGTGTGTGTGTATCCGTATCTGTGTCTGTCTTTGTCTGTGTCTATGTGTATGAATAGGACAAATCTTGCAAAGGCATTGTGCTCTCTATGTTGTAAACCTTGAATTGGGTGTGCTGAAATTGTAGGAATACTACAAATCAAAGCCTGGTTTATTGTTTTGATGATTTCTAGACTTAAGAAAAGCAGGAGAGAAAATATTAATGATTCAGATTTTTTTTCAGAGTGCCAGTTGTTAAACATTTACTAGCATACCCCTGCCTCATTTTGCCTTAGCTTCCAATCACCTGTTTCTTTTGGAGTATTCCTTAATCATGTATAGAATCACATGCTTATATCAGCTCATATCATATCATACCTACACATGTAGTACATTGTCATCAATGCATCCTATAGCAATTCATTCCTCTCGATCATACTTGAAATCCCAGAGTAGTTTCAAGGAATATATAAGGGCATTGCACCTCTCCAAAATCTGAAATCTATATAAGTTTTCCCTAAATGCCTTTAAATTAAGTATTCTATAACAAGTCCAAGAGGAAAATGTGGACATTGTCAGATTGGCAGATTTTTCCGCTTATGTGCATTGGAAAAGGAGTCAATATGCATTTAAACTTAGGATAAGTGAAACTTGTATGTTGTCCTTATTTCCCTAAAGCCTCTCATCAAGGTTTAGAAGTTGAGTTCTTTGTGAAGATTTTGAAAATGTTTTGGTTCTCACTTGTTAGAAGAATCTTCTGTAAATGTCAAGTTGTGTTATGTTAAATATTATTATTGCATTGATGGTGAGTGTTTTGAGGAAAAGGCAAAGCTTCAAATGGTTCAGGTTTTCAAGAGTTCATGGCAGCATAAATCTCTGCTTCGGCAACATGGCTTTTAGGAAGATGGAAAAGTCCATTGATCAATACTTAGAAGAGCCTACAACTGAATGCTAAAGTCCTGGGTGCTGCAGCATTGGTAGAGAGAACAAAGACAGGGAGGCTTTCTTTCTTAACATTGTCAATCATAGTAAATACATGGCTCTGGAAGATTTTAGAGGCAGGTTGAGAAAAATGAGAAGCTTGTATCAGAAAATAAATCTTATCTCTATGAGCCAATGAAATATGCTGCCTTTAGATTAGGGAGCTTTGGGTGCGATCCACAACCGAGTCTTTCCTTGTCTTTCTGCAAATCCCAAAGAATTCTGGAACAATTGTCAGGGAACTTGTCCTAGACAGGAAAAGGAAATGCATTGGGTTATTAAAGTGAAGACCTGTGCCTTATATTTTACCCCAAAGTTTTCCCTCTTCTTAGCCCTTCTATTCCTGTCCAGGGCACCACCATCTTCCCCATCACCCTAGTTCCTCCACTCCATTCTGGTACCCTCCCCACAGAATTGATCTGTTGCCAAGTTTCGTCCTTCACATTTTCACAACATTTTTTGTTTCTGTCCCCTATTCCCCATTGAAACAGCTGCTACCATGGGGCCAACCTTCTCTCCCTTCTCCAATCCATCATCTATTCTGCTGTCAAAGTCATTTTCCTTAAACATAGGTCTTCCCATATTCAGTAAACTCTAGTGACTCCTTATTACCTCCAGGATCAAGTATAAAATCATCTATTTAGGCTTAAAAGCCCTTCATTACCTATTGCTTTCCTTTCTCATCTTATGGCTCATAGTAGGTGCTTTACTAAATGCTAGCTGACTGACAGCCCCTCAGTGCACTCTATGATCCAACTACACTAGCTAGCTATTCCTCATACACACAATGTTCCATCTTTTCCCTGGCTGCCCCCCATGCCTAGAACGTTCTCCTTCCTCACAGCCAACTCCTAGTTTCCTTCAAGACTCCGCTTACATCCCACCTTCTGCAAGTAGCCTTTCTTGGTTGCTTTATTGCTCATGTCTGCCTTCTGAGAAGACTTCCTCTCTATGCTATGTATACATCTTGTTAGTACCTAGCTGTTTGCATATTTTCTCTCCCCTTAGAAGGTGAGCTCCTTCAGGGCAAGTACCGTGTTTTTGCCTTTCTTGGTATCCCTTTTGCTAACACAGTGCTTGCCACTAGTAAATAAACATTTGATAAATGTTTACTGACCTTTCAAATGGCTGGTTCACAAATGTGACCATTCATACTTTATACTCAGCTTTTCAGGAGTTAACACCATTTTAGTCAGATGGAAATTACTGTAGGAGAAATTAGATTTTTTGTCCTTATGTGATCCCTTTCATGTTTAAGGAAATAAAGTTCTGTATATTGGACTTTTCTGATACATACATGTGAAATAGATAGCTATAGATGGTTCAGTGGATAGAGTGCCGGACTTGGAGTCAGGAAGACTTGGGTTCAAATCTGGTCTCATTCTTCTTAGCTGTGTGACCCTTGGCAAGTCACTTAACCTCTGTGTTAAGTTTCCTCAGTTTCCTCAACTGTAAAATGAGGATAATAGTAGCATCTACCTCACAAGATTGTTGTAAGGATCAAATGAGATAATATGTATAAATATTTATAAAAACATAAATATTTCTGTTTATAGAAATAGTACAGTTATGGGCAGATAAGTAGGTGCTCTGTAAATAGTTGTTCCTATCTCCTTCTTATTTTATTTTTTAAAATGCTAAGAATTACCTAAAAGGGAAGTTTAAAAGGTATCCTATCACCAGGAAACATTTAAGGAAAATAAGCATCCATTTGTACGATAGCAAGGTTGTAAATAAGGTTGTTAAACAGCCACTTGAACAGAATGGGGAATGAGGGAAGTCATACGATACGTCTATCTCTGATTGAAGGATTTTAGTTATCAGAGTAAAAGAACATTCCAGGAGCTTCATCCTGGGGTCTCAGGCTGCTTAAGAAAAGGAACTAACTGGGTGAGATTTTGGACTGCTCTGTTTCCTTCCCTGGCTAGAACAAATGGGAAGATGAAGCAGCCTGCTCCACCTAGGAAGGGAGATTGAGGACTTAAAGAGCCAGAGACCCTTAGGTTGGGGAGCCTGTGGCCCTCTAGGTCCTTAAGTGCAGCCCTTTGACTGTGAGTCCTAGATCAGTGTCAGAGGGATATTGCTTTGGCAAATCTATGGGCCATTGTAGTCACCAGGTGAAACAACTGGAGTGTGCAGCTCCTTCCCCCTTCAATTGCCCTGCTTCCACCGAGTCTTTACCATTACTCTATACCTGAATCAGTTTTTGAGTGTCCAGTTCTAGGTCCACAAGCAAAGAAGAGAATTGGGATACTTATCCAGGTAATCGAAATTTTTGCGCAAATAGTTTCACTTTAAAATTCCATATAATAGAAGGAAAAGTTTTTCTGTTGTTTGGATTTTCCACATAATTACCTCTATTCTCCAGTTCTCTGTATAATAGAAAGATGGTAGAAAATGGGAAGAAAGAAACCAAATACTTCATAAAAAATGGTTAAGCGTAAAGTGAGAACTGTTTCAATTCCTTACTGGGAAGTTGCATTCATTTTTTTTCTTTTTTTAGTGAGAATCAGTGAAGTTTAATATCTATCATAAGAAACATGTGGCATGTAAAAAACTCACTTCTATTAGCCTCGACCTCTCTCCCATATAGTCACATAATATCTTTGTGCCATTGACTCTCACAAAGTCAGGAGATAGCCTGGGACGATTTGCCATCTTGAATATCTGCAATTGATTGAATAGCTTAGGTCATTTGGGGTGGGGGGGAATCTACTTTCCCTAGAACTACTGAATGCATTTACTCTGAATTTCATTAAATAGGTAGATAATTTTAAAATGGGGAAGATTTTGCTCTTTTTTTATAACAAAAGTAATCTCTAACTATTTTGAGAGTGGACTGCATCCTGGGGATTTGCAAAACAACACAAAATATCCTCATTTAAATTCTATGTAACTCCTGATGGTATAACATTTAACCCACTAACATTTTAAAATAGTTTAAACCTATAACATCAATATTAATTATGAGGTCATGCGTGTCAGAAGTATATTATTACTGGAATTAAAGTCATCACTTAGATGCAGCTATAGGCTAATCATTTCTGCCCCAGGTCTGTGCCAATTATAAAAGCTATGAATGTGATGTGCAGTATTTCTAGATAAAAATGTCAATTTTCCACACATAATAAAATGCATGCTCTATAAATATTTCCCAAATCGAGCATATAAATCACATGCTATTGTTTTAGGTATTCATTCTTATCTGGTGGTTACTCATTTTAATGGCACAGCAAATAGAGTGCTAGACTTAGATACAGTTTCAAATTCTAACTCTGCCTCTTGTGTGACCTTGAGTAGTCACTTAGCCTCCCTGGGCCTTAGTTTCCTTCTCTGTGAAAAGAAGGGATTGGACTAGAGATCAGCGCTTCTTAGACTTAGACCCCCATATGGAATACTGACCCACAGGTTAAGAAGTGCTGAAGGGGTTGCGAGTGGAAAAAATGTAAGAAGCCCTGTACTAGATAACCTCCAATGTCCTTTGGAGCTCCAAATATGTATAATTCTGTGATGATGTGACCTCTGAATATAATGAGATGAAGTTGATTTGATGAGTATAATGAATATAATGAGATGAAGGTCATTTTATTGAAGGGTCCAAAGCACAGGTGACTTCTTTTTCCATTAACCTAGCTGGGCACTTAAATCCTTGTGAGGAATGGAAAATTGTTAACACTCTTGGTCAGGTCTTTTTTAGAGAGCTTTGTTGTTTGAAAACCAGTGTAGCTAAAATTAGAAGAGAAGCAGATGAATGGGAAAAAAGTCTTTGAAGCAAGTTTCTTTGATAACGGTCTCATTTCCAAGATATATAGGGAACTAATTCAACTTTATAAGAATAAGAGCCATTCCCCAGTTGATAAGAGGTCAAAGGATATGTGTGGGCAATTTTCAGAGGAGAAAAAAACATGCTATCAATAGACAGTTTAAAAAAAGGTTTCAAATCTCTAATAATTAGAGAAATACAAATTAAAACAACTCCAAGTTTGTTTTACTACCTCACACCTATCAGATTGGCTAAGACGACAGGAAAGGAAAATGACAAATGCTGGAGGGGGAGTAAGAAAATAGATAGACTATTGCACTATTCGTGGAGCTTTGAACTGGTCCAGCCATTCTCAAAATCAGTTTGGAACTATGCCCCAAAATCTCTTAACCTGCAGGCCCTTTCACCCAGAAATACCACTACTAGGTCTATATCTCAAAGAGATCAGAAAAAAGAGAAAAGGACTCATATGTACAAAAATATTTATCGCAGCTCTTTTTGTGGGAGCAAAGAATTGAAAACTGAGGGGGTACTTATCAGTTGGGGAATGACTGAACGAGTTATGGTACTTGAATATGATGGAATGCTGCTGGACTGCAAGAAATGATGAAGGAAGTGGTTTCAGAGAAACCTGGGAAGACTTGCATGAACTGATGAATAGCGAAGTGAGAAGAAATAGGACAAGTCCCACAATAACAACAATATTGTAAAGACAAACAATTTTGAAATACTTGAGAATGCTGATCAGTACAATGTCCAACCATGATTTTTTTTTTAAATTAATTTTATTTATTTTGGGTGTCCTTCAGTCACTACCATATAACTTAAATTTTTCCCCCTCCCTCTCCCCTACCTCCCTGAGACAGCATACAATTTTGTATAGGTTCTACACATACATTCCTATTAAACACATTTTCACTATAGTCATGCTGTGTAGAAGAAATATAATGAATGGGAGAAACAATATGACAAACCAAAACATAATACACACACACACACACACACACACACACACAAATGATCTGCTCCATTCTGTGATTGAATTCCATAGTTCTTTCTCTGAATGTGGAAGGCATTTTGCCTTGAAAGACGATTGGGAATTTTAAGTCCTTGCATTGCAATGAAATTCCAAGTCTACCAGAAAAAATCTCTCACACACTGTGGTCGTTGCTGTGCACAAAGTTCTCCTGGTTCTGCTCCTTTCACTCAGCATCAGATCACATAAGTCTTTCCAGGCCTCTCTGAAGTTTTCTTGTTCATCATTTCTTATGGCACAATAATATTCCATTACATTCATATACCATAATTTATTCAGCCATTCCCCAATTGATGGGCATCCCCTTGATTTCCAGTTTTTGGCCACCACAAATAGTACTGCAATAAATATTTTTGTACATGTGGGACCCTTTCCCATTTTTATGATCTCTTGGGGATACAGTCCTAGTAGTGATATTGCTGGGTCAAAGGGTATGCACATTTTTGTAACCTTTTGGGCATAGTTCCAAATTGCTCTCCAGAATCCAACCATGATTCTAGAGACCTTATGATGAAACATGTTCTTCCCTTCCTAACAGGCACATGAAAGACCGAAGACACAGATTGAGAGATTTTTATTTTTGGATATGACCAATGTAGGAATTTGTTTTGCCTGACAATGCATATTTAGAGTAGGAGTTTCAGGGTTCTGTTGTTTGTTTTGTTTCTGTTTGCTTTTTGCTTAGTGAGTGGAATGGGAGGAAGAGAAAGCAGATTTTAATTGGAAAAAAAATTTAAAACAACACATGCAAAAATTTAGAGAAAGCTTTGTTGTTTGGAAGTTAATTAAATATTAATTATATTCTACATCTATATGGTCCTTGTTCTTCTGTTTTATCTTCTGTTCTGCCTTGGAGCAGTTCTGAAAAGGGTAACATTGTACAGTGAAAAGAATTCTAGAATTTGAGTTAGAGAACTTGGATTCAAATCCTGTCTCTGTCACTTCCTAGTTGTGTGACCTTGAACAAGTCACTTTCCTTCTCTGTTTTCTCTTCTACAAAATGGGGAGGTTGAACTAGATGATCTCTAAGGACCCTCTGAGTTGTAAGGCTGTGACATGTTAGTGATTTGGCCTTTGGATTCAGTGGAATTGAGCCGATAGACCCTAATGTCCTTTCCACCTCTAACTCTGGGCCATCAAGCACAACTTGGTGCCTTCTTACTATCTCATTTCTTAGCCATTTCTCTGGTGATTAGTCTATAGGATTGGACCCAGTTCCTGAGACCAGAGTTTTGAGATAAATCATGTACTTCACGAATTATCGATGATAATGACACTCCTGTGTCACCTTGGAGCCCTGAACTTGCCTCCTTTGCCATAGATTTCATAATCTCTATGAGCCTCAAGTTTTTCCTGGTGTGGAACAAAATCCAAAGGAAAGTAGACTTGATATCAGCTCTTCTCTTCTTAAATGGTCTTTGTTGAAAATACTCCAATACTTATCTGTGATGCTCAGCCTCCTCAGAACTTCTCCATCTCCATTTCTCTTGTCAAGAGTAAGAATGCAGACAGTTTGCTTCAAGAGTAAGAGTAGTCTTCTTTTTCCTAATAAGAGGAGTCCCTTTTTCTTGCACTAATGTATCACCACAAATTAGTTTCCCAGATAAGCAGTCTCAGCAGTGAGGGTCCAGAGCAAATAGAACCCAGAGTACATAATTTTTGATGGAGATGGAGTCATAGGGAAACACCAAAACATGGGGTGCCAATCTAGAGGGCAGACTCAGTGGGGTACTCCTTGGGGAACTTAGGGGAACCAGATGGTGAGAAGGAAGGCACTGAGTGACTGGGCAGGGCAGTGCTAGGAGATCATTACAAACCACTTACTTCCCAAGCTGTCTATGACGATTGCACCCCTGTGTCCAACCAGATTTGAATTCACCTCCAGCCGAAGGCAGGAGCCAAGTGCAGTCACTATGTTTTTTCTTTGCTACTCTCAGAGGATCATATAAAAATATTGGAGCTCAATGCAGAACAGAGAGGCCTTGTGTTGTCCAGTGGAGAATGTGAGACCCTGCCTGAGGAGGAGTTTGCTAAATTGAGAAGATCATAAAGAAAACATATGAAATGTCTTTTATCTGATGTGCTCAGAGATGCTCTGTGAACCCAGAACGATGCATGTGAGTCTTACTAGAGTGATTTTCCTGGGGCCAATGCTTGAACCTAGTTATATATAATGAGCTCTTTTTTGGTCCTGGTAGAAAAAACCAACAAGCACAAAACTGGCTAACTCTATCTCAAACTGAATTCAGTACTTTAGGTGTCAGGATATTGGGGTGCTAAGAGGCCAGAGGGCCCATCAGGAGGTGCTAATACTATATCATTTGCAGCCTGGAAGGCAAGTTCCCTCGGAAGCTCCTGCTGCTGTTGGAGCATGATGAATAAATTGGTGAAGGCGGCGCTCTAGGAGAGTAGGAAGGTTGCTGGCACACAGTGAGCACTTAGATGGTGTCAGAGACCAGCCATCACTTAGAATGTGGAATGGATGAGTAGGAGAAGGTGTGATGTGGAGTGGAGGGAATGTGTGGTCAGAATTGGAGGAGGCCTTGTCAGAGAGAAATTGAGAGGAGTGTGACAGTTACTCCCCCAACGAGTTAGTGTTGGATCTCCTCCTTTTGGGTAGCCAGTGCAGAGTGTGTGTATGTGTGTATGTGTGGGGGCGGGGGAGGATACTCACAGTTATCTGAGTCAATCCCAGTTCTGTCTTCTGCTGCTACTGAGCATGAATGGCCATGATGGAGATGTGAGGAAGAAGCTACCGTATCATATTCAGTCTATCACAGCCAATCTGAATGGTACTGCCTGAGCTTGCTCCAGGTTCTGGTGCCGAGACATGTTCTTGATGAAGTCATGCTGGCTCTTTGTAAGAATGGCCTCTTTCCTTTCTGGATGTTCAGTAATCATATCTTTTGTGGCCTATTCTAGAATTTTCCCTGGGATCAAAGTCAGGCTCACTGGCCTTGGCAATGGCATTGGCCTTTCATAACTTGGGCAACATAACTATATTAGATTGTAGGATAGTGAGGTTTTGGTGCATTTTTATAATGTCACTAGACATAGACAATTATACAAACCAGTTAAGTTCCATCTTGACTTGTCATGTGAAGGGTATTTCTTTTTTTAATTTCTTTTCTAATGTTCCCTTTAGGCTAATGAAAAACTAGTATAACAACAAAAAATAGATAACTGATCTAGCATTCTTTACTTCAGAGCATTATTCTATTTTGCAAATAGTAAGAAATTAAGTGCAGAAATGCCTAGTAAGGATAATTAGATGGCAGATGAATGTTGGAGCAGGGGGATTGGACTACTTGACCTCTGAGCTCCTTTCTAGCTCGAAATCTATGATCCTAAGATACAGTGCCTTTCATCTCAGTTTTAAATGGCAAAACAAATCCTCAAATGCCTAGCACAATATTAGGAAATAAGGTTTAATTGGTATGCCCTGAGTCTCAGTGCAGTTTTAATTGTGCTGCAAAGTACCGTATGAAGCACTTTGCAAACCTTGAAGCTCCTGGCATTGGTGTCAGGAAGGCTTAAGTTTAAATGTGGACTCAGATACTTAATTGGTGTGTGATCCTAGGCAAGTCTCTTAGCCTTTCTGTGCCTCAGTTTCTGCTTCTGTCAGGTGTGGGAATTGGTCTTACTGGCTTCTAAGATCCCTTCTAGGTCTAAAACTATGATCCTATGATCCTGTGTTAAATAGTATTGAGCCAGCTGCAGCTCTGTGGGGCACTCTGAACCATTAATAGACAGCTAGGTTAAAGTGTGGATAGAGTGTTTGACTTGAAGTCAGAAAGACCTGAGTTCAGATCCTATCTCAGACACTAGCTAGCTGTGTGACCACGGGCAAGTCACTTATCCTCTCTAAATCTCAGTTTCTTCATCTATAAAATGGGATAATAATATCTACTTCCCAGGATTGTTGTGAGGATCAAATGGTATAAAATATATAAAGTGTTTTGCAAATCTTAAAATACCATATAAATGCTAGCTCTTATTTGCCTCCATCATAGTTGTACCTCCTTCTCTTAGGGGGTACTTATGCATCAGGTTGGTTGTGCCTGGTTCAACTTAGCCATATCCATTTCCACTTCAATTTCAGGAATGACCATGAATGCAAAGACCTTGGTAGATTAATATAATATGTTTAAATATTAGTTATGGCATTTATTTTAATTTTGGGGGGGAAGCCCAAGTTACCTTTCTTTGGAACTTCCTTCAGGAATCATGGAAGTGATATTCAAAATACTTGACTCTTTCTCAGCTTCTAGGACAGCATGTTCATATTATCTGTAATTCTGCCAATAAAAACCTATTCATTGACCCCTTTATTGAACAGCATAGTTGTAGAAATATGGCATTTCAATGTCAATGCCATTACTGGGGCAACTTGATTTGGAGGCAAGGAAAGCAGGGTTACAATCCTGCCACAGATCCTTACTAGCTGTGTGATGTGAGGGAGTCATTCCATGCCTCAGGCCCCTCATCTATAATATGAGTAAACTTAGAGATTTGAGCACAGAAGGGACTTCAGTGACCACCTAATCCAATAGATACCCTGTCCCCCATTACCTATTACATCATACCCAATAAGTAGTTGACCAACTTTTGCTCAAACTTCTCCAATGAGGGAGAACCTTCTGCTTCTCATTGAATAGCTTTGTTAGTAGGTTTTTCTTTGTACCAAGTTTAATTTGCCTCTTTGCAATTTCTATTCCACTGCTATGACTTCTGGCTTCTGGGGTCAAACAGAGAAGTTTGATCCCTCTTCTAAGTGACAGCCCCTCAGATTCTTGAAGATAACTGTCAGGTTTTCCCTGAATCTTCTCTTCTCCTGGCTAGATATCTACGGTTCCTTCAACTGAACAATAGTTACAATAGTAATACTGTCCTTTTGTGTGTTGTCTTCTCTCTTAGACACACAAAAGAAAGCTGAGAAGCATGTGGGTGGTGAAGGGAGATGAGCATGGTGGACAAGTCTGAGAAGTCTCAAAGCAATGGATCCAGGTGAGAAGGGAGAGGTGGTAAAGCCAACGTCTCTCCTTAAATGGCTCCACCCTCTAATCAGAGCAGCAGAGGGGAGTGCGGAGGTCCAGTACCAAGGCCATTAGCATCATGCTGGGTGATGAGGCTTTCCCAATGATGAGCTTTCTAGGTCATGGGGGAAAAGTCAGGTAAGAAATGAAGAGTGTTTTGCAAAACCTGAAGTCACTATGAAAACGTCAACTTTTATGATCTATGAAAGACTGTGCCATGGTAGCTAGAGGAATGATGGCTTTAGAATTCCAGAGATCTGGGTTCAAGTTCCATCTCTGGCACAAACTGGCTGGGTGACCACAGACGAGCAATGGAACTTCTTGATGCCCCAAGCGGCTGTCTCAGATTCATGCTCTACATATCCATCTATATCTAGAGCTTTATTCATATCGTTGGTCCACATCTAGATCTGGAGCTTATTCCAGGTAACTAACAGATTGCTAAGAAACAGATTAATGAATGTCTATTACAGTTTTATTGATAGAGTTTTATTGAGAGATTCATTTTATTGTTCTTTATTTGTATATTGGCAATGTAGATATAGTTCAGAAGTCAAGTTTCCATTAACCTGGATATTTGATTTACCAGAACATCCCATCTGACCTGATTGTCCTGCTAATAGAGACCTTCCCCTTCCACATGTGTGTGTATGTGTATGTGTGTGTGTGTGAATATATACATACATACAGAGAGAGAGAGAGAGAGAGAGAGAGAGAGAGAGAAGGGGGGCAGAATCAAATCCTGGGAAGTTGATGTCAGTTCTGTAGATATAATAAAGGCAGATATTTGGAATAAAGAATTTCAGAGGACAGAAATGCCTTCTATTGACTACATTGCTTATTATTTTTTTTTTTTTTTGTTTCTTACCTTCTCCTCAGATACCCAAAAGGATCTTTGGAGGCTAAAAATACATGTGGTCAGGGGATGTATGTGAAAGGGCAATATATGCTTCCAATGCTACAGGGCACATATTCTGCAGATGGCATCATGCTGCTCTTCCTGGGCCTCATCTCCACTCCATGCCATATCCCATCATATGTCTGCTTTTTGCTGCTGCCTTTCTCTTGAAGCATTGTATCTTCGCTGCTCTCTACTTATCTCTCTACTGGGCTGTTTATGCTACTGTCACCTCTTGGGCTTCAGTTGGAATCCCTAAATGAGGTGCCATTTTTTCCCATTAAAAGGGGTGTTTTGTTGCCATTTCTACTTTAGCTTAGAAGCTAAAACTCTCTTAGCCCTTTTAGTGAGAAAGGCAGGCTATTCATGTACCCAATCAGTAGACTGGGAAAAAAATAAAAACAAAAACAACATCTTTGTGACTTAAGGTCTGTGATTTGCCAGAATTTTGGTTTCCAGGAGTCACACTTCTTTGGAACTCAGGTCAGCCAGCCAGCTAATTAGACTCATCTGGTTTTTAATCTGTTTTTGAGCCTCTTTCTTCTTCTAGAAGAGTCCGCCTTCTTGTCTCAGGCCTTTATCTGACTTAGTGTAAGAAAGTTCTCATAGCTCCTATTTTAATTCCTGATTACCAATTTGTATCTCCTTCAGTCATCTCAGGGGCTACCTTCCAACAAACCACAAGGTGTTATTTGCATCAGAAATACCACAGGTTTCCTTAGCTTCACAAGATTTGGGAGAAGGTCTTCCTCCTCAATCAAGGGGTGAAGGGAAAGTAGAAAAAAAGAGTCACCTTCCACCTTAATTTTTTGTTCTTAATTTCTCCCTTTATTATGTATATTTGACCAGCAACAAATATGGCAGACTTTATGCCACCATGCACACATACACATATCATACATACATTCATGTAAGTGTATGTATGTGAATATACACACATATATGCATAGAGAGAAAGAAGAGGAGAGAGTTTCAAATATAAGTACAAGTATATTGCAGAAGTATGTGAATGCATTCTTAATCTTTTTCTACAGTGACTGTTTTCATTTTGCAATTTCAAAAGTCAAAAGTTTTCAGACCTTTTTTCATTGACTCAGATTCCAATGGCATCCTAAATTCATACAAATGTACTCTGCCCAAACTCTGTTTTAGAAATCTTTTAATTCAATATTTCAGCACACTGAAGTCAGAAATTGAAAATGCAATCTTGAACTAAGAAAGATAAAATCAATACTTGTAACATTTATGGCTACCAAGGTAATGTTTATGGATTTCAAATATAGAGCTCATTTATTCATGGATATTTATCAAGATTCTGAAGAACCATGAGACACAGGAGTGGAGAAATGCAGTGAGTAACTGTCAGAGGTAGCTAGTTTTTATTTCCTAATAGCTAATGGTGAGTAAACTCTTTAAGTTACCTATATACCCAGTGGGGTTAGATAATTATTTATACAGAATAATCTATCAATCACTTAATCAACAGGCATTTATTAAATTCCTACCATCTACTTGGTGCTGAGGATACTCAAAAATTCAACACTTAAGTGAATCTCTGACCTCATATTCTGGAATTCTGGTCATTCCCTGCCTGCCCATCCTATAAGATCTCATCCACATCTTGCCAAAAGTTGTCCAAAAGGAGCCCATTCAATATGCTGGATGCCTTTTAGCTTTCTCCCTACATTATGAAGATGCCAATGTAGTACTGTGCTCATCCACCTGTCATTCCTCATTCTTGCCATATGATCAGCCCATCTTCTCATTCTATTATACAGTTCTTTGATTACATCTTTAAGTTCTGTTTCTTTTTGGAGTTTCAAAATTAGTTATATGATGCAGTCTGCTTATCCCACTATGTGCCGTTCCCTTCCCCTTGATATAATGCTCTTTTTTAATTCTTCAGAGGCAGTGGGTTTCAGGGTCGGCTATACAGTAATACTAGTAAAATATTTGTATTGAAAAGATGGGTCTTTGCTGTTATGGGAAGCCTGGAGTTAGAAAAAAGGATTTTGCAATTCCCTGAATGCAATCTAGCCCACCTGCTTCCTTTTTAGTTCTGGAACAAATATATTGTCTATCTGTATAGTCTATACCAGATACAGGGTATACACATGTGTATGTCAGATATACATAGATCTATATACACATAGTCATACATACATATATAATTATTATTGAGTTAGTTCTCTAGAGTGTCTATTAAGATGAGAATTGAAATCTGGGTAGTAGACATTTTTCATCCATTTTGTTTTGCTTGTGTGTACATATAAGTCATACTTGAGTGATTACAGATCTATTCTAGGAGAGAAGCTCTGTAGTGTATTAGGGTTTGATGTGATTATCATAATATCATTTGAAAACAAAAGATCTGGGAACATCTAAACATGTACAGGAATTCTTCTTGTACCTGGATTCTCGCCTGGATCTCTCCTACCATGGTGATCATGCATACTTTTGGCTAGATGTACACATTGACAATGAGATTGACACATGCATTGCCAGAGCTAGCTCAGAGTTTGGGAGGCTCCAAAGAAAAGTTTGGGAGAAAAGAGGTATTAGACTGACTATCAAACTGAAGGTCTACAGAGCTGTTATGCTGATCTCCTTGTTTTATACCTGTGAAACATGGACAATCTACCAGCGCCATGCCAGGAAACTGAATTGCTTCCATTTGAACTGTCTTAGGAAGATTCTGAGGATCATCTGACAGGATAAGGTACCAGACACTGAGGTCCTTGCTTGAGCTGAACTGCCAAGCATTCAAACTATGCTTTAGAGAGCACAACTCCGATGGGCTGACCACGTTGTTTGAATGCAAAATGTGTTGCCAAAAGACTATTTTATGGAGAACTCACATGGGTCAGATCATCACATGGTGGTCAGTAGAAGCGATACAAGGACACTCTCAAGGTCTCTCTCAAGAACTTTGTGGATTTGACTGTGCAACTGGCACAGGACTGCTCAAGCGTAGCGTGCCCACATCAGAAAGGATGCTGTGTTCTATGAGCAAAGCAGAATTGAGACAGCACAAAGGAAATGTAGGATGTACAGATTTGGAGCATCTACCCCAAAAGTTAGCACAGACTATCTGTGCCCAATCTGGGGTAGAGCATTCCGAGCTCATATCAGTCTGATCAGTCACAGTTGGATGCACTGAAATTTCACTTTATCATGGTGATGTCACTTTGGTCCTCTTCGAGAAGGAAGGACAACAACCAAACCAAAATCACACCAAAGCATTTATCTGCAAGTTGTATTCTTAACCTGACGTTTATTATAGAAGATCACTGATCAGGGTTATTTCTATTATATTTTCTAAGGGATCTTCAGTGATCTTAATATGTGAATGGAAGAAATCTTGTTCAAAAATAGTTTAAAAGGCAGCAGTTTGTTCTACCGAGTCAAATACTTTTTCATAATCAATAATCACTTGTTTTAGCCAATTATGAGATGGTAAAATGTGGTTACATTGTTACACAGACTTCGTGAAAGTCTGTTTGTTCCCTAATACTACTCTTATTGAGGATGCTCTTGATTCCCATATAGATGACCCATACAGATGTAGTATAGGTGAAAGAATACAGTTAGGCATTAGGAGCTACTAATATATTATTGGTTACCTTTTTTGAATCAATAAGAACTAAAAATTTTTTCTGTTCCCCTACCATATTCCACTCTTTCACATGGGGTCCTTTCTAAGTCAGTTTCTCCATGCCTTCACAATTGTATAATCTTTGGCATGAATTTCCTCTATATATCTTGATCTAATCTGGCTGCTTTTCCCATCTTTGTTGTGTTTAAGGACACTTCTATTTCCTTTGAAAGCACCTCAGGGACTGTGAAGTTAAGGTCTAATTACATTTCTTCCACTGTCCTTGATGGGGAGAAACACTTTGTTGTAATGCTTTTTGCAATTGATTTTTATTTTTCTTCTGTTAATAGTCCTGTTACCTTTTTTATCCTTGAATACCCTTGGGATGACTTTACTTAATTGGATAACTTGCCAAGCTTTCTTTGAACTGCTTTTACTTACTCTGCATTGCTTCTCTTTGCTGATAAGATGATACCACTCATAAGTATCCGTCATTCTTCATAAGATTTTACAGATAAGCTTATATCTTAACCCAGTTTTGCCTGTGGTAGCCATATCTCTCCTCTTGGCAGGTAAGTCAGATATTTGTTGACTAAAGCAATTTCTGGACTCTTCTGGTCTCTTTGTTGTAGCAATTAACTTAATACATTGGTTCAACTTGCGTAAGAAACTCAGTGTTTGTGTCATTTCTGGTATACATTGTTAGCTGTGATTTTCACCAGTCTGTTTAATTCAGAGTGAGTACCTGTGTTGAAACCTGTACCCAAAAGACTTCGCTCATCCTGCCCTGGCCTGAAAGCCCTTCTTGGCTGAGGCTCTCTGGTGAAGTTTCTGGATTATTGTTGTTTTTTAACTTGCTTGTATCCAGTCAGTCAATAAAGCATTTATGATGTACCTCCTTTGTGTCAGGCACTGTGCTAAGTGCTGGGGATGCAAAGAAAGGCAAAAAGGTAGTCCTGCTCTCAAGGAGCTCAGGGTGTAATACAGGAGATGACATGCAAGGAGCTATGCACAAAGAACCTAGGTACCAGATAAATTGGAAATATTCAATGGAAAGAAGGCACTAGAATTAAGGGGCCTCCTATTAATAGCTAGTTGAAATGGTAGGAGACTGATTTTCAGTGATCCCATTTTTATATTGGGTCTATATTTTGATACTCATTGGGATTAATGTGGAGGTGTATTAAATAGAAACTATCTGCTCCCTCCCCCCCAATTCCCTACACTCACCCCCCAGGGAGACTGTCAAAAATAAATAATTCAGGGTTAAATCTTCTTAACTGTATGCCACATTTTTTTTCCCTTTTTGATTGTTATAAGTTCTGATCTTATCTGTGTTCTAGAGAGAAAAATTAAATAGTACCTGTCCTGCCTTCTGACAGGGGAGACTACACACATGCACACACATTTATATATGTATATATATAAACACATGTATATATGTGCATAACATACATACACACATATGAATACATGTATATATGTGCATATCACACACATACACATATATCAACACATGTATATATGTGCATATCGCACACACATACACACACATATATATCTATATATATATATATATATATACATATAATTGAAAATTAGTAAGTGTTAAGTAGTTTGGGGATGGAGGGAGGGAGAGGACCAGGGGTTGGGGTAATCAGGAAAGGCTTCCTTTATAAAGAGTGTTTGAAGTAAAGGTAAAGGAGGATGCTGAAACTGAATCTGGAAGAAATCAAAGGAATCTAAGAGATGGAAGAGAGGAGAAAGGAGAATGCCCTGCATTCCAGACAGTGCAAAGGTACAGAAACAAGATATTGAATGTTATGTGTGAGGAATTGCAAGAAGGACAGTGATTTAGGTGCTCTATTTTCAAATGCCTCTCTACCTATTTCCTGAAATTCCACTGTTAATATGAAATTGCCCCTTTGGGATAAAGCACTGCCAGTTCAGAAATCTTCTTTATAAAAATATGAAATGCACCTGGAGGAGGTGAAGTGTCAAACTGTTAGTGATCATGAACACCTTCATGTGATTCAGTTCTCAGATGACTTCTCTCCGTGACTATTAGCTGAAGTTTTGATGACAGGCAGGAAGGGAGTTGTAATAGTTTTGAAATGTGGGACCCTATCCCTTCAAGATATGTCTGGATAAGATGGCAGAGGTTAGGACTCTGAGCAAGTAGACACTGAGCATCTGGGACAGGTAAAGCAATTAATTTATTCAATAAGAATTACCAGGCAGGATATAAAAGGAACAGAATGTGGGATCGCGAGGGTACTATTTAATATGCTACACACAGACAAGAAGGTGTGGGTGGGTTGTAGTTTGTAACATTAGCTAGAATACCCATATCCTTGAGATCATAGATCCATTTATTTACATCCATGGATAACCTTGTATTTCACCATGCAAATTCATTTCTAATGGGATCTCCATTTGAAAGGCTTGATATTGCTTTGAATGCTTGAAGGATTCAACTTTTTGTATGAAAATGTGAACTCAAAGTTGAACTGGAACATTCACCTTCAATCATATCACAGTGTCTCTGAGCTGTTGTTTTAGTTTCGTCCCATCAAAGAACACCTGAGTTATGTTGCTGCAGCCTGAAGCTCCTCTTCTGGCTTGCAGACTGAGCTTATTCATGCAGTTCCTGCGTGTGGAAAATCCCTTGTGCAGCCATTATAGGCAAAAGGAATAAGAGAAACATGAGCTTTTGTATAGGAAATGAAAACTCAGACTGTCCCTCAGTCTGCTCAGAAACGAATTGTTGCCACATCATGTGTTTGAACCACTGTTACTACAAAGAAAAGGAGAAAACAGCTCAGGAATGGTAGGAAAACATAAACTGTCTCTTGATCTTCCTGTAATTCAATTCCATTCCATCCACCTCAAGTATGGTAGGGCATTGTACAATGACACATAGGAAACAATCTATTCCTTCAAGAAGCTTACATTCTGTTAACAGGATGCAACATGTATGTATGTATACAAGAAAAAAATCATTCGACAATGTAGAGAACATTCACAATCGGAGAATCGGGGGAAGATTTTACTGAGCAAAATGGAGCCAAAATCAAACCTTGAAAGAAGAAAAGGATCAGAATGGGGAGTGATGGCATTTCAGGCATGGAAGGTAGCTTACAGAAATGCATGGAGGTAGGAGGCAAAATATTAGGGTTAGGCAACATTTTCAGTTAAGTTTGACTAGATGGTAGCATGCTTGAAGGGAAGTATGTTTATTGCTGGGAAGTGTATCTTTACTTACATTTCATATATGGCTTTTGTTTTCTTACAGCAGGGGAAGTGTGTGGTACAATGGGAAGAACATAGGCTCTAGAGTCAAAGAGTCAGGGTTCAAATCTCTGATATTCACTATTTATATGAAAATCAGTTTCCTCATAAGTAAAATGAGGGGTTGGGCCAGATGGCTTCCTAGGTCCTTTCCAGTCCTACAGCTATCGATCCTATGAACCAAAGTACTACTCCTTCCACTTCCACTGAACCTATTCCTATAGCAAAGAAAAGCAATCAAGAAAAGCCAAACAACAAAATCATGTGATGGTGCACGGAATATTGTAGCTGATAGTCCCTTACTCTTCCTCCAAAGTGTTTTCATCGTTTCTTGGCATCACAATGATTAGTTATTACCTTTTTGTGTTGTTTTCCTTTGAATGAAACATATTGTTTTCTTGGTTTTGCTTCTTTTCAATTCAAAGAAAGCTAAAAATAATCCCTCCTAATAGTCAAATTTCAATGGAGGAGACAATAAGGAGATACCTAAGTACATATGAGCTCGATACAATGGAAGACAGGAAGTAGCTCAGAAGAGAAGGTACTAGTAGCTGAGGGGACAGGAGAGGCCTCCTGCAGGAGGTGGGTTTGGAGTTAGGGAAGTGAGGAGGTATAGATGAGGAAGGAGAGTGTTCTAGGCATGGACCCAAGGGTGACTGCTACAGGAGGACAGAGTTAAGAAAGGGAGTGTTGTTTGAGAAATAGCAAATGGGCCAGTGGGGCTGGATCAGATTGCGAGTAGAAGGGAGTAGAGTGTACAAAAGCAGAAAACGCAGGACGTTGTGAAGAGCTATTGACCATAAAACTGGAGAGAGTAGAGAGGTGACATGGGCAGAGCTATGCCCTAGGCAAATCACTTCGGCATTTGGGTGAAGGAAGAAAGTAAGAGAATCTATTAGAAGCTATTGAAGTAGCCTTGGTGAGAGGTGATGGGGGCCTGATCTAGGCTGGTGGCTTTAGGGCGTATCCCATTTGTCAGCATCAATAGCCTGTTTAAATAGGATGAAATTGTTTATCCATATGCCATAATCTTTTCTCATTTTTAGTCTCTTGCTTTGTACTAACTTTGAACTTTGCTTTAACAAATCATCATTTTGCCTATACCTAGAGAGCTGATTCAGTAACAGGTTATTTCCTATGTGTAAAAATATCATCAATTCCATGTGTGTATGTGTGTGTGTGTGTTATTCTGTGCTTGCCATGCCTTACACATTCTAGTTAGTTTCTTGAGGAAAATATTTATGAACTATAGATATGAGACTTCCATACAATCTACAGGTCTTTGACCTCTTTCATTATTGACTCCTGATCTATATTTATCAACACTTTTCCCTACCCTCATGTATTCTCAACTGTGCATAACTGTGTTTGTTTATTCAGGAATTCTTCAGAAATCTGTCTCCTGCAACAGATATTGCATACATTGATATTACCTTCATTTTGGTCTTTTTGCAAGTACTTATCTTGACTTCTATACTATTAAATGATCAACTTATTCCATGAAATTATGGTTTTATGTTGCCTTTGGATGAGTAGCAAAGGCAACTTCTTTATTTACTTTATCAAGGAGAAATTGGGAGTCATAGTTTCATTTAAAGGTAACTTTCTTTAGGCCTACACAACATTTCTTTCTTCTGTTCCCTTTTCTCCATTGACATGGCTGCCAACCTCATCTACGCCCTCATCAATTCATCTCCCTTAACTCTTTCTCCTTTGCATTCCATCTTCTCCATATTTCCCAAAGTAATCATTGTGAAGAACAGGTTTAACCTTATCACTCTCTTGTTCAGAAAACTTCATGGCTCCCACTTACCTCTGGGATGAAATATAAACTCCTTGGTTCAGCCTTTAAAATCACCAATTACCAGGTTCCAGTCTACCTTTCTAACTTCGTTATTTTGTGTTTTCTTATATGTTGAACATGCTGTCTCCTTTTATAAAACGCAATTTCCTTGAGAACAGGGGTTTTTACTTTTGTCCCCATATACCCTGGTTCCACATTAAATGCCTAATGTATAGAAATAGCTCAATCAATTACTGTTGATTGGTAGTTTCTGGTTTAATCTTGATATGATTCTGTTCAACCAACAATATGTTCATTCTTCTGTCATTGCACAAAGATCCCACATTTCTCCTTCCAAATTAAATCTTAGCACCCTCTGGCCCCTTCTCTGCTACTCTGCCATCGTAAGAGTAGAATTAGAAGGGGCTACACAGGACTTGAGTCATTTTCTCCTTTTCTTCATTTCATGCATTGCCATGGCCAAAGAACCCATCACCAAGTGGCCAGCCTGTTGGGGATGAATCTCTCCATTTTTATCTAGGCTGCTTTCTGAAAGTAGATGGTCTAGTGTTGCTGGTTCCTAATCCCTGCCTTTCTAGCATGGTAGAGACTGCTCTGTTGGACTAGCCATAACAAGCCAGGGTCACTTACACATTATAATGGGACGTTGGAGGATGGCAAAATCCAAATGAAGAAAGCTGAGGGTCTTCCATGGTCCTTATATTAATTACCACAGCATGAGAAATTCAAAGGATCCTCACTCCAGTTCATCCTCCACTCAGCTACCAAAGTGATGTTCCTAAAGCATAGGGTTGCCCAGTTTGCCTTCCTACTTAGCAAACTCCAGTTACTCATTATTATGCCCCAAACCATTTGTCAGAAAGTCTTACCTTTGGTAACTCGCAATATAGAAATAGTACATTTGCTGTGAACCAAGTTTAACTCCTCTTCTGGTCTGGCAAGGGGCCTTGAACATCAGTGTCACTCCTGAGGGAATGGTCTTAGGTCAAGTCATTTAGAGTAACATTAGCAGTGATCTCTCACACTATTCACTTTATTTGCCCAATTTTTTTCTTTAATAATAGTAACAATTAGTACCAAATGTATGGTCTATTAAAATGGGATATCATTCAAAATAGTCTAGCCTTTCCTCTAGACTCAAGAAAATGCTTTTCTCTAGGCAAAGGGAAAGCGCCTATAGGGAAAACCAGACACATTATCAATTGGAATTCCTCATTCTTGATACAGTATCTCCTCTTTATATTGAAAGGCCATTTCCTATGGCAGAGAATAGCTCTGTGGTTTGATTTGTGAGCAGAGGTGGCTCTTGGGTTAAGAAAATGAAACTTAGATCCTTATGGGATGCTGTCAGTTGTGTTTGAAATAAGTAATCTAGTAAGCCTAGGGATCTCAAATTCATTTTGTATTGTAGAACTTAATGACACCTGACTAGCAGACTTCTTAAAACAATAGTACAGAGTACAGTGTTGTGAATGTAACACTTATTCTACCTCCTGCAGGGCCATCTTGGCTCACAGTGGGCTGGTAACTGGGCTATTTTCAAACAATGGAAAGGCCTTAGGGAGCCTTACTTTTAATGGAACTTTCCCATGTACTTCACTTGTAAAAGTAAACCTGAATGATCACATTTGATTATCATCTACTCCCTTCATGGGACTGCCAAAGGCCCCAGTTTACTGAGAATGCTCTGCTGACAAATTGTCACCTGGAGTGACTGCACTCGATTTGGTAAAGATAACAGCATGCTAAGGGGGGGGCAGAAAAGAGCCACTGAGGCCCAGCAGTGAAGAGTCCATGCTTGCTTCTAGTTTATAACTTAAAAACCAATAATAACACCAACAACAAATCTATAATTCCATTGCTGAAATTTCTGATCTAATTTTCTTTTGGCAATTACCATGGTTCATTCGACAGGGTGATCCTGGCTTCATTGAATTAATATTCTGCTACACCTCTACTTAATGTTAACTTCTATCAGTTTACAAAAGACTTATGGTGTGATTATAAAGGTCAGCAGTGAAAGTTTTGATGAAATCTTGTGGCTAAACCTGCTTCCGTGCAGTGAAATGAAGGACCGGCAGACATTTTAAAATCCTTTTCCTTACTTACAACCAGAGACAGTACTTCCCTCTTCAAATATACACACGGTGTCCTTAAAGTCTTAGTAAAGTTTGAACACTAGAAAGACCAGAATTTCAAAATACTTTGAAGAACCAGAAGTAGACACTGTGTATTATTGGGGTTTTTTTTACCCATAAGGCATAGCAAATAGAGCTAGGATGAACATTTTTATTTAAAAGTAAAGTTATAATAAAAATTGTGCCTTATTTTAATCTATCTTGGTCATTCTAGCATTAAGCACACTGTCTGACACACAGTAGGTAATTCATACTGTTCGTTGATTGATTGAGTGAAATTATTATTTTTTGATTGAAATTATTGAAGCTTAAAACTGGACTAAAACTTTTGGGACACCTTGTACATAATCCTCTTTGGTAGTTGTAACAGCAAGGACCCCTGCATACACAGGAGGGCCTGTTGTACAGGTTCTTAGATCGCCTTTTCTAAAAGGAAAGCAACTTTTGAGGAGTCAATAATCACTTTAATCAAGCACATATCAATTAGTTCAAGGGAAAAGTCAGTACCCTGAACTTCACAGAAAATACAAACAGAGAAATTAAGGCCAACAGACAGGGGGCTTTCAACTGTCTGATGATAAATAGATGTATCTGTGATTCATCACAGATCAACAGATAGATCCAGCTGTCTGACCATTGCATACATACATGGTTACCAGGGAGAGAAGCACCAACATCTGGGTTTTCAAAGCCAGGGAACTCCTTAGCAACTTTCCAGAGTCTCATCTGGCACACAAACCTTCTTCTGAAAACTAAGCCCCAAAGCAAAACCTCACCTCACAGGATGTATACACTTTTCAGAGCTGGAGGGCACAACACTCTGCCCCAGTGCCTCAATAGAAATTAACAAAAGGTATCTTTAACTCTCTCTTCCCCACACCATTAATCGTAAATTACCGTTACAGTAGTTGAACTGAACAGAATCTTAAAAGTCATAAGCTTTCTCATGGCTCAGTCTTTAACCATAACATTCAGCTCTAGATCCAAAACTGGTCTCTAATATTTGGGGCTGTTAAAAATAGAATCAGCTCATCTGGCACACCTGATTACATTGAGTCTGCATTTAATTTGCATAACTAAAGCAATTCGATGCACAATGATTGATTACTATTGCCTACCCTGGGTAGGCAGTAGACAAGGCTGAAGTGAAAGTGTTAAAAGCCCCTTCCCTAACTATCTTTTTATTTATTTCCCTCTGTTAAGTTAATGCTTCAAAACAAACAATCAACTCTGTTCTCACATCAACTATGATTTTGTGGTATGATTGGATGTTCAATGATGTATGCTGCAAGAATAATATTCAAAGACCAAACAGGAAGTTCAAACCAATTCATTACATTTAAATAGATTTATTAAGCATTTACTTAGTGCAAGGTACTAGATCAGAGGTGAGGAACCTGCAACTTCAAGGTCATAACCTTCTTGGTCCTTGAGTGCAGCCTTTTGATTGAGTCCAAGTTTTACAGAACAAATCCTTTTATCAAGGGAATTTGGTTTATGAAGTTTGGATTCAGTCAGAGGATCACATGCACCTTTGAGGCCACAGGTTCCCCACCACCCCTGTAATAGATGCTCATTTGAAACGAATGCGAATTTGGTTGTTAGGGTAATTTGTTAGAGAAATAAAAAATTTAAGGTGGAGTTTATTTTTCAGTAAAAAGAAAGTGCATTAAAATATATAGGACTAAGTGTTAGAAGAGTATGTATGGGAAGGTGGAAATAAATGTAAAATCATCAGTCCCTTGCTATTGATAGCTGTGAGCATACTTTTCTTGAAGCAAATATATGTGATTGATTAATTTGTGGTAAATATATCTGATGAAAGGCTGACATCCAGAAGCTATACATATATCTATATAACTAATAAAATGCTGTCCCCATTCAAATCAAAGGATATGAAAAATGTATGAAAGAGAAATTAAAAATTGATAATAACCAGTGAAGAGATGCTTAACTTTCCTAATAATCTGAGACATAGAAGTCATGGTGACTTTAAGATACCATGTCAGAATGGGGAAAATACCTTTGCCCCTCAGCCTCCTCAACTTATAAAGTCCAGTACTGGCAGAGGTGTGGGAAAATAAGTACTCATACATGGTTGGTGGAATTACAGAATGATACAAACAAAAAAATAGAGATATATAGTGAGTCACTATACTGACCATTCCCTTTGACTCAGCAATTACATTACTGAAACTCTGTCTCTATATTATTGAACCATGAAAGGCAAAAAGGACACAGCTATATAAAATATTCATAACTGCTCTACTAGTAATAGAAAAAAATGGAAACAACCCATATGTCAAACAGTTGGAGAATAGCTAAATAAATTAAGGTGTATTCATGTAAGGAAATATTACATTGCCATAAAATAATCTATCTGAAGCATATACAGAAGTATGCAAAGACTTATATGGAGAGTAGTAGAATGGCATCAGCAGAATAATAACTATGTGCACAACTCTAGCTATGTTTGATTTTAAAACAAGGAAGAAGGATTGAAAACAGAGCAAAGAGGTATAGAACTTCAGGCACATCTTTTGTAGTTCAGTCATTGTTTTTATTCATATTCTGCTCTCCATGACCCCATTTGGGGTTTTCTCGGTAAAGATACTGGAGTGGTTTGCCATTTCCTTCACCAGTTCATTTTACAGATGAGGAAACTGAGGCATAACTGAGGGTTAAGTGACTTGCCTAGAGCCACCCAGCTAGTAAGGGTTGGAGGCTGGATTTGAACTCAGGAAGATGAGTTTTCCTAACTCCAGCCTCAGAACTCTATCCACCAGGCCCCCAGCTGCCTCTCAGGCACATCTATAAGGGAAGAAAAAAGAAAAGCATTTTATTTGCTTGTTGGTCGTTTGGCAATTTATTTGGTTTTGTCTTTGTTTTGTATGTTCATTTTATTTTGATTGGTGACAAGTAAATTTATAATTGAAAATAGTCATTGAAAAACTATCGCAACCATCATAACCTTAGAGAACATGTGAGCTGGTGAGGACTTTAGACACCTACTCATTTTACAGAGTGAGTCAGTGGGGGGGTGCGGTGAAGGGGATCAGTGAATCCTGACTCTCCATTTGCTGATCTTGAGCAAGGCACAGGAGACCAAACAAAGGAATATTGGTTGTGAAATATTTATGTGTATCCAGAAACCCCCTCCCCCATCCCACCCCCCAAGAATTAAGAACCTTGGTTTAAGGTTTTGCACATTTGCCTGTTACTTATAAGGCACATGTTAATGCATGAGTAAAAAATTAAGAAAAATTAAATCATTTGTAAAAAAAAAAAGCAAATCATCTACAATTTTACAGCTTCATTGGAAGATAACTTTCAGAACTATAGTCTTAGCTACAGATAACAGCTATTATATTCTTCCTTATCACTTGCATTATTCTTCCTAAAGATTGAGCCCCTAAGGGAAAATTTTACTCTATTTTCATTACCTGAAGTGCTTGTCTCCATCCTATCCTATTCTCCTCCCCACCCCCAACAAAAAGAAATATTGCACTTATTGAAACTGTAGACTGGAGTTAAGAATTTGAAATGTTATTAAAAACGATTGCTTGTGAAAATTGATCCATTTTGCAAGCACTCTACAGGACTTCAGTGTTATAACTTGAAATTGTTTCTTATGCCTAGGATTCTGTTCTGTCAGACATTAAGGAGAGAGTAGAGAAAATTGTGGCATGGTATGTCTTCTGATAATCTTAATGATGTATTTGTAAATCTTAGATTAAGCTCTCTGCAGGCCATTCTGGCTCGTTTTTAAAGTAGTGAGGGTAAGTGGGCTTTGTGGAGCATACCTGACACTGAGAGGCCAAGGCTGGTGGATTGCTTGAGTTCAGGAGTTTTGAAGCGCAGTAGTGCTAAAACCAAATGGGGTCCACATTAAGGCTGGCAGCAAAATGCTGAGCCTCCAAAAAGCACCAGGCTGCCTGAAGAAGGGCAGAATGAATGAGTGGCTTAAAGTTTCCATACAGATCAGTATTGGGACTTCCAACCAGGAAGAGATATTGAGACTCAATCTGAAAATAGAATAATAAATGAAGTAGTGAGAATATTTCTCATTTAGATCCTATGATATTTGGGGTTTTTTTGGGGGGGCAGAATATCCTGAATCCTTTACATCCTTCATATATAACTTTATTGTATAGATTTGTTTGCTTGTTGTCTCTTCCAATAGAATGCGAGTTCATTGAGGGTAGGTGCTGTCTTGCCTCCTGTCACTGGCCCAGTCTTTACTATGCCTGTGCATGTGTACTGTGATTTGTTTCTTGAACTCTTCACACTGTCCGGTAACCTGTAGTGCATTCCAATGACAACATCCCTTTTCCTACTGTCTCTCTTGCCCATGGTTACAGAGCTAAGTAAATGAAAAAAATGACATTTGAAGAGGAGGAAGCAAAAATAATTAGTGAAACTTAGCCGTACATAAAAAAAGTGTTATATTCAATGTTTCACACCTCTGGCCCAAACTTCCCTCCTCCCACGTGTGCAGAGGAACAAAGGTTAGGTGTCTACATTTCTGTTCTTTGGAGCCAAGCACATGCTTTACAATTTTGTAACAATCATCTTTGTAGTTATTTCTTTTCATTTCCCTTGAGATCCCTCCTTCCTCTCCATTGAATTGGCTTTTCTACTTAGTGAAACTATACTATTGGATTGATCCTTAGTCCCCTCAGTCTATTAAATATCTAGATCAATTGTGATACCTTTTAAGGAAACACTAGCCCAGCCTAGGTGACAGATATTATTGCTACCACAGGAGACCACTCATGGCCACATAACCATCAACTGATAGATATGGATGGCCCTGCCAGAGAACAATGCTTTGAACCTCCCAGTGATGTCCATTGATGTATCCCTTTCAGGGTTCTTTCTACATGAGAATAAATCATTTCAGAAATCACAAAACTTCTCTCATGGCGCTATGGAACTCAGCTATCAGGATAATACCTCAGTCACTACTTCATCACATACTATTCTTTGAAGAGCTGGATGATACTGTAGCACGTTCTGGGAAGTTTGCTATCTCTGCTATTGACCCCTGTAATGGAAAACAAATTATCACATACCAGAGCTATAACTAGTGTGACGGCAAGGAGGACTTTGACCCAAGGTGTCCATGTGGTGAGGGGTCTGCTTCATCCTCCTGCTGGTTCTCTGTCCAAGGAAGAGGAAGAGAATGGTCAGTATGATGGTCCTTAATGAGGAATAGGCAGCGACCTTTTGGGCCTTCTGCAAAGCATTTGTTCCTCCTGACCAGGCACGGCACCAGGCAGAGGGATAGCAGAGCTCCCTGGCAGTCTGGAGGCGAGTTGTGGTTAGGAGTGTTGTCTCTTGACCACTTTCTGCTCATGGACAGAAGGGGAGGGTTCTCAGGGGCTTCACTTTGAAATCTTATCTTGTAACTTTGTACACCATCTTGGGACTTGAACCTGCCTTTTTTCTATAGGTGCCATGGGTAAGGATGAGGTTTTTGATGGGGTTTTTCCTTTGGATAATTTTCTCCTCTTCCACAGCCTTCAGAAATAAGTGTCCATTCATTGTTACAAGGCAGTTTTTTCATCCTCTGGAAAATATAGAAAGAAAATTATTTTAAGAAGATAAGCAGTAATACACATTATCAACTAAATCACTGACCCACCACATAGCATTGCCAGTGTTATAAGAGAATCATTCAGGAGCATCATCCCTAAAACAAAGATTTTTTTATTGTAAATTACGCTCCCCTCAAAACTCATTTGGTTAAACTATCTCCTCCCCAAGACCAAGCAGATTAGCAGCAAGGACTCTAATGAAGGGAATTATGTTAAGGTCATTAGGTATTCAATAGTGTTTGGGGAAAGCTATAAAAGAATCTCACCTGGCTGCTTCCATAATGGTTTATATATCAGAAAATGGGACGGGGTGCAGATTGGTTACCGAGGATTCGAGAAGGTTAGTTACAGCGCTTGCAGATGTATTTTCAGCATAATGCCAAGCAGAAAACAGATTCCGAATCATCCGTTTGAAAGTCTCGTTTCACAACAGGCCAAGGGTAGCACCATCAATTTGTGTCTAATTATCCTCTTCCATGTGAGATAAAAGAAAATACCTCAGGGTTTCTATAATACAGGCTCATTAATGCAAATGAGAAATAATTTTGAAATGTTTCCTGCTAGGGCTAATGTGAATGCTGAAGCTAATTGCTCTGGTAGGATATTAAGAGCCCCATTTTCAAAAAAAGTCCTCCTTTGCAAAGTGCCCAGCCCTTGCACACACAATTCCTTCCCTATTGTTTTGCTCCTATGAAGAAACAACTTGCCTCTTGCTCCAAGAGGGCAAAGTTGTGGAGATAATTAATTAGGAATTCTTTTTTACATGAAGGGGGTGGGAGGAGAGAGAGACAGAGTTTGTGTGTGTATGCGTGTGTGTGTGTGATTCAGAGAGAAAGAGGGAGAGAGAGAGAGAGAGAGAGATAGAGACAGAGACAGAGAGACAGAGAGAGAGACAGAGAGACAGAGAGAGAACAATGCAGAAAGATAGAATGGGAGGGGAGAGGAGGGAGGGAGGGAAAAGAGATGGTAGAGGGATTGGGGATCGTCTGGCTCCTAGAAGACAGGTACCCTGAGATGTCAGTAATCTGTACCAATGCTGTAGTCTTCATTAAATTCAGTCATTTTGCTTATTCCAACAGTTGGCATGACAAGATAAGAGTTGGACATGTGACATCCTGTTATTTAAGGAAATATTATAAGCAAAGCAACTGTGTAACTGGCATCTACCTAGAAACATTAGGAAAATGAAGTAGCGTTGTAACCCATTTTATATGTCAAATACCATGATTTGCATGAAATGAAGCATGATGCTGTATTGGTGAGAAATTTACATAAACTGTTCTTTCATATGTTTCAATCCTTTTGTGCACCTAGCTGTACCAATTTGTTCATGTAAATCTGTTCTTGCTGTCAATAACCTTTTCGGAATAGTCTTTGGTTCACACCGTATGGATAATTTAGTAATTGTTCTTATAATAATTCCTGATTGTTTTCCGGAGTGGTTGAAGCCATCACAGTTCTACCCAATGTGAATTAGCCTTCCTGTCTGCCCCATAGCCTTCCTAACAATGTTTTTCTCATCAAGCTTGCTAGTTTGACAAATGTGAAGTGATACTCCATGTTATTTTAATTTACATTTTTTATTATTACTGAGATTTTTACATTTTTGGATGGTTAATATTTGTTATTCTGCTTTTAAATACATGTTGATGACTTCCCTATTGGGAAATGACCCTTGATCTTATATATTTCTGTTAATTCTATATAAAGATTTTACATGTCAACTTCTTTCAGTGATGTTTAATGTAAAGATTCTTTTCCTTAATATATGTCATTTTCTAGTGCATTGAATTTATTTGTGCAAAGTTCTTTAAATTTTATATAATCAAAATTGTTTGTCTTATAAGTTGTTTTCTATTCCAGTGTTAGAAGTTATACTTTTGTCATTCTCTAATTTTTTCTGTGGTATAACTTTGTATATGTATATCATTTATCCATTTGTAAAATATTGTGGTAAATGTGGAAGATATTGGCCTACATTCCTTTTGTTGTCACACTTCCACTTTTTTTTTTCAAAAATTCTTATGGAATAAAGAATTCTTTCCCTAGTAGCATATGGTCTTGATGTTTATAGAACATGACTGCTATGTGAATTTGTTTCTAGGTCTTTTTTATCTAACATGTTCTGCTGATCCATATTTCAATTTTTAATCCAGTGAGAGATTTTTTTATAATTATTTTTGTGTAACATACAATTTGATAGCTGACAGTGACAAACTCCCATCTTTCCCACTTTTTTCATTATGTTCCTGTGTATTCTTGATTCTTCATTTGCCAAATGAATTTTATTATTTTCCCTAATTATATAATGTATTCCTTTGGTAATTTGATAAGCATAACACTAAATCTATGAAGTCATTTAGGTAGTATCATTATTTTCACTGTATTGGAATAACACAGTCATGCACATTGAACATCTTTCCAACTGTTTAAGTAGTTATATGGGTGTAGATTCTTTTTCATAGCTATATAAATCTTATGTATATCATGGTAGATTTATTTCCAGATATTAAATGCATTTTGTTAATACCTTAACTGGAATTTCTATTCTTCTTCATTTTAGTTTTATTTATATATGTATGTATATATATATATATATATATATATATATACATATACATATACATATACATATACACACAGAAAAGTTCAGGATTTTTGTGGAGGCAATTTGTATTCTACTTTACTGAGTCATTACACATTATGTATATTTCTTGTATACTGTAAATTATTAGGGTTTACTTTCTAATTCAAAATGTGACCCTCCTCCATTTTATGAATCCATCTCATTTGTATTAATGATCATGTTGTCTTCCCTGCTCCTTCCCTCACCCTGTTTTGTCCATTATATAAGAATAACAACTGCCATTTTGTGTTTATGCACTTTATACAGAGATTTCACAGCTTGTATCATTAAAGGGGCTAGGAATATTAAAACTAGAATTGCAAAAATCCCTTTTTGCATTTGATGACATGAATCTGAGCTGCCTAGGTGCTGCTCTGACCATGTCTTCTACTTTGCTCTTCCAGGCTGCCTAGTCTCTGAGCTTTGTGACTTATCACAGTGTGATGCTCTGCCAGGGCACTGGTCTGGCCTTGTCTCCAGGTTGGGGTCCAAGTCATCATTTGTGCCTACCCAGGCTTGCCTGTACTCTAAATATCCACAGGATTCTGACAGTCTTTTTGAGTAATCCTAGACTTCATGGTAGTCTATAGCTATTTCTCCTTTGTATTATTTATTATTTATGGTGTGTTTTTGGAGCTTTTTTTGGGGGGGAAGTAATTTTTTTCAGAATCTGATCTCTTTTAGGTCCTAAAATGCCACTCTCTTTCCACAATTCCTTTTCCACAATATTTGACAGAATGTAAAAACATTTCACAATCTGCACATAGGTAATAATTTGCCATGGTAAAGAAAAGTGGAGTTATCAGGCAATACATCTAAGGGTACCTGTCAAATGCTGTCATGGCAGAAACACTCTTGAGAGAATTATTGAAGGTCTGTAGAAAGGCACTGAAAGTGTATATCGATATATAGCTGGTATGCACAGCAGAAAGCTTGAATGCCATATTGTCCAATTAAAGTCAACAAAAAAGGAAACGTAAAAAAGAAACTGGAAAATAAAAGTATTTTAGAAATTTGAGATTTTCTTTCATCAGCAACTGTATGTGAAAGTAAAAAAAGATGCTCAGACAGGGAAGATGTGGAAACTTTCTGCTTCTCTATATGGTCACAAGTATTCCAGTCCAAAGAAAACATAATTTGAACCAAAAGAGAGACAGAAAATTTAGACATCATAAATATGAAGTGGGACAGAACAGTTATATTAACAGAAGGTGACTGAAACCCTGTCTCTCTGCAAAACTGGAAAATGGCAGGTCTGAATAAGATCCCTGATTATTGGCTTAAACATTTCACAGTGGTGCATGAATTACTAACAGGGCACTTTACCAGCTTCTTTTTAGAGGTAAGATTGAGTCTACTTTTCTTAACAGAAAGCTTTCCATATCTATTGCCAAAGGATGAGAATACCAATACTCCCTCCTAATATAGACAATTATGTATTTATGTACTTTATACAAAGACTTCACAGCTTGTATTTTTAAAAAAGATAATTTTTAAACACACAGACACACATCATGACTGAGGAGGAAAAAGAGTGTGTCCAAAGTCCTAGGAAAATAAAAAGAAGCTTGTTTTTGATTCAGTGATTATTGAACATGCTGCTCAAAGGTATCTTAATGTATATATACTGCCTTTATACTCATCACAAAGCCTTTGACTCAGTTCTGTACTCATGACTTATTCATTTGCTGCAAATATGTAAAATGAAACCAAGTCTAGTGAGGACACTAGAGTATTTGATGTTCACATGGAAAACTTATCTGTTTAAAACATTCTACTAATATAATAAGGTCAAGAATAATTTTTATAATATGCAGCATTTTTTAGTGAGACAATTTAATCCCAACATGGATTTCCTTAGCTTTATATTCAATATTACTGCTCTTAAAATCAGTTAAATATGACTCCCAAATAGATTCTATTCCTCTTTGAATGCCTGTATCATATAACCATATTTCTTACCAAATATAATATTATTTTAATGATCATTAAACTGTTATTCATTCTATTATAATAGATCAGAACACTAGATTACTATAATGAGGAGCAATTCATGCCAAATTCATCTGAGTTTTATTAGGTGTATATCAGAGAGTCAGCATAACATAGAAGATAGAGGTCTAGCCTTCACGTCAGGAAGAACAGGGTTCAAGTTTTGTCTCTTATAGCTACTATCTGGGTCACTCTGAGCAACTAGGAGGCCCAATGAATAGAATGCTGGAAAGAAGACTCAAGTTCAAATCTGGCGTCTGACACTTGCTAGCTACATGATCCCGGGCAAGTCATTTAACCTCTCAGTCTGTTTCACTTTCCTCATTTGTAAAATGATAAATAATAGCATCTACTTCCCAAGGTTGTTGTGAGGATAAAATGAAGTAATGTATGTTAAGTGGTTTGCAAACCTTCAAGTTCTATATAAACTCTAGCTATTACTACTACTACTACTACTACTACTACTACTACTACTACTACTACTACTACTACTACCACTATGCCTTTCAGTTCCCCAGGCAATGTTGTAAGACTATAAATTCCAGATAAGTTGCCAGTATCTATCAATGGAGGGATTTTCCACCTTAAGAGTTCTTTACTGTGATGAAATCATAGATCCAGGCCACAGGGTAATAATAATGCCAGTCCTCGACAAAGACAACTTTTCTCTGGTGCTCCATCACAGTATGGAGATGACCCTGAGTTCTCAAAGACGTTGATTATGGACATAGTAATGCCTTCTAAAGACCAGTCTAGGTAAGTTTGTAAACATTCATTAGCAATTTGTCTATAAGGTAATGACATTTTTGGGGGCCAAAATAAGTCTTCAAAGATCATATGCTCAATTAGAGAGACTTTGTGACTTATGTTGGTATACAGAGGAACCACACCAAAGAAATCAGAGATTTTTAAAATACTGAAGCAATCATAAAACTAACACAAATCTCAATATTTCACTACTTCAGTGATCAGCAGTTTCATATACTAGGATACTCAGTGGACACAGATCCTAGTACCCTCTAGATTTGCCTGGGCCAAAAAATTATTTTCACATGGAATTCACCACTCTGGGTATGAAGTTTATTGAACTAAATTCTCTGTTGTTGAATGACAGACAGGTCCATCACTAGGTTCTATTCATAATGATACAATAATTATATGAGTTAAAATTATGTAACATTAAGAGGTTCCCTATAGTTTTTAGGAATTCATTGTACATCAATAAGAGAACCACTGAAAAAAGTACACATTTTCTATGCAGAGAAAAAGTAAAGGGATGTGGCGATACTAACAAAATCTTTAGGCTATAAATGTTTTCGAAGCGCCAGTTCCAATATAACCAGTTGGCATTGTAGGCATAATGCAGGGTGCTCTGGGTTTACAGTCAGAGCACACCAGCACTGTGACTTACTACCTGTATGAGACTGGGATATCGTTTAACTTCTCTGAGTTTCATTTTTTTCTCTGCAAAATGAAGAATTTGGATGAGGTGACCACTGAGGCTGCATCCAAATCTAAATCTGTGACTGTGGAAGCCTTTGAGCTTGTAAAGTCGGCTCAGTGTAGAGCTGGGGTCCTCACCTATAGCAGCCTTTTTTCCCAAATGCAGTTCAGCAAAACTAAGTTGCCTAATTTTATTTTTCTTTAAAATGTGTCACTTGAAGGAATTTTGTTTACGTGGAACCTCTTTTGGGCTACCTCACTAGCTTGGCATTTGAAGATGACAGGTTGGATTCCCAGGGAAGAACTCCCCTCCTAGGTTCAAGGTGTCCTGTGAGTCCTGATTCCTAGAATGCAGATCATAAGTCCCTCCCTGTCCCAATACAGTGTATGTACCTCTCATAGTGACTCAGTAAAGACAATTTGGTCAAAACGAGGCATTTTTTGAGAAGGCAGAGTGAAAAAAGTAGCTACAAAAAATTACCTCCATAAATCTGGGTTGTACTCTTGCAAAAATACACATGGTATCATGGTATCATGGAGAGAGCAGGCCCATGAATAGAGAGGCATGCCCAGTGGAACCCAAGTGGCCAAGGAACTACAGGTCCTTTGGTGCTTTCTCTTCCATTGTGTCCTCACGCTAGTCCCTTGTGGGCTCTGGATCTCTGCTGAGAAAGTTGCTCAGCTGAACTCCCTGGACCTGCCCTCATTTGCTGCTCCATTCTCTACAGCATGGATAATTCTCCCTTGAATCCAGTGCTGGCCGTCTTTGTTGCGCTGAGTCCCACTCAAGGTTAACTCTTTCCCTGGCTCCTCTGTCTTTCCTTTTTAAAGGATCACTAAAAGCTAGCTTTCCAGCTAATTGTTAGATGTCCTCTAAGTCCATCAAACTTCAGCGAAGAACTTTTCTGCCCTAAGAGTAAGCTCCTCACATTGGGTTGTCTCTGTTATCTGTTCCCTTACATGATGTGATTTCATTAAACTTAGCTGGACTGAAGTCAGTTGATGTGAAATTCCTTATAATCTCCCCCCTCCCCTTATCTTATTTACATTCAAGAGAAGGAAACAAAACTCAAGGGAAAGTTCTGTGACTCTCATGAATAGAAATGCTATAGAAGAAAGAAGCAATTCTGTTATAGTTATACTATTATATATTATAGGCAATGTATATATATATATATGTGTGTGTGTGTGTGTATGCATATGTGTGTGTGTATAATATTATTATAGCTCCTACTATAGTATAGTAGGAGGCCAAAGCATAAGGAGAAATTGCCTCCAGTCAGAGCTAAGAACATTTCCCTTGGGGTTAAACTACTTGAATAAGGAAGTAGGGTGGGGTGGGGTTAGAGCAAAGGACAGTTCCCCTGAGCCTGAAATTGTACCAGATAAGAGTGCCACCTGAACTTCATTGCCTTCTAGATGGTAAGGATGGTAGGCCCCCGAAGGAGAGTGCCACAGCAACAAGATCTTGGAGGGAGGTAGCACAGAGTAAGGGAAAATAAGACTGAGAATACTTATTATGAAGGGTGGAAGTCCTAAAATCCTACCCCAAACTTTCTAAGGCAAAGCCCCTTTATCCCTATGCTAGTTAGAGTTGTAGGGCAGCTAGGTAACATGGGGATAAAGTACCAGACCTAGAGGCAGGAGGACCTAGGTTCAGATTTGGCTTCAGACACTTACGAGCTGGTCAAGTCACTTAACCCCATTTGCCTCAGTTTCCTCCTCTGTACAATAGCAAACCACTCCAGTATGTTTGTCAAGAAAACCCCAAGTGCATTCATGAAGAGTTGGAAACTCTGAAAAACGACTGAACATCAATAACAAATTATACTTGTACAATTTTACGGTTTTATGTGGTCATATCAATATTTTGATGGTGGTTGCTTTTTAAGGGATTTTGATTGACAATTAATCATTTGATTGCTTTAAATGTTGATAAAATCCTCACCCACAGACAAAGTTCAAAGAGTTTACTATTTAGAAATAGACCTAATAAGAAAACAGCTATTTATATCAGTAGTAGATTTATGAAATGTTAAATGGTACAAGGCAGATTATCTTTATGGTCATATAGTTGGAACATGGGAGAAAAAGCACTCTCAGAGTTCCTAGGCATCTAGTTATCAGAAAAGAATATCAATAGCAATCATTAATTAAATGTTTTTATCATAAACATGTAATGTATTTTAATGTACCATTATATTTCAAATTTGGAAAACTACTTGAGAATTGGATGGTTTAAAGATACACTTTTTGAAGACATCAGAACATAGATAACAGGGAGTGGTTGAAATGGATACCTAAGCTATGCATTTTAAAAGTACTAGATGATCAAATCATTGTTTTCTTCTCATAAATATCATTATTCATTATGGAGCGGCCAGGTGGTACAGGGGATCCTGGAGTCAGGAAGACCTGAATTCAGCCTCAGATATTTAGTAGGTGTGTGACCTTGGCCAAGTCATTTAACCTCTGTCTGCCTCAGTTTCTTCAACTGTAAAATGGGGATCATGACAACACTTACCTCCCAGAATTGTTATGAGGATCAAATGAGTTGATATTTGTTGTTTTTCTTTTTAAAAGGTGCCTAGTACACTTCCTGGCACACAACAGACATTATATAAATGCTTATTCTCTTTCCTTCCTTCACAGTTGACTCAAGGTTTATTCTACTTATTTCTCTACTTTGAGGATCTGCGATTTCCACGGTATGAGTCCTCTTCTTTTCATATAATAATTGCAACTCTTCAGTAGATGGTTAGGATCATTGCCAAATAATGAGGCCACAGATGATAAGCATCTCTGCACTGAGCTAAGTTGGTTCTTGGACAAGAGACACAGTATCCATCATTGGGGTCCTTCTTGAAGTCATTCTAGCTTGATGGATCTGGCAGACCCCAAAAGCAGATAGCTCAAGAACCCAGAATCATTTCCATTCCATGAGGAGGCATTGTGCAAGGGGCTCTAATGCCAGTCAGTCTTCTTCTTTCTAAGCATTATACAAGAGAGTGGCAAATAGAGGGCTGGCTTTGGATTCAAGAAGACATAGGTTAAGGTCATGCCTCTGACCCATGTCATACCATGACCATGTCTCTGTGACTCTGGGTAAGTTATTTCTCAGTTTTTCCTGTAACCCTTTCAGAGTCTAAGTGACATAGGAGTTGCCAGTCTTCACAGTGGAATGACTTTCCATAGTGGGAGTCCCCTATATCAAAGAACTCCTAGTTACAGGTTTCTCCCCTCCAAAAAAAATAGTGCTCACCTTTGGGTCAAATTTTTAAATGGCTAAAATCTAAACTAATCATGAAATTTTTAAAAATGTCAATATAAGAAGTAACATCTTACTTGTCCAAGTTTTTTTTAACTTAATTGAAAAAAATTCTGTGTTGCACCAAGTGTTTAGTTAAAACCCATAAAACAGAGGGAGTCTTCTGCTGGATGCCGACCATGTGATGTGTAGATAATTTCAGATAATTTTATTATCATTAACCTAGAGTTAATAACAGAAATGACAAAGCTGCATATGCATATTTCCTTTCAAGATAAAACAAACTGCCCCAAATATGACTAGCGCCACACTTGGGAAATGAAGTTCCCCACTTCTTGCACCACTCCAGAATGTCACAGTCAGTTCTTCTTATTCAGTTACTTATTATGGGGACAAGGCAAAATGGCAGATCTTTAGCCCATTGGTCCTTAAAATTGTAAATGAGACCTCAAAGGTTCAGTCACCTCATTTTGCATGTGGTCAAACTGAGGCCCAGAAAGAGGAAGTGACTTTTCAAAGACTGCACTTTTGTTGAGTCCTGATAAAGCAGATAGATTTGAATACAAGTCAAGTCCAGGAGTAGGATTGTGACATGTGAGAGTGCCTGAGCAAAGTTCAATGCAATTCAACGCAACGGGCATTTATTTACTATTGTCTACTGACTGTATCACACCTTGTGCTACATGTGGGGAAATGAAGCCCAGTTAAGAACAGTGCCTGTACTCAAGGAGCTTACTTTCTACATAGGGGAAACAACCTGCACGCATGTACATATGTCAAAAATAAATACAGAATAAGTATAAAAGAATTTGATGAGGTGGTAAGGCTTCTGTAGTGACTGGGGAAATCCAGAAAGACTTCCTATAGGAGGAGGCATGTGAAATGAGCCTTAAGGGGAGGTAAGGGGCTTAAGAGGTAGATGGAGAATGGTTCAGGCATTGTTCAGACAGTTCATGCAAAGGCATTGAGATGAGAGAGATTATGACATGAAGGAAAACACCAAAGAAATTAAAGTGCTGAGATCATAGAGACCTTGAATGGAAGTAATTAGGGGTTACCAGGAAAAGTGATGGGTAATTAGTCTGGAGCTTTTAAATGCCAAACAGAGGAGTTGGTATTTTATCCTAAAGGCAATAAGGAGCCACTGGAGTCTCTTGAGCAAGAGAGGAACAGGCTTGCAGGTAAAGTTGACCTTTAACCCCACTACCCCTTTGAAATGGGCATCCCTCCACACCCCAAGTGCTCAGTGCCCTCGTGACACTTAAGGCATACTGTAGCAACTTTGACTTTGGACCTTTTTCTCCATTCTCACTTTATCATTTTTACCCCTTTGCTCTCCATGAGGCCAACTGATCTATGCCAATGTGTTTGATAGCTAAAGTGCCACCTTTTGGAAGTATTGTAATGTGTTTCTTCACTGTTTATCTCCAGAAAGCCCTTTGTGGGTGATCCTGTTAGAAGTATTTCAGACCCCAGGACAGATACCTTTGGGCAGATAGAAGCCTTCTAATGCCCTCAGATTTACCTGCTTTGCCAATGTGTACAGTTGTTCCCAAAGAGAAGATGATGAGACTGACTGGAGAGCTGGGAGGATGGTCTCTAGAGCACAAGGATCCCCTTTTAAGGGCATCAGCAATTAACTAGGTGATGACCTGTTCAGGTTGCATAGGTCAAAGTGCATGCTTTTTTACAGTTTACCCAGGTGGTGCAATGTAAGTGATAGGAACAAAAAAGAGAAGACTCTCAGTACCTGAGTGTAATGGCAGAATGAAAAAAAAGCTCCTAATTTTATGCAAAGCCCTGTGCTTCTTGAATTGCGATTAGCTAGCAAATCATTGCATCAAGTATGTCTACTGCATATGAAAATATTTTAGATGGTCAGTTATCACTTTTAATAAAGCTTGGATGTTGCACCTGATAAACTTAAATTGGAAAAGAAATCATTCAAATTGGCTTTCTTTCTATTGTAGGCTCACCAAAGCCATCATATGGGAAGGACCTCAAGAGGTCACTATTAACCATATCAGGGATGTTCTGCAGGATCAAAAAGGTCCTACTCAGTGGCCTGGATCTGACTGAAAATCTGGTCAGACAGAGCCATGGATGACCAGCCATCTCTGTGCACTGAATCCCTAGAAGGTTGAACCAAGTTTGATATGAGACATTAGCTGGAACTACAGGCCATTGCTGCTCCATCTGCCCTTTGAGGTCTTTGCTCATCACATTTTGATATGGAGCCCGGTGCAAATGACAACTTAACTTCTTTGCTAGGGATATTCCTCAACAACTTGTGATGATACAGTAGGATTTGAAATGGCTTCTTTGTTCACCATTGTAGGGGGGAGGGGGGTGTCTCCTCTATTCATTTCCCTTTTAGCTTGTCTAGTGTGTGTGGGTGTGTGTGTGTGTATGTGTGTGTGTGTGATATCACTATTTAAAGAGGAAATCTCTACTAATTCTAAGAGACTACATGCTGTAATGGCTAGAACACTGGCCCTGAACTTAGTGGGCTGAAGGTTCAAATCCTACTCAGAACACCTATTAGCTGAGTGATAAGTTTCTTAATCTCTTTGTGTCTCAGTTTCTTTACCTCTAAAGTGGAGATAATAATTATCTTCCACATAGGTTATCATGAGAATCAAATGTGAGTTATTACTATTACTTAGCAGGGATGGCTCATTCAGCAGCAGCATTGCATAGTAGGGAATGCATCCAGCCAAGGGTTACCAGGACCTTAGAATGGGTCCATAGCCTGGACCCCCACTCCCAATACTACTTGAGATAGTTCATTTGCTCTCTAAAAGTCTTATTTTCCTCTTTTGTGAAATCAATCAAAAATTCAATCTACACTGCTTCATTTTGCTGAACTGTGTTTTTTCCTCTCTTTCTTTTTTATTGCTTGTTATAAGGGAATCTTTCCTTGGAAGGAAAGAGAGCAATATTTGGAAATGAGGTTAATCTAAAAAAAAATATTAATTAAAAAATAAAAACAAACAAACACAATTAGTAGGCATTTATTGCTAAGTACTGGACATACAAAGGCAAAGGTGCCCTCAAAAACCTTATACTCTACTTTAAAATGAGTGTGGGGCAGGGAACTAGCTCATCTTTATGGTCTTTTTCAGTGCCAATATTCAGTTATTCTAAATGGTCCCTGAATTTGGGCTGTCTGATGTGGTAACTGAGTACCTATTTGTAAACTGCAAGCTTTTTGCCCCTAGCCAAGAAGTGTCAGAACTCTATGGCAGTGGGTTCACTAATGATTATAAACTGTCAACTTTAAAACTAGCAAGTATTCACATTTCTAACATGTCTTCCGAAAGGAACAGGAACAATGGGGATAGGCACATTTCAGTTTAACTGGGAAATATTTTTAAAATATTATTTAAATATTAAAAAATGTATTTTAAAAATCATTTTCTTTGATGCTGTTTTGCTTTTTGTGACTTATGGCTCAACGGGCTCCCCTTTGACTCCTGATCTGGACTTACTTGGAACCCAGATTCGTCCTGTAGGTGGCTTTATCCCAAAGAGAAGAGACAGACTTTTCTCCCCCCCTCCAAGGACTTTAATTGGTAGGAATGGGAGTGTCTTCTAAGTATCTCCCCAAGTTCAAGGTTTTAGTTTCCCTTAGAACCTGTATTGGGAGGTCAAATGATGCCCCTGTGCCTTGCCTGGCCCCTGTACCTGAGATCAAGTATTTGATTTTGAGGAGTCCTCTGCTGATCTTGAACTGTCCAGTTCTCCCCTCTCTCCCCACCATGAATGTGGAGTGGTAACGATGAGAGTTTTTCATGGATTGTCATAGTAAGAATACTAAAGAACAGGACTGGAGAGGAAAGACTGGGGAATCTTCCAAGATTAGGAGGTGGGGTGAAAAGGAGGTGTCACTCCTTCCCCAAAGCCCCAAATGCTTTTCTTTTTTTTAAAATTAATTTATTTGTTTTCAGCTTTCAAGAATCACTTCCATGTCTTAAATTTTCTCTCCCTCCCTCCCTCCCTCCCCAAGATGGCATGCAGTCTTATATGGGTTCTAGTTCTATACACACATTCTTATTAACCACATTTTCACATTAGTCGTGTTGCATAGAAGAATTAAAATGAATGGGAGAACCAAGAGAAAAACCAAACAAAACATCACACAGGAGAAAACAGTCTGCTTCATTCTGCGATCTGAATCCATTGCTCTTTCCCTGGATGTGGATGGCATTTTGCCTCAAGAATCCTTTAGGAATGTTTTAGGTCCTAGTTTTAGGTCCTATTGCTATGAAGGGCTAAGTCTATCAGAGACAGTTCACGCACACTGTGGCTGTTACTATGTACAAAGTTCTCCTGTGAGACAGGCTTTTCTTAATGAACACTGGATCATTATGTTCCAGTTTCCCCCATCTCCTTCCCTTTTCCCTCTAGGGAAAATCTCTTTAGTAAAGCTTAGGTATAGCTCATGTTTAGGGTGTCTCCTAAAAGAGAGTAACATGGTCCTTTCTCAGAAAAGATATTCAGTGTACAAATTAGATGTGGATATAGACAGCTATTTATTCTATTACAAAATAAATGTTTAACATATAGACGACTCCTAAGTGCACGTTAACAAATACTTAAAATGTGAAACTATAACCCATTACAATCATTAAAATCTCTGTGAAAGGTAAAGGCACTTTAAGGGACTGATGAATAGACTTGTCACTTTCACCTGTGGTCATAATCTACTGGCCAGACAGGTTTGGATCTTTAGGCATCTCAGTTTCACAGTGATCTTGTCAATGGTCAACTCTGAAAAGTGGGGCAATTGCAGAAAATACTTCCTGATGGACTACTAGCACCAACTCAGGAACCCAAAAGGTAGCCATCAGTGCCGGAAACATCCATTTCACAGTATGCCATTAACTGACCTGTGTTCAGGGAAGAAATCTAAAACAGAAGAGGCAGCCAGGGAATTGAGGTCCATTCTCTGGGTAACTTAGGCAAGCACCCCCCTCTACTCTCCATGACCATTATTAGTAAAAGTGTTATATTTTTTTCATGTTTCTCTTATCAATGATTGAAGCAGAATAGTATTGGAAAACTGTATGGAGTGTTGGACTTGCAATCAGGAATATCTGAGTTCAGATTTCAACTCTGACACTTCCTAGCTGTGTGGCCATAGGAAAAGCCCCTAATTTCTCTGAGCCTCAGGCAACTCTATAAGACGATATGTCATGGATGAACTGCCATTGGCATTCAGGAAGGAGCTCCCATGATTATGAAACCATAGGCCCTTGCTGTACTTGTCATAAGTGTTAAGACACAATGTCTGAAAACTGTGCCCTTGCTGGCATCTGCAAAGTTTTAGTGCTCTCTTCCTCCACTCTGAAATTCCCTTTTGGGTATTTTGATTTTTAATTCCCCATGTACATGTCTCAGCCAAATTTACTTTCCTGGAGGACAGGGACTGTTGCACCTTTTTTTTGTCTTTGAATTTCAAGTGAACATAAGGGTGGAGTGCCATGTGGACTGTAGGTGTGTAGTAGATGTTTGTTACCTGGAACCCTATAAGTGAGATTTTTCACCTGTGGTTATTTCTCTGATCTAAACAAAGCTTATTGGTGGAGGACGGGTTAGGAAAGAGAAAGAAAGCCAGTAGGAGAAAAGCTAGGAATTCTGCATTAGTTCAGTGCTCAGTACACAGCTAGCTTGAGGCCATACCATGAGCCATGTGGCACAAGTGTGGGTTTGTGTTGTACTAGAATTATTCCAACATGCACTTTCTGTCCAGAGCAAAGAGATCTATGAGCCAAGTTCTTCTTTGTGAGGTATGGAACAGGATGAAGGATTTACCACCTAACTGGGCTGCTTTTCCTAGAGGAAAATGATTACAATTGATCCATTGCTGCTGCCATACCAAACCTATTTGTTGACAGGGACCATTAAGTTTTGCTACAGTTTTATCAGGCATCGGTAGTGACATCTATGCTAATGCACGGCTGCCCAATCCTCTCATAACCCAAACCACTTTTTGCGGCTTCTGTCACATATATCAAAATCAATGACTCCAGTGTGAGGCACTGAGTAATAGCCCCAGTAATCTTTCCAACCAACAAGAAAAAACTAATCCAAAAGGGGAGGGAGGAAGGAATAGGAGGGTGGAAAAGCCCCTTTTAGAGCAAGCAGCTGTCTTGTCTGGTTCTCCGCCCCTAAGGAGCTGATCTGAAGGGCAGGCTCTTTTGAAGTTAATGGGAGCTGTAGGTTTGGCTCAGTTCCATGGGGTACAGAACAATATGAAAACCTGAGTTCTAGCTTCTGAGCAGAAAAGCACCCCAACAAGCCCATGCTGAGCTATTAAGCACTGTGCTCTTTTGTATTGCTTATTTTGTGTTTTTGTGGAGAGATGACACAGAATGAAGTCATTTGCTTACCAGCATACACAGTCAACACGGAGACAGCGAGAGAACAAATACGATGCAGACCTTGGGCAAACAAAAGGATGCAGAGTTTATTTAAATTAATGTGTAGCCCCAAACTTTACAAAGTGGGATTTGGTAACTTTCCTCCCTTCTCTAAATACCGGGGATGCAGATCTCTGTCTGCCCTGTGCATTATGCCCTCCACCTCATGCTGCCTTCTTTGATTATTTAACCATTTTGCCCAAGTGTATTTGACCTCCTTATATGAAAGCGGAAATGCTCCTGACCCCTAGCACAGGGCTGGGCATGCAGGAGTTACTCACTTAATGGAACACAAATCTTCCACTTGAACTAAGTCAGTATCCTCATTGGATGGTAACGCACCATACTCATTTCTACCTCTGTTCTTCAGCTTATTGAGAGACTGTGGCAGAGCAGATAGAAAGAAGTCTGCCCCTGGAGTAAAAACAAAACAAAACAAAACAAAAAAAACCTAGGCTCAAGTCCTCCCTCCAACAT
The DNA here is from genome assembly GCA_023548195.1 of Bettongia penicillata ogilbyi. NCBI lineage: Eukaryota > Metazoa > Chordata > Mammalia > Diprotodontia > Potoroidae > Bettongia > Bettongia penicillata. Next base: position 891,674 of record JAJHZJ010000634.1, on the reverse strand, counting down.
ATATTAGCTTTATGAAGTCACCTCTCAGGTTCCCTTACATCACTCTGAAACTCCAAGATGATGAACTCTCACAAGGGAGCAGTCGGCATTAACAGGAGTTTCCAAATTAGGAGAATATGTTGAAAACTTGGCTCATGTGTTCCCCGTTGCTCATGTGTCTCCCTCTTCCATGCCTACTCCATCCTTCAAGCTCAGGCCATGGAAACTTCTCTTACTACTCAAGCAAAGTGATATTTTTTCCTTCAAATTTATCCATTTGTTTTTGACAATCATTTGCATAAGTTTTCAATTTTCTCCCCCTCCGTCCACACTCCCTCTCCAAGATGGCATGCAATCTTATACAGGCTCTACACATACATTCCTATTAAACACATTTTCACATTAGTCATGTTGCATAGAAGAATTACAGTGAATGGGAGAAAACATGAGTAAAACTAAACGACACCACACATAACAAAAGAGAAAACAGTCTACTTCATTTTGTGTTCTGACTCCATAGTTCTTTCTCTGGATGTGGATGGCATTTTGCTTCATGAGCCCTTTGGAATTGTTTTAGGTCCTTGCATTGATGAGAAGGACTAAGTCTACCAAAATCAGTCCTTGCACACTGTGGCTGTTACTGTGTATAATGTTCTCCTGGTTCTGCTCATTTCACTCAGCGTCAGTACATATTAGTCTTTCCAGGTTTTTCTGAAGTCCTCCTGTTCATCATTTCTTATAGTACAATAGCATTCCATTACATTCATATATCACAATCTGTTCAGCCATTCCCCGATTGATGGACATCCCCTCAATTTCCAATTCTTGGCTTTCACAAAAAGAGCTGCTATAAATATTTTTCTACCTGTTGGTTCCTTTACCATTTTTATGATATCTTTGAGATATAGCCCTAGAAATGATATTACTGGGTCAAAGGGTATGCACATTTTTGTCGTCCTTTGGGCATAGTTTCAAACTGCTTTCCAGAATGGTTGGATCAGTTCACAGCCCCACCAACAATGAATTAGTGTTCCAACTCCCACATCTTCTCTAACATTTATCATTTTCCTGTTTTGTCACATTAGCCAATATGTTAGGTATGATGTGGTACCTCAGAGTTGTTCTTATTTGCATCGAAGTGATATTTTCTTTCTCTCAGTTATAAGAGTACTGCCTGTACCACTTGTTTTGGCATTTACTCGACTACTTTGATATCTTTTAGTGTGTCTGGAGTCAGGAAGATCTAAATTTAAGTCCTACCTCAGACACTTAGTAGCTGTGTAACCTTAGGCAAGTCATTTAACCTCTGTCTGCCTCAGTTTCCCCAACTATAAAATGACTTTAATAATAATACCTATCTCACAGAGTTGTGAGGAACAAACGAGATAATATTTGTAAAGTGCTTAATATATAAAGTGATTCCTTCCCTCTTCCTTCTCACTCCATACCAAACCAGTAGTCATATAGTCTTTGCTTGAATGAAGAAGCAATGGATACCTCTCAAGGAAGCCTGTTCCATTTTTTAGCTAACAGTTAAGGTTTTACTTACTTCATGTCTAAATTTGTCTTTTTCAACTGCCACCCAAATTCTGCCCTCCAGGGCCATACATAGTAGGCCTAATCCTTCTTGAAAGGGTCTGTGCTTTGTGCTAATAGAATGTTGCAAACATTGCAGGATACCAAATACCCTGAATACTTCCCTTTTTCTGACTCACTTACTTTCCTTAGCATTTTTGAAACTTCCATTGCACAGTCTAGGTAAGAATATGATTCATGTTTGCACCTTTTCCTTCCCATCCTTCTTCTTCATTGTTTGAATGACCTTCCCTTAATGTGCCACAGTTCTGAGACACAGATCCCACGATCCCACTTCTATACTTCTACTGGTAAGATATTGTTATATTCCTGTTGCTCAGTCCAAAGAAGAATATGATTCAGGATCTCTCTCCTCCTCCCACCCCTCATTCACCTCCTTGTTTGAATAACTTTTGTCTGTGGTGCCATGGTTTCAAAGATACTAATTTTACTTCATTCTTTTCTCTTTTTTCTTCTAGAACACTTCTCTCTGATCACCTGTTATAGAATTAGTCTTTAGATAAGGCCCAACTTTTAAGGGAGGTTAGTTGTATTTTTTATTTGGAATCCTTAAGTTCCTGACATTACTTAGTTTTTTCATGCTATGTTATTTCAGTTGTATCTAACTCTTGGTGACCCCATTTGGGGTGTTCTTTGTGGAGACACTGGAGTAAGTTGCCATTTCCTTCTCCAGCTCATTTTACAGATGAAGATACTAAGGCAAACAGGTTTAAGTGACTTGCTTAGGGTCACACAGCTAATTTGTGTCTGAGATCACATTTGAACTCAAGTCTTCCTGACTCCAGGTCCTGTGCTCTATCCACTCACTGTGCCATCTAGCTGCCCTAATGCTATGCAGACTTGATATTTTGATTCCTCTAATTCACTGAGTTTGAATTTCAAAAAGCCTTCTCAATAGCTCTCTCAAGATAAATAAAAGTCCTTGATTTGGATAAAAGTCCTTTTTTTACATTCAAATAGGCTCAAACTTTTAGGAAAGTTTACATTGTAGAGTAAGCTATTTTTCTTTGAATTTTCTGTATGTCATATTCCAGTTTTCTTTAATTTCTCATTGATACCAAGTACTACCAGTTGACTGAAGTTTCTCCTTTTTAAATGAGAATCACTTTTTCTTAGGAGCTTTTAAGATTGTATCTTTGAACTCAAAGCAACTACGTTTCTCAGTGTGTTAAACTTAATCCTCCTCTCTGGTGATGTCTTCTGAATGCAATCAGTCTCTAACTTGCTCTCTGTCATAATACTTTGGGGCACTTTTCTTTTATGGTTTCTTGAAATATGATAATGAGATTTTTTTATCATAGTATTTTTCTATAGAGGTCAGTGTTTTTCATATTATCTCACTGAGTTTTATCTTTAAGCTGAGTCATTTTGATTTGGAGAGACCTCAAATGTTCTAGTTTTCATGTCTTTTGACTTTGTTCTTGTTACTTCTCTGTATTTTTAGTGTGCTCTCTGCCATTTTTTTTAAAACAGAGTATATCCTAGTGAGCTAAGATTTTCTTTCTTTTGTTGTACACCATTGAGTCTCATACCAGTCTATTTTTCCCCAAAATTTCTTATTTCCTTCATTATATCTTAATTTTATTCTCTTATTAAACTTTTCAACCACTCTGTAAATTCTTATGACAATTCAATTTTAATTTCTGATGATCTACTTGTTATTACAGTGCTATTTTCTCCTTCTAAAAATTTCTCTTTTTTTCTTTTATCTATACTACATTAGGGGCTCTGTTTTTTGTTTGTTCCTTTTTCTTGTTCCCCTACTATCTCTTATGACAATATTTCTTTACTTTTACCTCTTTACTTTGTTGTTTTCTTTTATTGGTCTATTTTTTTTTTGAGAAACGAGAGTGAATTTGTGTAAGCATCACCACTCATCCTTCTTGTGGGAAATGATGTTTGTTGTTGTAATCAACAAATTTTATATAAGCCTAGCATGGTCTTATTTTATCTTCTCTTTTCATATGAAAATGTAGCTTTCTGTATTAAATCATCTGTGAAATATTTTATCATCCCTTCTCATATTTTTCATAAAAGATACCTTTGATACCTGTAAAGACTATCATATTTTAAAGAAATGAGAAAGTCATCTGATAGTTTGTATTTGGTAATGTCTTCTTGGTTATCATTTTCTTTCTTTTCTTATTATTCTAAAACAATTTTTAATCTTTTGCATTCTTTCTCAGTCCTTACCCTTTGAGTTCTTAAAAATGTCACTGAATACTTTAAAGATACTCATCTATCTACCTACCTTTTTAACTCTACAAAAGCTTTGCAAGGACAACCTTTGCAACTCCTGTGTGTGTGTGTGTGTGTGTGTGTGTGTGTGTGTTAGGTATATGTATTTTCAGATCTAGTCATGCTGGCAGACTTAGTCTTCTTAAATGCCATTGCCACTTTTTTACATAGCACAACATATACTGAGGTAGTCAAAACCACATTAAAGTCTGGGCTACCATTATATGTTGGACAGAGATGCTTTTATGAGGAAATCCAGGAACCAGAGGGAGTAGTATGGTGCAAAATCTTTGGGTGAATCTCAGTCTCAGTGTAGGCAGAAACAGATGGAATATTGTCATTGAAGTATATTACAGATCACTTAGACAGAAAGAGGAAATAAATTATGAGGTCAGGAAGGTGAGAGGATTTCAGTTGTATAGACATTTACTAGAGCTTTTTGTCTTCTAGAAGCTAAGAATGATAATTTCTTCCTTCAAAAAGTGGAGGAATGAAGAGAGGGTACTCTATCCCCTATCTGATTCTCATCAAGAAGGAGAACATGGTTGCTGATGTGGACACATAGGAACCTTGGGGTAAAATGACTATTCCATCTTTGATTTTATGATGATAGGGAGAAAGGCCAGGAACAACACAATTTGCACTTTGGATTTTGGAAAAAAAAAGTTTCAAAGGATTTAGAGAAAGGGGAAGCATGATAGGAAACTCTCAAAAGGAAGATACTGAAAATGCAAAGAGAAACAATACCAATGATGAGGGGAAAAGGGGACTATCTAATGAGAAAAATGTAGATATAAAAGGAATTCATTGACTGACTTAAAATTTAAAAAGGTATGGACCAAGGCTGGGAGCAAAAGAAGATAACAGAGGATAAATGAAAGAGCATCTGAAAGTCCTGTAAGATTAGTACTGGTAATGATAAATCTCAGAATGAAAACTAAGGGTCAGAAAATAGAACTTTTTAAAACATTATTTGGGAAGAAAATTATCAAAGAAGGGTTAGGACTGTAACTTCATATGAATGGGATAATATTTACTAAAAGTGGAGAGAAGGTAAATGTGCCTAAGTCTCATTTTGCTTAATTGGTGGCTAAGATGGATATTTAAAAATGTTTACCTTGAAAGAGCACTAGTAATTTTTGAAATCATCATGAAACAAATGGGGGAATGGAGGAGGATTATAAAGTTCTTCACCACAAGTTAAAGGTTACCTTAAAATGATATCAGTTAAGGTCATAGAGAGTTTTATTTTTCCTTTACTCTCAAACTACTTCAAAAAAATAAGTTGTCTGAAGAAGAAAATATGATCTATGACTTGAAATCTCTCAAATAGTAGAAACAAATTAATCACATTTATGCCTCTCAGTTTTTGTAACAATGATGAATGACAGAGTGTAGTGTGTTGCTGAATCATCCAATATATGGTTTAGCATACAGTAGGTCTTATCCACAGAGATGCTGACCTTCACTGGGTTCCTGACAAGCTTAGTTATCAAATTCCATTTTTTCTGGCACTCTATCCTATCTTCTGAAGCCATGACTTAACCGTACAAAAAAAGTTGTCCTCCAACAAATGTGTTGCTAACCTCTCTGTTTGTTTTCCTTCCAGCCAGAATCACAAACGGGCAAGACTTTCTATTGATTTAATCTTGGTTTTTCATCGAAGATGTTAAATGTTCTCCATATTATAAAAGCTTAATTTGAAGTCAGAGGAAAAGAATGGTAATATAAAATCTCAAATAGCTACAAAAATCTTCTAGAAATCTGTTAAAATGAAATAGATTAAAACAAATCAAACTATGCCAAAGTAACTATTTTTTGAGGTATCATTGATATGAAGACATTCATTCAACAAATATTTAAAACAAACATACTCACCTAGACAATGCAATTTTTGAGCAATGCAAATTTGGAGACATGGCCCTCTAGAGCTCTTATTAGACAGGTCTTCAGATCCTAAAACCACAATTTCCTCATTGTTGGGATAGGGAACATATGAAGTGAATATTCCCAGGAGGTGATTGCCATACAATACCTAAGGGAAATTTTATGAAAGGGAGACAGCAAACAGACTCTGTGAGTGTGCGGTCTCTCTGCCTGAGTGCTCTGAGAGATTAAAGAATTTTACCCTTTGCCACATGTGCATTTTAATTTTGAGCCCACTTACCCCTGGACTCTGTATATATTTGCTTTTGTTTTGGACTTAGGGAGAGGGAAGAGGTGTTGTACCAATTTTACCATCATAGTAAATATCTGTTCCTAAAAGTTAATTAAGTCGATCTGATTAATTAATGTCACCTGGTAATCTAGAGGGAAAGCAAGCTTTGGTATTAGAAAGACACCCTATTCCCTTGGGATTTGTTTCCTGAAGGGTAGTAGTAACCACCAGCCCTCTGGGAGCCTAGGTTGCCAGTGTGAGTCAGGGTCAGGCCAGTAGCTCAGGAGCCTGGCCTCCTGATCTCTGTGAGCCTTTGACCTCTCCCTACAGCACCACACTGTTTCTTATCCTTGTTGTATGCTGTAAATATGGTTTTCCTCACATCCTTTACTGCCCTATGCATCAGAATTTATTTATTAAAAATGTCTTCCCCAAGTGAAACTTTGGATTTACCATGCTTCATTGCTCCTGGAAGATTCACTGACTTTTCTTCTAGAAAACTCAGTATTGACAAACATTTCAGTTATTGACAACTCCATTATTGTTATTAATGGAAAAGATGGAACGGAAAGGTCATTTGCGTATCTTCATAGATATTCCATAATGTGTCAGTAATGCCTTAATTTTATTGCAGCTGGTCCACACTGATTTTTTTCCACTGTATTAGTCCTCAGTTGTGCTGGCTATTTTTTTTTTTGGAGGAACCACATGATATTGTGGTTTCAAAATGTTATCTTTTCTTCAACTATGCTAAAAGATTTCTATTTTGGCATAGTTTGGGTACAGTAAATAATACCTGGAAAATTAATATGCTCTCCTTAAACTGGAGACTGGAAGCATCTGATTTATTTTTGGATTTTTGTTATTTTGGGGGAAGGTGACAATTTGGATGGGCAATTTCATTAGGACAGGGAACTCCCAGTATGGGCACTCCCTCTGCCAATGCAGGTCAGTAACTGAACTTCATATACAGTGTTGGCTGCTTGGGGTTACTGAGGGGTTAAATAACTTGCCTGTGGTCACATAGTATGTTTCAGAAGTAGGATTTGAACTCAGGCCTTCCTGACTGCACTACCAGTGCCACCTCTCTTGTGTTAGGTAGCTGCTTAAAATATAAATTCCTTTGAGAAACACAGTATGGTACTGTGGAAAGAGCTTTGGAATTGGAGTCAGAGGAGCTGGATTCAAGTCCTGGCTTTGCCACCTGTCTGACCGTGAGCAAATCAGTTAGCCTTTCTGAGTTTCAGATTCTTTGACTCTAAAAGGAAGAGATCCCTTCCTGCTCTAAATTTAGGACTCAAAGGTCCTCATTGCTTAGGGAGGCAGGATTGTGTAGTGGAAAGGGATGGCTTTGCAGTTCAAAGGACTCAATTAAAATCCTGGCTCTACCACTTCCTATTGTGTGTCTTTGGACAAGTCATTTAACCTTTCTCAGACTGAAGTTGTCATCTGCAGTATGAATTGGTTGGACTAGATTACCTCTCAAGTCCTGTCTAGCTGCCACTAGTGGCTGGTAGGCGACAATGGCTAGAGTGTTAGGAAGACGGAAGTTCAAATCTACCCTCATCGATACTTACTAGCTGTGTGACCCTGGGCAAATTACTTAACACTGATTGCTTCTGTTTTCTCATCGGTAAAATGGAAATAATACTAGCACCTCCCTTCCAGGGCTGTTGTCTGAATCAAGTGGGAAAATAATTGGGAAGTGCTTAGTACAGTGTCTGGCACATAGGAAGTACTATATAAATATTATTTGTTATTATTGTTGTCTCAAGAGCCAGAGATCAAAACAGGGAACAAAACCTTGAAAGGAACTGATTGGTGTAAAATAGTAAAGGAGGCTTACCCAGACCACTGAGAACTGAGTCTATCTTTTTTTCCCAGGAAGCAGGAGAGAGACCAGGGAGTCAGCAGGGACATATCAGGACCTTTGAATCCATCAGCAAGCATTTAACCATCACCTACTATGCAATGGATTAGGCTCTGGGAAAACAAAGACAGAAATGAAATATTCCTTGCACTCCCATTCCATTAGAGGATACCACATACACACATTCATGCCCATACACACCTATGCACATGCACACACATAACACATAACATATCCAAAGTAAATACCTAAATGAAAGTCAACTGGGGGAGAGGGTTGGAATGCACTGCTGCTGGGGGAAGCAAGAGAGTCCTTGTGTAGAAGGTGATCCTTGGGCTGAACTTTGAAGGAACCTCAGAATTTTCAGGGACAGAGAGGGTCAGCCAGTTATTAAGGCTTGGAGGCAGGCGGTATAGTGATAGATGTGAGGAACAGCTAGAACACCAGCTTGGTGGGTGGGTCATAGAGTGGGTGCAGTAAGTCATGTCCAAAAAGGCTGAAAAGGGAAGTTGGGGCCAAGTTATGAAGGGTTTGATATGCCAAACAACAGAGGAGGCTGTGCTTGATCTTGGAGGTGCCAGGGAGTCGATGTTGTTTCTTGATGTGTGGGGACTTGTGTGGGGGGAGGTTGGCAGCTATGTAAAGGAAGGGTTGGAATGGGAGAGACCTGGGACACAGACTGAGGTGTCCATGTGAGTGGACAGAAAGGGATAGATGTGAGAGATGCTGTGGAAGGAGAATACAAACCCTGTCCTCTGCTGAACTTCCCTGTTGCTGTGCAAGGTACCACCATCCTCCTAGTTATGCGGGCTCTCAATCTAGGTTTTATCCATACTAGACTCTGCCTCTCACCCCATTATGAAGTCATGACCATTCTTTCTTTGCATGGTCTCTGGAGTAAGCTGCAGCCCTTCTCCCGATGATGCTGCCCCTGTGCTCGTGCACCTGTATTATTTCAGTAACTGCTTATTGGTCTGCCAGCCTCCAGGCTCTCCCCTTTCCAATCCATTCTCCACTCAGCTGCTGGACAAATCTTCCTACAGGGCAGATTTTACCTTGGGGTTCTCTCCTCTCCTCACTCTCTTAATCAATAGAATCTAATTGTTCTGTAACACCTTCAGGATCAATTATAAAGTTCCTTGATTGTCCTTCAAAGCCCGTCTTCTTCCTTTTTCAATCTTTTCATACTCTACTCCCTTCTAAACACACTCTGCAATTCAGTGACACTGGTCTTCTTCCTTTCCCTCACATAAGACTCACCCTCTCCTTTACTGTGGGCATTTTCATTGGGTCCCCCCATACCTGAGATGCTCTCTGACTTTGTCTCTGCCTTCTGGCTTCCGTGAAATCTCACCTAAAATCTCACTTTTTGAAAGACTTTCCTACTTCCTGGTAATACCAGTGCCTTCCCACTGAGACTCTCTCCACTGTACTCCGTCTTTATCTTGTTTATCCATAAGTTGTTCGCATGTTTCCTACCCCATTTGATTGTGAGCGCCTTGAAAGTAGAAACTTTATTTTCCCTTTCTTTGTATCTCCAGAACCCAGCACAGTCCCTGGCATGTAATAGGTACTTCATAGATGCTTATTGATGGGCTCTCTGGCAAGCGATTAGCCCTGAAATGTGAGGGAAATATGAAGGATCAAAGATGGCAGGAAAGTGATGAGAATCTGGATGACTAGAAGAAAGGTGATATCTTCAAAAGCAGTTGAGTCACTGAGAAGAGAAGAAAGTTTGAGGGAAAAGATAGTTATCTCTTGGTTTGGACATCCCAAGTTTGAGACATCTAGGGCACATAGAGCTCAACATATCCAATAGACAATTGGTGATATAGGACCAAAGCTCAGGAGAAAAACTAGGACCGGATATGGAGATCAGGGAGTCATTTGCAGAGAGATGAGAATTAACTCCATGAGAGCTGCTGAAGTCACTGAGAGTCTAGGAAATGGAAATAGACCCAGGCCAGAGCCATTAAATATACTCAAGGTTATGGGAACAGTATATGGATGAAGATCCACCAAAGAGAGTAAGAAAGACTGAAAAAAAAATGTCATGAGAACCCAATGAGGAGGGAGTGTATTCAGGAGGACAAGGTGGTCAACAGTGTTGCAAAGAGTTGAAGAAGGATGAGGATTTAGAAATACTCATTAGCTTCGTAATTAAGAGATCATTAGTAACTTTGCAAAGAGCAGTTTGAGTTGAATGATGAAATTAGAAGCCATGGAGATCCATTAAGCGAAGCTGGCTGTGATTGCCACCACCATTCCCATACCGTATTCCCTAACATTGTAGAATGCTCTTTCCATGACATCAAAATTTATCAAATTAGGAAAAATAAGCACCTACTTTCTTCTCCTCCATCAGATTTGCTTTATTTTTGGCATCCAATGGGAATATTCTAGTATCCATGACAGTGATCTATAGAGATCTCTAACTGACATTACCTACCTAAATAAGATATTAATTATTAGAGTGGCTTTTCTGTGATCAGCAGGAAACTAAGAATATCTTTGCTGATGTGAAAATAAATGGAGCCTACCTAGAAATCATTCCTTTTTTTTGCTCTTTAATTAGATATTATCCCTGTACTCACATTGTAATTATTCTTTCATTAAATCTGCTGAGTCAGTTTTTCCAGGCTAATTAGAAAGTCAAATTAGCATCTTGAAGAAAACGCCATCTTGTTATATTTTTTGATTTCTTGATTAAAGATGATATACCTCTGCAATTATTAAGGGTAATATTTAATGAAGTCTAAGGACTTGCATCCAAAGTGTATTCATGGAGAGCCCTACCAAGAACTCCTCTGGGTTTGGCCTTGTCTTTTGTTTCTTGTATATTTCCCCAGCTGCCTGGCCTTGGGAAAGAGAGAACTCTTTCATAAGAGATGGACTGGTCATTAATTTTCAGCAGTAGGCCCCGATGTCTCTTCTAGCTGTGCTATGAAAAGGCAGCTTTACACTCCCCTCTCTTCAACTTTGCCTACAACAAAGGCTAACTCTGTTGAACAAGAGTGAAGTTGCTCTCCTCAAATGTCTGTACATAGTTTTCTTTCCAAGTGACAGAGAAAGGAAGGCAAATGGGAGGCTTAGGTTCTTTGTTCCTTCCTGAAAGTCTTTTCTATTCTTCTGGGTAACCAGCTGTTAGCCGGAGCTTACTTTGGAAAGTACTGGGCCCCAGGATTTTTAGCGTCATTATTCTTCACCCTCAGGGTAGCTGCACATAGAAGACAGTAGATCTGGGGACAGGAGTATTGCTGCCGAAATGTCACATCTAGTGCGTGTTTGGGAGCCTGCAGTTCACAAGCTTCCCCTAGAAAATGAGACTTGCCTTGGACATTGACAACCATTTGCTTGTCATTACCCAGATAAAAGATGCCTGCTATTCTACACAGTGTCCTACTTGCCATGATGTATTTCCTTTCTTCCCAAGAAATGATTCACATTGTACAATGGCTAGGCACTATGCTCTCATATATACTGCCTAAGGGAAATTGTTTGGAATTCACATTCTTCAAATGTGACAAAGTCATAACAGAATCTGAGTCATCTACCAGGAAGCGGATAGACTGTTGGGACAGAACTTATTGTGGCTTTATTTACATTATAATGGATCTTGGAACAGTTGGCTAACACTTATTCATTATCTGCTAAATGCCAAGCCCATGCTAAACACTAGAGATACAAAGAAAAGCAAACAAATAAATAGAAGCAGTCCTTGCTCTTAAGGCTCTCCCAGTCTAATGGGAGAGACAGCACGCAAACAATTAGGTACAAAAAAGTTGTAGACAGGGTAAATTGGGGCTAAATCTCAGAGACAAGCTCCTAGAGTGAAGCGGGATGCAGAAGAGGTTCTTGTACAAGGTAGTACTTCAGTGGAGACTTGAAGGAAACCAGAGAAGCCAGGAGGTGGAGATGAGGAGAGTATTTGATGACTGGGGAACAGCCAGTGGAAACACTGAGAACAAGGAGACCAGGGTCACTGGATTACAGATTATATGTGGAGAGAAAGGTCTAAGGCTGGGAAGAGAGGTAGGGGCTCAGTTAGGAAAGGTTTTGAAAGTCAAACAGAGAATTTGATTTTGGATCCTTGAGGTAATAGGGAACCATGAGAGTTTATTGAATAGGGATGTGAAATAAGTCAACCTTGCATTTTAGGAAGAGTAATTTGATAGCTGAGTGGAGAACAGATTGAAGTGGGGAGAGAAACCACCCAGCAGGCACTACAATAGTGCCTGGGTGAGATGATGAGGTTCTGTACCAAGGTGATACCAGTGCCAGAGGAGAGAAGGAGGTGTTTCTGAGAGATGTTAGGAAGGTAGAAAAGATAGGGTTTGACCCAGGAGGAGGGGCCTGGTGAGAGAGAGTGAGAAGTGGAAGATGACACCTATGTTGTAAACCTGGGTGAATGAGAGAATGGTGGGATCCTTGACCACAATTAGAAAGTTAGGAAGAGGAAATAATTTTCGGGAAAAAAAATAATGAGTTTCAGTTTCATGCATGCTGAGCTTAAGATGTAGGGGGGAGGCTTCATTGAGGATAAATTGGATTACGTATGTAAATACTTAGCACCTAAGACTCCTCTTCCTGAGTTCAAATCTGGCCTCAGACATTACTGGCTTTGTGACCCTGGGCAAGTCACTTCACCCTGTCTGCCTCAGTTTACTCATTTTTAAAATGAGCTAGAGAAGACAATGGCAAACCACTCCAGCATTTTTGCCAAGAAGACCCCAAATGGGATGACAAAGAGTTGGACATGACTGAAATTACCAAACAACAGACAGCAATTGCAACAAAATCAAGTTTTTATAGATTAGGGTAGAGTCTGTTTAATTCTTGCTCTTTTTGGTAAAGGATCTGAAAACAGCCATAAGGCTTTTGAAATCTGCTATAAACAAAAGAAGCCCTCAGTGTTCTCTCCAACCCCTACCCCTCCCATGATGCTGGAAACTGAAGTCATCATTCTATTTTTCCAGTAGAAAAACCTATTCTGTTACTAAGGTGGAAAACAGACATGACCAAACCATGAGGGAGAATTCCTTCGTACACAAATGATTTTCACTATATCAGATAAGCCAGCATTCGACAAATCTGACAATCAGCTTGGAAGGTTGCCTGAAAGTCGGTTAGCCCTGTACCCTAGAACGGCAAAGGCAGGTTCTTAGGTATAAAGCCAGGCATCTGCTATGGTAGGAGCATTCAGAAAATCTGTTTGGTTTAGGGTAAAGCAATTCAATAGAATCTCATTATAGTTTTTGAGGCCAGGATTAAACATGCCCCTGTCCTCCTTCTCCCCCCCACCCTATGGCCTACTTGTATTTCTTTCAGTAATATGGTCACATCAGAATAATAATTCACACTCTAAAGGGATCTTGCCCTTTGAAAGTCAACATGACATGGTAGATCAAATGAATGCTGGACATGGAGTCAGGAAGACCTAGGTTTCTGACTAGCTATGTGACCACAAGCAAGACATTTGATTTCTCTGTGCCTCAGTTTTCTTCACCTATAAAATAACCTGTAGTCTCTCCCTCAAAGAATTGTTGTGAGGCTTAAATTAGATCATGTATGTAGAGTAGTATATAAATGTTAGTTGGTATTTTTCTCGGGATTTTGTGATAAGACCCTGAAACAATATTGTTAGTAATTCAGACTCAGTTTTCCGTGGAAATTGGAAGATGCCCTTTTTCAACTCTTAAAGCCAGAATTGGACTGGGACCTAATGCTACTCTGGGAATTTTCAAAACATTGTTCCAGTTCTGAGTTCAAAAACCATACCTGGTTCCTGTCCTTCGGGTGTGCTGCATTGGACACTGATGAATACCCTCTCCTTCTGTATACTTTGTCATCACTGTTCTCTCCTAGTTTTCCTCCTACCTGTATGACCACTCCTGAGACTCCTCTACTGGATCTTCACCCCTGTCAAACCCCTGAACTCTGGGTGTTCCCCAAGGCTCAGTCTTCGGCCAAGCATTCTTTTTATTTACACTCTTTTGGTAAGCATTAGCTATTGTTATCCCTATGCAGCTGACTCTCAGATCTATATATATATATATCAACATCAGATTCTTCTTATCTCCAGTCTCATATTGCTAATTGCCTATTACATATTTCCACGTTATGTTCCAGAGAAATCTCAACCTCAACAAGTACAAAATTTCATCATTAACTTTCCTCCCAAACCTTTCCCTCTTCCAAACTTCCTTACCTCCACAATATCCCTCAACTCCCACTTCTCTCCACTAACAAAGCAACCACCCTAGTGTAGGCCCTCACTGCTTCTCACCTAGATAGATTATTGAAGCAGTTTCTTAGTTGATCTCTACCTCAAGTCTCTCCCCACTCCAGGCCATTCTACACATTTGCTGCTGGTCATTTTCCTTAAGGGCAGGTCTAAACATGCCATTCCCCTACTCAGTGCTAGTGGTGGTCCTTAATAGTCTCTAGGATGCATTTTAAGTTCCTTTGTTTAGCTTTGAAGGCCTTTCCCTACCTGGTCCCAGTCTGTCTTTCCAACCTCATTGCACATTACTCTCTCTCTGCAATTCACCAAACTGTTCTTCTCTCTGTTCTTCCTACATGACACTCCATCCCTGTGCCTTTATACTGGTCACCCACCATGCCTGGAATGCAGTACCTTGGCCTCAGAGAGTCTCCATTCTTCAAGATGCAGCTCAGTCACCACCTTCAGAAAGAAGCCTTTCCTGATCCTTATGAGTGCTAGTGCTCTCCCTCCTCAACTACTTTTTATTGACTGCATATTTATCATTTATATGTTATTAACATGTACTTGTGTCTTACCCATTGAAATGCAAATTCTTGAGAAGAGGGCTTTTTTCATTGTTTGGGCTTGTATCCTCAGTGCCTGACACAGCATCTGGTCCTATTAGGTGCTTAATAAGTACTTGTTAATCAATCACTTGATCCTCCACTAAACTCCAGGTCCAAAATGTCAACTACTCAAATGCCTTCCTCTAATACATAATAGCACTATATTTTTGGCCCAAGGGGAACTCAAGGTGGAATATTAGTGAGTGAGGAGACTCTCCATATATCTGGCATAGAGAGAAGTGATGTTGGGGGTGGAAGAAAGGCTGCATTTCACAGGAGATGGTGACAGAGGAGAAGCAAGACCACTGAATGAGAGAATTCCAGAGTGTCCAATTCATCAGGGAGTTCAGAGCTCTCTGGTTTAGCTTATACTTGAGCAAGAGTCTTCCCTGTGGCAGACTTAGTAAGTGCTTATCTGGCCCCAGTTCTCTGCCCCCTGGGGCAGTTAATTTCATTGGGTAAGGAAGCTATTCCTAGTACCAAGGTTACATTTGCCTCAATGCAGTTTCTTCTAGCGCTCCTAACTCTGTGTTCTGGAGCCAATAAGAATGAGTTTGATCCCTCTTCCACATGAGAAAACTTCAGATACTTGAAGATTGGTATCACATACCCCTAAAGTCTTCTTTTTTCCAGAAAAATATCCCCAGTTCCTTCTACTGACCTCCATATCACATGGCTTCCTCTGTCCTCCCTTACTGTCCAGATTGTATTTCTTGGAACATGGTCCAATTTCTCAACACCTTCCCTAAAATGTGGTGTCTGGAATGGAACACAACACACTAGATGTGGTCTGATCAGGGCAAATGACAGGAGGGTGATAACCTAACTTCCTAAAGATGGCACTCTGCCTCTCTGAATGTGCCTTCAGTTCCCACCATGTCACATTGTTGATTCACGCCAAGCTTTGTACAAAAGATGTTAAAATCATATGATCTCTCCTGGCATCTTAGTCAGCTGTTCATAGTATGGATAGATTGAGCTGAATCTAAATTTTGTAAATTTCCACAGCATCAATGACAATGTTTTGGAGCCTCTATTCTCCCTTTCCTGATTATGGCAGTACAAGATAAACCTTGATAATACAGAATCTGAGTAAGCTACACAGCCTATAACCAGTGTGGGGAAGCTGCAGCCTTGAGGCCATGTGTGGCCTTGCAGGTGCTTGGGTGCAGCCCAAGTTTTACAGAACAAATTCTTTTATTGAGGGGATTTGTTTTGTGAAGTTTGGATTCAGTTAAAAGGCCCCACTTGAGGACCTACAGGGTCATATATGGCCTCGAAGCAACAGGTTCCTTACCCCTGGATATTGTAGCCAACAAGGCAAACATTGCCCATTCTTTCTTTGTTGTTGCTCTTTTTAAAATTAATTTATTTTTCAATTTTCAACAATCATTTCCATAAATTTCCCCCCCCTCCCTCCCTGAGATAGCACGCAATCTTATTTGGGTTCTACAATGCATTCTTATTAAACACATTTTCACATTAGTCATGTTGCATAGAAGAATTAAGATGAATGGGAGAAACCATGAGAAAAACCAAACCAAGAGGACTTCAGAGAGACCCGGAAGGACTTATATGACTATTCTTACTGGTTGAAGGAGTAAACAAAGGAAACACATTCACCTCTTTGTTTGTAAAGTATGTGAGAAATTAAAAGAGAGAGTTTCTCAAACTAAGTTTGTTTTGACCTTTCCTTTCCCATTGGGCATATAGCACTCTATCTCTCCCAGTGACCTTTCCAAATGCAAAAGTCTCCACCAATACTGTTATAGAGATGCAATTTTCCCCCTCTCTTTGTACTTACACGTCCGAACTATGCTAAATCCACTTCTTTTATGTTTCTGTCTTCTGTTATTGCCTTGTTCTCTTATAATCAGCGTTTCTTTTCCACTATGACCATTTCACCCCAATTATGTTGCTGAGTAATTTTATCCAGCAGCGAGCCTCCTATCTTAAGTGATCGTTACGTTCAAAGTGAAAAAGAAATACGATTATCTCTTTTTCCATCCCTGGGATGGAATCTAGCAATAACGATGCTGAATTTACCCAAAAGAACAGCCCGCCAAATTTATTTTCCTTTTCCATTTAGCACATTTTATCCTTTGTGCTCTAATTAAAATGTGAAAATGTATCATATTAAAAACAAATTCCAATAATGATCAGAAGGATGTTCAATCTAGGCCTTTCACTGAAAACTTCATTTCTAAGCTTCCTTTTTTCAGGGGAATGAGACATAATAAAAATTTTATTAGCAGTTGTCTGATTTTCATTTTCATTAATGAATTGAAAATGATACCAATGAATATATTATCATCACTCAGCTTTTTCTTCACTTACAGAAGGTTCTCAGATGGTCCACATTCAAAATAAAATCAACAAAAGGTCATCATTTCAAAGAACTTAAATGAGGCTACTTTTTACTTGCCTTTGCTTTCTGAATCACTACAATTTCCAAGGAATTCTATGAATGGAATGCTAACTTGTAGTCAGAGGAAAGATAAGGATAATTCCTTGTGAAATTTGGCCTTGACCTATGAACAATTCCTCTCTCCTTCCAATGGCCCTGACAGATAACCTTCTTTTCCTTGATAAAGATACAATTTGCTTTTCTACTGCACCATATTAATCTAGGGAATTGCTCCTCTGCAGCTCTAGTTATTGAGAAGAAAGGAGGCATCGTACACAGTGAAAATGGAACACCTGAGCTCTCTAGAGAGCAAAGAAAAGAACATAGGGAGATGAAAAGAAAAGTCTATCTCCAGTGAAAAGACTGGCACTAACTTCTTCCCTGCCTAATGACAATACACAGTCCTCCCTTAAGAAGTTATATTGATTTGTAAACTGCTTCCTGTGTTAAGTAGTTTCATTAAGAATGCATGCTCCTTAATTACAACGGGCTCCATTGTGTTAGAGTTGTAATGATGGCAGACCCATCAATCAAAGTAAATTAACAGTGATAGAGTTCCTCTCTTTTTCTTACTCTATGGGGAAAAAAACCCAACAAAAATATTTTTGGGGGGAATGATATTTTTTCCCTGTCCCCTAAATTTTAAAAATTAGTGTTTAGTAAAAAAAAAGGCCAAAATTTTTAAAAATCCAGCTGTGACTACAGAATGTCCCAAAGGGCAAAGACAAAAACTCTCAAGCATTTCATCTCTACAAGGCAGCACTTTCTTTTCTGTTTTGTTTTTCTAGTGAATAAGATGAATTCACTTGGATTTCACTTATATAGCACCCAACCTGGTCTCCAGTGGCTACTTTAAGGGCTAATTATCTTTGACCTCTTTTGAAGCTGCTGCCAGCTTCTAGCAACTAAATCTGTTTGAGATGGAATAGGCTGCTGGTAAAGACTGGTGAATGCTTTACATGTATTTTGTCATTGGAGTCCCATAACAATCCCATGAAGTAGGTACTACAGGTATTATTATCTTTGTTTTATAGATGAGCAAACAGAAATTCAGAGAAGCAAACTGATCCACCCAGGGTCACACAGAAAGTGACTGAAATAGGATTCAAACCCTCTCCCGACTTCAGGTCCAACATTTTCTATAATGCCATGGAGCCTCCTGAGATTTAGGCTCTTGAGGTGGTTAGGCAAAACAGTAGATATGGTGCACAGCCTAAGAGACTGGAACACCTGAATTCATATCTGGCCTAAGATCAGACTAGCTGTGTAAATGGGAGCTGTGTAAGTGGGCAGAGCACTTAAACTTTGTCTACCTCACTTTTCTCATCTGTAAAATGGGTATAATATCTCACAAGGTTACTGTGAGGATCAAATGAGATATTTATAAAGCACTTAGCAGAGTGCTTGACATATAGTAGGCATTTAATAAATGTGTATCTTTCCTCTTCTCCAAAACTTCTAGTTCTATGAAACACTTTCTGGCAGTTACCCATCTGTTTTTCCCTTAAGAACGGGAGAATTTTTATCAGATGTTTCATCCAGCATAGTAGTGTGTATATGATATTGTCACCAAGGAGCACCATGACTGTCCTAACTGACATCCACCTCCAAGGATGGAATCCATCCAGTAAATATCCCAGTTTTCCTTGATAGCCCATTTTAGCTTTGCCAACCATGAAGGCATGCAATGCTTTTTACACTTGTCTATATTACTAGCTGGTGCCATTTAGGCTAATGAATTTCAACAGTTTGCAACTTGCTATGTTATTACTTGTGTTTAATATATCCATTTATATAGTATGAAGGGTGCTATATTTAGATTCAAAAGACCTGGTTCAGATTCCATGTCTGCTGCTTGCCAACTGTGACCTTGGGGAAATTGCTTAACTTTTGTGGGCTTTAACTTTCTCACCCATAGGACAGGAGAGTTAGACTGGATGACCTTCTTAGTTTCTTACAATCTCTAAATTTTATGTTGACTTTGTTTAGTTTAAACTCTCAAGTTTCAATAAATGAACCTTATTCTACTGTAAATATTGTAGAATTTGTTGAAAAAGTATTTGCCCTAACCTTAGCCTTCATAACTATAGACATGGTAGGCTTATCCCCTCTGAACTTTCAATAGAAGGTCAAGTCCTATTATTTTCACCCGCCCCTTTCTTGTTGGATTTTGCTTTACCAAGGAAGTTGAGGGGAAAAATAGGGATAATGAGTTATGTCAAGTTGTGCATTCTAGCATGTGCGTGACCATTCCGTACTAAAGAGAAAGGCTATATGACAGAAATGAAATTTTAGACTTTTCCAAATGATCAAAGCCCATCTCTCTTCCCCTTTGTTGTCTGTGTGTTACAAGAATGATGACCTGAGATCCTCTCTATATAGTCAGTTAAAACAAAACCTAGAGCTGACTGTGGCTCCTATCGTGAGCTTTTCATTACAAAATTTAAGCTTAAATTGAAGAAAGTAGGGAAAACCAGCAGATTGTATAGGTTGGACCTAAATAGCATCCCTTATGAATATGAAGTGGAGGTGATGAATAGAGGTAAGGGCTTATATCTGGTAGATAGAACAGCTAAAAGAACTATGAACAGAGGTTCACAATGTCGTACAAAAGCACGAACAAACAACATTCCAAGGAAAAAGAACAAGAAGAAAGTGAAATGGCTGGCTGATAAATAGCACAAGAAAAAAGGAAAGTGAAATGTAAAAACGAAAGGGAAATTTGTACCCAGCTGAATGCAGAATTTCAGAGAATATCAAGGAGATATATTTAAAAGTTTTCTTAAATGAACAGGGCAAAGAAATAGAAGAAAACAAAAGAATGGGAAAGACAAACTCTCTTTAAGGATGTTAACCCCAGATGCCTTGCCATCCACCTCCAAAAAAAAAAGAAAAGAAAAGAAAAGAAATTCAAGGATATTAAGAAATGTTTCATGCAAAAAATGGACGTGATAAAATACAAAATTGGTAGAGATTTAACAGAAGCAGAAGAGATTAAGAAGAGGTAGCAAGGATATAAAAAAGAATTATACAAGAAAGACCTTAACATCATTGAAAACTACGATGATGTGATTCCTGGTCTGGAGTCAGATATCTGAAAAGTCAAGTGGGCCTTATTGCTAACAATAAGGTTAGTGGAGGTGCTGGAATTCCAATCGAGTTATTTAAAGCCCTAAATTTTAGGGCCTAAAAGATGATGCTGTTAAAGTGCTGCGCTCAGTTTGGCAGCAAATTTGAAAACTACAACAGTGGTCACTGGATTGGAAAATATCAATTTACATCACAATCCTAAATAAGGGCAATGCCAAGGAATGTTCAAATTACCGAACAATTGTGTTCATTTCACATGTCAGCAAAGTTATGCTTAAGATTCTGCAAGCTAGGCTTCAGTGATATGTGAACTGAGAATTACCAGAAGAGAAGGCTGGTTTTTGAAGAGGCAGAGGAACTGGAGAATTACTTCCTGGCAAATCAAGGGAGAAGAAAAGGAAACAGATTTTGTTTCTTGGGCTCAAAGATCACTGCAGACAGAGACTGCTGCCATGAAATTAAGAGACACTTGCATATTGGAAAGAAAGCTATGGCAAATCTGGAGAGCATGTTAAAAAGCAGAGACATCACCTTGCCAGCAAAGATCTGTATAGTCAAAGGTATGGTTTGTCCAGTAGCAATGTATGGCTGTTAGAGCTGGGCTATAAGGAAAGTGGAGCATCACAGCATTAACACTTTCCAGCTGTGCTGGAGAAGACTTTTGAGAGGCCCTTGGACAGGAAGGAAATTAAATCAGTCAGTACTTTAAGAAATTAATTCAGGCTACTCACCGGAAGGTCAAATACTGAAACTGAAGCCTTAATACTTTTTCCACATAGTGAGAAGACAGGACTCATTTAAAAAGACCCTGATGTTGGGAAACACTGAAGGCAAAAGGAAAAGGGACAACAGAGGATAAGATGGATAGATAACGTCATGGAACATGAATTTGGAGAGACTTGGGGAGATAGTAGAGGATAGAAAGGTCTGCCATATTATGGTCCATGGGGTTATGAAGAGGCAGACATGATGTTTTTCATTTGCCAACCCATGTCATATCCTATACTGGGGCATTTAAAACCCTTCACTGTCTGGCTTGAATCTCTTTCTCCAATAGTAATAACACTCTACATCACACATTTCACTTTTTTTAAAGGACATTTCACTTTCCAATCCAATTGGCTTATGTGTTATTTCCCAAGCACAGCATCCCATCTTTTGCCTCCAATACTTCACACAGGTTATCCTCCACATCCAGAATGCTTTCTCTCCTTACCTCCCCTTGGAATTTCTACCTTTATTCCAGGTTCAGATCAAGTGTCACATTCTCCACAAGTGTTCCGGACCCTCCTCAAGTGCTAGTGTTTCCCATAGCCCAAATGATTTGGTATTGACTTTGTAGTTGTTTTGTATCAATTTATTTGCATATGTGGTATCTCCTCCCACCAAGATGTAAGCTCATTGAGGGCAGAGGATGTTTGTTCTTCTCCTTCGTATCCTCAGTGCCTGATACATAGTGCTTATCCAATGAATACTTGCTGGCTTGAATTAAATTGAATCCAACAAAAAGCTCCATGTGGTAGCATCTAGGAGCTAAAAGTCTTGTTTGGGTGGAAGGTTTAGCTTCCTTCCTTGGCTGTCCTGAAATCAATGTAGACCAGACCCTAAAACCAAGTAAACAAGGGCAAGGTGAACTTCAAACTTGGCATTCATTCTCATGAGATTGGTACTAAAGAGGATCTCGGGTTCCCAAATCTAGCATTGTAACGTGTGTGTGTGTGTGTGTGTTTGTGTGTGTGTAGTACGGTGATGGAGTACGTTGCCAACCTTAATGCATTCTATAAATATTAGCCATTATTTTTATTGCTTCTGTTACCAGGTAGATGGGCTAATGAATAGAGGACCTGCTGAAACCTCAGCCAGTTTCTTCCTACCAATGATTTTAAAAGTGTGCGGCCTAGACATGTCAACTAGCTACCTCCTGCCTCAGAGCCATGAGTGTTAGGAAGGCAATTTGGCAAAA
The DNA here is from genome assembly GCA_023548195.1 of Bettongia penicillata ogilbyi. Lineage (NCBI taxonomy): Eukaryota > Metazoa > Chordata > Mammalia > Diprotodontia > Potoroidae > Bettongia > Bettongia penicillata. The sequence continues at coordinate 869,542 of JAJHZJ010000634.1, read as the reverse complement.
TCACAGGGAAGAGAGAAAATGCATTTACTTGATGGAACAGGAAATCTGTTTCTGCATGGCTCCTCCTAAGCTGTGTTTTGGGTGGGTGGCTTAAGGAAGGGGGAGCAAAGGATACATGCTGTGTTTTCATTATTGGGGAATATTTTCCATTTCTAGCATTTTCTGTGATTTCACGTCTGCTAGAAGTTATTTGCTAATTCCAGGGACTGAGGATGTTTGTTTTTCTGATGGTCTGATGTTTATATGGGAGGTAGGAAGCCTGAGAATCAGAAATACTGGTTGGGCAGCCTTCTGTGCGGAGGTACATCTTCTGCATCCCCAATGTCCAGTTAGTCACCAGGGCCTATTCATTCTGCCTACAAAACAATACTGATTTAGCTCTCTCCTCTCTGTTTCCATGGCTACACCCTCAGCACCAGACCTCTTCACCTCACATACCAACTAGCTTTTGAATAAACAAGGAGTGCTACAGAACTGGAACAAGGAAATTAGGATCTCTTTGATTGTCAGGAATTTCTTGTAGTGGGGACATACACAAAGGGACTTCCTGATTAGCTAGAGGTTTTAAGCAAAACTATCCCCCCTTCCCCTCAGAAATACTCAAAATGTTTTTTTTCCCCTGAAGTAAATTGCTACTTTTGTGCATTGAATGAAAACCACAGCTGCACAGGACAGTTGAGTCCTAAAGCTCTTCTGCTAGAAACATCCAGGTTGTAGAGAATGAGAAGCATTGGCTTAAATCACACCAGGCCAGTCAGAAGACTAGCTGGATCTGAAGGAAGAGGACCTGAGTTTGGACCTTGGTTCTGCCATTCATTATTTATTTCTGTGACTTTTGGCCAGTTCCCGGTCCTCTTTGGGCTGCCCAAGTCCCTTTGAGCTCTGAAATGATGCTTTTTTATGTGATTTTAAATTGCTGATAACATTTAGGGCCCAGGATCTGGACAACAACTCTAACTCTTTTCTTTGCATGTGTAGGCCAACCCAAGGACATGGGGGTCACTTAGCAAACTTTGTCCTTGCCTCTGAGCCTCTATTTGCTAACTGGTCATTTCTATGGCTAGGGCTCTCTCACTTTTCCAAGTAGGAAAAGTGTCAGATGTAAAGATAGCGGAAACAGGAAAATAATTCACCCAGTGTCTACAAGAGTGTAAATAAAAAGAACAATCAGCTGTAACTGAATGCTGGTTAATTACAATGGCCAATCTTTCCCCTGGAGAAGAGAAAAGGCAGTGTCACCGGCTGCCTTCCTTGGAGACGTGCAATGCTGCATATGCTGTCAGACAGAGTCAGTGTGTCAGCTGGTTTTGCTTAACGGTTTTTGTTGTTGTTAGAAGAAAAGGCCCACTTAGGGGAGCAGGTGGCAAGCAGGCACATCCAGAAATGACTGGTATAAAAACAAAAGGCATCAATAAACCTTTTCTTTCTTCAATATCATAGTTGGAGCTCCCTGGGGATCATGGGAGAATAGAGGGAAGGGGCTCAGGCAGCTCCCATTTCTAAAGAAACCTGTGGATGGCTTTATCCCCCCAGGGGATTATATGACCTTTGCCTCTGACTACAGCTATGACTCATAAGGCCTCATAACCATGACTGTCATCAGGGGGATGCTGAGAAGCATAGAAGAAGGAATGGAAAAACTGAAAATCCAATTCTCAAACGTTCCAGGGAGCTGTCTGTTAGAAGTTTTAATTGGTGTAGGCTTCAGGTTGTCTCATCCGGCAGATGAGAGGACAATGCCATCAAAATCTAGTACTGATGTCACCATAGATTCATGGCAGCTCCATTGCTCTGTGGCAAGAAAATCCTCTTAGCTAACAAAGAAATTGCACCTAGAAAAAGGTGTGACTATTCTCAATCATAGCCAGAACTGAGCCAAAAAAGACAATATTATTAAGCACCTTTGATCTCAACCTACAGGTGAACACTAAAATGAATGCTAAAAGGAGAACTACGTCTCCATAAGCAGAAAGCGTTGCGACAAATAAAACCCATCAATTGTCAAATGGCAAAGTGGAAGTCAATTTCATTTAGTTCAACAAACATTTATTAAGCACTTGATAGATGCACCCTATCTTGTAGTAGGTGTTGGGAACACAAGAGGAAAAGCTAACCGTCCTGCCTTTAAAGGGCTTACATTCAACTGAAATTAGTCACCCCAAGGCCACCTGGAGTGGTTTCTTGAGGCCTCCGATTCCCCATCCCTGATCCATTGAATGGATGGCTCGTACTCTTTATAACGCAGTTAGGAAGTCATTAAAAACTGTGCCACAGAAGCTTGATTGAAACTCCTTAGTGCAGGAGAGTAGGGCAAGGCATTTGAAAGGACTTTAATTTCCCCAGACTCCCAGAGAACTTTCCCAAATTAGGGATTTTAAAAAATGTGCCAAATGCATCCTAGTTGATTTTCTTAGGATAGGAATAATCTGAGGGAGAATATAATTGTAATAAGGGAGTTCTTCCTCCACTCCCACCCCTGGCAAATGCCATGGGGTGTATGTGGAGCTGACCCGAACTGAGCTTCCCTGGCTTAACACTGAAGGATGTTCGCTTTGGGATGATTTAACAAGCCCTTAACTGGATCTCCCAATTCCTGTGATAGTTGCATGTCTGGTGATGTCAGAGGACTGGCCATGGAGTTAGGCGGAGGATCACATTCAGGAAACTTTGAAAGGAGTGACGCTGCCCTTTGGATATCTCTCTCTTCCCATCTGCCAAACACGTGGAATTGTCCATGTACTTCCCATGAGGAGGAAGGGAAGGGGAAATTCCCCTTCCAGAAGCTATGATGGCTATTCCTAACGTGGAAGTGAGAACACATGCTTTTCTTAGTGAGAATGAGACTGGCCAAATATCTGGCTCTCTCTTCTGCTTTATGTTTCTTTCCCTGTGCCAAGGTGATTGAAATGGCTGCTTTAAACCTTGAAGGCAGTGTTGTGAGTTTAAGAGGTCAGGGGCTTCTGATTCTGGACCCCAGCATCCCAGCAGGACATGTTCCTTGTGGCTACCATACCTCTTCTAGGTATACTATATCTCTTCTATGAAGTCAGAGAGGACCCCCAAGCAGAGAATGAGTCATGTTACAGATTGCCAGAAGGTATGGACCTTGAGTGAGTGCCTAGATGGTACAGAGCCAAAGTGAAAATGAAATGCCTGTTCAGCAGTCCCATGAGATGTTTTCTTTTTTTAATGTTTTAAGGATTAGTTTGCCAGGACAGTATATTATGAGTTGTGGGTTATTATATCATACTTCAAATATTTGTCATCATGAGCTTATGAGTATTTTGTGTTTTAAACATTTCTTTTATGGTGAGGGATATAATTAGCATATAATTACTACTGATATACTTTATCTTGTGAGTACCATTCTAGAAGGAATCCTGTTAATACTTTCTGGGAAAGCCCTAAAAATGTACCACACCTAAGTTCTAGTTAAGTGATCAGACCTGTATTTTTACTTTGGCTTGAGGGGATAAGTAGTCATAGAGTATGAGGAGAACCTAACTCCCCACTTCGGAGACAAGTTTTTATAGGGCTGAACCTAGTCTGTATGAGTCCACAGATGGAGTTTCTTAGTGGAAGAGGGTAGCCCATTTGTTCTTCAGATAACTGATGATTATTCAAAGTTGTCTTGGTTATTTATGATTCAGAAAGATTCGCTCCCTCCCTTCATCCTTTCCCCAACCCACTGGGAAGGCAAGATATATAATACCCGTTATAAATATCTAGTATCATGCATTAAATTTCTGCATTAGCCATGTTATGAAAAACACACGCACACACAAAAGAAAAAAAAACATGCTTCAGTCTTTACTTAGTCTATCTGTTTTTAATCTGGAGGTGGAGAGCATTTTTCATTATGATACCCTTAGAAATGTTGTGGAACATTGAATTGATCATGGTAACTAAGCCTGTTGCTTATCTTTGCAATATTACTGTTACTGTGTAAGTTGTTCCCCTGGTTCTTCTTATTTCACTTAGCATCATTTCATATAAATCTTCCCAGATTTTTCTGAAAGTTCTTTTTTAAATTTTAGATTCAAATGCTAGAGCTCAAATATGGAATAGAAAAAAGAAAAAGAAACATATCATAAACTTAAATATTGAAACTTAAATACAAAATAAGAAAAAGAAAAAAACACGTCACATGCACAGCAGAACATAGGAGAGGATTCAAAATATATAGCAGTAAATTTTCATTTGATATGAGAAATACTACATGTTGTGTTGAGAGCTGTCAATCTTTTCTTTGCTTCCTTGTAAGTTTTCTTTTCTCTGCTGTGCACTTTTTACTTTGTTCTTTTTCCCCCTTCCTCCCCTCCAAAGGCTACAATTAAATGTGGACACACACACATACATACACATATATACACACATATACATATATACATGTACATACATATGTAAATGTATAGACATATACTTTTCTCTAACAAATTCTTCACCTGATGTTTGTTTCTCTGTTTGCCCATATCTCTTACTTCCTATCCCTTTTGACTCCTCTAGTTTACTTCTACCCACTACCTTGCCCTCTTATGACTTGGCCTAGCCCCCACCAAAGATCCCTCCACTATCGTCCCATTCCTATAAACCCTTTATCATTTCTTGCAGCACAATAGTATTGCATCAGATAGTATCCTCCAACACAGTAGTATTCTATCCAATTACCATAACTTGTTTAACCATTCCCCAATTGATGGGTATCTCCTCAGTTTCCAATTCTTTGCCACCACAGAAAGAGCTGCTATAAACATTTTTGTACCCATGGCCTTTACCTCTTTCTTTGATCTCTTTGGAGTATTTATATATAGTACCATTTGTCAGTCCTCAGTTCTTGAAGAGGACCATATAGTACCAGCATTGCTGGATCAAAGGGTATGCACAGTTTTGTATCTTTTTGTGCAGAGTTCCAAATTGCTATCCAGAATGGTTAAACTGGTTCACAGTTCCAACAATAGTACATTAGTGTATATATTTCTCTACATTTCCACCAGCATTTGTCATTTCTCTTTTCTGTCATATTAGCCAATCTAATGGGTGTAAGGTGCTACTTCAGAATTGTTTCAGTATGCATTTCTCTAATTATTAATGATTTAGAATTTTAGAGCATTTTTATGGTTATTAATAGCTATTATCTCTTTTTCTGAAAGCTGTCTGTTCATATCCCTTGACAATTTACCAACTGGGGAATAGATCTTATTCTTATAAATTTGGCTCTCTTTCTTCTATTTTCAAGCAATGAGACCTTTTGGGAGGCAGAGTCAAGATGGTGGAGTAGAAGGATGGACCTGCTCTAGCTCCCCCCATAACCCATAAAATACATGTAAAAATGACTCTAAACAAATTCTAGAGTAGCAGAAGCCACAAATTGGCAATGGAACAGATTTCCAGCCCCAAACAGCCTGGAGGGCCAATGGGAAAGGCCTATTGCACCAGGCAGCCCAGCCTGGGCCATGCAGCGCAGACAGGATGGAATCAGCTTTAGGGCACAGAATCATGGGTAGCAACTGCGGCTCCCAGATTTCTCAACCCATAAACACCAAAAACAGCTTCAAAGGTCATTAAGAAAGCTCTTTCACCTGGGTGAGAGGGGAGTGTGGTCTAGCCCCAGGTCCTGGCGGGACTTTTTAAAACAAAAGAAATGAGACTTTTATCAGACAAACTTACTGAAAAGATTTTTTCCCCCCAGTTTCCTGATTTTCTTCTAATTTTGATTGCATTTCTTTTGCTTATCCTAAAACTTTTTCATTTAATGAATTCACAATTATTCATTTTACCTCCATTGAACTTCTCTATCTCTTGTTTAGTCATGATCTCTTCTTCTATCCATAGATCTGACAAGTGATTTCTTCCATACTACAATAATTTGCTTATGATTTGCCTTTTATGCCTAAAATCATGTATTCATTTTGAGTTTATCTTGGTATGTGGCATGTAATGTTGATCTATGCCTATTTTCTTCCAGACTGCTTTCTACCTTTGCTGGTAACTTTTGTCATATAGTGAGTTCTTATCCCAATAGTTAGGATCTTTGGGTTTATCTAGCAATAGATCACTGTGCCATTTACTTCTGTACTATTGTATACCTAATCTGTTCCATTGATCAACCACTCTATTTCTTACCTAATACCAATTTGTTTTGATGTGAGAAAATTAAAATTATTCTGTATCATTTAATAATTCATTCTCTTCTTATTACTGTCCCACTTTGTATAATTGTTCAAGCCACACTGCTTCACCACTGAGGTAAGCTCAGCAATGAGGCTCTTCCTCTGAGTTATTTTAAAAGTTACAAGTTAACTTGTCATCCCCAAAAGATATATCATCAATCTCTATCTGTTTTGGGGTTTTTTCTCCCTAATAAACCTTTCTAGGCCCCAAGAAATCTACAAACTCAGGTCTATAAGATGCTGATGTGTCCCAGAAAACAACCCTTCTTAACTGTCAGAGAGGGTGGGTCACTAGCCCCATGTGGGCGTGCTAGTCCACTTTCTTTAAAATAACCTATCGTTTTGTTTCCATTCCCATGATATTGTCTACCCTGTAATAAATCATGTTGTCTTCCCCACCTTCCCAACTCTACATTCCCCCAAATTATGTTATGGCTGGTGAGTCCCACCTCAGGGGGGATCATTGAGAGGTCATTAAAATAAGTTATTGCTTTCTGCTAGCTTAACTAATAAGTTGATTTTGCTCAGAACATTGTCTTTCAGTTTATTTTAATTTTCAACTGTAGCAATGATTCTTACTTTATAATATAGTGTGGGATTTGGTACTGCTAAGCCCCCTTCCTTCACATTTTTTTGTCCATTGATTCCCTCAATACTTTTGACCTTCTGTTCATCCAGATGAATTTTGTTAGAATTTTTTTCTAGCTTTATCAAGTAAATCTTGAATAGTTTGGTTGGTATGACACTGCATAAGTAAATTAATTTAGATAGTATTGTCATTTTAATTACATTGGTTTGACCTAATCATGAGCAATTAGTATTTCTCCATTTATTTTCCCCCTCCCTCCCACCTTCTCCCCAAGACAGCCTGCAATGTGATATAGGCTTTACATATACATTCCTATTAAATGTATTTTCACATTAGTCATGTTGTTTAGAAGAATTATAATGAATGAGAGAAACTATGAGAAATTAAAGACAAAACAAACAAAAGAAGAAAATAGTCTGCTTCATTCTGCGATCCCGTTCCATAGTTCTTTCTCTGGATGTGGATGGCATTTTGCATCAGGAGTCCTTTGGAATTGTTTGAGGTCCTTGCATCGCTGAGAAGGACTAAGTCTGTCAAAATCAGTCATTGTAGACTGTAGCTGTTACTGTGTACAGTGTTCTCCCAGTTCTGCTCACTTCACTCAACATCAGATCATATAAATCTTTCCAGGTTTTTCTGGAGTCCTCCTGTTCATTATTTCTTATAGCACAATAGTATTATATTACATTCATATCCCCACAACTTGTTCAGCCATTTCACAGTTGATGAGCGTCCCCCTTCAGTTTCCAGTTCTTGGCCACCACAAAAAGAACTGCTATAAATATTTTTGTACATGTGGGGCCTTTTCCCATTTTTATGGACTCTTTGGGATACAGCCCTAGAAGTGCTATTGCTGGGTCTATTTCTCCATTTATTTAGATCTGTCTTTATTCGTATGAACAGTGTTTTATAATTGTGTTCAGAAAGTCCCAGTGTGTGTCTTGATGGATTGACTCCTAAGTATTTTATATTGGTTGTAGTTGTTTTAAATGGAGTTTTTCTTTCCATCTCTTCCTGCTGAGTTTTGTTGGCAATATATAGAAATGTTGATGATTTATGTGGGTTTATTTTATATTCTGTCACTTTGCTAAAGTTGCGAATTCTTTCCACTACTTTTTGTTGTCTACTTTTTAAGGTAAAGTGATAGTTTTGTTTTTTCATTGCCAATGTTTATTCCTTCTGGTGCTATGGGATTGCCTGTCATAGCACTGGCAATTCAGAGCTTTGCACTATTGGTACTATGGAGTTATAGCCCCCACCCACACCCCAGGCTTTTGTTATAAAAAGGGCAGCTGCCTGCTAGGCTGGCTGGCTCTTGCAAACTTCTACAGCTTGGAACTGGAGTGTCCACAGCATTGGAAAGAAGGAAGGAACATAGTGGTGTCAGGCTGGATTCTGTTGTAAGCCTGTGTGTTGAGTCCTTGTGTTTTTTAGTGAAGCCTTGCTACTGCTAGTATGAGAAATAGAGTAAGGTTTCTGACTGAGCACAGGGTCAGTGAGCCTCAGTTCATGTATTTTTCTGGTTTTTTTTTTTTTTTTACCTTCTTTTGGATTTTGGGTGTCCTAGAACATAGAAACAATTGAAGGTGGTTTATCGGTACATAATTTCTGGTTTGGAGAGATCTGAGACATCATAAGGATGAGACAAAACATCTAGTCCTCTATCTTGTTGATCACATGATTTAGAAATCCCATAATAACTTGTTGTTTGACTGTAGGTAAATTGCACAGACTTATCTCAGTTTCTTTATTTCAGTAATAGCAGTAGGTCAAAGATCTGTGATTTCATCGACTTGTTACTCTCTTCGGTTTTGCAGATTGAAACTCCTCTTCATCTTATTTGGATGAGTGGTTATGTTAAAAATGAAACAAAACAACTCAACAGCACAAATAACTCACTACATGATGGCTGGACTTTTAGTGCTGAAAGTCTATAAACTTTGTAATATTGGTCCCTGGAGGAGACATACACAGGTTGTGTCGACTGAGTAGCTGTTTCCATAAAACCAAAGCAAAGCAAAGACCTACTTCTCTATAACTTCTCTGTAACAAGCTTCCACAAAGAATCACCACAATGTCTTTCTAGTATGAGCAATGTTAAAGTACCTTCTTTTACTAAATTCAAATTCATCATTTTCCTTAAAGGGTCATTTAAAATAAAAAGAGCAAAATTCCTAGGAGGGCATCCTTTCCCATCCTTATTTTTTATTGTTCTTTTAAATAGGGACTTAGATAAATACCATGTCAGCTCATGGCTTGACAGCACTTTTCAGGCATTCAAGAAAGCCAGTATCAGAAGCCAGACAACTTGAATAACAAAAGAGAAGCTGCTAACCTCCTTTATGTTGAAATATTGATCTGAGCTTCCTTTCTTTCAAAAATTCTGTCAGTTATTGTGAATTTCATGATCCCATAGCTACTGCTAACCAGGGGGTCTTATATTTGATGTCAGAAGGCTCATAAAATATATGTGTAACCAATACTTCTCTCAACTGAAACCAATATGGAGCAGGCATGCTGAGAGGTAAATCCAGGTGTCGGATTAAAGAAGCCACAGGGAGTCATGGGAAGAAAGTACCTGCTTTGGAAGGTGAGTAGAATCAGGAGGACATTTCATGGGTACTGCTGTAGAGTAGTGAACTGTATGAAAGGTCACAAAACAAATGGCAGGTGTAACGGAGCATTACTATGTTACACGCAACGCCAAGTAAAAGGGATTCAGAGCAACAGAAGACGATTTATGGAGTCGAGGCAGAATGAAATAAGCTGAATCAAAGAAATGTTTGACCCAATGCCTACAATCATTTTAAATGAAAAATGAAAAAAAAGTGGTGTTAAAATAGCATTGGACATTGTGTAATTGTCATGATCAGTCTTGGGCCTGCGGAAAAGAAATACAGAAAACTCAAGTTGTTGGTTGTTTCCTATGTGTTCAGAGGTGGGTGGTCACTATGGTGGTAGGTTGCTGCTTTTTCTTTAAATATATTTCAAGTTTAACATGGTAGTGCTGAAACTTCCCTGCTTGATTCTATCCCCTTCTGAACTTCCTTTTACTCTCTTCTGTGTATTTAAAAAATGATTCATGGTCATTCTTTCTCCCTTTTTACTGGTATAATTTTTACCGTTCCCCCTTCTAACAGATGTCATTTTCTTTTTTTAGTCATCCTTGCCAATCTTTATGGAACTATGGTGGGACCTCTGGGTTGTAATTTGCTTTTCTCTTATAAGTGATTATTTTCATGTGGTTATTGATGGTTTGCTTTGACCATATATCTGTTAGTGAGTATTTCTTGTCCCTATGTATTTGTATCAGTTCCCTATAAGTCATGGAGAACATGTCGATTTTTATGAGATAAAATTAATTGCAAAGATTTTTCCCAGTCAACTTTTCCCTTCTAATTCTAACTATCCTGATTTTGCTTATGTAAAACCTTTTGGATTTTATGTAATTAAACTTGTCCATTTTCTCTTCTATGATCCTCTCCACCCTGTGTTTGGTCATGCATTCGCTCCCTATTCATGGTTGTAAAAGGTCCCTCTTTCCCTGTTCCTTGATTTTGTTTCTGACATGACCTTCTAAATTTAGATCATACAGCCGTTTCACGATTATTGAATTATATGGTGTTGATTTCAGCTTAACTTTTGCAGGACATTTTTCTATTTTTCCTAGGTGTGTGTCAAATAGTGATTCCTTACCCCAATAGTTGGAGTTCTTGGCTTTGTTGAACACTATACTAGCTACTGTGTTGATTATGTCTGAATTTAGTGCTCCTTAGCTCTTCTCCTGATCAACTTTTCCATTTTTGAGGCAGTATGGAATAGTTCTCATGATTGCTGCTTTATAATTCCATTTCAGCATACCTGGTACTACTAGAACCCCATCATTCCCATGCATTTTCTTGTAATTCTGGTTCTTTTTTTTAACCTCCAGATGACTTTATTTTTTCCATTTTATAAGGCAGCCTCTGATAGTCTAATTGTTATGGCACAGGATTTGCAAATAAAATTAGATAGTATTGCTATTTTTATTACTATACTGTTATACATTTTATTATATTGACATAGCCCAACCATGAGCAATTAATAAATCTTCCCAGTTATTTGAGTCTGTCTTTATTTTTGTGAAGACAATGTTAGAGTTGTATTTATATAATTCCTGTGTGTCTTTTTAATAATAACAGCTAGCATTTATATAACACTTCAAGGTTTGTGAAGCACTTTACAGATTATTTCAATTGATCCTCAAGAAAGACTCTTACTGGATCATACAACTACTGAATGTCTGAGGCATGATTTGAACTCTGATCTCCTAACTCTATATCCAATACTCTATCCATTATGCTTCCTCGTTGACAAGTTGCCCCAGATATTTTGGGCTAGCCCCTTCTCCTGCTGGTGAACTCTTTCCAGGGTCTTCATTTTGGGGAGAGGCCCAGGCCAAACAACCTTTCTTGCTGGCTGTGCTTCTGACTTTCTGGACTTTGACTCAGTACTCCCAGGAGGGTACCTCCCCTTCCCACTCCCCTCTTTTAGCTCCTATGTGGTCTTCCCCCATTAGAATATAAATTCCTTGAGGTCATAGACTATCTTCATTTTTTGCTTGTATTTATATCCTGGGCAGCTAGGTGGCTCAGTGGACAAAGAATTGGGCTTCGAGTCAGGAAGACCTGAGTTCAGATCCAGCCTTAGATACTTACTAGCTCTGTGACCCTGGGCAAGTCACTTAACCCTCAGTTTCTTCATCTGTAAAATGATCTAGAGAAGGAAATGGCAAAACCATTCAAGTGTCTTTTCCAAGAAAACTCCAAATGGGGACAGTAACAATTCTTGTTGCCTTGCCTTCTGTAGTTATAATAAATGGAATTTCTGTCTGTGCAATTTTGTTGGTAATATATAGAAAAGCTAATGACTTTGTGTGATTCGTTTGTTGCTTGCCACCCAATGAAATTCCTGACTTCTTCTCTATCTCTTTGTTGTTTCTTGCAGGTGCTGGCCTCAACCAGTCTCTATCTCCTTCTTGTTTCCAAATCAGGAATCCAGTGTTCTGCTCCTTCTGTAACTGTTGCATTCTCAGTCAGAAGTAGGAGATTGTGTTGTTCTCAGACCTCCTTCAGACTTTTCTCCAGCTCCTACAGCTATCTGTCACTTCTTTGCCTTTCTATTGGATGGTCCTCATGTCTCATGGGTTCATTTTCCTCATCTCTGCCTCGTAGAATCCCTGACTTTCTTCAAGATGCAGCTCCTATCTACTGTAGAAGACCTTTTCTCATCTGCGTCCATCTGATGCTATGATCTTTTATCATAAATTATTGATGCTGAAAAATGAGGACAGAAATGATTACTATTTCCTACAGAAGTTTAACTGATGTCAATCAGTAGCTACAATGAAGAGACAAAGTAAGCTTAGAAGCTATCTTACATGGTAGATACATGATCTTCCTTGTCAAGCAGAGAGATATGACAGTGAAGGTCAAAACTGGTTTTGAATATAAATTTTAAAAAAAGTTTAATGCAGGATGATAATTTTTAGTCATGTCTGACTCTTTGTGACCCCGCTTGGGGTTTTCTTGGCAAAGATACTAGAGTGGTTTGCCATTTTCTTTTCCAGCTCATTTTACAGATGAGAAACTGAGGCAAGTGACTTACCCAGGGCCATACAGCCAGTAAGTGTCTGATGCCAGATTTGAACACAGGAAGATGAGTCTTCCTGACTCCAGGTCCACTGTACCATCTAGCTACCCCTATCATGAGCAATATGGCATCATAAAACATGAGGGACAAAGGGGAAAGCAAGTTTACAGAAAGTTTGACAAGAGACCTAAATAAACCAACTTAGCATGAAAATATTTAAGGATAGATCTAGAAGGGGAACATCAAATAGACAAGAAATAGAAAAGGTCTTTGAAGATTTCTATGGCAAACTTTTTTCCCCTACAATGACTGTTGCACCACCACATCTGGATTCTAACATCATAGCTTCCAGTGTGATGCATGAAGAAGTCGAAATGGCCAAAGATGGGAAGCTGGTGATGGGACCAGACAAGGTACTTATAGAGAACATCCATGCAGGAGGTGACCCATTCTCAAGAGTGCTCTTCTCAAGGTATCTAAAAGAGGAGAGAGGACTAAATGCTTGGGGAGAAAAATCACATAGATATTATTGAAAAAAATCCCAGGTGCAGAGTCCAGGGGGTACAGGGAAAAGAAGGAGGTTGGCCAGAGGTGGCATGTTGGTGAACAATCTCCTCACTAATGCATGGAGAAGGGAGACGGAATGCTCATTACTTACCATGACCTTGGGTAAGTCACCTAACTTCCCTGGTCCTTAGTTTCTTCATCTATAAAATGAGGAGTTGGACTAGATCATCACTAAGGTCTATTCCAGCTTGAAATCTGGAATTCTATGAGCCTATAAAATGTTTTCTTATTGAAATTTTAAGCTGAAGAGCTAAAACTCTCATCTCTTGGATTTTAGCCTAATAGGACATGAGGTGACATTGTCATTCAATGGAAAAAACACTGTCTCTGGAGGCAAGGAATCTGGGTTCAAGTCCCTTCCCACCTCCCCCCAGGCTTCCTGCCCATTTAATCTTAGATAAGTCATTTAGCTTCCCTAGGGCTCACTTTACTCAAAGGCCCTTCCCTGTGCCCCTAAAATCATTATACATGTAGATTTCAACCATCAAAGCAAGATTTCATCATTTATTATTGAATGAATTATTCATTTAATAAATGCTTCTATGTGCTTAGCACTGGTCATTAGATTCTGTTTACTGGGACAGGGAAGACAGACTCAGATAATTTTATAAGGTTTTCAGCAAAATGGGTTAAAACATTTAAGAAAAATTTAATTCTCAATTCTTACAGATTTGGTTACCTAGAAATCTCCTTTCCCTGAGAACTTTGGTTAATTGTATTTTTATTGTGCATAGTAATATAGAATGTCGGACTGAAGGAGGCCTGTGGAATTAATCAGACTATGGGTCAATTCACCCAAGTTACTCCAGACATATGAGCTCAGATTCAGCATGATTTTTAAAGATACTGAATATAAAACAGCACCAGGGACAGCTATTACACAGTTTTGCCCAGTAACCATTCATGTGATTACCATGCTTAGGTATTCAGTCCAGATGACAGATCCCTTGCCTGTATTTTGTAGATGGCTCAATTAATATACCATATTCATGCTCATATCCTTGCTCTCTTTGATCATAATTATCAATTATACATTAATTTTCTCTAGGTATAATTCAAATCGCCCTCATGTTGGCCATGATCACCTATTAATAACTAGAGAGATGCCATTCAGTTGAAACCTATGCCTCCAAAATGAAAGGACCAACTAATTGTGTAAGTTCATAATGAAACTCTTTGCCTATATTCTCCATCAAAATAGAATGAACTTTTTCAGCTTTACTGGAAAGGCTGTGGGCCCTGAATGGAATGAACAGTCAAGCTTTCTCTTGAACTCCCATAGAGTCAGAATTTTTGGAGACAGGTTTGGGACCCTACTGCTACATCCTTATATACAGGTCCAAGAACAACTGATCTGTTACAACTCAGCACAAATAACATTTCCTTTTGTAATTCCTGTAAAAGTCATAAGCTAGCAGGATTGTAACATTTGAAGTTATTTTCTATATACTTATGGAAACTCATTTGTCTTAAGAGTTCATCCCACGTTTTGATTGTCATCATCATAAATGCTGTGTAGGAAAGCCAGGATGACCTATGGTGGTTAAGAAAACTCAGTAATTCTACTCTTAGCTCTCCCATTGACTCTGATCCCAGGTAAGGACAACTTAGCTTATGCATTCTTGCTGGAATGAAATATTCCCTCTTTTTTCCCTATCTATTGGTAATTGAGAAGCAGTGAACTAAACAGAGTAGAGAGTAGGCCATTGCCTATTCCAGGACTTGCTATTCACATGATTTATAGCCTCAGTTTTTTCACTTTCTGGATAAGTCCTTTGGCTCCTCTGAGTCCTGACTAAGAGAAGTATGGGTCAAGACAGTCTGTGATTGGATAGATACAAGAATTCCCACTGTTGTAACCCTCTGTCAAGGAAGATTTCTCTCCTCCTTTCTTTCCTGTGGCTAGATAAAACCAATTCACCATTCTCCATTACTTGTGCTGTGCGGGTGTTCAGTCTAAGTCACTATAGCCATAGGGGCACCTCCCCTTTCCATTGGCTGCAGACACAGCTAGTCAGTGTCTGAGGCTGGATTTGCACTCAGGTCCTCCTCTCCTGATTCCAGGGCTGGTGCTCTCCCTGTGGCACCACCTAGCTGCCCCCACATAATTTTTGAGGTTGAAGACATCGGCAGAAAGTGACTGGGTATATGATTCTCCTACCTGGCCTGTTGCAGTTGTCTCCTGATTAAGGTCTCTGAATTCCGGAGTCTATCCTTCACCCTGCCATCAAAAAAAAGTCTAGTCAAGTTGCTCTGCTGTTCAAGAATCTTTAGGACACCCTCTAACTTCTAGAATAATATACAGGCTTGGTTTTCAAACTTTTCTCAGACTGGCTCCAGCCTACTTTTCAAGACATAGTACTTCTGTTCACGTACTCTTGTTTGCCAAACTGGTTTACTCGCTATTCCCCTATTACCTCATGACATGAATTCCTTCTTTAAATTCCTGCAATGGTGGGTAACATTGGAAAAGTTCTTTAAGGATCCAAATTTAGGGCAACATAAGGCCCCAGAGAGCTCACCCAGTCTTGTCCTTCTAATATCTTGCTGGTAGAGGTGGTATCAGTAGGGGAGCTCCAATGAGTAAACCAATTTTCTCAGAGTCCTTCATGATGAAACCGGAATGAGTCAATTAATAATAACTCATTCCTCCAAGGACATTATTCAAATAGTTCTCATTTATGGAAAATACCCTCTCAGTGCATGGCCCAGTCAAGAGAGCACTGTATTTGAAGTCAGAGGACCTGAGTTCAAATCTTGACCCTGCCACTTTCTACCCATGTGACTTTGGGTAAGTCACTTAACACCTATGGGCTTCACTTTCCTCATCTGAAAAATGGGAATGTTGGATGAAGGGGCTCTGAGGTCTCTTCTAGCTCTAGAGTTTGTTTTCAGATGCTCTGAGACGACAACTCAGTAATCAAAAACTATGGTTCCTGCTCTTTAATGCAAGAGACCTTAGTCAGAATGAATGACCCCTCAGTTTGCAAAGCACACTTTGAAACTCATTTTACAATTACGGCTTTTCGTCTATCTCTCCCTGGCCTCCCACAAGCTTAAAATACCCATCCTTTCAGCGATGCTAACAGTTATGCATGTTGCCCACAGATGGCAGTATTATCATTCCCATCCTAAGAGCTCGCTGAGGATAACGACAAAGCCATTTATGATGAAAAATAAATGAATAAGGCAATTATTACCCTGGAAATAGTGATAATCAGAAAGGTCTTACTTCTTCATATTAGGTCAGCCTGCAGCACATCTTAAGGATGTTTTGGACCATTTAATCAGGTTCTGGGTCTCCTCATCCCAGAGTCCAGCAGGACATATCACAGGCTACTCTGAAAGACAGAGCTTTTCTTCTCGTGATTATTTTTTAAAGAGCTTTATATAATTTATGGTTTCTTTTTATGCTTTCTTGGCACACATTGGTAGCCACTATGCACTGGAGCAGGCAGATGAAGGAAACTAAGTTAGCCGAATGAAAGAATCCATTTTTAGTACAGGTGGGGCATAATGATTTTCTCTCTGTAGCACCCACTATGGCCCAGGCTTTCCCCTGACTTACCTCTTGCCCCTTCCAGGTAGTAGAATAGATTTCGATACAGCTTAATTTGCCATGTAGCCTATGACCTATTGAAATAAAGGGTCAGTGCATACCCCAAACTCCATTCAATTCAACTTAGGACACATCATCTCTGCAGATCCTTGGAGGGACTTATATTGAACACTACCATAGACTCACACGTCTCCACAGTGTGCCTCTTTGGCACTCTTATTTTTGTCCCCCATAGTCCAGACCAGATTTCATTTCCTCAAAACACCAATTTCTTTTGCAGAAATGTAGTTTCTAGCTCTTCTGTGAGCCCAGGTGCTCTATAAGATGCTGAAGATCAGACATCACTTACATAGGCAGGGGAAACGAACGAGATCCACTGTTTACTAACCTCTTTAGTCGATAAACATTTATTGAGCATCAACAGTATGCCAGGTGCTGTGCTAAGCACTGGGAATACAAAAAAGAGGTGAAATAAAGTCCCTGCCCTCATGGAGCTCCCAATCTCTTGTCTTTGTTTCCCCAGCTTCACGCTTCAGGACCTTGTCTCCCTCGCCCCACCCTTGCCCCCTTGGGGCTAATTGTATTTCAATACGAAAAACTTCCTATAAATCTGGAAGTCCTTAAATTGATTCTGTGTGTAGACGTCCTCTATGATGTACATTACAGCCTGATTATGACTTGGTACATTGAGGGTGTTGCCTCAGCCTGTCCTAATATTATTGACCCCCAAAAAGCTTAGATACAAGTGATTTAAACCAAACTTTGCCACTAAACAAAGAAATCTATATCTTTGTTTACTTTCAAGGAGATATCTATCTCCTTTATATGTGTGTGTACATATGTGTATGTGTGTGTGTACTTTCTATGTATGTTTATAGAGACATTGTTGAGTTGTTTTCAGTTGTGTCCAATTCTTCATAACCCCACTTGGGGTTTCCTCACAAAGATGCTATAGTGGTTTGCCATTTCCTTCTTCAGCTTACTTTACAGCTGAGGAAACTGAGGCAAACAGGGTAAAGTGACTTGCCCAAGGTCACATGGAAGTGTCTGAGGCCAGGTCTGAATTCAGGTCTTCTTGATGCCATGTCCAGTGTGCTATCCACTGTGGTACTACTTAGCTGCCTTGAGTAGTCCTGGCCGAGCCTGGACTGATAACCTGGATTTCCTGCTCTAAGGGTAGTATTCTGTCCAGTATCTCATAGGTCCTCTCATTAGTCCTGTTTTCCCAAATTTCCCACCTCCTAGTTTCAGAACCAAATGAGAAGTTATTAGGAATAATGACTATTGGGTTAGGACAAATTGGTCTGAAATCCTCATAGCCTCTCTAGGTAGGTACTACGGATATTAGTAACCTACTTTATAGATGAGGAGACTGAGGTTCAGAGAATTCAAGAAATTTATTCAAGAGAAGGCAGTAAGGAGTAGTAGGTAGAGATCAGACCTTAGATTCAGGAAGACCTGGGTTCAAGCCCCACTTCTGACAACATTGACATTTACTCTTGGGCAAGAGACTCTCACAGAACAGCTTCTGAGCTACTTTAGTAGAGAGAACTTCCTTACTGGGAGTTCCTTACACCAGTGAAATCACAATTCTTTAATATTTTAATAAATGCATCAGGCCAAGTGCCCTCTACCCTTTGGTTCCATCATCATCATCGTTGTTGTTACTAATTATACAAAGAGAGGAAAATAAGTATATTGGTTTACCACCCATGCTTTTCTTTTAAGCCTCATTAATTTAAATTTATTCATTAATAACTTTTCACCTTGCTTCCATTTGAGTTTTTCTTGCATGGATTACTGTCTCTGATCTTATTTCATCCTTGTTCCAAAGGGAATAGACTTTCCATTAGGAAAATAAGCAACAATTCAAACATTTACCTTCTTGCCTCCGCTGCCAACACTCCTGGTACCACCAAGCTTGTCAAAGTTACTGTAGTGCTTGCTCCACCTCCTGGCATGGATGTGCTCAGTTGGCATTCCAGGCAAGCCCATGAAAGCTTTGCTGGCTGCCCAACACTACTCCATGGCCACTTCAGAGCCATGATGACTTGGGACTTTGTATTGTGTAGTTACAAGATTGAGTAGGTTTGTATATCACATCATATAGTTTCAAAGTGGTTACCAAATGGGGCAAAACTATGCCAAGCAGACAACTCCCATGAACAAATATGAAGGAGAAGCCACATGACATTTGAGCTTCAGATCTCCATGCAAAGTTGTTCTATCATTAGTTTGAGCTAGTGAGGAGGGCAGGTTGGGCATGTCCATGTGCAGTCAGCACCCATACTTGACTGGAGTAGCTTTGAGAACTCAGGGTCTGCCAAACTAAGTTCAGTGAAGTTTCTCACTAGCAGGTTGACAAGCACTTGATTATTTATTTACTTTATCTGCTTCTATCACTTGTAAGCCCCTTCTGTTGAGACCTAGAGGGATTGTGATCTGGGTCTGTGGAAGGAGAGACCCAAACAGCTGAAACATGAATCTTTGAAGCAATGGAGTCAGGGATCAAAGGATGATGGATGTAAAGATAAAACTAAAGAAAAGCAGCTCAGATGAGAAAAGGGAAAAGTTGTTGAGAAAGACAAATGTAGATGAACAGGGGATTTAGTTACCAACTTTGCTGTTTTAAAAAGATAGCAGAAGCTGCAAGCAAAGGTAGATTATGGAGGTTGAATAGAAAGTGTGGAGCCATTCTGCAAGAAGGGTCAAGAAAGCTGAAGCTCTGAATGAGCTTATGCTGGCAAGGAATATTAAGGCCAGCACAAGAGAAAATGAGAGGGCAAGAGAAGGATCAGCAAAGGGTGAGGTGAATGTGATGATGATCATGGGTGATAGAGATGAATCAAACAAAGAACTCATATTTTGTTCCCATTAACTCTGTCAGATTTTGAAACCTATTCAACATTGAAACCTAAGATAAATAGAAAAGTATGAAGTGAAAAGTGAGCTGCTCATGAGGGGAGCTTGCTGGGTCCAAACAGACATCTATGGGTATTGAAAAAACATGGGAGATGGCCCTAATGAACTACTATAAGTCAGTTACTTTATTAAGTTCATTAGACTGTAGCTCCTTGAGAGCAGGGACTGTCCTTTACTTTTCTTTGTATCTCCAGCCCCATAGCAGGTATTTAATAAATACTTATTGACTGTTCCCTGCTCTAAAGTAATGTCCATAGCAGCTAATTGCATTCTTAGCACATTTTTCTCCAGTTGTGATCATTAAGTATTTCAGCAAACTAACTTACAGAAGTAATCATTTGGCTGAAAGTGATGGTATACAACAGTTCTAAATTAGGGTCTGGGATTTAATTGGCTTTGATGATTCGTTTTGGAGTAGGTAGATGGCCAATTCTCTTCCAATTCTAAAATGCTGAGATTTTGATGTAGATTTCTTCTTCTATCTTATTGTTACATTCCAATTCCACGCCATGGAATTGTCCAGGGGCTTCTTGACCTGACACAAACTCTGTAAGTAGTGAAGCATTTGGAGTGTAAGTGATAAAGCATTTATGGGAAAAGATGGGGAAAAGGGAGAACAATGAAGAATGATTTGATGTAACTTTTTGCATACTTGAATATTTGCAGCATGTGGGTGTTGATTTATCTACCAAAATATTGTTACAAATGTTTTTACTAATTTATATGAACTGATGCAAAGTGAAACAAGCGGTACCAGGAGACCAATGTACATAGTAACAGTAATATTGTATGATGATCAGCTGTGAAAGACTTAGCCACTCTAATTAAGACAATGATCCAAGACAACTCCAAAAGACCCATGATGAAAAATACTGTCCCCTCTCTAGAGAGAACTGATGAACTGTTAGTGCAAATTGAAGCATACTGTTTTTACTTTCTTTATTTTTCTCATTTTGGGGGAGCGTATGTGTATTTTCTTTTGCAACATGGCTAAGATGGAAATATGTTTTGCTTGACTTCATATATTTAATCAATATGATATTGCTTAATTTCTCAAGGGTTGGGGGATGAGCAAGAGAAAGGGAAAGAAATTGGAACTCAAAAATTTAAAAAATGGATGTTAAAAGTTGTTTACATGTAATTGGGAAATATTTAGCAAACTAAAAATATATTTAAAGCACATTAAAAATACCCAAAACAAATGTTTCTACCAGAAGGTGCTCTCTACTTTGAAACAATAAATTTGAAACATTAAGAATATTTCTTTAAGCTTGCAAGTAATTTAAGCTCTCTGGGCCTCCATTTCCCCAGCTATCTAATGAGATGATTAGATTGGTGGAGCTAGATGGCACAGTACAAATATCACTGGACTTGGAGTCAGGAAGACCACAGTTCAAATCTAGCTCTTATTAGTTGTGTAACCCTGGGCATATGACTTAACTTCTGTTTGCTTCACTTTACTCATCTGTGAAATAGGGGTAATAATAGCACCTACCCTATAGGGTTGTCGTGAGGATCCAATGAGATAGCATGTGAAGTGTTTTGCCAAACTTAAAGAATAACATAAACTCTATCTTTTCTTATTATTTGATGTTTAAGATTCTTTTGGCTCTGTTCAGATGTCAGTATGGGTTTTCAGAGGCCAACGTGGTTCATCCAGTAGCTGAGTAAGACTCCAGGGCTCCTCTTGCCTTGTTTTGAAGACTTAGATAAATCCCATCTCCCCCCAAGTTTCCCCATTCCATTTTGGGAAGGTTTGAATTGTCAGGAAGTTTTTCCATATATCTTCACCCCTGCAACTTCTAGCCACTTGTTCCTGGGTCTGCCCTCTGTGACCAGGCAGAACAAGGTCGTTCCCTTGTTCTATATGATAGTCCTTCAAATGCTTAGAAATAGCTATCCTGCTGTCCCTCAGCCTTCTTTTCTTCAGGCTAAACATCCTGAGTTCTTCCATATGATCTTTATATGACCTGGATTTAAGACCCTTTGGAATTTTAGTTGCCTTCCTCTTCTCCAGCTTGTCAATGTCCTTCCTACAACACTCTACTCCAGCTATGGCCTGATATGGTCAGCAAGCCAAACTTCCTTATTCTTCAATACTGACCCTTTCTTAATGCAGTCCAGCCCACTGTTCTCCACTTGTTCAATTCTGAAGTCATTTTCTTGTCTGTCTGACATAGGTACTCATGGACCAATTCAATGTATCAACCATCTCCCTACATAGTTGAGTCTGGACAATTACAATGGTGTATCCACTTAGTTTTTCCTGTGTGGACGGTTTGACTGAATTCTTCAGAACTTATTTTTGTGGATCTCATTTAGAAGGCTCTCATTGTTTCATCATATGCATGATTTATAGGGAATTAACCTCTCCCTCAATAACTGTCTAATTATAGAGAATAAAGAAGAGAGCACCATCACATGTCACTTTGAGGCTAAGGATGGAAGTCTGTCTATTCAGGCTGCCATATTTATTTGCAAATGATATGATGGATCCCATTTGTAGACCAGGAAGACCTTACCTCTTGGATGGGGTCAGCAATCTAAAGATTTTGTTCATAGCAATGCCATGTCCCAGTAAGTGATTTCATAAACTTCATAAATCTCTTCCTGGGTGTTTTTGTTTGTTTGTTTGAAGATGGATAATTAAGTCTTTCAACAGAGACACCAGCAATGAATTAATTCAAATTTGAAAATTAGAGTAAATTATGAAGCTGTCTCTAAATGTTAAAAATGTTAAAAGCAGATTAAAGAAGAAACACTTAAATATAGGACTGTGTGAGGAAAACACAGCTGGGGAGTAAGTTCTTTTAAAAAAATAATCTACAAATTCATGTGGCATAAGCAGAGCTTAATGAAAATTGTGGCACTTTAAAATATCCCTAGTTTTGTTTCATGGATGAATCCACCAAGCCTCATTTAAGTACTCTTATTTTTTCTGAACTTTGACATATCTTAGGAAAGATCATATAGCATGCTCTGTGACCTTGGATAAATCATTTCCTCTCTATCTGTCAAATTGAGGTGCAACTTCTTGGTTTCTTATGATTCACTTTGTAATCCTTAGCACCACAGGAATGGATTGCCCAGGTCACTTGTCTAGATGAGGTAAGACTGGTGTCATGAATAGACCATTCTTAGAGGAAGGGTTCTTAAGCAGGGGTCCATGATCCCACAAGGAGTCTTTACATAGATGATCAAGATTTCCAGCATCAGGATTTCAGTCTTTGACTGGGAATAGAATGAAGCTACCTGCATCACACTGGGATCTGAAACCAGGAACCTGTCTCCCTTAGCACCTACGCCTATATCCTCAGTTTTTTTTCTCCTCAGTGTCACATTCAGAGAGTTAAAACAACTTTTTAAAAGGAAGCTTGAATGTGAAATAACTTCCTATTTATTGACTGAATAGAAGAAGAAGTCTCCCTTTTCATGGCTGAGAGTTGCCCTGACACATATTACATTCATTCCATTGTATACTTTTACAGCAAACACGTGAGAGTTATTTTTTCTAAGTGATACACTAGGTTTTAGCTGTGGGGTTCTCATTAAAACTATGCCACACAAATCTAATACATTATTTAAAAATACTAGTCTATGGGGTCTCTGTAACAAATATTTGTTCAAGACTACTTTAAACTATATAGCATTTAAATGAGACATTAAGATTATCTTCCAGGCAAAGCAGTTTTCCACAATAATTAAGTTTTCCAAATGTCAATATCTAATGGAAAGAGTCTTAGATTTGGGGTCAGAGGTCAGAGGGTTGAAGTCCTGCTTCTGACACTTGGACCCTCTGACCTTGGAAAGTCATTTAACCTCTCTGGATCTCAGTTTCCTCATCTGAAAAATGAAGAGTTTTGACAGGGGTTTTTTCTGGCTCTAAATCTCAAATCCAATTCTTTTATATTCCCCTTGCATAAACAACCATATGTTATATTAAAATAATGCCTTGGGCATCTTTCATAGGAAAAGCATTTAGAGAAGCTCTTCTGACTTCTTGAGAAGGGGAAGGTGGGGAAAGAGAAGACTTTCAACTCGTGTGCTCAGAGAGAGAGTTTGAGGTAGTCACATCACCGTCATCACCACTAGCACCCAAAAAAATCCACTTAGATAGAGATCATGAGGTTTAGAAGATGTTTTTCTTCCAACAGTTCAGGGAAGTAGGCAGAACAGAATATTACTGTTCCGGTTATACAAACAAGGCATCTGAGTTTGTGCCAACTGAAGTGAATTGCCCAAGGTCACACAAGTGGCAGTCTCAGAGTCAGTATAGACCAAGGCTAGAGCTATCAGTACCAGTGTCTCGTGTAGGTAATGCTGCTAATCGTTGCCTTGTTCAACAGGCCAGCAGGTCTAGTCAACAAGCATTTCTTTACCACTTACTATGTATTAGGGACTCTGCTAAGCTTTAGATATATAAAAAAAACAAGTTTTAGAAAAAGACTCTGTTCTCCAGGAGTTCGGATTCTAATTGGGGAGAAAACAATCAAACCACTAAGTCCATACAAGCAATGTACGGGGTAAATTGGTAGTAATCTCATATGAATGGCACTAGCATTTAGGGGGACCAGTAGAGGTTCCTTACAAAAGGTGAGCTTTGGGGTGAAACTTGAAGGAAACCAGGGAGGCTGGGGGAGGGGAGGCTATGAGGGAGAGCCTTCCGGGAAGAGGGAAGGTTCAGTCAGACTGGCAATACTATACTCATCAAGGTCTACCCTTCTTTATGAAATGATCAGTCAAGTTTACTCTGTTTATCAAAGAACACACCACTTTTTCTTCCTTAGTCTCTCCTTTCTCAGAGTCGTGGCATTAAATGTAGGTGTGTGTGTGTGTGTGTGTGTGTGTGTGTGTGTGTGTGTATGCTAGTGTGGACTTAAGAAATCAAATTCAGCTTGGAGCTACCATTCTACTGGCAAAACCAGCCTCCTCCCTGCACTTGCTGTATTTTACTGAGTCCCCAACATTGACCTTGGCAGAATGGATTTGACTCCCTATAGTAACTGAGAGGTTTCTTGGATCCCATGTAGAGCATTTTACTTTTGGCATAGAATTGAAAAATGTAATAAAACAATAAATAACCAGACATCTCCTGGGCAACTTTCCTAGGCCCAGTGAGCCACCTGATCATACGTAGGCTGATCTAAACCATGAAATTCTAGGAAAGGTACAGTTTGATCTGTTTAATCCATGACTATTTCTCCAGCAAATAGGCAAAGGAATTTAGAAAGTACAATGCAGTCACACTGTATTTTCTAAATTCCTTTGCCCTTGATGCCCAGCTCCATTCCAGTAGGGCTGGTAACTCAGGATTTCTGCTCTTTATTACATCATGAGCATGGGTTAGCACCCACTGGTTTTCCATTAGGTTACTGTCACTATTGAGACCTCTGACTGATTCTCAAAAACATGGTTAGCTTATGGGACAAGAATGTAGCAATTGGCATAGACAACATGGAGAATGACTCTGTCCTGTTGGTATCATGTGTCCTGTGTTCCCCTAGGGCTCTGACTTTGATCCCTGGAGTTCAAATTTTTAGTAGATGAAGAGCATACAACATATCTTCTGACTCTTCCTATAGCAGGAAAACTTAGTTTCTCCTTGTTTCTCTTGTGACCTGGTAGTCCAGGTTCGTTTGAGGAGAGAGTGATAGTGATATGCAGATTTAATAGAGATGGTCTCTGATTGATCCATAGAAATGAAATGGGAACTGAGAAATGGCAGCCCTGAGAGGTCCAATAGCAAAGGTCTGTAGGTAGCTGCTAACATCAGAATGTTCAGGCAAATAAGCCCATCAGTCAGTTTTGCAGAAGAACAAATCAGTCCAATTTGTAATTCTTTTCAATGTGGCACAGACACATTTTGTTGAAAGATGTTGAAAAATGCCTTATTCCAAGCTAATATCTGCCTCCAGTTTCCTTTTTCATGGTGACCATATTAAGGCACAGAAAGCTCGAATCTTCGTAAACACGTTATTTGGAACAAATCACTTGTAGATTTAAAGTCCATTTTATCTTTTGCCTCATATACCATATGTGAAGATCACATAGGCTCAATCATTTCACTCTAGTATATTCCTGAGGAGTGATTGGAAGGACATTTTTCTTTCTCTTACTGCCTTTTCACTTTGTAAAAGTGTGAATGCTTCATTAACACTTTTTCAACTGGAAGTGAAATGTCTGTTTGAAATAATGATAAGCAATCTGTGTCCCCTACTTAATCTGGCCAAAAAATAACCAAGCAAAAAAACCCAGCTGAGGAACTCCTTTGGATGAAATCTTTTGTTTCTTTGCTTGTTGTCTTTTTTAACTATAAAGCAAAAAGGGAAAAGCCGGTGGGATGGTCTAAGTGGAGCTACTGTTCTTTTTTACTTTTAGATCTGGAAGTATAAAACCCCTTTACCCTAAATTCTACTGTAGGTGTTAAAATAATTCAGTCAGGCTCATTTTCCAGAAAATATTAGTGCTGAAGTTTGGGGCAATAGCATGAGTTTTACATAATGATGGAAAGTGTGGGAGAAATGACTTAATGTCTAAACACAAAGAAATGCTACTCAAGAGGGAAGGCTAAGGGAAAAAATGGTATTTTATTGACAATTCTTTCCTATCTTTCTCTTTATAGTTGTATTATCTGATAAAAGGGGAAAAGAAAAGGGAAAATAAATGTATTTTCAGCCTAGCACATTACCATGCTGTTAGCCCAGGGGGCGTATTATAATTGGGGCCAGATTTCCATTGTAAACCTATATTTGCAGGGCCAGTGGCTTTGTTACTGCTAAATGCTTCCAACAAAAGTTTGACAACACCTGAGACATTTCATTGGATATACTATTCCATCTCCTTTGGGACTTTAGAATTGTATTTGCTATACAGATATAAATGTGTTTCCATATAAGAAGAGTACTCTGCATACCATAGGCCCTTAATATGTGTTCCTTCTTCTCCTTCCTTCCTTTATTAATTCATTCAGCATTTATTAAGTATCTCCATCATATCAGGCACTGGGGATCTAATGACAAAATGAAAACATCTCTTCATTTAAGGAACTTATATTCTTTTGTTGAATAAACAAATGGATCCCCTAAGGAGGACTTACAGAAAGACACTGACAAATGGGTTTTATATTTGATCCTGGAGGTGATAGGGAGCCACCAGAGTTTACTGAGTGAGGGAAGTGTATGTGTGTATGACGTGGTCAGACTTGTGTTTTATTAAAATCTTTTTGGCAGCTGAATGGAGACTAGATAGCCATGGGGAGAGACTTGTGGCCAGGAAACCCACCAGCAGGCTATGGCAATGGTCTAGGTGTGAGGTAATGAGGGAATGCACCAGAGTGGCAGCAATGTCAGAGGAGAGAAAAGAGCATATTTGAGAGCTGTTAGAAGGCCAATATCAGTGATGGAAGATGAGGGCAAAGGATTCAAGAGAAGGCAACAGTACAGGTAGAGGAGGACTGGTTCATGAAGTGGTCAATATGATGAAAAGGGGAGCTTGTGGCCAGTGTAAGTGTGATGGTCTGGGAAAGAGCTAAGGGACCAAGGGATTGGAGGTCACAATGAAGAAGAAGAACAGGGCTTAGGATTGCAAGCCAGAGAGAGGGTGGGGTGCGATGATGACAGATTGTTATCATATATGAATTTCTTAGTTCGTGGAAGTAGAATATTGTGGGTTATGTCAAGATCAACAATGTCTCTGTGTATAACTGAGGTGTTGTGGAGTAATGAATCATAGGAAATAAACAGGTTGTAGATTGAAGAGGTAAGGATATTTGAGAGAGTATCTATCTGTATGTGTGTTGAGGTCCCCTAAGATGAGGGCAGAAATTAGGGAGAAGACAAAAGGACTGTGAGCTGGGCTTTGAATTCATTGAGGAAACAAGGAAAATGTCTTAGAGATCGGTAGACATCAACCATTAGAATTTTGATTGGGTCGTAATAATAATGATTTTTTAAAACTTAAATAATAGTCTATGCCTTGGCTATAACTGACCTTATATGAAGGCATTATTAACTCAGCTTAGTTCCCTCATTCTGGGATGTAATTGTGAAATTCAAATAGGCTGTAATTTACTAACAGGCTGTAATGAATGAGGAATCACAAGACACCTGATCACAAAGAAATGATGGAAGTAGGTAAGAGCCGTGTAACCATGGAAACACTCCCAGGCTTGGTTGGAAGTCAGTTACTGAAGGGAAAGAAGGATACTGATTTATGTATTGACTGTATTTCCAGTAGGATTAAAAACTTGATTTACATTCACATCAAATGCTATTTTAAAAGCACATCATTTCTTATGAAGAAATTGCAATATAATTGCAAATGGGGTAGTGGGAGGAGGAGGCTTAAAAGAATCAGCACTTACTGAAGCAAGCATTTTAATTTTGTCTGTTTCTCTTACAAAGATGGAGAACAGAGATCTGCTCTGAGAGTGTAACAAAGATGCCAGGCATTCACATTGAAATGTTTGCCCTGGATTCCTGAGGCCCAGGATACTTCTCAGTGTCTGGTCATAGAAAGGCCTTCTTAAGAGGTACCCAAACTGTAATGTAAAGAGCCTGACTGTTCTTTATTCCTTTCCTTTTAGTCATAGCCAGTCTGGGCTTGCCAGGAAAACAACTCGAGTTCTGGGAATGGGGCTTCTTCTTGTCCATAATCTAGCTAGCTCAATGCCCTAAATTTGGCAGACAGGGACATAAAATTCTTTCAGACACCTGCCTCTGCCACCATCCCAGATTGTAAGTTTCCAAGGCCCTCCATCAGATTGCTTTCCCTCTGAATAGTTCCTTTTGACACAAATCTTAGCTTTCCTTTCCTTTTTGTTTTTGTTTCTTTTTTTTGATTTTTGTCTCCTGAGATCTCAACGGTCACTAATCCCATTCACATTGGAACAGGAAGCGAGATTGAGATGACTCTTTGGTGTTCCATAGGGTGATTGTCTTTCTCTCTTTGGTTGTATCCTTGCTTGAGAAGCTGTGTTTTGAAGGTGTCCTGCCAAATGAATGATACCATGGAAACAATGAACATAGCAGCAATACAAATGGTGGCATGTTCCTTGCGAACACAGGTCCAATTGATGATGCCCAAACAACTCCCTGTAGCAGAAAAATTCATGTCAACCCTCTAGAAATCTCTCAGACAGCAAAGTCTTACATTTCAGTTTAGAACTTCCTCAGGTCCAATCAGATTTTAGGTGACCCCAGGGAGATCTGCTCGCATGGTAACTTATAACTATATATTCCTAAAGAAAAACCCTGGAGCTCACAGAAGCACTTTATTTTGATTTGATAGACAGCCAAGACTCTCAGGAGCCAAGGTAGTTACGTGTTGAGATGAGCAATTTCAGGAGATTTTTGGAAATTTGCGAAACTGTCTTCAATTTCATGATACATGCAATGGAAATCCCAAAGAACATCAAAAGCCATCCTCTTTAATCACCTCAGTATTGTGCGCAAATACATTTTTTCTAGTGACCTAATTGTTGATGGAAAATGAAAAGGAAGACTATCACTATGGTGAATAGTCATGACTTCACAGAACTGTTAGAGTAGCTTGTCTCCTGCCTCCCTCTCATCAGACATGTGGGCAGTAAGGATATACATGGTCCAGCATGCTTATTGCGTTGATTACCTTTGTTTAACTGCACTTTGTTAGAAGGGAGAGTTCTATTGGTGTGTAGGGGGGTGGTTTTGGAAAGGAACAATTATGCAAAAAGGTGGCATCAATAAAACTGGCTTACAACTTTTCTAGTGAAGTGAGTCTGTTAAACAAGACAACCTCTCAACACACATGAAGATTATAAAATTTACCTTGTATCTTGTTTTATACCAAGTAAAACTTTCTTAGAAACAGTACCATTTTAGTGCCAGAGAACCATTGCTAGATTCCTGCTTTCCACCTTTCCTTCTCTTAGAATCTACTTGTGATTTTCATATCCTCATGAAATTTCAGTTTGGGATGGGATGAGACCAGAACCATGATTTTATTGGTTTAGAGAATGCCTAATAAGGAAGTCCCCTTTATGAAACCAGACTGGCACTTTCTATGTAACTTACAGTCTTAGACTGGAGACCTCTGACCAGTGCAATGACTACCCATAATTTCAGAGGGCTGAGCATAAAGTATGCTCCCCTCCTGCTGACAGAGAGAGGAAAGACTCAAATTTGTTACAAGGGTTTGGTTTTGTTTGGGGAGCAAAGAGGGTAGACTTTGGGAAAGGAGACCTAGCAATAGGGTTGCCAAGAAGAAAAGAGGGGCATTAAAGCATTTTGTAAAAATGCACAGGAAAGGTCAAAGGGAAATACAGAAAAGTAGGACTGCTTTGAAAGCTGTATATTGAATTTATAATGTGAATAAAAGGGAAAAGAAGTTGTCCATAATAGAGACTTCTATTTTCATGTATAATCCTCTTTTTTGTTTTATTTTGTAGATAGAAATGCTTGTGTCATACAGTGTTTAGTTCTAGCATCCAAAAGAAATAATAAAAGCAAACTTTGCAGTCTTAATAAAGTTGCCTAGGGTACTGAGAAGTTATATGACTTTGCCAGGGTCACTCAGGTAGTATACATCAGAAAAAGGACTTGAACCCAGATCTAGCCAGACTCTCTAGCCACTATGGCATGTATCATTCTGCCTCTTTATTTACTTTCAGTTTATCTGTGTTTGCTGCAGTCTAATTCCTCTTGGAAGTAGATTTCCATTGCCATCCCAGTGGTCCCATAGGGCTGAGCTCCTGTCACTGTCCATTAGAGACACTTTGTCTAATTTCCTCTTTCACTCTCTAATTTCCACCCAGATATCTACTTTTCTGGAGATT
Organism: Bettongia penicillata ogilbyi; assembly: GCA_023548195.1. Taxonomy (NCBI): domain Eukaryota; kingdom Metazoa; phylum Chordata; class Mammalia; order Diprotodontia; family Potoroidae; genus Bettongia; species Bettongia penicillata. The sequence goes on along the minus strand of JAJHZJ010000634.1, from coordinate 839,291 downwards.
AAAGAAGCTTTTTTTTTCCTTCTCCAGGAAGTGAAAACCTTTGGTATAAATCAGCTGTTTGAATTAGAGGAAAATAATGTCAAAACAAGAGACTCAAAGCCACATTGATAATAGCATTCACTTGCACATTAGTCATATTAAACAGTAAGTGTCAAGACTAGAAAGTAAATTACATACATCTTTCAGTACTTAGCTGGAATATCTCATCTATATCTTACTTCTTCCAACAGTGGGGATCACAACTCAACCATGCCTTCCCATTCTGCGCAATTATTGTCCAGACCCTCTAAGGAATCCTCCATAGATGATCTATCCTCAAAGAGTCTCACATCTGTTACTAAAACCAAACTGATTTGTGTTCCTCACAAGTAGTGGAGATCCTTTTGAAATGGAAAGTTTTATTTTCACAACACCTAGAACTTAAAACTAAGGTGTGATTATTAGGGTTTTTTGCCAAAGTTCACAATATCCAGGGAGAGGAGAGTTTCCTGATGAAGTGACATACTTCCTCACCACTTCCACACAGTAGTCCTGAAATCACTGTTCCCACTCCTTGTACCTCACATATCACAATCTTTTGTGTACCTCTGGGGCAATCTCTTGCTCTTGCCTGGCTAATCCTTTGTGTCACCACTGGTGCCACTTTGGGATTAACCGAACCTGAACCCCAACTCTCTCCAAGAAAATTTTCTCCTTGTGAAAAAATTCCTAGATAAGCTCTGACAATACGACACTGGGCAATTCAATTGGGTAGAGTGTAAGGATATGTGTGTGTGTGTGTGTGTGTGTGTGCGTGTGTAGGGGGAGGGTGTAGGATGGGAATTGGTCTTTGGCTATTTGGTCTCATTCACAGAAGAACCAAGATAGAATTTTGACTTTTTAAAAAATTTTCCAGCCACGTTGGTAACATGTAAATGTAGCCTTAAAGTATAATATAGGTACACTTTTGTAATATATACAATAACTAACCATTCTCAGATTTAATAAAATGTTTACATCTTCCATTCAAATGGTATTTGTTCTCCCCTGTCCCTCAATACTCACCTTGAAAAATTTTGACATTAAGAAATTGTCTTAATTTGCTCTTACATTCCAATTATTGCCTGTGACCTTGAAGTAACACAGAAAAGCACATGCTAATTACTGAGGTCTTTATCTTAAGATTGTTGAGTGTATCTTTTCCTTAGAATATCACTACAGATATCAGAACTGTGATAAAGCAAAGAGTCATGACAGGTGGGACAGTGATGAATTTTCTCCAATACTGGCAGGCAGCAATATTTTCTCAGTTGAGGTATGTGTCAAGTCATCTGAAATGGAAAAGCACTGGGATCAGGTCCAAATGGCCATCTGATGCTTTAATCAGCACAGGTGAAAAATATCCTGAAAAGCTCAGTTACGGTGGAATCTGAAACAAGATCAATGCATCCACATCTTGCTAAACACTTCCTTGACCAGCTCGATTTCCATGTAACATCAGTTATACATTCTAGACAAAACCACAGTCATGTTCTTTGGTCAATTATCCATTTCCAACATGTGACATCATTTTGCCCAATATGTCTTCCTAGGACCAGTTAAACAGGGTTCAGTATGTTGGAAACAGCAAGGTGGCATAGCGTATAGAGCCCCAGACTTTGAATCAGGAGGACCTAAGTTCAAATTTGGCTTCAGACAATTACTAGCTGTGTGATCTTATGTCTGTTTGCCTCAGTTTCCCCATCTGTAAAATGAGCTGGAGAAGGAAATAACAAACCACTAAATTATCTTTGCCAAGACCCAAATGGTGTCATGAAGAGTCAGATACAACTGAAACAATTGAACAAGAACATGTGCTTATATTAAAATCTCTAACGTGCACAGGGAAAAAGAAAACAAAACAATTCAATCCATTGGTACTTCACGGATTGGAGATTTCACTGGTATGAATATTCCTTCTTCCAACATGTATTTCCCATTCTCTGTGACTTAGTTGGTCTTAAAGAGTTGCTGTGGCAGAAAAATTTAACATATTCTGAGCATCCTGGTTGCTAGGTTCATTCTCAGTGGACAAATGATCTATTGCTGGCCTCATCATACTCAAAGCCTTTGTAACTTTACGTAGGACTTGTGAACTTTAAATTCCCTTAGTATCAAACGGTAAGCAAACATTTATTACATGCCTGCTGTATGCCAGGCTAGGCCCAGTGCGTACAAAGACAAAAGTGAAAACATCCCTCCCCTCAAGGAGTTTATGTTCTAGTCGGTGAGACAGCATGCACATGTTGTAGGCATATACAAAACATACATGAAGGAGATGTCAGTTTTTTTTATGCTGAGCCTGACTCAGACCATTCCCCTGGTTATTTAGGTTGGATGTTGGAACTAAATGAAATCTTTATAGGTCACTGACCAATTAACAAAAGGACCACAGAAAAAGCAATCACAGGAAAAGGATATTCAACAAGGAGAGGCACTGAGGCCTCTCAAGTAGATTCAGCCAGTGGAAGCTCAGAGATCAGCTGGAGTTCCTCATGGCTGCTTTGTGCTCTGGAGACCAGAAAGTGCTGTCAGCAACCTGAGCCTTTAAGTCCTAGGAGTCAGTTATGTGATAAAGATGGTCTCGGTTTCTTTTAAGGACAAAATAGGTATCCTAATTTGCATGAACAGGGAGAGGTTAGGTTAACACAAGTTAACTTTGAAGGAGAAGGCACTAAAAGCTAGGGAAGAGGGGGGAAGGCCTCATGAAGAAGGTGGCACTTGAACTTTAAAGGAAACTTGGGCCTTTAAGAGGTAGAGGTGAGGAGGGAGTGAAATTCAGGCATGAAGGACAGTGGATAAAAAAATTGTGGAAGAGTTGGAAGGAGGTCAAAGTGGCTAGATGGTAGAGTAGTATGTGGAGGTAGTAAGGTGGAAGAAGGTAGAATAGATGAGGGTCAGATGACAAAGGCTTTTAAATGCCAACTGATAAAGAGCATACTTGATCTTAGAGGCGAAAGGCAGTCACTGGAGTTTATTTAATAGGGAGGGGTGTGTGTATGTGTGTGTGTGTGTGTGTGTGTGTGCGTGTGTGCATGTGAGACAGAGAAAGAGAGAGAGAGACAGAGAGAGGGAGAGAGAGGGGGAGAGAAAGAGAGAGAGAGACAGAGAGACAGAGACAGAGAGAGACACAGACAGAGAGACAGAGGGACATGAGTAAGTCCATATTTTAGGAAAATCACTTTGTTGGTTGTATGGAAGATAGATTGATATGGTCTTTGAGAATCTAGGCTTCCCTTTACATCATAACAAGGCATCCCATTTAAATTCTAGTGGAAGTTTATGAATGGTTAGGGATTCGAAATTGTATTTTATCATCTCAAAGACTCTTTCTAAATTTGTCTAAATTATAATACTGATACATCCAGCCAGTCAGTCACTAAATAAACATGCTTTAAATTCTTATTATATGCCAGGCACCACTGTACTAAACTCTGAGGATACAAAGAAATGTAAAACAAAAAAAAAAGAAAAATAGAAAGTCCCTGATCCCAAAGTGTGTGCATTCTAATGAGAAAGAAAGAAACTGGTATCTAGAAATTTCTAGCTGAAAAAAAGGTTTTAGTTGACTAGGTGGTACAAAGTTCCCTGACTACCTGTATACTTAACCCCCTTACTTCAGTCATTACACACTTGAGTCCTCATACGCTGGACTATAGTTTAGGAGTGACTCCTATGCAGACTTGGTACATTTCCCATGTTAGAAATTGAAAGACATTGGATAGTCTTCAAAAATCTTTTCACTCGAGAGATGGCATGTACCTTGCCAGAGATGAAATTTGTGGACCCATTGATGCATATTATTTAACCTTTTGAGGAAGCCACAGACATCATTTTCCTGTCAGCTCAGACAAGGACATTGAAAACTGGGGAAAGATGAAAGTGATGGTTATAAAAAGATTCATCATCCACTTTCTCAAAAGCCAATAGCCCCAACTTTCTGTTTCTTTCAGAGTGAAAATTCAAGTTTGGAAAAGAACGATTAGCTGAATCAATGAACTTGTCCATTGTGTCTATCTTCTTTAAAGATACTTTCCAGTCAGATTGCTGTCTAAAGTGCTACTTGGGTATCAGAAGTATAGTGTGATATAATGTTCATAAATGTCTGTCCTGAAGTGTTTAAGTGTACTCCATGGTTTTGGGTCCCTCAAGGAATTCTGGGCTCACACAGACCCATGTCTGATCCTTGAGGTCAGATTCTCTTTCTGGCTCTACCTTCATCATGAAGTAAAAACCCAGAGGAATCTCTCAAGCAAAGTTTTGTACAACTCACATTTAAGGATTCCCTATATGTGGGTAACAAGGTAACAAGGACCCTTCCTTATACTCAGTATACAACATGAGTATTAGGTTTGGAATAGCTTTTTATTTCTTCTTCTACAAAAAATGCATATATTGCAATGGGTGTGCAGGAACCAATAAACAGATATAGAAATATAAACTATATAAATAGAGTCTAATACTCATTTCATTGCTTCTGGAGGTAAAGACCCTTTGCAGAATTGCTGAACAGGTACTTCATTCTGCACCTCAGACCTACAATGTCTGAGCAACTTGCAATAATTTTTCTAAAGAGTTGACAAGATCCACATATCTTGGTCAGTCATACTGTGGCTCAGTTTCCTAGCCACAAGAGAGTGGTTCTTTGGTGATCTTCTCTCCAATAGCAGCACACTGTTCCTTTGAGTGACTGGGTACATAGCCCTCAAAGTCAGAAATACCCACAAGGCTGGACACATCCATTTCTCAGAATAGTTACTTACTCTGCTTGGAAAAGTAAATGGAAAGTCCAAAATTTCAAAGTTCTAGAGCCTTCAGTCTCCCACTCTCCTCAGTAAGCAATTTCCCTAGTGTTATGTGCTTTTGCTGTGTTTCTGTTGCTGCCGTGCGTTGGTGGTGAAGATACTTCCTTCCCCCTTTATTGTACTCGGGTCCAGAAGTACAAGGTAGAAAGAGCTAAAAAGGGTCAACCAGGTGTTTTGTAAATCACCGGGTGTGGGTGTGGGGCAACAGTTTCTGCAACAAGAGTCTGTCTCTGACTCTCATTTGCCAATCACTGGGTACCAATGAGAGAAAGCCAGAGAGAGAGAGAGAGAGAGAGAGAGAGAGAGAGAGAGAGAGAGAGAGAGAGAGAGAGAGAGAGAGAGAGGAGTAACTATGAAAGGAGTTCACTGAATCCTCTCAACAAGGATCTAGGGAGCATGTCACTCCATGGGAAGTGTTCCTTTCTAGCAGAGGTCCCTTGTCTGTTTTCCTGTTAAGTGAATTGGTGGACTTAAAAAATTTATCAAGGTTCTTTGAGTCAACTCCCCATTATATGACTATTTGGAGCCATTCTAAGAATTTGGCCATTTCAAGCCTCTATAACCTGTAAAATGTGTTATTTGCATCTTCATTCACCATCACCATATTTACGCAGCTACTTTGTCACTTCCTGGAACTGTTAGTTTTTTATATTTATAGTCTGCATCTGGTCTTGATATGAACCTGTATGTCAAAGTCTGAGATGAATTCCCCATGGCAGCCTACTCTACACAGAACTATAACACTGAACCTTGCAACAACCAGCCCCTACACTAAGCCTTCCAGTGTTTCCTAGAAGACTGCTTGCTTCCATCAGAAACAAGATGGTGCCCTATTGTGCTTGGGAATCTGGATGATGGACAACATGCACAGCTTCCTCTGGGTTACCCTGGTCAATAAATCGCTTCTATCAACCAAGTGGCATTTGTGCCTTGACCTTCATGGCTAAAATCTGAACCTTAGAGTAAGTCCTACTGGACTGATATCACTGGCCTGGTTCGTACTTGATAACTCAGCCTAAGTAATATACCATTTTAAGGAATATTTTGTTCTTAAAAAAATCACAGTTACAGACATGCTTAGAGTACTCATTGGAGGAGTGTTCCTTCTGACCTTTCCCCTTCTATTCTGGGCCATACTAGGCAGATGCTTTATGTACACCATGTGTGCATAACTTTAACAAAACGACATCTTTTTGGCATAGCAATAGCTCTAATTAAATGATCTTTCCAAGAGTTATTAAAAACATACTTTCAGTCTAACCACTGAAAATCTATAACCACCTGACTTTCCTAAAAGGGAAATGTGTGATTAAGTGGCCAGGCATACAAATTATTTATTGACAAACCGATTGTTTTAAAAAGCACAGATTTCTTTGGATCCATTTTGTCTCTCCATTAAGGACTAAATGTTAAATAAATCTGTATCTAGATGGAGATTTATAGCTAGCATGGTGGGGGGGAGGAATGCAGAGAACGCTTTAGAAATTCACCTGCCCAAACCAACAATATTCATAAGATCTTGAGACTTGGGGCTAGAAGGAACCTCAAAGTCTAAAGAGAAGTAAATTAGTGATGTAGAAAAGAAGAAATAAATGCCTGTTAATTAAAAAAATACTACATTGGTAGCCACCATAATTCTGTAAGAGACCCTGGGTTATAAGGAGCAGTGCTCCAGAATAATCTGTCCTAGACCCTGAGCCTCAGGATGCTGAGAGAAGTAGAATGCTTATCCCAAGAGGACTTCCATCCATCACGAATCCAGCTCCTCAGGGGATTAGTAGTAGTAGTAGTTGTAGTAGTTGTAGTAGTCGTAGTAGTAGTAGTAATATTGAGGGGGGAGGGGGCTATATTTTGTGCTTCTCAGAGTCTGAGAGATGAGCTACACATGGAAGATATATATGAATATGATGAATATAAAGAAGAAGGCAAAGATTTCTATGAACTGAGGCAAAGTGAAGTGATCAGAACCAAGAAAACATGATGAGTACAACAATATAAATGGAAAGGGAAGGAAAAAATATGATGGGTAGGTTCTTATAATTAACCAAAAAATGATACAGTCATTGACATTGGGAAGTGGTGCATTGTTTGTTCATGTTGCATACCAATAAACATTCCAAGAATGGTTTTAATAGGAGCCATGCATTTTCTTGCGTGAGGAGAAGGGAAAAGCCTTTTCCCAAAATTATAAGAACACAAATCCTGCTGAACAGTTTGATACTAAATTTTTGAGACTCCAAAACAATATATTAGTCTATCAAAACACATTTAAGTGTTTGCTCTGTGCCAGTTGGCCAATACATATTCATTGAGCACTTGTGGCAGGGAGACATCAGGCATCAAGCATCAGGCTATTGCAGTACTCCAGGTGTGAGGTGATGAGAGCCTCTATCAGTTTAGGGGGATTGTCAGAAGTAAAGATGTTTCTAAAGCTGAAAAGGACAGGACTTGATGACTGAGCAGATGCGAGGGGTAAAAGATAGTTTGCTGTGTGTCAGACAACTTCTTCCTAACAACCCTGTGAGGTAGAGTATGCATGTATCATAACCCCATTTTGCAAATAAGGAAACTGAGGTTCAAAGAGCTGAAGTTACTTGCTTGAAGTCACAGAGGGTCAGAGCTAGGACTCGAGATAACCTTGATACTTTATTTGCCTTTCTTTCTCTGGACCCATAATTCCTATTGGCAACTCTCGTGAGCTCTTATTTACTGGAATCATAGTTTGAGAAGCAGCATGAGATTGAATTTGGTGTCAGGAAGACTTGGGTTAAAATCTTGCCTCAGAAACCTACTAGCTTTATGACTTTGAGCAGCCTTTCTGTGCCTCAGTTTCTTCATCAGTGATATAAGGAATATGACTTGCTGATATCTGAAGTTTCATCTCCCTCTAAACATATGATCCAATACTTCTATTGTATTATCTGTAGTTTCATATATACTCTTTCTGAGATACAATGGGTCCATGGTGTCGTAATGTCACCAGTGACCCCTGTCTGAGCTTTCTCTGGGCATCGCATACATGACAGAGATCTCTATTTATAAATGCCTCACTGTGTTTGCTCTTTGCACGGATGGTATCGCTGAGTGTTAATGCTTATTCTCACAACAGGAAGGATGATCGATTTTATCATTGATCTACAAGGCAGAGATATCTCTTTCCTCACCCTTCTGATTTTCCGAGCTGTTTGTTCTGTTGTCATGAAAAATAGTTAATGATCTCAGATCATATATCAATCATTTTTCATAGGATAATGACTTTTTTAGTTCTTCAGAGGCAACAATGTTTAAAAGGTTTTCCAAATGTTCAGGCTTCATCAGGTAGCAGGCAGAACATCAATTCTAAATGACAGTAGATAGGAAATTGTCCCCTAGAGACTTTGGTAAAGATTAGCCTATGTTTCCTTTTAACTTAAATCAGACCTGCAACAAGGAATTCTGATGCCTGGGCAAATTCATTTGGGTGGGGACTGCATAGAATATGCCACATCAGTTGGTTGGCTGCAGTAGTGTTGGTCCCTTGGAGGAGGTAGAATGAGGGCACCCGGAAGATGGTCTGCTCAGGTTGAGTAAAGTTGCTTTAGGTATGAGAGGGGCATATGGCAGAAGATAGAGCTGGGAGAGGGCAGAACCCTTATGGCACTATGTGCCACAGCCACCTTGGGAGAAAAGAACATTGTGTTGGCACCCTGGGAAAAACCTACATCACCTCCTGCTTCTTATAGCTCTGAAAGATGTTAGAGAAGGAACAAAGACTCTTCTTCAGAGGGAAAGATGTCCAATTCCTTAGGTTCCAGGTCATCTTGACCAAAAAAAAACGTACACTAGAGATGTTCAGAAAATCAGTAAACTGAACAGGCAGTTTTCAGAGGAAGAAATGAAAGATATCTATAATCATATGAAAAAATGCTCTAAATCACTATTGATTAGAGAGATGCAGATCAAAACAGCTCCGAGATACCACATCACACCTATTAGATTGGCTAACATGACAGAACAGTTAGGTGATAAATGTTGGAGAAGACATGGGAGAGTCGGAACACTAACTCATTGTTGGTGGAGCTGTGAGCTGATCCAACCATTCTGGAGAGCAATTTGAAACTATGCCCAAAGGGCTACAAAAATGAGCATACCCTTTGACCCAGCAATATTGCTACTAGGACTGTATCCCAAGAGATCATAAAAATGGGAAAGGGTCCTACATGTACAAAAATATTTATGGCAGCCTTATTTGTGGTGGCCAAAAACTGGAAATCAAGGTGATGCCCATCAATTGGGGAATGGCTGAATAAATTATAGTATATGAATGTAATGGAATACTATTGTGCTATAAGAAATGATGAAAAGGAAGACTTCAGAGAGGCCTGGAAAGACTTATATGAATTGATGCTGAGTGAAAGGAGCAGAACTTGGAAAATTTGTGCGCAGTAACAACCTCAGTGTGTGAGAGTTTTTCTGGTAGACTTGGAGCTTCATTGCAATGCAAGGACTTAAAAAAAATTCCCAGGGGTCTTTTAAGGCAAAATGCCTTCCATACCCAGAGAAAGAACTTTGGAATTCAATGGCAGAATATAGCAGATCATTTTCTTTTGTATTATGTTTTGGTTTGTTATATGATTTCTTCCATTCGTTTTAATTCTTCTATGCAACATGACTATAGTGAACATGTATTTAATAGGAATGTATGTACAGAACCTATATAAAATTGTATGCCAACTCGGGGAGGGAGGCGGGAGGGAGGGGAAAAATAATCTAAGTGATACAGTAGTGATTTTGGAACACCGAAAACAAATAAAATTAATATATTAAAAAAAAGAAAATCAGTAATCAAAAAACAAGTCATTCTCTATGGATTGAAGGCTAACGTTGAACATATGTAGGGTAGCTTTTTGTTTGGGGAGTGACAAGCCCCTCTTAATGCCTTTCTCCAAGAGGATTTACAAGACCAATAGCTCTTAGCAGAGGGAAGCAATGTTAATTTAATTAAATCATTATCCTCACATGAAGAATTAATCTGTAGCTTATAAACTCAGCTTTTCTTCCCCTTCTATTTGCAAAATGTATGTAAATTAACCATAATTGTTAACTACCTACACCAGTCCTCTCTATATGTACAAGTATATCTGATACTGTAAGTAAAGACTGCACACGTTTAATAAAGTCTACTTTCAAAGAGTTTTCTTCATTTGGATTATTCTGTTTCCCAATATCAATTATTCTACGACTGTCCATTTGAATGTATGATACAGAAATGAGAGTAAAAGCAAAAGATCATTGGACTTTGGGGCCAGAAGGGACTTTATATGTCATTTAGTAATGGGTTTCTCCAACTGGAATCCATGAATTATTTTTAAAATCTTTAATAAGTGCATTTCAATATGATTGGTTTCCTTACAAATCATATATACATACATACATATACATTTTTGCATTTAAAAATATTATTCTGAGAATCACTCCATGGTTGCCAGAGAGGTCAAGGACACAACAAAATGAAGAAACCTGGAACTACTCATGACAGAGGAGGAAATTCACACCCAAAGAAGGAAAGGAACTTGTTCAAGGTCACTGAAGTAGTAAGTGTCAGAGGCAAGATTCGAACCTAGGTCCCTGACTCCAGAGCCAGGACTTTCACCTGAAAGGTAATTATATCCCGAGAATATTTTGACATTTTCTAAATAGCAGTTAAACTGAAACAGTTAAATGAGAGAGAAACAAGTACTGTCAGTTAATATATGACCCTAGGTCTCCCATCATTAGTAGCATTGGAGTCCTTATCTGAATTATTTCTTTGTGTCTTCAATATTTCATTCTTGAGAGCTTCTTACTACTTTTGGATTGACTTCCTTTAGAGAACTGCAGTCCACTCTTTCTCCAAACTCTTTGAAGCCCATGCTCTCCAAATTGGTGGTGCACCTCTGATTGTGTCTATCATTTTTCACCTTTGCCATCATAAGTTCTAAGATGGGATCATTACTGCTCCCCAAGACTTCTATCCCAACAATTAGTTATTCTTTGCGGTGAGAATTAGTCCCAGAGTACTAGCTCCCCTCGTTGGTTCTTCCACGTTTGAAGAAATCAAATAATTATGAAGATGAAATGAACCTAGAAGACAAATGATTACTCTTCTTTGGAAAGATAGAACTCTAAAGGTATCAGGACAATTATCATTATTTATTTTAAAATATATCACCAAAATTTTAGAGAGCTTCCTAAGGGTAGGGATTTGGTTTTCTTCAAATGACCAACTACTTTGTCTGCCTTCAGAAGAACTGGGCTTTCTTCCTGGGGATGTTTTGTTTAGTATATTTAGTGGGACTGGTGAAGGTAAAGCCAATCTCATAAAAGGAGTCAGATCAGAATTCTTGAAAATGTCAGGAGTTTCTTTCTCGTTGTCCTCCATCCTTTCTGAGAGGTACACGAATTCCCTGATGTGCCATTTATTGTTATTATGACAAGTGCTAGGTTTCGTTCTCTTCTCACAGTTTTTTACATGGATGCTTCCATAGCTCCAGATCATAAGCCAGAGGCACAGCCCTGTGGTCATTGATCCTTTGCCACTATATGTTTGCTTTAGCTCTTGTGCTAGGAGATTATGGTTTTTCCTTGTTAAAATGTGAGACAGTTTTCCTTTTGAGAAGTTCTAGCAATGCCAGCCAGCCACAGAAGTCACAATAAATTCACAGAAAAAAATTATCTTAGCAATGTCTTTCTTGCTTGCTCTTTCTTTGAGTTTCCCAACCAGTTTCCTAAAATGAGTTGTCTTGATGGTCTGGCTGACTAAATCCAACGATAAGCTGTAGGTCTCCAATTTACATATGGCTACAGTGAGTGTCATTAGAGAGTATGAGTTCACCTGTCTGCAAATTAAGGCAAGCATTCTGGTTATTTTAGGGGAAAAGCTGCTGTCTCTTACAAAGAGTATGGGTTATATACATGTACACCCTGGCTCTGGTGACCCAGTCTCTTCGAGTTCTCTTCTCTGCCCTAGATTCAGTCCAAGGTGACAGTTGTCTACGGGGAAAGAGGGAGTGCAAGTCAGGATCAAGGAACCAAAAGTCAAAAATTCTATTTAAAAATGTGGCATTGCCTCCAACCCACAAAATTCTCCCTCTGGATTTCCCTATTTTATCTGACTTATCATATCCTTCTTCATGGGAGTGGGGGAGACAGGAGTCACACACATCATAAACCTCAAAGATAAGTGCAGTTAGAAATTTTGAAGAAAATTCATCCCCAAGAATGTAGCATTTTAGGATCCACAGCATGATATAGCAGAAAAAGTGCTAGATTCGGGATCAGAGGAGCTGGCTCTTCTATGTATTATCTTTGTGACCTCAGGAAAGTCACCTCACCTCTCTGGGCATCAGTTTCCTCAACTGTAAAATGATAAAGGTAGAGTAGAAGAACTCAAAGGTCTCTCATTACTAAATTTATGACCTGGTACAAAAATGAGATGTTGTGTGGTGTACTGGGCAGAGAGCTGGTCTTGAATCTAAGAAGGCCTGACTTCATCTCCTACCTCTGAAATATACGGGCTTTGTGACTCTGGACAAGTCGTTACATTTCTCACAGCTAACTTGTATTAGTCAAGGGAGTGCCCTCATTGGGATGTTCCCTTTCTCAATGAAACCACATGTCCAGGCCTCACCCCTGTCCCTAAAAAACAGAGGGGAAGTGCTTTTACTTGAAAATTTTGTCCTTCGAGAAAATCTCTCATTCAAATAATGTCATTTGCCTACATGGACACTAAGTCTTGCTATGATTTTGAACACAACTCCTTACTATATTTGGTGTTCTGAATTTCCAAGGTGCTTCTCTCCCAAAGAAGCTTTTTTTAACCAAAGCTTTGCCTCCAAAGAGATCTAACTACAGACATTTAAATAAAATATCTCCCTTCTGCTAAGTTTTGGAGAATGGATCAAAGGAAAATCTTCCCTCCTCAGCAATGTGCCTTTGAAAAGAGGCTCACTGATGCCATCCTTGCAGTAGAAGGTTCTAATATACAGCTGAGAAGCAGGTTCAGGAAATGAGTACTCATTTTCTCCAGAGTTGTGGTCTTACAAGAAAGCCACAGAAAACTAGACCACAAGAATTATATTTTCCCCAATTGCATAAACTGTTGGAACTGATTTGAACATCATTCTTTTTCTTTCTGCTAAGCATCATTGTTTGAGTTTTAAAAACTATGAAAGGTTTACTACTTTAAGTAACTATTATTGGTCTGATTGCAACATAATTTTCACCATCCTTCCTTAGGCCCCACTTAGGAACAGTTACCAAGTATTAACACATATGTTGACTAGGTTTGGAGGATCTTGTCAAATTTTTCATGGAATATCTTCATTTTTCTTCCTCTGCAAAGAATGCCACATAGATGACGGTGGCCTGTCCTTTTTATTTTGGTTACTTACAACACGAGTACTGCAAGGCAAGATAATCAAGTGTCACGTGATATGATGGTTCTTGCTAATGTAACCAACTCTACTGCATCCTATATAAGGCAGATAGGAAGCACTGGCTTTGGACTCAGTAAGTTCTGAGTTTAAATGCAGTCTCGGACACTTACTGGCAATGTGACCCTGAGCAAGCCATTTAACCTCAGTCTGCTTTGGTTTCCTTATCTGTAAAATGGGGGTGAAAATTTTTTTTGCAAAAGAAACCAACTCTACTACATCCTCTATTCATGCTCTGTGAAATGAACTTGTAAACTCTCCTTACACTGAATTGTAACTTGTTCATGTCGTTTGGCTTCTTTTACAGTGAGAATACCATTGTGCGTATGGTTTGGTTTCTCCAGTAGAGCATCAACCCATTCATGATTAGACAACAGCCTCCCTCACATCTAGAATGCCAGGAGATGTAAGTGATTCTTAGCACAACTTTCCTTTTTTTTTTTTTGTACTGCTCCACCATTACTACTGAAGAAACAAAGAGGATGTACAGACCTGAGGATCATTCTGTATTCTGATCTGTTTCATGGTTCATCATAGTAAATGATTTCACCATCTGATGGTTCTCCAGTTGATAATGAGCCTTGCCGTATTTTGCTATATTGGTTCTCCAAAAGTAGACACAATCTGTTGCTGGGACCATACTTTAAAAACTTTCCCTACTTGGTGGAATACACCAGATTTTGTGCTCTCCAGGCTATAATGAGCCATCAAGGTATGATTTTTGTTCAGTTTCACACATACCTGCACATACACAGAATATCACACTTTATCTTCTGCAATGCTGACATCATACTATTGAGATATTAAAATTTTTAGATTATCTGGAGTTTTTTTTTTCTTTAAGAGCTATATATGAACTAGAAAGATAGATAGAACTACAGGTAATATGGAGTGAGGGGGAAGTGTTCAGAACTAGCCAGAATTTGAAAGAACATCGATAAATTTTACCAGAGCTCAAAGAAATATGTCAGATGGTTTGAAGCAATTGAGTATAATTTGATACAGGCTTACATGAGAGGGCCTGTTTCCCTTAAAACTGTTTACTTTTTACACATCTTCTCTACATCCTGTGTATGACTTGTGGAGGTCTCATACAAATTGAAAGGTGCTGGTCAATGTAAGTTATTCCAGTGTGACATTAATAGGTCAACAAAAGAACCTATCTACCTATATGCTTTTTAGAAATTTTTTTGAAGTCTGTGACCTTGCAGTACTTACTCCAAGGGAATTCATTTTATTTTTATTTTCCTCAAAACCCTTTTCAATCCTAGATCTCCCCTTTAATAGCCAAAGCCACTGTTGGGTTAGTCAATGTATATGTAAGTTGACACAGTCACAGAAGGTACAGGATGTAATCACAAGGTACTAGTAAGGTGTTCAAGTGGCTAGAAAGATGTGTCTATCTCCTGGATTTTTTTTTATGAACTGTGAATTCTTCCCTCATTGAGTCAGGACAGGAATGATACTATTAGCCAAGAAAACAAATTATCCAAGTCTGTGGAGGCTTTATTAGCTAAACTAACCTGGATGATGCTTGAGGCAGACCCAAAGGGGGTATAGAGGAAGACCCAAAAACAAAGATAATGACCCCTGGCAAGTGAGATTCAGGCACACCTTAGAAATGGAATGTGGCCAGACTACACAGAAAAAAAGAACCTGTAGACCCCATACTGTTGGGAGTTAGAAGGCACTTTTGCCACATGTGTGTGTGACTCACTAGCTCTTTTTCTCCACGCCAGGGAAAATACAAGTTTCCATATTTGCCCTCTACTTTATGATTTCCCATGGTCCCTTCCTGGCTGCTCCACCAGCCTTTAGAATTTTGAGTTCCTTGGTTCATTGTGTGATTATGTCATTTAACTGCTCGTTATTTATTTTATAAAACACCACACCAACAAGACCTTATTGAAGTTGTTTATAAGGACTAGAGAAGGAGGACATCATTTTTTTTAAATGGAGGAGACATTCTTTTCTCCTCAACCTAAGGTAGGTAGGATAGCATGAGACTCAATTTGAATCCTAGACTTACTTTCTTTTCCTTTTGAAAAACAAATTAACACAACAGCAACCAAACCTAAAAGTCAGAAAGCTACAACCTGTGGAACTTTGTGTGCTACCCTCTTGGTTACTTAAAAGGACTATATAGTTTTTGGGAACCCAGAGGTTCCTAAACTTATTTGGCCTACCACCTCCTTTAAAAAAAATTACTCAGTGCTCCCCCACCCAAAATTTGCTTTTTCTAATAACCCTTTAACATTTTTTAAAATTTGCATCATTTCAAAAAATATATTTTTAAATGAATCACCTTAAATTTAATAATTTATTGTTAATTTGTGGGGGTTTTTTCCTGCATTGAAATTTTGATGACATAGTATTGCATCATGTAATCATATAATATTGTATTGTAAACAAGTCATCACACGCACCTATTCCTGTCCATACATGCTTGACTGTGTGGCACACCTGCCTGCCAACACTTGCTTATTAAGACCTGGCAGCGGACTTAACCAGTGATTGGTTATAATTTATAACTTGTATTTTGTGTGTTTATTTGGAAAATAATGTGATCACAAGTTTGACTCTGTTACACAACAAATAAAATGTACTAACAGTTGTCAAAATTTTCTTCTCTTCTTTCCTTATACTTCCACCACCCCCTTATTTTTGTTGAATACCCCCCAATTGTACCCAAGGCTACTACCACTTCTTCTGCTCATTCCAATGCCCCCCAAGGGGCAGTATCACCCACTTTGGAAGCTTATACCTATGGGGAAGGGGAGGGGATTTCATGCAGGACTCAGCTCTAGAAGAACTGTCAGTATTGGGGTGGGAGGGGTTGCACTGCATGGACCCTGCCTTGACTCATGAACTCATTCTGGTGAGATATATACATGCATTCATTGTTGTCATTCAGTCATGTCTGATTTTTTGTGAGTCTGTGGACTGTAGTACTCTAATGTTGACCGTGGGGTTCTTGGAAAAGATACTGGAGTGGTTTATCATTTCATTCTCCAGTTTTATGCAGGAAGGAGTTAAGTGATTTGCCCTGGGTCACCCAGCTAGTAAGTGTCTGAGGTCAGATTTGAACTCTGATTTTAATGACTCCAGGGCCATTGCTCAAGCTACTATTCCACCAGCTACCCTATATGCTTACATATATACATACATATTTTATACATGCATATATATACACATGTGTGCATATATACCTATTTGTACATATATGTATTATATAGATATGTGTATAAACATATTGTATATATATATATCAATCTGTATATATACATGTTTGTATATATATCTATAGTTGTATATATATATACATGTACACATTTTAAAAGGAACCTATAAATAATGAAAAAAATATAAGAAACTACTTTCTTTTTATTATTTTTCAGTTTTCAACAATCATTTCCATAAGCTTTAAATTTTCCCCTCCTTCCCCAAGATAGCATGCAATCTTTGTGGGTTCTACATATACATTCTATTAAACACATTTTCACATTAGTTATGTTGCAGAGAAGTATTAAAAAGAATGGGAGAAACCATGAGAAAAGAAAACAAAATATAACAATATAGAAAACAGTCTGCCTCATTCTGCTTTCCAGCTCTATGATTCTTTCTATGGATGTGGATGGCATTTTACATGGAGTCCTTTGGAATTGTTTTAGGCCCTTACGGTGCTGTGAAGGCTAAGTCGATTAGTAACAGTCCTCACACACCGTGGCTCTTATTGTGTACAATAGATTCCTGGTTCTGCTCATTTCACTCAGTATCAATTCATATAAGTCTTTCCAGGTTTTTCTGAAGTCTGCCTTTCATCCTTTCTTATAGCACAATAGTATTCCATTACACTCATATACCACGACTTGTTCAGCCATTCCCCAGTTGATGGGCATCCCCTTGATTTCCAGTTGCTAGCCACCACAAAGAGATATTATTTTTGTACCTGTGAGTCCTTTTCCCATTTTTATGATCTCTTTTGGATACATCCCTACAAGCAGTATTGCTGGGTCAAAGGGTATGCACATTTCTATAGCCCTTTGGGCATAGAAGAAACTTTCTTTTGGTAGGAAATATTCAGTTCATTGTCATCTGATGAAAGAATGATATGAAGAATATCTTAAACCACAATCCCCAAATTCTCATTTGTATTAAGTGTGGAAATGTTTCTATTTTGGAATATTGTGACTGTCACCATGTACTCCCTAAAAATAGGAATACTCCATGGGTATGAACGAAACATAATCACACATCTGGTTGCACACCTGGTTTATGATTTGTCTAGCCCCAACACTGGATGACTTTCCCCCATCCCCACCTGTCTCCTTTTCTTTTAATTAGATGCTGCTGAACTGTGCTGGAAGAAGTGATATAACCATGCTGCCTGAGCCCACTACAAATTTCTGTTGTCTCATCTCTACTGAGCACTCATTCCTCCCAAAGCAATGCTTGTACTTTTTCCTAGTTGACTATCGTATTCTGCACAGGGGCTGTTTCAAGCATGTTCTTCTTTCCTCAAGTATCAAGAATGAAATGTCCAAGAGGTAGTTTAATGGTCTGAGAATGAAGCTCATGGAAAAGATAGGGCTTATATATGGATGTGGGAACCATCTGCAAAGGGATGATCCTTAACCATACAAGAGCTTAGGAACTCAGCAAAGAAGAGGATAGAGAAAGAAGAGTGGTTGGAAGGGAGCCTAATGACCACCAAGTAGAGTTTTTTCCTCAATAATCATTCCTTCTACTCCACTCTTGAGAAGTGGTCCTTGAGTTTTTGATGAAAGATTTCCAACTGAAGGAGCCCCACTGCCCCTAGAGGCTGCCCATTCTGCTCTGGCCCCACTATCATTGCTAGAAGCCTTTCAGTCCATGCTGCCTAAATGGGCTCCTTTGTCACTTTCCCCTATTTTTCACATTGCAACCCTCTGAGACCAAATAGGAGAAGGAAATCTAGTGTTTATTCTGGGTTCTTTTACTTTCCTCATTGAAATTTAATCAAATCCAGTATCTTTGATTTTATATCTTAGTGGGAAAAGAAATCTTTATTTCATTGTAATAAGGGTTTGGGGCATGCCTAGACTACCTACTGGAATCTGGGACAGATGAGAGGCTCCACTTTCTGTACTAATAATGGGAAGACACAAAAGAAAAGACCAAATCCCCAGGCCCATGGAAACGAGGTATGGTACACCCCTCTGCAAGTGAAAGATTCCTTTACCCTAAGACCTCAAACCCAGAAGCCCTGATTGTTCTTAGTCGGGTAGTTTCAAAGACAGAGACAATTCTGCCAATGGAAAAAGGTTGCTCCCAAACACATGGTAGGTGAACACAATGTCCATGCATGCTCCACTCACTCAGGCTCTAAGAAGCAGGTCCCCAGTAGGTAAGGACCTTCTCTGTAGGTAAGCTCATCTTAACTGCTCCAGGCATGTACCAAAACCCATTATACCACAGTCTTAACTTTGAAGCTCCCTAATTATTAAACTAGAAGACTGTATAGAATTCTCTTAAATATTTAGAAAGGATTCCAAATATCATTTTCAGATCAACTTTGGGAGGGCCTACAAAAATTATGATGACAGGTTCACAGTAGCTCACAAAAGTGTATTTGTCACAGGCTTTGATGTACTTTGAGTTTGAGAGAGGTTCCCTAGAGAGGTATGTCTTTTCCTCTCCTCTCCCTCAGTACCTATCCTCCTAAAATGGCTTTTCAATAAAGCCCTTATGATATATCTCAATCTAGTCATAGGCCAACAGATTCTTCTTTGTACCCAGCCCTATATGATCCTTTAAGGATTGAAGGTTATTGGGTCAATGAAAAAAGTTCCACTGGAAGAAACATTAGGAAAGAATTGCTTAGATTTATCTATCAGCCTGCTGAAGAATTGTGTCTGCCTGAATTCTAAGCTGGACCTCTCATTCTATCTTTATGTTTTCCAAATGTTCTGATCCTGGTTCTCACATTTACCAAGAGAAGTTATTGCTTGAATTAATCAAGGTGTCTTTTAAAAAAATAATTGAAGAATGAAAAAGCAAATATACAAGAATGTTCATTTGTCGATGGAAGTAAATTCCAGTCTAGTTAGAGAGTGACTTTCTGGTGTACAAAATACAGCCTAATGACCTAACAAGCCATTATTAATATTTCTAGTCATGAATTCTATTGGGAGAATTGTGAGTGAGTACTCTAGGGATGAATGAAACTAATCAGACCTCTGGTTGGGCAAAATGCATTATTTTTCCATGACTTTATTTTCCTGTTATCTCTGTGTGTGGTATGGAGAGTGTTGTATCATTTATCATCCCCTATGTTCCTTACCCACATTAACCACCAGAATGTCTAACTACTTAGAAAGGAAGACTCTATTTTACTGGTCCATTTTCAAGAAATAATCCTGAGCCTGATCACCCTAAGATGCCCACTGGTACAATTCCACAAGCATCTATAAAATGCCTGGTTCTAGAGAGATACAAATGAAGAAAAACTGTGAGCTGATGACAATGTCTTTATGCAGGAAAATATTCATGAAAGATATGAGAAATGCTTTATTTGCATATGCTTGGAATGGGGTGAAGGTGGGGGGCTATCTCCTCCTGAAACAGTAATTTAGGGCCTGGCGCTTGGGCTTCAATAAACAGGTCTTATACCACACATGATGTGGGAGTGAGGTTACAAATGGGAACAAATTGCTGAAAGATCCAAGTCATCCCTCTGTCTGATGATGACATGGCAGTCAGGGGATAGGAAGAGTGATTGAGCTACTGTACCACTGTTTCCTCTTTGAAGCAGGTAGAGCAGGGATGCCAGGGATGTGGCAAGGGCAGCTGGAGGAAGCAGGACCTATATCTTAGCCCCTGTCCTGGATTCAGCAGGGCCTAAGAGACAAGCATGACAGGAACTTTGCCTCATCTTCATTACCTAAGGAGCCAGCTCTTTGAAGTGGTAGTGAAAGGAGTGGGAGAGGATGGTTAAATGGTTCAAACAGTGTTATTTTTTTCTAATTACATGTAAAGATAATTTTCAACATTCATTTCTAAATTATTTTATTTGTTTTCAGTGTTCTACAAACACTTCCATATATCTTAGATATTTTCCCTTCTCTCCCCCTCCTTCCCCTCTCCCCCCCACTCCCTCTCCAAGATGGCATACAATCTTATATAGGTTCTACACATATATTCCTATTAAATACATTTTCACCTTAGTCATGTTTAATAGGAGAATTAAAATGCATGGGAGAAATCATAAAACAAAACATAATACAAAAGTTAATGGCCTGCTTCATTCTGCGATCTAATTCCCTATTTTTTCCTCTTGATGTGGAAGGCATTTTGCCTCAAAAGTCCATTGGGAATTTGTTAGGTCCTTGCTTTGCTATGAAGGACTAAGTCTACCAGAAAAATCCTCACACACTGTGGTCATTGCTGTGCACAAAGTTCTCCTGGTTCTGCTCCTTTCACTCAGCATCAGTTCATGTAAGTCGTTGCAGGCCTCTCTGAAGTCTTCCTGTTCATCATTTCTTATAGCACAATAGTATTCCATTACATTCATATACCACAACTTGTTCAGCCATTCCCTTATTGATGAGCATCCCCTTGATTTCCAGTTCTTGACCACCGCAAAGAGAGCTGCTATGAATATTTTTGTACATATGGGACCCTTTCCTATTTTTATTATCTCTTTGGGATACAGTCCTAGAATCAGTATTGCTGTGTCAGAGGGTATGCACATTTTTGTAGCCCTTTGGGTATAGTTCCAAATTGCTCTCTAGAATGGTTGGATCAGCTCACAGCTCCACCAACAATGAATTAGTGTTCCAACTCTCCCACATCTTCTCCAACATTTATCATCTTCCTGTTTTGTCATGTTAGTCAATGTGATAGTTCTAGAAAGTAATTATCTGGTAGTTTGATTAGAATGGCACTGAATACTTAAATTAACTTAAGTAGAATTGTCATTTTTATTGTATTGGCTTGGCCTACACATGAGCAACTGATGTTTTTCCGCTTACTTAGATCTGACTTTATTTGTGCAAACTGTTTTGTAATTGTGTTCATATATGAAAACTCAATCATTATTGTAGTAAACTTGTAAATCACACACACACAGACACAAACACACACACAGAAACATACACCCCATGCAGTTACCCCATTGAGAAGGGAGAAAAAACATTATTTTCTCCGACTTACCTTCTCAAACTGCAATAGAACAGAATGTTAAAATATGAGGTCAGCAGGCTTCCTATGGGGTAATGCTCTTGACCCAGGGAATAAAGCCACCCTCCTCACCAAAAGTTGACTTAAAACCCCCCAGAAGATTACTGGCTACTGTAAGCACCTCCAGTCTCTATTGGTCATTCACCCTTAAGGCAACGGTGAAATTCTTTGAATCTGAGGTTTATTGTTATAAGTTGATTCAAAGAGGCCACCTCACTACATATTATTTATCAACATAGTGCAGTTGCATCTCAAAACCACCTTATACATTTTCATAATATAACTGATAGCCAAATAATTCCACCTGAAAAATCAAGCATTATTATAGTAAGCTTGTAAATTCCAAACACACACACACACACACACACACACACACACACACACACACCCTACCTTCCTACCCTGTTGACAAGGCAGAAAAATACTATTTTCTCAGACTTAGTTTCTCAAACTCCAGTACTTCAGAATTTTAAAATATGAGATCAGCAGGCTTCCTATGAGGTAATGCTCTTATCACAGGGAATAAACCAACCCGCCTCACCAAGAGTTGACGTAAACCCCACCCCCAGAAGATTACCAGTTATTGTAAACAACTCCAATCTGTATTGGCCACTCACCCTCAAGTTAAGAGAGAAATTTTTGAATCTGAGGTTTATTGTTACAAGTTGATTCAAAAATGACACTTTACTGAATATTATTTATCAATATAGTCATGTTGCAGCTTTAAACCACCTTATATATTTTCATAATATTTTGTTACAGCATAAAATTCATAATATTTTATCAGTGATAGCCCAATATCTCCATATGAAAACTCAGTCATTAATATAGTAAACTTCTCAATCATACCTATACACACAACCTACTCTGGGCAATTAAAATTTTTTTCAAATAATCAACCATCTCATTTAGATTGTCAAATTTATGGGCATACACTTGGGCAAAGTAATGTCTAATTATTGTTGTAATTTCCTCCTCATTGGAGGTGAGTTCACCCTTTTCATTTTTGATATTGGTAACTTTGCTTTCTTCTTTCTTTTTTTAAATCAAATTGACCAAAGGTTTATCAATTTTATTGTTTTTTTCATACAACCAATGGCATTCCTTTCTCACCCAGGTGAAAGAGCTTTCTTCCTGATCTTTGAATCTGTGTTTGGCAGTTGTGGGTTAAGGAATCTAGGAACTCCTGCTGCTGCCTATGATTCTGCCCTCTAAGGCCAGCTTCATTCCTGTCTGTGCCACACTGTATGGCCCAGGCTCAGCTGCACTCCATGGGCTGCACTCAGCTCTGAACCTGGTGCAAAAGAAATTTCCTGTTAGCCTTCAAGGCTGTTTTGGGGAAATCTTTTTTACTCCATATTTTTTTTGGCTTCTGCTGCCTTAAAATTTGTTTAGAGTCATTTTTTACAGGTATTTTAGGGGCTACAGGAGGAGAGCTACAGCAGTTCCATCCTCCTCCACCATTTTTAATGCCAGTTTCAAAGTAACAGGATCCTGAATTGTTCCAAGTCCCCCCTACCATCAGGAACCTAAAATGACTCTTCTAGTCTAGGGCAGGAGTCCTGGTCCCAATCTGGGCTGACATCCATGGGCCAGTCCTACATAACCTTAGACAGACTTTGATCAGGGCCTTCTTCCCTGATTAGCCCTTTCCAAGTGCCTGCTGTCCCAAAGATGGCTGATGGTAAGCACAGGAGCATACAGGACAATGGCTTCTGTCCAGTCAGGCTCTGAGCCATCCCCTGAAATCCCCATGATGCCACTTTCAAAGTAGCTGAACCCTGGATTGTTCCAAGTCTCCCCCTAACATTGCAAATCTAAAGTGATTCTTCTAATCAAGGACAGGAGTCTTGGCCCCAATCTGGGCTGGCATCCATGGGCCAGTCCTACATAACCTTGAGCAGATTTTGGCCAGGGCCTTCTTCCCTGGTTAGCCCTTTCCAGATGCCTGCTGTTCCCAGGATGGCTGATGGTAAGCATGGGGCCTTACAAGATAAGACCTCCTACCCATCCAGACCCTGAACTGTCCCCTGATGTCCCCATAATGTCAGTTTCAAAGTACATAATGCTAGATTGTGCTTCACTCTATAGCTGGAGTTGGGACATCGAAGCTTACCTCCTTTCCCTTGGCCGCTTTCACAGCCTGACTCATATCTCCTGTGAACTCTCTGAAAATGGAAGACACAAATAAAGCATTCCTCTCTCAGAAATGAGAAGTTGTCTTTGTGGTGGTGCAGTGCCTATGTCCTCAAAATTCTGGGGTTCTATTGCTTATATACACTGAGGTACCTGGGCATTCCATTCAGAGAAAGGTCATCACTTTTCCCTTGCAGATGCCTTGTAAGGGCTCCTTCCTACCAAACGAAGATTCCTGAATGGGTTGGGGAGAATCTTGGGGGATCCCAGCCTTCCCCGATAGGACCATCCTCACACCATCCCAATTAGAATGTGTCTGGGAGTGAAGAACATGGGCCAGGCCCTTTATATGGCATGCCGTTTGTGGCCTTGTCGAAGAGTGACCTGAGAAAGCTGAATTTCCTGTTGGTGCTGACTCCTTTCTTAGGTATTATTTTTATATTTAAATATTTTAAAAAATGTATTCATTTTTAGTAGTTCCAGCAGTAGATTCTACTCTTAAAGAGGATACCCAGAATTACAGAAAGATGTTGAGGACCAAGTGTGCCCTTGCAACCTTTGAAGGTCAAGGTCTTTAGGCAGGAGTCTATTAGGTCCTTGAGATGCCTGTATATACATAAGTCTCAGTTATTACGTGAAACTAACTCTCTGGCCACCCTCACTGAGAGCCTTTGTTACAAGTGCTGGACACAAAGGACAAGACCTCAGGTGGGCTTAATTTCCTACAGTTTGAGCTGGGAGGCTCTTCTTAGAGGTCATCTAGCCTACTTTCCTTTCACAGATGGGAAATAGATTTCCCAGAGGTTACAGGACTTACTAAGTTCACATAGTAAGTTAAGGGCAGAGTCAAATATTTGAACTAAGTGCCCTTGATTCCATATCTGATCCTCTTTCCCTCCCTTCTTCTGACCAAATTAAGGGACTTGTTGGAAAAGAGTAATCCTTGCATCAGATCATGTCTCCTCCTAAATGAAAGTGCTCTAACCTTGATGTATACAAGGTAGAGGCATGCATATTTAGGGTTCTTTCCCACAGGAGCAGCCTCTCCCATGGGTTCCTCAGGGTGCTCTGTGGGCTTCAGAGAGAATTAGTTCCCAAGTCCTCAAGCTTTAACAATGGCTGGATCAGTGCCTTTTGTTGGTTGTGAACAGGAACAATTTCGATGCCATAAAATTTAAAAAGGGTTTCCACAAATAAATCTAATATTTCAAATGAGAAGAAGAGATGGTAAATGAAGGGTAAGAGTTGCAACAAGTTTTTTTCTGATGAATAACACATTCCTTTCCGGTTGTGTTAACTCTCCTACCACTATCCCTACATTTAAAAAAAATATTTATTTATTTTGACTGCTATTTTGATCTTTCATTCTCAATGAAACAATAGCCCCTTGCAAAAACTCAAAAAATAATACCCTTATCGCTATTCATAATTCTGCAAAACAAATTCCATATTTAAGATGTGTGCCCCCCTCCACCTTTCCACATTTGAGGTCCATTACCTGTGTGACAGATGAATAATGTTTCATATTCTGTCTTCTGGACTCTAGGTTTTCATTGCATCGAACAGAGTTCTAAAAGTATTGCAAAGGAACATTGCATGAATGTTCCCGTTCTCATTACACTGCATCTATCCATAGAGATCTTTCCAGTTCATCATTTCTTATAGCAAATAATATTCCATTACTTTCATATACCATCTTTTGTTTAACCATTCCCCAGTGTGAACATACCACCATGTTTCCCAGTTTTGCTGGCTGTGAATATTTTTGTGCATATGGATCCTCTTCCTCTTTTCTTGAACAGTTTGAGGGTGCAGGCCTGCTAGTGGAATGGCTGGGTTGAAGGATATGCCCAGTTCAGTAACTTTGGGGGAGGAGCTCTCCCAAATGAATGGCTGAACTGATTCACAGCTCCACCAGCAGTGTGCCTGTTTCCCCACAGCCCAACATTTGTCACTTTTGTCACCTTTGCCAATCTAAGGAGGGTCAGGTGGAGTCTCGGTTGCTTTCATTTGCGCTTGCACGATTATTTTTGATTCAGAGCATTTGTTCACATGGTTGTTTTGATCACTTTCTTTACAAACTGCCTGTTCATATTCTTGGACTAATTATTGGCAATTGGTTCTTGGGCTTTTATAGTTGAATAACTTCTTCAAATATTTTGGATTTGAAATTTATCAGTCTTGCTGGAAATAATTTTTCACTCTTTACCGATTTTCCTTCTAATTTTAACTATATAATTGATTATGTATGGAAAAACTTTGAAGTTTTTTTATAGTCAAAATAGTTCCTGGAAAAGAATGAATTATAGGATTGTGCTTTCTAATTCATTCTGTCCTCTTCTGTTTTGGGGGTGAGTGTCCATCCAATGAATATTTCCTATTATAATCACTAATTGTATATTTACCTGGACATGAGAAACCAGTAACCTACATGTTCCGCACTCCATGGTCCTCCTCATGCCGGCTGGGAAGGTTGGGGTCTGAGCTGTGCTTCCCTCCTGCACCTTTGACCTTGGTCTAGGCCACAGGAAGAGAATGTGACCTTCACGTTGAATGACAAATCTGATCTTAAGGTCAACCCATGTTCTGGGGAGAAAGGGCTACAGGGTTAGGAGAGGAGAGACCCCAGCCTGGGGTCATCTTAACAAGGTCACCGTGAAGGTTGTAAAAAGGCACCATCAGACATGAGTAGGCAGGAAGGAATCTGCTCTTTCAAAAACTAAAAGTGCCATAAGAACCTGTAGATCTATAGAAGAACAAGACTTTCTCATAGAAATGAGTTAATCTGACCAAATATCATTGAGAGAGTGAAAATGTTGGAGAATCCAAACACTAGCTAACATATTTGTAATTTTGTTTTATGAGGGGTAGGTTTTATGAGGCGAGAGGGAAGATAATTATTTATGTTTGAAATTTTTGCAGTTGACATCATTCAGAGGGTCTCAGTATTGTGACATCCTTTTGAAAGTTCCAAGGAATTAAATCAGTTAGAATATATATGTCTTCGCAATTAACCTTTTAAGGAAAAATAATCCATTGATCTTTTCTCTTCCTCTTAAAAGTAAAAGACACTTTAATGAGACTAATAGTAACAAAAAATGAAAATTATAGCCTGTTAGGAATTACCTTTTTATATCTTCCTTCTGCCTACAAATTCAGTATTACTTGTGGGAAGGCTCTTTTACATATATAAATCTGACTGATTAGATAACTCAGAAAAATTCATCACAATTGATTTATATGAGCTAGAAGGGTCTTTAAGTGAATTGGAGTCAAATGAACTTGAGGAATAAAAAATAGCAGGAAGGGCTAATGTTTGCTTTTAATATATAAAAGAAAACTGAGACAGTTTTGAGATTAGTATAAAAATAGACACCATAAAACTTCATTTAGTGATTAAAGAGAGATTTTTGTCCGTTAAGGTGACTTAAAACTGGTTTAACTGGCATAGTCCTAGCCTCTCAGGATGTATGTATGCTGAAGCTTAACAAGTCTGGAGACCAGGCTGTTACCTCTTGACTCTTCTGCTTGCCTGTCTTACATAGTTGTTTCTTGGGTCCATGCCACTCAACCCTCATTCCTTATTAGGCAGTTCAGAAGATATCTTCATTTCTGTGTTCCAGATTACCCTGCTACTTTTCCCTGCACATAACAGGTCAGTATCTTCTTAGGGCTAAGTTGACTTTTTGTCCAAACTAGAGGTCAGGAACCTGCAGCTCAGAGGCCATATGTGGCCCTCTAGGTCCTCAAGTGTAGCTCTTTGACTGAATCCAAAATTCACGGAACAAATCCCCTTAATAAAAGGATGTGTTCTGTAAAACTTGGACTCAGTCAAAGGCCATACCCAAGGGCCTAGAAGGCCACATTTGGCCTCAGGGCTGCACTTTCTCCACCAAGGGTGGGGAACCTTTCTATAGATTCGAGCCCTGAGAGGCTTGGCTGGATTAAGAATATCGTTGTGCATCCAAAGCCATCCCCATTACATGTTGTTCATAGTATATGAACTATGAAGACCATAGGCCTATACTGTTCCCCTGTGGCAGCTCTTCACTTCCTACCCTTGTGAATGTCAATAAAGTTTGTTGATTGCTTTTCCTGTGGAGTGCAGTTGCTATTCATCTGAATCATTCCCACCCCCTCTTCACTGTAATAAAAGGTAAACTCTAATTTGTTTAGCAGATCTTAGATATTTGATATTTTTTGTCTACCTCCAATGGAAATTTACATAAAAATTATTAAAATACAATCTAAAATGATGGTATTTTAAATAAACTTTCCAATGACTTATTTTATAAAAACATACACTATTACAGATCTTTTAAAATGAACTAGAAAGCACTAGTTACTTTCAACTAAGATATCAGAATTTCCTGAAATTTCCTGGTTTTTGACCAAGATACAGTGTTTTATAATTCTTGGCACCAAAATCACTCAGATGAGTTTCTGGAAAGCTTTCTTCTCAATAGGGAGTAATGTTAACACATTTATTTAGGAACAAAAACTTAGAAATGGATCTTAATTGGTTGGGACCAAGAAAAGAAATCTGCCAAAGCGTGGATGACAGTAGGTCAAATTATATCCTTGTAAATAGATATTGTTACTCATTGTATTTCCACCATTTAGCTTCAGCTAGCATTAGAGTGAGTTTGGCTTCTCTTAGTTGAGTTTCAGTCTCATATTAGTAGCTACTTGAATGAACATAAGCAGTTTGTAAGCCTAAAAAGAATTCCTTGTATATGTTACACTTATAAATCCATGCAAATCATTGCATTGTTAAAGTCGTTTTTGAACTCTTATTTAATTCTTCTACCAAGATAGCAGAAACTTGTAAATAAATTCATAAACTTCATAAACAACACAAGAAAAAAATACTCCTGTGATAATCGCATTTTTTCCTTCTGTAAAAAGACCATGTAACTTTGTGGGTGCCAATAGCTCTGGGACTTCTATTGCTAAGGACTAATATAATTTACATTAATACACAAAGTGATCTGAACCCCTGCTGAAAGGTAGATTGTTTCAAAAACTTTGGTTTGGGGGAGGAACATAAAATCTTTATGGACTTTTACTGTTTGTGCTTAGTATAATTACCAAGTCATTTGTTCTTCCAAAAATACTCAATCTTCTGTTATTTTTTGAAAACTATGAATTTAGCCCATAGCTCTTAGTATTTTATCAGTTTTTTGTTTCCTAAACATGAAGGATAAAACATCTTTGATACAATCTACTTCAGTTCTTCTCTGTTTCATAGTCTAATGCAGAATCAGATGATATACTTTTGTGGATTAAAATTTAATTTTCTCTGTTTTGATTCACAACCTTTACTAATAGGGGAGAAACTGTATATGTATTTGTTTCCTTTATCTCTAATGATTCTTTCATAGTAAACTTTTTCACAGTAAACTGTGATTAAAGCTAAAAATAAAGTGTACTATATAATAACTAATAGCTAGGTTTTTTGTAGCACTTTAAGGTTTGCAAAGAGCTTTACAGACAACATCTCATTCCAAAGTATGCACTTTGGAAGTATGTAAAAAAATTAGGGGGCACAAAAAGATACAATAATTCATGCTAATACCAACGTCTCTTCTACTTAGGAAAGGAGTCACCCACACTGTGGGGAACACTTGCAGTGTCAATAGATAGTGAAAATTGCAGTAACTGGAACAACAGTAATAATACAGGCACACATCATCAATTAGTATCATAATTACAGATAAAAATGCCCATAGCAATAGCACTGAAAACCACAAGGAGGGTCACAATGGACACAAAAACATGCTGTCTAATGAAAAGACAGGACACCCAGGACATGGATATAATTCATATCTGGTGCCCAATCTTTGAATTAGCCTGGCTTATGGCAGTCAATAACTGTTGATTATATGTGTGCATGCATGAATGAATGAATTGACTATGGTTAAGATTGCATGAATGACTACGGTCTTGAGGAACCCAGATCATGATTTAGTGCAACTTAGTTGACATTCAGAATGAATTTGAGGAGACTTTTGGTGAGGAAGTCACTTTGGGTGACATTTTTCATTACTTCTAGCAGTTTCTTGGTTTGTCCTTTATTATCTGTCCTGACTTGTAGTCACCTCCATGCCAGATAAGTGTAAAATTGGGACAGCATTCATTCTGAAAAGAGCCTTTGCAAGCTGCAGAAGAGAAAGAGTCATGTCTCGGGAAGAGTTACATCCTTCACTTGTACACTGGAAGGAATGAGTTGATTTCCAAATGCCTGGGCTTTCTGACAGGCTGTTCTCTTTAGTAGGTTGTCTGTAGAGCAACATCCTTCTCAGGTCAGAGCATTCTATCCATAAACATTCCAAAAAGAGAACATAAGAAACATAAAACCAGTGATCAAGAAAAGGTAAAACAATGAAAGAAATTATTTTCATCGTTCTAGAATAAGACTTTTTTTTAAAAAAGACTTGATCAAGGTTTAAAGGAAAGGACAAAGAAGAATCAAGAGACAGAGTATCTAAAGGGCTATATATTTAGGGAAACTTTAAGAACCAAGGAAAGAGAAGGAAGAATTCATGTTCCATGGGCTAAAATATATGCACCCCCCCTCTAAGTGTCAGAATCTGTCTTTCTGAGAAGGGAAAAACCATCAGTGTTTATTTAAGAGGGGAGAGGAATGCAAGGGAAAGAGAAAAGAGTTATTAGTAGAAGGGAGATTAATTTCAGATCATGATTCATCTTACATCCAGCGATCCCATTTCAGCTATTTTATCCCCTACCCCTACACCCAATTCTCAACTTCATGCCACTATACTAGCAACTCTTCCCAACTTCCAAAAAAAAGACAAACAACAAAACATAACTCCTATTGCTGTAAGATAGAATACACTCGCTCTGAAATTCCCCTCCTGTGGTTGAGGTATTTTAATTGGCAAGGTAAACTCAACTAACTTGCTATGTCTAGTCAGCCTCAGACTAACAGTCCAAACCATTCTTTATATTGCATCTAGTCATCTACCAGAGCTATTTTGTGATCTACCCTGAGTTCACCATCTTTCCACCCTCTACCTCTCATTTCCCACCTCATGCTGAGGGATCAGTAATTAAAACAATACCATCACTTTTACTGTAAAGGTGGTTGTGTTTGTCCTTCATTTTCAAAGATCATGACATCAGAGAAACGATGACATGACTTGCACTTGAATATTTTGACTGAGGGAGGGCTGTGCAAGATCACCAGCCTCACTTTCTGCTCCTGAGCCATCTGGATCCAGTGACCAGGTATTCATCAAGATGACTAGAGAAGGCCCAGGATGCTGTAAAGGACATGTCTATTGACTCCCCTCTTGCGCACTCACAATCTCTGAGATTCCCAAGACACTCCAAGTATATGTATAGCCATAATTTATGCTTTCAAAGAGTTTACATCCTACTGGAAGAAATAAGACAGGCAAAAATATACGTATACACATCTACATATAGGCATCTATTACGTCAATGGAAGAACCATTGTACTAATACTCAGAAGAAATGCATTCAATGTCGACTTTCCCACTTAGCTGCTTTTGTGACTTGGGGGAAAATCACTTAAAAATAATAAACCTTTGTTTCTTCATCAGTTAAAAGTTGTTTTTAATGAACTGTAAAGCTTTGGAGGAATGGGAGCTATTGGACTAGATGTCATCTTCTAGTAACTCTAACCAACTGCTTCCAACACCAAGATTCTGTGACTCCACTCTTATCATTATCATCGTTAATATTATTATTGCCAACCTATTTAAATTCAGGGGCATCAAGGTGACTCAGTTGATAAGAGTGTGGGGCCTAGAGTCAGGAAGACCTGAGTTCAAATCCATACTCAGCCACTTCCTAGCTATGTGACCCTGGGCAAGTTACTTAACCCTGCTTGTTTCAGTTTCCTCACCTATAAAATGAGCTGAAGAAAGAAAAGGGAAACCAATCCAGTATCTTTGCCAATAATACCTCAGATGGGATCGCAGAGTCAGATGACTGACCAACAAAAATTTAAATTCAGTAAACGTTTGTTAAGAGGCTGCTTAATGCAGGGTATTCTATGATTCTAATCCAGCATCCTTTCCTCTAAATAACACTTATAAGCTCAACATGGATCTTTATTATGTGATGTGGACTAAATGATATTCATGTTTCCTCCTTGTATGACCTCTGGCAAGCCATTTCAATCTCTCTTGGTCTCTAGTTCCTCTGGAAATAATAGGTTTGCATTGGAGGTCCTTGAAGTCCATCCAGCTTTAGATCTCCGATATGATCTTCTGCATATTTGGCTTGTTTAAACTACGTTGGAATGTTTCTACAATCAACAACCTTGTTTTATGTATCTTCTAAGTAAATTCCTCAATATCTCCCACTGGGATGAACACACAACAGATATGGAAGAAATCAGACAAGCACCCAGGGTTAGAGCTGAATATCACTAAGTTTAACCCCTTCACTTGACAGATGAGGAAACTTAGGCCCAGAGGAGGGAAATGATGTGACTAAAGTTACTCACTAAGGGGTAGATTCAGACTTAGAGCCCAAATTTTCTTACTCCAAGACCCTTTTCACTATGAATCATTGCTTCTCTATAGCCACTGCCATCATTCTCAGATCAAGAAAAGCTCCCCCTTGCTCATTTGGCTGCATGCCATGTCTACTCTTGTGAGGAGGGCTGGAATTGAGGGGAGGACAGTTTGAGGAAGTTTGAGAGTTTAAACCCAGTTGCTTGGAGGAATGATTTTTGGGGGGCTCTACTCTCCCAATCACCCACAAGTTGTCTTCTTATTAAAATGAAGCCTTATGCCTTTGTAAGGAATTTGGGGTGCTTTTACTGGCAAGGTATGGATGAACACACTCCTCCGAAAGAGGGAGAGTCCTCAATGGTCTGCTTCTAGCACAGAGCCAAAAGGCTGAAGAGGTGGGGAACGAGGGAGAGGGAAATGAGTTTGTTAGGTTCAGGTGAAGATGATTCCAGTTAACTTAGCTGAGAACTGGTTACTGGGGTGTGAAACTAGGGGATGGGGTTGCCATTTCTCTTTCATGGGGTTGACTCACTGAATCTATCTTTTGTAGGCCCTTCTGCAAATACATTTTTGAGCCTTCAGAACAAGTCGAGGCAGTTTTAGGCTCTGCTGAGCAGCTTTCCTGAGGGAAATTTTTAAGCATTTATACTCTAGCTAGGAAGATCTGAGATTATCTTGGTAGCTGTTTGTTTGAAATGTTCAGTTTTCCTGCCTTTTTTCTTTCCTTTCCTCTCTGTTCTCCTAGCTACTGCTTTTCCGAATGATCTCTCCAGTGACTATCTCTGACTTCTTTCTAGGCTAATAAAATCTTGTCTTTGTTTTACTCAGTAGAAGATTGATGGGAGAGGAAAGAAGGAGGGAGTCTTAGGAGGATGCTTGGGAACAGAGGAAACTGAATATACAGGTGACAGTTTCAACCCCAAAGGGAAAAGTTAGGCACCCTTGGTCCTAGTAGTCTAAGCAGGGCACAGGCAGAGTGGGAAATGACTCCCAACTAGATACTGGGCAAGTTTGGTGGAGGGAAATGCCAGAAAGATGCTGCATTCTTTTGCTCAGAGATAAGAGCAAGGTATCAAGGTGAATTGCTTTCCAGTCATATCTAACTCTTCATGACCCCATTTGGGTGTTCGTGGCAGAGATACTGAAATGATTTCCTTCAGCTTATTTTACAGATCAGGAAACTGAGGTAAACAGGGTTAAGTGACTTGCCCAGGGTCACACAACTAGTATCTAAGACCAGATTTGAACTCAGGAAGATGAGACTCCAGGCCCAGCATGCTGTTCATGGTGCCTATAGCTACCCTATAAAGGGGAATACTGGCACAAATTCCAGTTAGGGGATTCAGGAAAATATTGTATAAATGGAGGTATGGAGGCATGAATTCTATACCATAGTACTCCTTCTCTCCCCAGCTACCTTCAACTTCTCTCAGATAAAGAGTGGCTCTTCCCCAGTTGATAAA
Organism: Bettongia penicillata ogilbyi; assembly: GCA_023548195.1. Taxonomy (NCBI): domain Eukaryota; kingdom Metazoa; phylum Chordata; class Mammalia; order Diprotodontia; family Potoroidae; genus Bettongia; species Bettongia penicillata. The sequence continues at coordinate 805,686 of JAJHZJ010000634.1, read as the reverse complement.
TGGTCAAAGGATATGAACAGGCAATTTTCAGAGGAAGAAATTAAAGTCTATAATCATATGAAAAAATTCTCTAAATCAATTTTGATTAGTGAGATGCAAATCAAAACAATTCTGAGGTACCACATCATACCTATAAGGTTGGCAAACATGACAGAACAAGAAAATCATAAATGTTGGAGAGGATGTGGGAGAGTTGGAACACTAATTCATTGTTGGTGGAGCTGTGAGCTGATCCAACCATTCTGGAGAGCAATTTGGAACTATGCCCAAAGGGCTACAAAAATGTGCATACCCTTTGACCCAGCAATATCACTACTAGGACTGTATCCCCAAGAGATCATAAAAATGGGAAAGGGTCCCACATGTACAAAAATATTTATAGCAGCACTCTTTGTAGCTGCCATAAACTGGAAGTCAAGGGGATACCCATCAATTGGGGAATGGCTGAATAAATTATGGCATATGAATGTAATGGAGTACTATTGTGCCATAAGAAATGATGAACAAGAAGACTTCAGGGAGGCCTGGAAGGACTTATATGATCTGATGCTGAGCGAAAGGAGCAGAACCAGGAGAAATTTGTGCACAGCAACGATCACAGTGTGCGAGAGCTTTTTCTGGTAGACTTGGAACTTCGTAATAACACAAGAACTTAAAAAAGAAATCCCATTGCTTTTCTAAGGTAAAATGCCTTCCACACTCAGAGAAAGAACTATGGAATTCATTTGTAGAATGTAGCAGATCATGTTTGTGTGCGGGTGGGTTTCAGTGTATTATGTTTTGATTTGTTATATGATTTCTCCCATTTATTTTAGTTCTTCTACACAGCATGACTATAGTGAAAATGTATTCAATAGGAAAGTATATGTAGATCCTATATAGAATTGTGTGCCGTCTTGGGGAGGGAGGAGGGTAGTGGGGGGTAGGTGTGGGGGGTTAAGATCTAAGTGTTATGGTAGTGATTGTAGAACATTAAAAAATAAAATTAAATTTAAAAAAGTTATGAATATCAAAAAAAAAATAAAGAGTGGCTCACAGTTGCTTTTATTTACTAATACTCACTAAGCTGTCCTGTTAATGCCAGATTTAGAGTAGATGGTCTGAGGAGCTTTGCAAAAGTCTGCTGTGGTCTGAGCAAAGAAAGATTCTCTTTCTATGGGAGAAATAATGCCTAGAAGACATTTTCAAGTTGTCTATATTACTGCTATTAAGTGAAGATGCCATACAGCTGAGCAAAGGAACAAGAGGACCCCAAGGGAAGATAAGGAAATGTTTACTTTCAAAATATCCAGTGGACAGAATGTGCTGGGACAGTGGGTGGGGTTGCACAGCACTTACAGTCTAATCAGTACCTGGTACAAAGTGGTCAAAATGGCCTGAGAGATGGATCCTTACTAAGGCTGAGTAAAGAGCTGGAAACAGCTCCTGCCTGAATTAGTGGCAGTAGAACCTATTCCTCACCAACTAAATGGTGCAGAAGAAAGCATCCTTTAGGGAAGGAATCCTTCTCCAATACATGGAGGGAAAGAGACAAAGCCTCACTCAGGAAGACCACAGATAATGAAGAGGGAACAGATGCGAAGCAATTGGTACTCTCTTGTTATTTTGCAATTGAAATTCATCTTTCTCACCCACCATCATGCCCCTTCTTTGAGAAAGCAAGAAAAACACCCCCACCCATGTCTCCACCTCAGCCCTTGTGGCAAACAATATAGTTGAGCAAAATGAATTCCTGTATTGACTGTGTCCAAAAAAATTTCAGTCTGTGCACTGAGTCCATCATTTCTCTCTCAGAAGATGTGGAGCACATTTCATCTAGAATCTTCTAGAAATGTTGTTGGTGTGAGGAAAGGAGTTTATTAATCCTCTTTTGTAAATATTTTTCAAACTTAACGTTGGGTGGCTAGAAAAATGTCTAACCTCAAGCTTATGGGTGACCTCAGAGATTCTCCAGGGAAATGCTTAGCTCCCACCTGGTTATTGTTTGGGGTCCACCCAAAGCTTGTGTTCTGGGTTCCTCAAATTTGAATGTTTACCTTTACTTGCTGATATTTATCTCTAGAATCTACCTCCTGCCTACCCAAGGCCGACCAACCAGATGGCCTTACATTGTGGTCCCGACTAGCTATACTGGAACCTTACACAGTCTCTGGAGGAAACTTGGTCATTTTCTGCCTGGTTCCTTTGCCAAAAGATCTAACACAATTCTTTCTAAAACTATTTCAAATTTTAAGAGTTGTTTTCTTGACTAGTATTGGTTACTGTCTGGATGAGAATTCTGACATCTTTGCAAATTTTGTCTCTATCTCCCCTCCCCATTTTAAAAGTTTTATTGATGTTCTTTTCTGTTCCTTACATTGCCATAGTTATCCCAAGTATCCCTCCCCCTTCCAGAGGGCCATTCTATGAGACAAATAATATTTTTGGAGAGGAGAAAACAAGTCACCAGAGCTGATTGATACATTGAAAAAAATCTGAAAACATGCAATATGTGACACCTATGGATCTCCCACCCCCAAGAAATGGTGGGACTGAAGTGTCTTCTCATTCTTTTCAACTGAGTCCTTGATCTTTACAATTTTGTTACCTTCACTTTTGGTGGGTTTTGGATTTTTTTTAGCATGTGGTTGTTCTTTCTCTTTATTTTGGTATAGTTACTATGTAATTTTCCTGGCTGTGCTTACTTCACTTTGCATTAGTTTACATGGGTCTTTCCAGACTTCTCTGTATTCACCACATACCTCATTTCTTACAGCACAGTAATATTCCATTATACTCATGTTCGCAATTTGTTAAGCCAAGAGCTGGTATGAATATTTTGGAGAACGTGAGGAATTTCTTTCTTATTGATGGCTTCCTTTGAGTCTGAACCCAATAATGGAGTCTCTGGCTAAAAGGTTTGGACATTTTAGTCACTTTATTTACATAATTCCAAATTACTTTCCCCAAATGCTTATACCATTTACAAGCTCCACCTATACTGTCTTAGTGTACCTAAGAATGGAAGAATTATAAGCATGTGGAAGAATTTCCACAACCCTTTGGACACTGACTGTTGCCATGTTGCTAGTTTTTCCAGTTTGCAGAATGTGAGGTGAAACCTCAGTTACTTTTATTTGCATTTTTCTTCTTATTAGCGATTTGGAGCAATTTTTTGGGTTTTGTTTTTATTTTTTGTTATTATTTTATTTGTTTCCAGTGTTCTACCATCACTTCCATATAACTCAGATTTTTACCCCTCCCTCCTTCCCCCTCCCTCCCCCCTCCCTCCCCGAGGTTCTATACATACATTCCTATTAAATCCATGTTCATTATAGTCATGTTGTGTAGAAGAATTAAAACGAATGGAAGAAATCATATAACAAACCAAAACATAATACAAAAGAAAATGATCTGCTACATTCTGCGATTGAATTCTATAGTTCTTTCTCTGAATGTGGAAGATTTGGAGCATTTTTCAACGTGATCATGGATACTTTGCAGTTCTGAGAATTGTTGGTTCATTTCTTTTGACCATTTTCTCGGGAATGGCTATTACTATTTGTGTGTATGTATGTGCAAATATGTATGCACATGTGTATGTATGTATACACACACACATGATTTCTGTATCTTGAACATCAAACTTTTATTACAGATGCTGGATAGAAAGATATTTTTGTCCCAGTCACTTGTCTTGTTCTTCTAAGCACATTAGTTTTGTCTGTTCAGAAGCTTTTCAGTTTCAAGTAAGCAAATTTATTGATTTTATCTTTTGTAATTACTTTTATCTCTTGACTGATTAAGAATATATCTCCTAGGTGTGAGAAATATATGATCCAGTTCTCTTCTTTTTTTTATTGTGATCTTTAATATTAAGTACAAGAATCATTTAATATGTATTATGGAATGTAGTATGAAGTGTTTATTCAAGCCTGATTTCTGCCAGAATACTTTCCAATTTTTCAGGCAGTTTTTACCAAATAGAAAGTTTTTCCCTAGGTTAATTTGTGTTTTCCACTTTATCAAATTCTGGGTTATTGAGTTCTACTGTTTAGGATTCTCTTATCTCTTTTTTGTCCCATTTATCTATTATGTAACCAGTACCAGATGGTTTGGATGATTGCTGCTTTATGATACAGTTTGAGATCTGGAAGTGCTATTCACCCTTTGCCCCTACTTCTTCTCATCATTTCCCTTGATAGTCTAAATATTTAGTTTCTCCAAATTAATTTTCTTATTATTTTATTAAGAATTCCCTTGGTAATTTGATTATTATGGCATTAAAATGTTAATTTATTTTGGTAGTATTGTCATTTTTGTTGTATTGTCATGGCCTAGCCTTAAGCACAGAATGTTCCTTCAGGTATTTAAGTTCATACAGGTCTTCCCCGGTTTCTCTGAAGCCTTTCCCTTTATCTTGTCTTATAGCACAGTGGTCCTCCATTACATTCATATACTATAACTTCTCCAGCCATATCTCAATTGATGGGCACCCCATTGTCCAAAATATGTTACTTGAATTTTACGTTAATCACCTCCAATTCATAGAGTTCAATGGCATGGCTAGTCTTCACTTGTCTGTAATTTTTTTTTTTTTGCTTCACTTTGCAGAACCTAGACCAGGGGTGGGGAGCCTGTGTCCTCGAAGCCAACGTTCTAAAAACATTTAAGTGGTTTGAGCTACAATTTGTGATTTTTCTTATCATGGCAGTAATGATTTTTGTCCCATGGGCTCAGCTCTTCCTAAAGATTGGGGAGAGGTTCCTGCTTCACTTTTCTCAATTTGTCATTTGAATCAATGAAGCAACTGGTTTATTATTGATTTTAAATTTGTAAATTTATTTCAATAAAACAACAAATTTCTTCCTTTTTCCCCAGTAAAATCAATTCAGTCATTTAAAAAAAATGGCTTTCTCTGCTTTTTTGGGCAACTCTTTCAGAATGGGTCTTCTGAACACTCTGAATCCTATTGAACAAGAATGAGACATTTTTCACACTTTTCAAATTCAAGAATATCCTTGATAAAGTAAAACCGAACTCATTACCAGCCTTTGTAAGAAAAAATGTCTTCCATATTGGCCATGCTCAAAATGACACGTTACTTGTTGCAATTAAAATTAATCACCTCCATTGGAAAACTACATTCACAAGGTCAATCTTCAGTTGTCTGTTTTTGGGTTTCACTTTGCAAAGTCTAGACCTAAAGGTTCCCAAAACACTTAAGAGGGTCGAGATTCCTTTTGTTATTTGTGTTATCTTGGCAAGAGTGATCCTTGTGCTGTGGGCTGAGGGGATGGACCTCCAGTTGTGGGGAGGAGAGGAGGTGGAAAGGACCATACTTCACTTTTTTTCAGTCCTTAATTTGAACCAATGATTTATTTTTGATTAAAAATGAAAAATGTATTGATTCTCTTTTGTGCTTTTCCTGAGAACCCCTATCACCATAAAACTCATTTAGGTGCGGTGTTTTTCTTGGTTGCTTATTTTTTCCAACCTACTTCCCGACTCCAGACTCATTAGGTCTGAGTTCCATGGTACTTCTGGTGAGATAGTCTAGGGTGGTCCTGATACTGCTTTCTTAGGGTATTGAATGCTATGTTATTCCAATTATCTCAGGAACAGGTTGGAGACCTACAGGCTATTAGTGCTTTCAGAAGGGTCTGATTCAGGGCAAAGTGTGATTGCTGCTCCCTTGGTCTGGGCTCTGCAAGTTCTTGTCCAGGGTTTGGGTCAAATTAAACTGATGCTAGACTCATTCCCATCAGCCAGTTGGAAAGCACTGTTCAGAGTGACAGTATTGTGGGCTCTCCTTTGATCTTTGGTTATTGCCCTTTCTTCTTACTTCCCTTCCTTTTACCCTCCCTTCTTCCTTCCCTTCTTTTTTGGTAGGCAGCCCTTTTTGTGTGAACACTTAATTCCAGCTCAGCCCCTCCTGAGTCATGGGGCTTCATAGCTAATTAAATTTATCATTATTACATACTATCCATCTCTCAGTCACATATGACTAGAAAAAGGCTTCCAAGTTCCAAGGTTTAAAGTGGACCCAGGCAGGGTATATCTGTTCATACTCTGTAGGTACCAGGAAGGGCAAATCTGAGTATGCTCCCAAGAACTGGTCTGTCATTGGTCAGTCCCCTCATATCACACACACACACACACACACACACACAAACACACACACAAATACACAAATAGAGATTTGGAGAGTTGCAACATACAAGATATGCCTTTGTAGAAGCTGATACCCCAGGGTGATCTAACAGAAACCTCAAAGTAGTCTCAAGACACTACTTCATTCACTGACCCTTGTGAATGAAACTCAGAGATAGTTTTATAACTGGCCTTTCTTGTTTTCCAAAGTAAGTCTCATAACAAACAGCTTTGCTAAGACTGTCATTTGTTCTTTTTCATTTTGTGAATTTAGGACCTAAGTGGAGATGTAGACAGGCTTTGGACTAGGACCATTTCTTCCCAAATGACATTTTAAAACTTGTCTTCTGTATACAAAGACCCCAGTTTCCCCTGAGGCTAGTTGTTATATAACGATTATGGAGTCATTAGAGTACCTTTAAATTATTTAGCTTTGGTGATTGAAACAAAGGAACTTAAATGAGATTTACTTGGCAATAGTAACCTTTAACACAATAAATGGTTAAGATGAATGAAAAAGAGCTCTTTAATGTGTAGCCACAGAGAAATTCCCAATACAGAGAACCACTGAAATGTGTGTTATCTTGTTATGGTCTTTGTAGTTTACAATATTTCACACTGAGCAGAGTAGATAGAGAATCCGTGTGGTTTCTGTATTTACAGCCAGAAACAAATCTAGTCCTTAAAGGTTCTAGCTCATTTGATCTGGAAGGGATAATTCTCAGGATTCTAAAATGGCACCAAAATGAGCACAGTTAGAACATGCTAATTTCTCATTTTATGAACAAATTCTAAGTACTTTCATCTCCCTTATTCATCATATTCACGTGATTCCTTAGAACACTGCTTTTAACTGACCCGTCCTGCAGGCCAAACAGACGTGGGTGACTGAAACCGGAGAGTGCCGGGGGAGCAGGGCTCGAGGAAGGTCTAAGAGACCTGGGAACAGGATCACGAAGAGGAAGGAGACTAAAGCATAGTTGGTGTCAAGCAGTCTCTCTTTATTGCACCAGGGGAGGGTTTATATAAGCAATTACTACAAAGTCATATCCTGGGGGTGGAGTTTTTCATCTCATTGGTGCGAGCCCCTCCAGACCAAACCAAAAAAGGGCACGATTCCCTATCCCGGGTCGTATCCCCTTCTGGTTGGTTGGTGGCTGCTTAGTCTCAGACCAGGAAGTCTTTCTAGCGCTGAGCTGGCAGAGCCACGTCAGCAGGTCAGGACTTCCTAGTACTCTCTTCCCCCCAGGAAGGGCATTGGTCCATTGTGCCCCTGACAACTAAGAAGAAGGAGAAGATAGTAGCTGACAATTCAGTCTCCAGTCTCCGGCATGTCCCCCGTTTTTATTTAAAAAGGGGAGGTGGCTGGCCTGTCTTAGGCTATGTGGCCTGACTCCATGCCTGGTACCGAAAGTGGGCAGGGCCCCTGTCTTAGGCTATGTGGGTGGCCCCCACCTCCAGCATTTCGGGTAGGTGGACCCACAATAATCCCGTCATTGGGTACCTCTGCAGCCAATGGCATGATTATCCAGGTCATGGGGCCACAATATTCCCGTCATTGGCACAGTCCACAGCTTCTCTGTCGGGAGCATAGTGGAGGAGACTCATAGAAATCAGAGTAAGGGTAAAGTATCAATAACACACGCAAAGGATAATGGGAGCTAGGATGCTCAAGGATGGGGAAAGCAGGGGAGGGGTTGGTGGGCTGTTCAGCAAGGGGAGTAGAGTCTCTTCTTCCACCTCCGGTACCAGGGTTCTTTAAGGAGATCTTCGGTAAACTGAAGCCGGTTATCTGGGGGCTCAGGGGCGTCATGTTCCTGCAGCCTGCTGTAAAATATATGTCTCTTCCGGTCAATAGCTGAATCTACCTGAGATTTAACAAAGGTGGTTTGTTTGTTAAAGGCCCAAGGGCCGAAAGAAATGAGTAGGAGAAGGCTTAGGAGTGGTCCAAGAAGGCTAGGAAGGAGTGTAGAAAGCCATGGGGAGGTGGAGAACCAATTCTTATACCAGGATTCTTGTTGTTCCCTCTCTTTTTTCCTTTTTTCTAAGCTCTCTCTCTGACCTTACTCAAGCTGTTTTCCACAAGTCCTAGCCTATCTGAGTAAAAGCAGCACTCTTCCTTCAGGGCTGCGCACAGACCTCCTTGTTGTAAGAAGAGGAGGTCCAAACCTCTTCTGTTTTGTAATACAACTTCCGCCAGAGATGCTACTGAGTCTTTGAGGTGCTGTAATCCTGTCTGTAATTCCTCTAAATCTTTGTCTATAGCTGCACTAAGTTGTGATATCTGTCTCTCATTTTGAACGAGGGCGGCAATACCGGTACCCGTCCCTGCAGCTCCTAGACCTAAAAGGACGGTTAACGTTAGTGCAGCCAGTGGTTCTCTTTTTGCCCTATGGGCGCTTTCTCTCCCTCGTTGCCAGATATTTAGGAAGTCATCATTTGGGTAAAAAGTGACATGAGGGAACAAAACTACCAATACACAGTAATCACGGGAGCTGATGAACTTGGAGATAACTAGAAAGGTGGTAAGGCCGGAGGAACAGGCAAAATAGGAGCCAGTAGGTGCGGAAGCATAAGTATGGTTATCAGAGACGATTACAGTTTGATTGCATATAGCTTCAAGCTGAAAAGGAGGGAGCATATCGGGGCCCAGAATGCAGGTGCCAATGCCAGTAATTAAGCTAAGTGTCAGGCCTTGTTTTTTGTCGGTACCCCATCTAAGTTGTGAGATCTCTGATGTATAGTTGGGTGCACCGAACTGAGCCATGCCTTCATAAAAGGGGGGGGCGGAGGAGTAGCAGACCCAGCATCCTTCAATGAATGATACGTTTAGGGTGTGTAGGGTTTGTATGGAGGCATTAACTAGACTTAGAATCATGGAGGTAGGTGGTGATGGTCCGTGGAGTATAGTAGGGCGAAAAAGAGTGGTGTTAGAGAGAGGGGGGATTGCAGTAGAGGGATGGGGTTTATTTTTCAACGCTGAGTTGTGAAGCGAATAGTTGGGTCTCATTTCTCTATTCGGGCCTACGGCTACGGGAGGAGAAACAATAGGAGAAGTCTTCAGAAGTTTGAGGGAGAAGGTGAGGCCCCAGTCAGGGCCAGTTTTGTACAACCTCAGTCCCCAAGAGACACCTTTTGCCCAATCAGAATATTTTTTGCCAGGTTCAGTAAAGTCAATCTTGAGTGGGTTGCACCAAGTGGAACATTCATGCAAGGGGGAGAGGCCCAACTCATAGGGGTCCTGGTGTGTATAGTCTGCTGTAACAGTTATCAGGTCCCAGGAGGAACTGGGAGACCAGTAAGTATCCCCTGATGTTTCACATCCCCATGATTTACAGAAATAATCAGTGGAGGAACCACACCAATCAGACAAGCTTCGGGATCGGTGTTTTGGGCCAGGGCAGACGTATAGTGGATGTTGTCTTAAAAGGCTTCTGCGAAAACGCGATGAACAGCCTCCTAAATCAGATTTTCTGGTCTGCCAAGTCTCATAAGGATCTCTGTTAGGGGCACTAGGGCTAAAATACTCAGCAAGGTCCCACCCTTCCTGACCTTGCGTCATTCTGCAGAGATCCGGGCTTAAAGTAGGCCAAGGAATGTCATGGGTGATTTGTGACTTACTCCAAACCACATCTCCCCACGAATTCTGAACTATCCAGGTATAGTTAAAAAGTTGATATTGGGAGGAGAATGCAGGGGAGATCAACAGGGGGAGGATAAAGTGGGCGAGTCTCATGGTGGGTGTCTCCCGTGGAGAGGGGAATACGTTGCCACGCGTTCCTCTTCGCGGTATCTGTTGCGAGCACCTGAAAAAGAGCAGAGGGATTCTTTCTCAGGGTTTTTCCCTGGGCTGGTTGATAATTTTAACCAGGCGTTCAGGCAACCATCTGGCATTTTGTGCACTAAGGTCATAAATGCATGCATGCCCTTTGCCCCAGATTAGGACAGGATCAGGACCGTGCCATTGATTTGTAAGTGGGTCCTTCCATTTTACTTGGGCATAATTATTGGCTGTAGAAGGATGCCAGAGGCGATCTGCTGGTGACTTACCGCTCTTGTCTAATGTTAAAAAATTTAGTACAAACAGAGCATGATTTAAAAGGGTTCTGTGGTTATTGGCCCGTAAATAAAGTTTCTCAGATCCTGATTGTAGTTTTGACAACATTCTCTTCAGGGTTTGATGGGCACGTTCAACTATCCCTTGCCCCTGAGGGTTATATGGGATACCAGTAATGTGCTTAATGTGTAGGTAAGCACAAAACTGCTTGAAGGATAGGCTGGTATAGCCTGGTCCATTGTCAGTTTTTAGAACTTTTGGTCTAGGGCCAATTGTCAAGGAGGCCATAATGTGATTAATGACATGTTTGGTGGCCTCCCCTGTTTGTAGGGTGGCAATGAGAAAGCCACTGAAGGTATCAATAGAAACATGGATGTATTTTAGTTTACCAAAGGGTGTGAAATGTGTGACATCCATTTGCCATAATTCTCCAGGGATCAGGCCTCGGGGATTAACTCCAAGGTGTGGTTCAGGAAGGTGAACGAGACATCCAGGACACTGTTTCACAATTTGTCTAGCTTGTTCTCTGGTGATTTTATAAAGTTGGGCTAGGCTGTGTGCATTAAGGTGATGTAATTCATGGGCTTTAGTGGCAGCCTCAAAAGGAGTGGATCGCAGCATTGTGGAAAACAAGGCATATTTAGTGGCTGCATCTACAGTGCTATTTCCTTCAGCTAGAGGGCCAGGAAGGTCAGAATGCGCCCTAATGTGGCAAATGAAGAAAGGATGGCTTCTATTTCGTATCAGTTTTTGGATTTCAAAGAACATTGAGAAGGCATTAGTAGAAGGCTTAATATAGGGGACAGTCTCAAGTTCAGGAACCGAATTGGCTATGTAAGCGCTGTCAGTGTATATGTTCATTGGGTCAGAGATGTGTTCAAAAACCCAAAGTATGGCCGCAAGCTCTACCAATTGTGCAGATTTATAAGGAGTGTGAAAAGACGTTACTACAGAGTCTACAGATATAGCGGCAGTGCCTGAGGATGAGCCATCATTTAACATCAATGGAAAAGCTTCAAAATAGGTTCTGTTCTTCTATCCTAATAATTAAATGTTCAAGTTTTGATGAACACAAATATTTAAATTTATTGTAGACATGATGAATAAGCTTTTATTTAAAAAATCAAATTGCTTTAATTTCATGTAAAAATATGGTGCTGAAACCTCCCACTCTAATCTAACAAACTTTTATCAAGCACCTGTTTTTTTGTAGTGGGGAAGCAAGGACAAAAGTGAATAATTTCTGTCATCAAGGAATTGCCATTAACCTAGGTTTTGGAAGGAGATAACAACACATACACAGATAGGCCTAAGCATTATTATTTTTCAAGGACTAACTTTCTTTTCCAACATCAAAGAAGGTTCATTTCCAGATTTGGAAGAAAAAGCCAAAGTATAGACTGAATAAATCAGTCAACCAAATTGACTGATCTGAATTTATGTCCACATGGGCTGGATGAAATAAAGGACTCTGTAATAGATATATGCCTGTAGATAAAACTTATTATTTTGTCTGAATAAAAGACAGAGGGATTCTCTGTTGCTCACTTTGGAAAGGCTCCGAAAATGTATAAGTCCAAAAAAAGCAATAAAAAAAATCCTGGTGCTTCAGACCAGTACAATGAGAGAAGGAAACAGGGATAAAGAAGCCCTGAGTCTGAGTCACTTTCTAGTTTTAAACTGGTTAGACTGACAACAGAGATAGTTGTAGCCTCAGACAGCACACAATCTTAATGCCGATTTGGGCATTATGTGCTTAGAGATTATAATTGAACCCATGACAGCCGATGAAATCACCAAGGGACAGAGTATAGAACAAGAAGCAAGAAGGATCCAGGATAAATTCCCAGGGGAAAAGAACACCTAATGAGCAGCAAGAAGAGGTGAATCAGGAAGAGAAACAGAGCCTGAGGGGTAGGTTGCCACTGTCCCAAGTTACAGAGATACCTGTTAGAAGGAGTTTTGAGAAAAGACCATTGGATTTTGCAATCAAGAAATCCTTGGGAATGTTAGAAATAAGGAGTGGTGAGACTGGAAAATTGAAAAATCCATACTATGAGGATTGCCATTAAACAGTTAACCATAGTCCTGAGAGAAGGGCTCTAGTGAGAGCCCTACTTGCCTTAATTACAAGTTACAATGGGACTTGTAAGGATTTTAGGGTTTTTCTGAGGACTGCTGTTTTTCCATCCCCCAGGGTGATAACGATGTTATGGAAGATTAGCACAGCTCTTGGGCTGGATTCATTGTAGAGACACTAGCATGATTTTATAATGTCACTTCTGCCTATCACTTAGTTGAAATTCTCAATATGAAAGGCTATAAGTGACCTAGTTCAGATAGAGATGCTAGGTAATAGCATTCAGGATTTTACCACTTTCCAATTGGAAAAATTACATAAGTACTCCATGGGATATGAATCATCCCAAGTATGGCATCAGCCAGCACTACATTATTCTGATGGCTCATTGTTGCAAGGGGTTGACTCCCAAAATATCAGAATTTGAGAGCTGGAAGGGACTTGAGTAGCCATCTAGTTCACTGTGTACTTTGAATGATTCCATGCTATGATATCAGATAATGATGAGTAATCATTCATCCCATGATTGAAGAAGAGGATATTAAGGGCAGACTCTGACTCAGGCTGGTTTGATGGTTCAGACCCAGGACTGAAATGAAATGAAATACTTGTAGACCATCTAACACTTTTAATAAAAAAAAAAGTTTGCTTAGCAAGAGGATACTAAGCAAATATTCCACTGGTTCAGATAGATGTAGAGCTCCTTGTCTTCATCCAGACACATAGGGTCAGAAGAGTAGAGGGCCATCTGTGAAGGGTGCAAGCCACTAACTCCTCGTATTTATGCCAGTCTAATGGCTGGGGCCCGAGTAGATGTAACTCTTACAGCAGAGTTCCTGGGACAGTCTTTGTCTCTTTTGGAGAGCTCCGGGCCTAGAGTCAGGAAGATCTGAGTCCAAATCTGGTCTCAGACACTTACTGTGTGATCTTGGGCAAGTCACTTATGGGGCAAATCACTCCAGTATCTTTGCCATGGACAGGATGGTCCATCGAATCACAAAGAGTCTGATGTGACTTGAACAATAACAAAAACAATTGTTGGGAAGTCAGTCTTGATAACAAGCTTACATTTGCCCCTTTGCATCTTCTGCCTATGGCTTTTGGTTCTGCTCTCTGAGGTCAAGCACAGCAAGGCTAATCTACCCTCTGCATGTCAACCTTTCAAATATTTGCCCTTATGTCTTTTACTGAGTTTTCTCTTCTCCAGGCTAAATGTGCTCATCTCCTTAAACCAATTTTCATGCCTTTCCCTGTCCTGGCTGCCCTTGTGGTAGTCTCCAAATTATTAATGGATCTTATAAAATGTAGGGTCAAGAAATTAACACAATACTCTAGGTTTTCAAAGACTGTAGACCAGCAGGGGACATGCTTTGATAGGTCTTACCATAATTAAAAAGCTTTTGGTATGTGTGAGCCTTTTGATGGAATTCATACCAGTCTCTTGAAGGCCAGCCATGCAAAATTCAGAGAGGTTCAAAGCCTAGTGATGGCTAGCTACAGGGTCAAGAATTTTTCAGCCCCAGTAGCTTTCTCAGATTTTGTGCTGAGTTATAAAGAGGTTGCAGTCAATATCAGCGAAAATGGCACTGAAATCACAGACCTCTGAAGACCTGAGATTTAGAAGTGTTATATTTGCCTTTCTGGTACCATGATCCATCCATGGATTTCATGATCCTTCAGAGAGAAAATATTAATGTAAATAAACCTTTACAAAGCTCCTCAAGGAAATTCTATAAGCTGAGGGAAGTCCATAGTGAAGAGGCATAAGTAACTTCTTCATTCTCAAAATTTATCCAGTCATGCCTCTCCCCATTGTCACTGGTAAAGTTTAAAATTACATGTGCAGAAAGTATCATTGCTGCCTTTTCAAATTGTATTTCTATGCCATGAATTTGTCCATTAGGAGATTTTTCACAGAATGTCTTGGGAAGCTGGCAGTAGCTTTAGAAGGGGCTTCCAATTCCTACAGGCCACTCACTGTCACAGTATCAGTGTGTTCAAATTCTCATTACTGTCAAAGGATCTCCTAACATTCTTCCAAGTTCCACAGATAATTAATTTGCTCTCTACTGTGGCAGATCTCACCATGTTAACTCATCCAGCTGTCAATGAAAAGAAAAAATAGCCACCGTCTCTGACACTTCAAATAGGCCCTCTCTTGTACTTCTCTCATCACTAGAATCCGTTAGGTAGCACATGATTTATCTTCAGTTTTATGGAGTCCAGATTCATCTCTGAAGAGGGGTTTCAACAATGAAATACATTTGGCCTCAAAAGTATTTTAGTATCTAAAGCTAAATAACCAAAAAAGAAGCTTTAGGTTTTCTATGTCACTGTCACTGTAGTAAAATAATTTTACTCTCTTATACACCATATCTAATTAGGAAGCAAATAAACACACTGAAAACTTGGCTTCTGTCTTACCTTGACAGGTACCTTATTTTTAAGTGGGAAAGTGGATAGAACCCTGAGCCTAGAGTCAGAAAGACCTGAATTCAAATCCAGCCTCAAGCTGTGATCTTGGGCAAGTCATTTAACCTCTGTTTGTTTCTGTTTCCTTATCTATAAAAGGGGAATAGTAATAGTACCTACCTCCCAGGTTGTTTTGAGGGTCAAAAGAGATAAGAATTATAACTAGCTTAGAACACTTGCCTGTCACACAGTAGGCATTATATAAATGGTAGCTGTCATTATGATGATTGTCATAAAACTGAACAGATCCACCCAATTCCAAGAAGGGATTCTTAGGTACGAGATGAACTAGGTGACTTCTTTGGTTTCCACAACTCTGAGATTCTAAGGTTTTTCTCTTATTTTGATAAGGAAGCTAGGGATAGGATTGGACTTACGATGTTTTTGGTATAGTGAATTACCAGAAAAGAAAACTCCATTTCCCAATGCATGTCACTACCTTCTCTATAATCTATAGTCTGAGAAAGTTGACATTAAATGGGTTTCACAGGGTCACAGCAGCCCAAGGTACACAACGTGTGTGAGAGGCAGGTTGGAACCAAGACTTCCTAACTCTAAGCCCTACTCTGTCTGCCACATAACACTGCCTCTTTGTGGTAAAGAAAGAAATAAATAGAACTCAAGGTATTAATGGTAGTTGTCTGTGTACTCCAGACTTAAATAAAAACATGGTGGTGAATCATCGCCATCACATGGTGGTGAAAGCACATATACAACCACCTGGAAGCTCTCCTTAATTTTTAATGTTGATAAAATGTTGAAAGTTTGCTTTTCCTAGGAGTTCAGTTACCATTTGATTACTGTGATGTTTTCTTGGGATGCCCGTTGGAGGTAGACAAAAACACTGCCTCATCTCCCTTCTCCCAAATTCTAATAGCAGTAGATGACTGGAAGAAATTTCAGCACCTCCTGCTCTATGAACGTGACATGACACATATCTCTACCCCCCTACAACATAGATTTTTTTAACATGTGAATTATTTATTCAAGCGATTTATCTTTACTTTTGAAAAGATTTCTATTTCATGGCCCAAAAGACAGTGTAAAGATGATAGAACACATAATGACCTAAAGGCAACTTTGTAAATGTATGCTAGATATAGTTATTTGTTTAAAAACATATTAAATAGCCACATTATACCTTCCTGAACTTATTAAAATTGTGTCTGTCTGGTAACACAGGAAAGTTTTGGTGACTATCCTAAGACTAATGGAGTTTATTTTTATCAAATCACCTATGGAAGACAATGTTGAGTTCCCTCCTCACAAGAATGATATCAATAATTCTAAACTGCAATCGCTTTCAATATAATACCAACTCTGATGTCAATGTCACAAGGGCAAATGGAGAGGGAGATAGCATCAAGGTGACTATGTGAGAAAATTCTCACCATTTGTAACGTCAATTTAATAACCAACAATTACTCTGTTCCAATTCAGAAATTCACAGTGAGTTTTTCAGGTTATGATGAATTACTTGAGAATGGAGAAGGAATTATGTAAAATGACTGGAGACAGTAAATCCCCAATATGGATTCCTATTGAACATATAGTGTTGGTCACTTTCTATAAGTAGACATATATTTGAAAAAAAACAATCAGGGTGTCCTGAACCTAAATGTTGGGTGCCATAACTTCATAGTTGTCAGAGAATCAATATTAATAGAAATGAATTATGTCTTTAAAAATGGTGTATCATATAGTATGGTTGGTCATCACAGCATCCAGCTTTTAGATGTTTTTTTCCCAGAGAACTTGAAAGGATTTGTGATTGGATTAATGGTGGATACTTCCTTCAGCGATACCTATCACTGATGATCTACACCTTCTTATCCTCTTTGACTTTGTCTATGACTTGCAACAAAGCCTCCACAGGTGTGTCATCCAACATGTTAGGTGATTCCCTCTGGATCTTTTGTTGTTTGTCCTTTGTTTTGGAACAGAATCAATGACATCTTAGGTAATGTCTTGATTTGCCTGTGAATTGGAGTTAAGTGAGGCAAAGTTGTGTGAAGTCCTCAGCCTCGTTCTCTCTTCCAGAGTCATCAAAATCCAGTAGCAGGAGAAAAGTCAAGATGACTTGTGATGGTCCATCCAAGGTGGATGATGTTGACATCTTAGATGTCTGAGCTTGGTCAACACACCACGGAGTCTGCTTCTGTCACCTTCATGGCTATTGGAACAAATTGTTCTCATCCTCCCACTCTGCTGGGAGTTTTCACATGCTTGGGGTAGACATCCTCCTGAATCACCAACAGATTTGAGACCTTTCAGGTACCCTCAACCTAGTTTAGCCTATCTGCAGAGATAGCTTTGCCTGAGTGTGGATGCTGCACATGCTACAGCTTCTCGAAGCCACAGGTGAGAGCTGAGGGGCAGATGAATGCCAAAGGTGAATTAGGTTTGGGAAGCTTTCACAGAAGAGGTGCTAGTCCTCCCTAGAAACCCCATCCACCCCTCTGGGTCTTTCTACCCATTGCTTCTTCCTTCCTTCTGCTACATGACTGGCCCAATTTTCCAGTCATATATTTCTTGTATGATATATTTTATGCTGCTTCTGAAAAGAAAGTTATTAGTAATAGACTCCAATGTATTTTCTTCCACTTTGATCTCTTCCTTGGTATTCAGAAGATTTTTGGTTCCTTGAGAAAGTGGTAGTTCATGAGACATAGCCATCCATGTAGCATCACTGGGTGAATATTAGGATGTAAAAGATCGATATTTGTTATGGGGAAAGCTTGGCGTCATACCAAGTGCTGCACAATTTTTAGAATGCTCTCCATTCTGTCCTTTTCTGTTTATTTCTGGATCCAGGGCATAGTCCATCTGCAATATCTGCCCAAGATATGTCAGTTGATGGATCAACTCTATGGGATGTCCATCCAACCATATATTAGGAGTCATAGACAATGTACTTTCTGCATTCATTACTTTTTTTCCTGTTTGGATTTCTAGGCCCAGCAATTTTGAGTGATTCTGTCTCACTTAGGAGTGAGGCTCTGTAATGTTCTGGCACTTGATGAATGCAGCCTTGCATCATCCGCAAACAGGAGCATTGATGGACCTCCACTCCATCTCGATCTAGGTGCTGCCGAGGAGATGAGCAACCACATCCCAGAGTTGGCAGACATGCTCTGTGGATTCTGACAATTATCAGCATTCATTCATAATAGGTGCTTCGGAAAACTAATTTGATTTTGTTACATTATAAGATATTCCCCCCCAATAATACTTATCATTCCTCTTTTACCCTATTGGCTGCATCATTACAGAAGAACAAACCCAGATGAATCCAGTGGCAGGAGGTATTTTTTTGTAATATTGTAGTCATGTAAAGGTTTACATTGGCCAAGATAAGTGAGATTTTTGTTCAGTTGCAACTTCTAGGATGTGGAGGCTTCTAAAAGGAAACAAGGACAGGACCCATTTATTCTGTAGGACCACTCCTTATAGCATGGAGAAGGAAGTGTTACATCAAATGTCTTTGGAGTATTCTAGCAGTAGCCCCTATAGCATTGTGTGTGTGGGGGGGCAGTTTTGCAAAATAAAAGTCCATACTTTATTTTAAAATGGCATTTTAAAGACAGATAATTTATTTATATTAATATTGATTCTCTCACACTTCTGAAGTGTGGACATCTTAATTTTTTAATATTAATTTTATTTATTTTCAGTGTTTTATAATCACTACCATATAACTTAGATTTTTTTCCCCTACCTCACCATTACCTCCTCCCTTCCTCCTCAAGATGGCATACAATTTTGTATAGGTTCTACACATACATTCCTATTAAATACATTTTCACTATAGTCATGCTGTGTAGAAGAATTATAACGAATGGGAGAAATCATATAACAAACCAAAATGTAATACACATGCAAAAAATATGATCTGCTATATTCTGTGATTGAATTCCATAGTTGTTTCTCTGGATGTTGAAGGCATTTTGCCTTCAAAAGACCATTGGAAATTTTTTTAAGTCCTTGTATTGCTATGAAGATCCAAGTCTACCAGAAAAAAGCTCTCACACACTGTGGTCATTGCTGTGTACAAAGTTCTTCTGGTTCTACTCCTTTCACTCAGCATTAGATCACATAAGTCTTTCCAGGCCTCTCTGAAGTCTTCCTGTTCATCATTTCTTATAGCGCAATAGTATTCCATTGCATTCATATACCATAATTTATTCAGCCATTCCCCAATTCATAGGCATCCCCTTGATTTCCAGTTTTTGGTCACCACAAAGAGTGCTGCTATAAATATTTTTGTACATATGGGACTCTTTCCTATTTTTATGATCTCTTGGGGATACAGTCCTAGAAGTGACATTGCTGGGTCAAAGGGTATGCATATTTTTGCAATCTTTTGGACATAGTTCCAAATTGCTCTGGAGAATGGTGAATCAGCTCACAGCTCCACCAACAATGTATTAGTGTTCCTACTCTCCCACATCCTCTCCAATATTTACTATCTTCCTGTTCTGTCACATTAGCCAATCTGATAGTTGTGATCTGGTATCTCAGAGTTGTTTTGATTTGCATCTCTCTAATCAATAGTGATTTAGAGCATTTTTTCATATGACTATAGATATCTTTAATTTCTTCCACTGAAAACTGCCTCTTCATATCCTTTGACCATTTATCAATTGGAGAAGACACTTTAATTTTTTAAAAAAAATTCTATTGATACTTTTGTTTGTTTTTTAAATATCACTAGAATTTCCCTCAACATTCCTCTGCCCCTCCAGAGAGCCAACAAATAATATTTTAAAGAAAAAAATGAGTAATGCATCGAAAAAAATATGAGAATATACCTACTGTACCATGCTCATTGATCTCCACCTCTGCAAATGAGTGGAGTGGAGGCATTTTTTCATATCTCTTATTTAGGGGCACTTTTTTCTTTGTAATTTTGCATCATTAGATTTTTTTCCTTCCAAAACTAAAGTCCACTTTAATGCAGTGGGAAATCAGGACCTTATGTAAAATGCTGCATCTAAATACATTTCATAGTCTTGTTCTATAAGTTCTTTTAAAAAAATATTCCGAACTTAAGAAATAAAATGAACATTTCCATAACAAAATGGAAGGAGAAAAAAGCAGAGGATTCAGCCTGAAATTATAGATCTACTATGTGCAATTTGTTATTTCTTTCAAATATACAGTAGTTATTGTGGAACGTTTTTCCCCTTCCCCCCTCCTGCAAACTTCAAGTTGGCTGCCAATAGACACAAATTTGTGTGTGTCTGTGTGTATGTGTGTGTGAGAGTGAGTGGGGGGGAGAGAGAGAGAGAGAGAGAGAGAGAGAGAGAGAGAGAGAGAGAGAGAGAGAGAGAGAGAGAGAGAGAGAGAGAAAGAAAGAAAGAAAGAAAGAAAGAAAGAAAGAAAGAAAGAAAGAAAGAAAGAAAGAAAGAAAGAAAGAAAGAGATAATGTTCTTTTTCTAGATGCAAGTAGTATCTTCGTTCATAGGCTCTGCGATTTATTTGGGTATTTCTACCCAAGTCAGAATGACTTGGTTTCTCAGTTGTTCTTAAAACAATACTGCTGTTATTGTATACAGTGTTCTCTTGATTCCACTCATTTTACTCTTCGTTATTTCATGGAAGTCTCTCCATGCTTTCATCATTCACTTTTCATTGTTTTATGATTGTTCTTTCCATTTATATTGTTGTAGTTATTACATATATTATTTTATGACTGCTTAATTTACTCTGCATTACTTCCGGTAAACCTTTCTGGGCTTCTCTGTATTCATCAGATTCTTAGTTTTGTACAGCACCATCATATTCCATTGTATTCCTAGACCACAGTTTGTTTAGTCATTTCCTAGTCAATGGAATTCATGCAATATTAATGAAAAATATTGCGTCACTCTTGCATAACTATGGAAAGTTGAATACTTGCTCATCCAAAAGGAAGAAGATAGATGCTCCCATAGCACAAAATAAACAAGTAACCAATTTATACATTTGGAACAAGAAAATATGACTTTACCAAGCCACAAGAAGGATTCCCGATAGAGGTGTAACTGAGAGTGATTTACCTTGGAAGGGCCTATAAAATGACTAGATCGAAAAATGGTAATGATAGCCAACATTTATGTAGTGTTTTTAAGGTCTGTAATGTGATTTACAAATATTATCTTATTTTGATTTTCACAAAGGAGGAAACTGAGGCAAAAAGGTGCTCAGAGTTAAACAGCTAGTGTCTGAGGCAATATTTGAACTCAAGTCGGGAAGACTCAAGGTTCAACTCTGTCTGCTGTGTACCTAGTTGCCTCACAAGTATGGCATCGAAGGGCCCTCCATGGACAAAATTCATAGGAGCTCAGCCAATATGATGACAAAAAAGAATCTGAAAGATACACTTATGGTAATTGAAGAATTTGTGGAAGCAATTCAAGATAAGTTCATCACCAGAAATTATATATGGTTATTCTTAAAGAGATTGGGCTTAGCAGGTAATGCCTACTATGCAAAAGAACAGTAAAGACTATGCAACGCATTTCTGAGGGCTGCAAAAATAAATAACCTCCCAAATACCATGCAAGACACAACCTGGTAACTCCAACCATACGTTAGCAACTATCTTTCATAAACTAACATGACAAATCATTAGAGTACAAATACGGTCCCCAAAATGTCCTTGAGAATTTAACAAATAAGCTATATTGGAACCTAACCATTAGCTCAGACAATCACTGAGGCATAACATGGATCCATAAAAAATTACAAGCAGCATTTTAATAGATGTTGTCATGCCAAATACCCACAATCTCCAAGCTACAGGAAACAAAAGCTTTCTAAATGTAGAAAACAATCAAAATCATTTGGTAAGAGGACGAGATCCAAATCTTCCTCTTTGTCATGTCTGCTCCTAGAGATGTCTTGAAGGTGCTTTGAATGAATGTCAAATGCAAATAAAAATGAGGGCCCCTAACCATCCATAAAGATCCCTTTGGGCCGCATACTGATTTGAAAACCATATATTAATATCGTCCATGTTCTACTGTAAAGTGATTGTTGTTTAAGTATTTTGTGTTTCCATTTTAATCAGGTTTGGGTGACAACACCGTGTGTCAGACATCTGTGCTTTAAAGAGCCCTACAGATAAGCTAGCAACCTCATACTTTTATTCAATTATAAAAGGCAGTTATTTTTTCCATTTAGGCAATAGTGGCACATAGAAAGGTGAGCCTCAGAGAGATTAGGTGACTTGCCTGGGGTCACACAATTAGTAAACCTTGGAGGTGGAAGTGAACCTGGATTTCCTTGCCTCCAAGTCAGCCCTTTATCCACCATATTGCCCCATATCTAACAAGATTGAACCATGGATTTCTCCCACTAGCACCCGAGATTTAATAATGAATCCATCATTGGATGTCATTATGATCACATTCTCTTCTGCTGTCATTTATATAAAGCTTTATATATGAGCTTTCTAAGAGAGTTTTCCACAGCACCTTACACCTTTGATCCTCACAGCAAACCTGTGGCATAGTAGCCACAGACATCAATGCCCCTACTTTATAGTTAAGGAAATTGACGATCAGAGGGAAAGTGATTTATCCATCGTCATACAGCTTGTAAATGTCAGAGGTGGAGATTCCAACCCAGGGCTCTCCTGGCTACATGTTCTTTGTTCCTTCCATGTTACCACATTCTTGCTACTCAACACAGCACTTGAAAAATTCTTTTATTTATTTATTTTTAACATTGATTTTAAAACAAATTGAATTCCAAATATCTCCCTCCCTCCAGCCCATTCCCTCACCCACTGAGAATTTGGGCAATATGATTTCAATTATACATGTGAAGTCATGCAAAACATACTTCCATATTAGCCATCAACTATGTGCTTTGCACATAGTAGGTACCCAATAGATGCTTGTTGCTTTGCATGAAACTAGACACAACTCTAACTGACATAGCTGAATTTAGCAGGAATACCTATTAGTTGAATCACCAACATTTTACACATTTTATTGACATAGCACTTTCCATTAAGCAAGCCCACTAAGGTCAGTCAGCTAATTATCAGGCATGCTGCACTTGTCAGCTCTACAATTATCCTTAATTAACTGGAACCTTGATGCAATCAACAGATGTAATCAACAGTAATCATTCTAAACTGTTCTCTGATGACTGCCCTCAAATCAGTTTAACTTCATCTAATTTTTTTAAAAGAAATGAATATTAATATAGGGATCTTGATATTCTTCCAACCATTTCCTTTTTCATATCTATACCTACATCTATCTATATACATGCTTCCCACAGTTATTCTCATTTGTATTAGCTTACTTAGTAGCCTTTGAGTAATCACTGTGAAGAAAATAATAATTTATATTGAGCTTTAAGATTTGCATGGTGCTTTGTATGTTATTAATTTGATCTTCAAGAAAACCTTGTGATGTAGGCGTTGTTATTCCCAATTTATAGAGGGGAAAACTGAGGCTTAGAGAGCCCAGGGTTGCCCAGGTGATAAATGGCTCCCAAGGTGCGAGTTGAGCTCAGGCACTCTTGACTTCAAGGCTTGTACTTCACCACCTGGGCCTTCTAGCTGCCTGTCTTACAAGGCTCTATGGAGGAAGGTGTGATTGGCAAACTTAGGGGCATTCAAAAGAATTTGAGCAGGATGATGAAGGCCCTAGGGATAATGCCATACATTGATGATTAGTTGGAGAGACTGGGGACTTTCAATCTGGGGAAGAGAAAGCTTAAGGGGGCATAATAGCTTTTTACCCCTGCTGTCTTAGCATGCCTTTCGCCACAAAGGACCTGAGTAAAATTTGGGGAGTGTCTTTCACAAAATCTCTCCAATTATGGTCTCTCCCAGGGAGAAGATAGGAGCTTTAGTTTGCCTTACTCCCCTGTGAAAGGGTCCTTAACTCCCTCCAAAGTACTCAACTTAACAAGAGCATTAAAATCTAGAAATATGAAAATTCAGAATTCATACCCAAGCCAACCGAGAGTCAAGAAACTATCCTACTCCTTTTACACAGAGACCCATGTCCTTCTCCTGACCTACAGCATTGTCCCATGTGCCTGCAGGGCATTGTTAAAGGGCTAATCTGGGCTTCCAAGGTAAGTGATGTGCTGAAAATATTGTTCAAAGAAAACTGTTCTTGGTTCTATGGACAGACTAAACAAACACTGATCTGAGAATCCAGAGACT
Organism: Bettongia penicillata ogilbyi; assembly: GCA_023548195.1. Lineage (NCBI taxonomy): Eukaryota > Metazoa > Chordata > Mammalia > Diprotodontia > Potoroidae > Bettongia > Bettongia penicillata. The sequence continues at coordinate 781,770 of JAJHZJ010000634.1, read as the reverse complement.
CCTATGATAACTCAAGAATTAGTATAAACTTGTGCAGGTTTGAGGAAGTTCAGTCTCCTTTGACCTCTTTCCTCCTCTATAAAAATGAGAGGCTTAGACTCAAGATCTCTAAGGTGTCTTGCTAGGTATCTAAAAATACTTAAAATGGGTTATTCTTTAGTTATTGACAACAGAGGTTTAGAGCTTGAGGTCAGGTTGCTGCATTTGGAAAGACCAAGGAAGACTATAGACCCAAGAAATGTGATGGGGTAAAAAATGGCCCAACTTGGTGATGATCTGGGGGTAGGGTGGTTTACAAAGGAGACTGAAGGACCCCAGACTTAACGATATGGATTCCAACAAAATTGTGACCTGGAAATGGCCCGTAGCTCCTGTTTCTTTTATACCACTCTTTCCACACACTGGCTTGGCTAGCACTTTGCTGGCCACAGGCACAGAATACACTTGACCTGTGCAGTGGAATCAGGCTGACTTGCGGAAGATGTCAAGGAAAGATAATGATACGTACCTTAGGCATACTTAATTTGAAGTGTCAGCAGAGCCCATAAGTAGGGCTGTTTGGAAAAGAGCAAGAAATGTAGGGCTGGCAAGAGAGCAAAAGGGCAGGTCTGGGGATTTTAATTCCACTCATCAGTATGCAGGTGACAATGCAAAACTCCTGTAATTTCTAAGTATGTATAAGCAGAAGTGGAGTGATTCATTCCGGAATCTTGAGTGCCATGTATATTTAATGCGCTGAATGATAGAGGGGAGGAGGAGGAGTGAGCAAACCCCAGCTAATGATAGGAAGAAGGGTAATGGAAGAGAGAAGGAAAAATGGGGGAAAGAATACGTAGAGCTTCAGTGGCCCACAGGTCAGTAGTAGAGAGATTGCCAAGGGAAAAAAATATGGAACAAGCTTCTTAAGCACTCTGGCTGTCATTTCCTATCATATAAAATGAATAAAAAACTGGATAAGATGACCTCAGGCTCCTTCTAAATTTGCGATCTTACATTCATTTGTTGGCACAGTAGAACGCTGGGCCTAGAGTCAGGAAATCCTGAGTTCAAATTCTACCTCAGATACTTACTTGCTGTATGACCCTGGGCAGGTCACTTCATCTCTGATTGGGTCTAGTTTTCTCATCTTTGAAAAGGGGCTAGCACCTGCCTATCACTGTTTTGATGAGGACAAAATGAGATATTTGTAAAAAGCACTTTGGAAACTGTAAAAATTCTATATAAATGGTTAGTAGTTAGCTAACTAGAAGTAATAGTAATTATAGTAGTTGGAGTTGGAGTAGTTTCCCAAACCATAGACAGTTCCTAGTTTAATCAAGAAGGCAATACTGAGGCCAGATTGCAGAGAACATGGAAGATTATGTTGATGAAATAGAGGCATTAAGTCCATGCAATCAAGTCTGGATAGAGATGTTGGTGATTTCTTTGTCATAGGGAACTCCCAGATGAGGAAACTCTCTCTACCGATGCAAATTGGCATGTCCTCCATGATTTACTGTCTTAGGGAGTTGCCTAGAGCACTGAGAAGCCAAAGGACCAACCCAGATAGTAAGATAGTACATGTCAGAGGCAAGACTTGAACCCAGGTCTTCCTTGCTCTGAGTGCAGGTTTCTATTCCCCATGCATGTCACATTGTCCAGTTTGTCCCAGAAATTTAACCATGAAATAATAATAATGCTAATTCATTTCTGTAGCACCATAACCATCACAAGTACTATCCTCACAGCGATACTATTAAATTGGTAAGATATTATTATTTCTAATTGACAGATGAGGAGCTGGGGTTCAGGTAGATTAAGCAATTTTCTTTACATTCAACTAGTATAAAATGGTAAATTGGCAAGGCAGATAGAGCTTTGGACTGGGAGCCAGGAGGTCAAGATCCTCCCTCTCTGGTAGATTTCAAAAAAGGCTGCATGACCAACTAGCTGCCAGGCATTCTTGGATTCAAATACCAAGTTACAATTAGGTTGTAATTTGCATCTTGGGATGCAACAATCACATCAATAAAATTCTTAAAGCGTTGTAGCTAGTACTAGGGGCTATCAGCAACATAAGGTGGCAATGCATCTGCCCAAAATGTCAATATTTTCAGCTGAATGGCATGTCCATAACAACTTGAGGTATTACTGTTCTCCTTTAGTGAAAAGTTGTAAGTTGGAAAGGAGAGCTTTGGTATAGTGACCGACCTCCACCCAACAGAAACAAGCAATGTTATGGCTGGAACGATACTTTAACCTTCAATAATAGTATCAAGATTGAAGGTTACTACAAATCCAAATATTTCTGCTTTCTGATTTCAGTCTCTGCCACTACCAATATCCACTTGCCTTGCTTTAAGAGACAGTTGGCATTATGCACATCCTGAGTTTGTAAGGAGACATGTTTTTCGAATGCAATGTGGGAGTAGTGGAATTAAAGATGATTCTTAGCTCCATGGCTGCATTAATTGTTTATTTTACTGCTCTTTTTGACAATTGCAACAGAGGTTTAAAAAGGTTCCCAATTTTAGATGTTTTCCTTGTTGGATTTAAATAATGATTGCAGCCTGGATTTTAATGTGGTCCTTCTCCAGTGATTTTATCATATAAATTAAAACCAGCACAAAGGACGTTGCAGGAGTGGAAAAAAACACATGTGATCATATACACCGGAGGAGAATATAATAGATCAGGATAAGGGATGGAATTCACAATAGCACAGGGCTAGATCTCTCTTTTGTGTGCCTGATTCCTTTTAAAGTTAATGACAGTTAATGGCCTAAATCCCCAACTATCAAGAGAACAATTCACTCGAGTTTATTAAGTTCTTTGAAATAACAAGGCTTTATACTCACATTAAAATAAAGTGAAAATATAATCCAGACTATTAGAAAGAAAATCACAAAGCAGAAGTACCGAGCTTGTCTTAGAGTTTTCTTACATATGTTCTCTTTATTCCTCATTGAATTGAAAATTGATTAGAATTAGAATTAGAAAGGTTGTCGTATTATTAAATTAGAAAGTGGTTTTTGGGTCTCCTATGACATTAAATTATATATATATATATATGTATATATGTGTGTGTATATGTATATATATGTATATATCACCACACATATATGTGTGTATGCTAAGTATGCATACATAAATGTCCTATGATAATATAGAGGTGTGTAGATATAAGTATATACAAACACACATATACATATGTATGGTATATATACACATATGTATGTATGCATGTGTATTCTTTTATCTCCAACTTGACTTTCAGCCAATGGTCCAGTGAATAAAGAAGCTCACCAGTTTAAAACCTCCTTACTGGGTTTTAAGAAGAATTAATGAACCAAAGAACATTCACCAAAAGTTAACAAGAATGTGTTCACTTTTAAGGGTTCCTATGAAATTTACATGGGGAGAACCCAGAATAAGACATACCTAGCAGTTACATAGCACTTTAAGGTATGTATAATACTTTACAAATATTATCTCATTTTATCCTTATAATCAACCTGAGAGGTAGGTACTGTTACTATCTCCATTTTGCAGATGAATAAACTGAGGCAAGTAGTTAAGTGACTTGCCCTGGATTCACACAGCTAGTATGTATCTAAGGCTGGATTTGAAATCAGATTTTCCTGCTTCCATGCCCAGTACTCTAACCATTATGCTACTTCTATCCTAGAGAAGATAAAGCTATAGCTATCTATACCTATATTTATAGACCTACACATTTTACATCTTTATTTTAGGTCTTACAGACTACTTTGGAGCTTTGATCCCTCTTTCCATTTTGGTTGCCTTTGAGGTCATCACCCAAGTATTCCACTAATATGTCTTCCAGTATTCTTTTTTTAAAAATTTTTTTTAAATTTATTTATTTATGTGTTTATTTTCAGTATTCTACAATCACTGCCATATAACTTAGATTTTTTTCCCCTCCCTCCCCCCTTCCTCCCTGAGATGGCATAAATTTTATACAGGTTCTACATATACATTTCCTATTAAATACATTTTCACCATAGTCATGTTGCATAGAAAAATTAAAATTAATGGGAGAAATCATATAATAAACCAAAACATTATACAAAAGAAGATGATGTGCTCCATTCTGTGATTGAATTCCATAGTTCTTTCTCTGGATATGGAAAGTATTTTGCCTTAGAAGACCACTGGGAGTTTTTTAGATCCTTGCATTGCAATGAAGTTCTAAGTCTACCAGAAAAAATCTCACACACTGTGGTCATGCTGTGCACAAAGTTCTCCTGGTTCTGCTCCTTTCACTCAGCATCAGATCATATAAGTCTTTCTAGACCTCTCTGAAGAGGCCTTTCCACGCCTGTTCATCATTTCTTATAGTGCGATAGTATTCCATTACATTCATATACCATAATTTATTCAGCCATTCCCCAGTTGATGGGCATCCCTTTGATTTCCAGTTTTTGGCCACTACAAAGAGTGCTGCTATAAATATTTTTGTACATGTGGGACCCTTTCCTATTTTTTTGACCTTAGGATTACAGTCCTAGAAGTGATATTACTGGGTCAAAGAGTATGCACATTTTTGTAGCCCTTTGGACACAGTTCCAAATTGCCCTCCAGAATGGTTGGATCAGCTCACAGCTCCACCAACAATGAATTAGTGTTTCAACTCTCCCACATCCTCTCCAACATTTATCATCATCCTGTTTTCTCATGTTAGTCAATCTTATAGGTGTGATGTGGTATCTTAGAGTTGTTTTGATTTACATCTCTCTAATCAAAAGTGATTTAGAGCATTTTTATATGACTTTAAGATACCTTTAATTTCTTCCTTTGAAAACTGCCTGTTCATATCCTTTGATCATTTATCATTTGGGGAATGATGTCCTCCAATATTCTTACACGGAGTACCGGAGGGTCAAAATCTCCTACCATTTCTTCTTTTTTCCCCTGCCATTTCTTGATGGAACATTTGACCTATGTGGATGACTCTAGATTCTTGCAGTATATAAACTATCCCCTGGGAGAAAGCTAAGTATATGGGGAAGCTGTATGAACTGTTTGCTGTCACTTGGGTTCACTAAGTAAGTTAGTAGTTTGGACACTTGGAAGAAGTCATTTAGGTTCTGATATGCCTTACTCAATCCAGCAGAGCCCGGATTAGCATCTGATAAGCTATAGGGGCAATTCATTTGCTCTATGCACTGGGGGCTGCTGATGTCCCTTCCAACTCTTAAATGCTACAATTCTGTGAAGCTCCAGAAATAGCTCAGAAAGTACCTGATTGCATAGTAACCACTGGCTTCTTTATTTTCTTTTTGCACAGTCAACTGTGAGATCAAAATGGTCTCCAGCATTTACAATGCTGGATTCTTCTAGCTTCCAAAATCGTCAGGGCTTAGTTTGGCAGGTCCCTACCTTCAAGGAGCTAATAGTCTACTAAGGAGAATACAATATGTACCCAGATAGGGAAATACAAGGTCATTTCACTTCATTTTTAAAATGTTTATTGCTGTCTTGTTTTTACATTATAATTATCTATATTTGCAGTGAATTAGCCCTCCTCTTTCCCTTTACAACTTAAAATAAGCAATTAAAAAAATAGTACTAATAGACACACTTAAGAAGGGATTGAGACAACTTTTTTATTTCTTTCCTTTCAAAACAAGTTTAGTCATTACAATTTAATGGCATTCAATTTTTATTGCTTAAATTATTATTAATTAATTATTATTAAAAATTATTGCGATTCTTTCCTTTTACATTGTTGTAGTCATCGTGCATATTGTTTTCCTGGATCTTTTTTACTTCACTTTGCATCACTTTCATTAAACCTTCCCATGCTTCTCTGTATTCACATTCATTGTTTCTTACTGCAAAGTAACATTCCATTACATTCATGTAGCACAATTGGTCTGTCGTTGAATTGCTTCAATTGTGTTGAGTTCTTTGTGACCCCATTTGGGGTTTTCTTGGCAAAGATACTGGAGTGGTTTGCCATTTCCTTTATAGATGAGGAAACTGAGGCAAACAAGGATAACAGGATCACACAGCTGGTAAGTGACTGAGGCCAGGTTTGAACTCAGGAGGATGAATTTTTCTGACTTCAGCCCTGACAGTATCCACTGTACCACCCAGCTGTCTAGCACAATTTAGGCATCTATTTTGTTTCCAGTTCTGTTCTACCACAAGAAATTCTACTATAAAGATTTGGGCCTGTTACAGAACTTTTCTTTTGTCATTGATCATCCTGAGGTATGTTCCCAGTGATAAGACCTTTGAGTCAAAGGGTGTCAACATTTTACTCACTAACATAAAGTTTAAAAGGTGCAGAGAGCTAGCAACTGTGAACAGGAAAGGCCTGATTAAGAGGTGGCACCTGGGCACCCTTTGAAAGGCAAATAAGGAATGAGAGTGAGACTTGGGATTGATGGTTTATGACTGAAGAACTCTGGCCAGACCTCAGAGGTCAAGGGTTACGAAGAGGTGCTTCCACAATTTACTTGAAGATATTTGTCACCTGCCCAGCAATTCTATCAGTTGTTAAAAGATTATCTGAGTGCAAAAGATCTTCCTTTGTACTGTTTGAGTTTTAAAGGGCTCTATAAAAGGAGGTGAAAAAGACAATATCCTTTGGAAAAATCAGAAACTATATTGTTGAGACTTAGTCATGAGGTGACATTGTCCAGGTGGAGCCAAAAGAAGGTGGGCAAACTGACAAAACTGCACAACAGCCAGGGAATAGTCAGCGTATCAAGTGTGGTGGAATAAAAGCCCTGGGTTCAAATCATAGCTCTTCTACTTGCTACCCTTGTGTTGGTGTGCAAACCAATTCCTTTCTCTCTGTCTCAGTTTCCTCCTCTGTAAAATGAGGGAGCTGGATGAAATGACTTCTGAAGGCTCTTCCATTTCTAAAGCAAGGATTGTATGACCCTTAGGACTAGAGCTAAGTGCTCTCAGACTCTTGTGTTGCAAACAGGCTTCCTTTAGGATGTGGGCTGTAATTAACATATAGATGTAATATTACAATGCATTGGGATAGAAGGGAAAATGTGCATTGTGATATTATAATGATGCATAAACTGTAATTCCTTGGATTCCACCAATACACAAGGAAATGAAAGATACAGTTATCTACTTTGCTGTAAATGTTCAGATAAATTGGCTTATTTCAAATCATGGAACAGCTGCTCTTTCATACAGACTGTTTTATGCAAACTTCTGACAGCTGTAAATTTTTTTTAAAGTACTTAAATTATGATTTCATGGTTCCCCATCAGGAAAAAGTGTCACATGTTTTGTTTATTTATGGCCTGAGTCTGTTTTGTGAGAGCATGATTGGTGGAACTGCATATTAAAAAGGGAAATTGGATTCCGAGCTACTTAAGAAACACAAGCAATTTGCCTTTCAACTAGACATTTAAAAGAGAATCGACAAGAGTAATAGTGATGTAATGCATACATTTGTTAACATAGAAATTTGAAGCCAGAGTAATAAGCCCCAGTCCTTGCTACATAATGACTCCAGAATCAAATAGTTAAGAACAGATGTTCTATAATCTCTATTACCTGTTTCACTGAATTTCAAATTTGCAAGGCTTTTGTGTCTACATCCCTGGACAGCTTCACCTTGCAGTGTCTTGCCCTACTTGTGTTTGATTTTGCCAGGAATATACGTTGAGGGGAAAAAAACAACTATGTGAAAATAGAGACAGTGGTTCTCCTATTGGGACAAATGTCTTGTAAACTTGTCCATCTATGTTGGCAACCCCATGCACTGATATTCATAGTTGTGTTCATTTTTTTTCATTCTTATTAAATACATTTTCACTATAGTCATGCCATGTAGAAGAATTAAATTGAATGGGAGAAGTCATATAAAAAACCAAAACATAATACACACACACAAAAATGATCTGCTACATTCTGTGATTGAATTCGATAGTTCTTTCTCTGGATGTGGAAGGCATTTTGCATTAGAACACCATTGGGAATTTTTTTCAAATCCTTGCATTGCAATGAAGCTCCAAGTCTACCAGAAAAAACTCTCACATACTGTGGTTGTTACTGTGCACAAAGTTTTCCTGGTTCTGCTCCTTTCCCTCAGCATCAGTTCATATAAGTCTTTCCAGCCCTCTGAAGTCTTCCTGTTCATCATTTCTTATAGCACAATAGTATTCCATTACATTCATATACCACAATTTATTCAGCCATTCCCCAATTGATGGACATCCCCTTGATTTCCAGTTTTTGGCCACTACAAAGAGTGCTGCTATAAATATTTTTGTGCATGTGGAACCGTTTCCCATTTTTTGTGATCTCTTGGGGATACAGTCCTAGAAGTAATATTGCTGGATCAAAGGGTATGCATATTTTTGTAGCCCTTTGGGCATAGTTCTAAATTGCTCTGGAGAATGGTTGAATCAGCTCACAGCTCCACCAACAATGTATTAGTGTTCCAATTCTCCCACATCCTCTCCAACATTTACTATCTTCCTCTTCTGTCATGTTTGCCAATCTGATAGCTGTGATGTGGTACCTCAGAGTTGTTTTGATTTGCATCTCTCTAATTAAAAGTGATTTAGACCATTTTTTCCTATGACTAAAGATAGCTTTCATTTCTTCCTCTGAAAATTGCCTGTTCATATCCTTTGACCATTTATCAATTGAGGAATGACTTGTATTTTTGGACATTTGACTCAGTTCTCTATATATTCTAGAAATGAGGCCTTTATCACTGACATTAGCTGTAAAAATTCTTTCCCAGTTTTTTACATCCCTCTGAATTTTGGTTGCATTGGGTTTGGTTGTGCAAGAACAATTCAGGTTAATATAATCAAAATTATCCATCTTGTACTTCATAATGCTTTCAATCTCTTCTTTAGTCAAAAATTCTTCCCTTCTCCATAAATCCTTGCTCCACCAATTTGTCCATAGTATCAATGTTTATACCTAGATCTTGTACCCATTTGGATTTTATTCTTGTGTATGGTGTCAAGCATTGGTCTATACCCAGTTTCTGCCATACTTTTATCCAGTTTTCCCAACAATTTTTGTTGAACAGTGAGTTCTTATCTCAGAAGTTGGAGTCCTTGGGTTTATCAAACAGTAGATTGCTATATTCATTGTCTACTGTTTCTTGAGTACCTAGTATAATTCCCTTGTCTATACTTCTGTTTCTTGGTCAGTACCAAGTGGTTTTGATACTTGCTGCTTTATACACAATTTGAGATCGGGTAGGGCTACGTCACCTTCTCTAGCATTTCTTTTCATTAGTCCCCTTGACCTTCTGGACCTTTTGTTCTTCCAGATGAATTTTGATACTATTTTTCCAGCTCTAGAAAATAATTATCTGATAGTTTAATTGGTATGGCACTAAATAAGTAAATTAATTTAGGAAAAATGTCATTTTTATTATATTGCTTCAGTCTACCCATGAGCAACTGATGTTTTTCCACTTACTTAGATCTGACTTTATTTGTAGGAAAAGTGTCTTGTAGTTGTATTCATATACTCCCTGGGTTTGTTTTGGAAGGTAAAGTCTCAAATATTTTATAGTGTCTACCCTAGCTTTAAATGGGATTTTTCTTTCTATCTCTTGCTGTTGGACTTTGTTACTAATATGTAGAAATGCAGAAAAGATTTCTGTGGGTTTATTTTGTAACTTGCAACTTTGCCGAAGTTGTTTATTATTTCAAGTAGTTTTTTTACTTGAATGTCTGGGATTTTCTAAGTATATCATTACATCAACTGCAAAGAGTGATAACTTAGTTTCTTCTTTGGCTGTTCTAATTCCTTCAATTTCTTTATCTTGTCTAATTACTGTAGCTAGCATTTCTAGTACCATACTGAGTAATAGTGGTGATAATGGACATCCTTGTTTCACCCCTGATCTTATTGGAAATGCATCTAGCTTATCTCCATTGCATATAATGCTTGCTGAAGGTTTTAGGTAGATACTTATTATTATTTTGTGGAAAGTTCCCTTTATTCCTATCCTCTCCAAGGTTTTTAATAGGAATGGGTGCTGTATTTTGGCAAAAAATTTTTTCTGCATCTATTGAGATAATCATGTGATTTCTGTTAGTTTTGTTGTTGATATGATTGATAATGCTAATAGTTTTATTAATATTGAACCAGCCCTGCATTCCTGGTATAAATCCTACCTGATCATAATGTGTAATTCTCATGATAAGTTGCTGTATTCTTTTTGCTAAAATCTTATTTAAAATTTTTGCATCTATATTCATTAGAGAAATTGGTCTATAATTTTCTTTCTCTGTTTTGTCTTTTCCTGGTTTAGGTATCAAAACCATATTTGTATCATGATATTGGAATTAACTGTTTTTTAAACATTTGATAGAATTCACTTATAAATCCATCTGGCCCTGGAGATTTTTTCCCAGGGAGTTCATTGATGGTTTGTTCAATTTCTTTTTCTGAGATGGGCTTGTTTAAGTATTCAACTTCCTCTTCTGTTAATCTGGGCAATTTATGTTTTTTAAAATACTCAACCATCTCATCTAGATTGTCAAATTTATGGACACAAAGTTGGGCAAAGTAATTTCTAATTGTTGTTTTAATTTCCTCCTCATTGGAGGTGAGTTCACCACTTTCGTTTTTGATATTGGTAATTTGTTTTTCTTCTTTATTTTTTTAAATCAAATTGGCCAAAGATGTATTGATTTTATTAGCTTTCTCATAAAACCAACTATTAGTTTTATTTATTAGTTCAATAGTTTTCTTAATTTTAATTTTATTGATCTCTCCTTTGGTTTTCAGTATTTCTAATTTGGTATTTACTTGGGGATTTTCAATTTGTTCTTTTTTAGCTTTTTCAGCTGCATGCCCAAGTCATTGATCTCCTCTTTCTCTATTTTGATCAAGTAGGCATTCAAAGATATAAAACTTCCCCTAAAAACTGCTTTTGTGGTATCCCATAAGATTTAGTAGGTTGTATCATTATTGTCATTCTCTTGAATGAAGTTGTTGATTGTTTTTACTATTTGTTATTTTACCCTCTCCTTCTTTAGGATTAGATTATTTAGTTTCCCATTAATTTTTGGTTTATCTTTCCATGGCCTTTTATTACATATAATTTTTATTGCATTATGATCTGAGAAGGATGCATTGACTATCTCTGCCTTTCTGCACTGGATTGTGAGGTTTTTATGCCCAAGAACGTGGTTAATTTTTGTATATGTGCCATGTACTGCTGAGAAAAAGTTATATTCCTTTCTATCCCTATTCAGTTTTCTCCAGAGATCTATCATACCTATCTTTTCCAGAGTTTAATTCACCTCCTTAACTTCTTTCTTGTTTATTTTAAGGTTAGATTTATCAAGTTCAGAGAGGAGGAGGTTGAGATTCCCCAACAGTATAGTTTTACTGTCTATTTTTTCCTGCAACTCCCCCAACCTCTCCTCTAAGAATTTGGATGCTATACCACTTGAGGCATACATGTTTAGTAATGATATTGCTTCATTATCTATAGTGACTTTTAGCAGGATATAGTTTCCTTCCTTATCTCTTTTGATTAGATCTATTTCTGCTTTTGCTTTGTCTGAGATTGCTACCCTGATTTTCTTACATTAGCTGAGGCACAATATATTCTCCTCCAACCTTTTACCTTTACCCTGTGTGTATCCCCCCATTTCAAATGTGTTTCTTGTAAACAACATTGTTGGATTATGACTTTTAATCCATTCTGCTATCCATCTCCATTTTATGAAAGAGTTCATTCCATTCACATTCACAGTTATGCTTATAATCTGTGTCTTTCCCTTCATCCTCTTTCCCATCATTTATGCTTTTAGTTCTCCCATCTTCCTTCCCCTCCTCAATAGAGTTTTCATTTTTGACCACCACCTCCCACAGTCTTCCCTTCCTTCTTTCAGCCTCCCTCCCTTTTACTCCCTTTTTACCCTTGCTACTTCTTCCCCCTCTTTTAGCTTCCCCTCCCCTTTATTCCCCCCTTCCCTCCTACTGCCTATAGAGCTAGTTAGATTTATATACTTAATTAAGTTTATTTTTTCCTCCTTGAACCAAATCGAATGAGAATATCTCTCAAACAATGCTCATCTCCCTTCCTCTTTCCCTCTGCTACACTATAATTTTGTACTTCTTCCTGTCATGTAAGTTATCATTTTCTGCTTCTTCCTTTTTACATCTCTTGTTACAATCCCTTCGCATGCTTATCATCACATCATTTACTTTATACCTGTTCCCTCTATCCATGTATATCCCTTTTATACTTCATAGTAGATGTACAATTCTCAAGATTAACAAGTGTCCTTTTCCCTTATAGGGATTTAAACAGTTTGCCCAAACTGAGTAAAAAGTTTTTCTTTTCCCCTGTTTACCTTTTTATTCCTCTCTTGAGACCTGTGTTTGAAGATAGAATTTTCCATTGATCTATGGCCTTTTTGTCAAGAAGGTCTGGAAAACCCTTATTTCATTGAATATCCATCTCCTTGCCTGAAATGTTATGCTGAACTTTGCTTGGTAATTGATAGTTGGTTGTAGTCCCAGCTCCTTTGCCTTACAGGATATCAGATTCCAATTCCTCCCATCTTTTAATGTAGAAGCTGCAAGGTTCTGTGTGATCCTGACTTTAGCTCCTTGATATTGGAATGGTTTCTTTCTGGCTGTCTGTAGCATTTTCTTCTTCACTTGATAGTTCTGGAATTTGGCAACAATATTTCTTGGTGTTTTTAGTTTGGGATCCCTTTTGGGAGGTGAATGGTGGATTCTTTCGATGACTATTTTGCCCTCTGGATCTAGCACTTCAGGGAAGTTTTCCTTGATGATTTCTTGGACGATATTGTCCAGACTCTTTTTTTCATCATGTCTTTCTAGTAGGCCAATAATTCTTAAATTTTCTCTCCTGGATCTATTTTCCAGGTCAGTTATTTTTCCAGCAACATATTTTACATTTTCTTCTATCTTTTCATTCTTTAGATTTTGTTTGACTGATTCTTGATGTCTCATAAAGTCATTAACTTCTACTTTCCAATTCTAATTTTCATCAAATTGTTTTCTTCAGTTAACTTTTTCATCTCATTTTCCATCTGCCCAATTATTCCTTTTAAGGAACTATTTTCTCCAGTAAGTTTTTGTACTTCCTTTTCCATTTGTCCAATTTTCCCAGTTAGGTTTTGTGTTTCCTTTTCCATTTGTTCAATTTTTCTTTTTAAAGAGCTGTTCTCTTCAGTGAATTCTGTTTTCATACTTTGAAAATTATTGGCCATTTTTTCTTCTGTTTCCTTCTTCAGCTGTTCCAGGAGTGCTCTCTGTGCATGGGAGCAGTTCATAAACCCTTCTGAAGTTTCAGATGGGAGTATAGTTTCAATACTGACCTCTGTGGTAATCGTGTTTTGGTCCTTGTCCCCATAGAAAGTTTCTATGGTCTTTTCCTGCTTGCTCTGCTTCTTCTTGCTCATGATGGTGAGGCTTTGTGTGTTATGGTTTCTGGTTCTTTCAGTTAGAAGTTGGAGAATATGTTGTTGAGCTGCTGCTGTGGGAAAGTTAAGGGCAAGTGCCTTTGCTTTTCCCTTTTGTTTTGTATTTCCCAGCTTAGCCCTGGGGCTAGCTTGTTAAGTGTGGGGGAGGGGTGGTCTGGTCATGGGAGATCTCCTTAGCTGAGCTAGAGGAAAGGCAAGCTCAGCTTATTCCTTGTCCTAGCACAAGTTTCCACCCCCTCTGGGGCTCCTCTCTTTCAGGTGAGCCTGACGGAATCCCTATTAGCTTTTTTCCAAGCCTCAGGTGCTATGAGACTGTTTGCCCCTTCAACTGTTTCTACTGATCCACGATCTTTCTGGGGAAATATTTTATGGTTCTTTTGAGGTCAATAAGGGGAGGGGGAGAGAATATATACTGATTACTCTGCCATTTTGGCTCCCAGAAGATCAAGTATGTGACTTACAGGCGTTTAGCCTGTTAGCTGAAAGTGTTGGGATACCTGGGGCTCAGCAGCTGTCGCTCACTCTGCTCCCATTGGTCTCCTGCCCTGGGCTTCCACTCTGCCTTTCCGCTGTGCTACTCCTGCTTGAGGCTGTGCTGGGGTTTTCCTCCTTGGCCATGCCACTGTGGACATCCTGCGCTGTGTGCTGTGGGCTCACCCCCACAGAACAGATTCTTCCTGTTGTTCTTCCAGCCTGTCCTGGTCTGTGAATATGCCACAGTCTGTCTCCTATTGAATTCTGCACCTCGAATATTTGGTCAGATTCTTTTTTAGAGGTATCTGAAGGAGTTTGTCTAAGAGCTTAAGTGAGTTGTTGCTCTCACTTTGCCATCTTGGCTCTGACATTTTTCTCTTTTTCTGCTGGGGTTTTTATTGGTATAGAGTGTACAGAAAGACTAATGATTTTTGTGGGTTTGTTTTATACCTTGCTGCTTTATTGAAGTTATTTTATTTCATTTTAGTTGAATCTATAGGCTACTCTAAGAACTATCATTTGTAAAAAAAAAATGATCCTTTTATTTCTCCTTTGCCTATACTTATTCCTTCAATTTCCTTCTGTTCTGCTACAGTTGTAACAGTTTTTCTAGAACTAAATCAAACAATAGTGGTGGCGATGAATACACATCTTTCCTTTGGCACCGAGCTTATTGGAAATGTCTCTAGCATTTATCCATTATTGGTAACACAACTTCTTGTTTTCAAAAACCAAACTTATTAACTTGTGTTATATCTTCTGTTGTTATTGTTGTTTTTCAATTGTGTCCAATTTATTGTGACCCCACGGACAACAGTATGCCAGGCCTTTCTGTCCTTCACTATTTCTCAAAGTCTGTCCAAGCTCCTGTTTATTGCTTCCACATTTATCCACTATTGGTGGATTTCCACTATTTATCTACTATTTGGTTTTCAAAAATCAAACTTATTAACTTGTGTTATAGGAAAGACCTGACTTGGATCAGTTTCCTAACTAAGTTCAATATTGTAACAATATAAGATAGTCTTAGTGCTTATTGGAAAGGTTTATAACATTTATCCATTATTGGTAATACAAGCTTTTGTTTTTCAAAAACCAAACTTAATTAACTTGTGTTATAGGAAAGACCTGACTTGGATCAGTTTCCTAACTAAGTTCAATATTGTAACAATATAAGATAGTCATAGTGCATCTTCCGTTGTTGTTATTGTTGCTTTTCAGTTGTGTCCAATTTATTGTGACCCCATGGACAATATGTCTTTCTACACCTCGAATATTTCTGTCTTCCACTGTTTCTCAAAGTTTATCCAAGCTCCTGTTCATTGCTTCCACAACACTATCTATCCATCTCATCCTCTACTGTTGCCTTTTCCTTTTGCCTTCAGTCTTTCCCAGCATCAGGGTCTTTTCTAGTGAGTCCTATCTTTTCACTATGTGACCAAAGTACTGAAGCTTCTGCTTAAGTATTTGACTTTTCAGTAAGTAACCTGAATTCATTTCTTTAAGTATTAACTAATTTAATCTCCTTCCTGTCCAAGGGACTCTCAGAATTCTTCTATAGCACCACAGTTGGAAAGTGTTGATTCTATGGTACTCACCCTTCCTTATAGCCCAGCTCTCACAGCCATACATTGCTACTGAAAAAAACCATAGCTTTGACTATATGGACATTCGTCAGCAAGGCGTTGTCTCTGCTTTTTAGTAGTCTGTTCAGATTTGCCATACCTTTCCTTCCAAGGAGCAAGCACCTTTAAATTGCATAGCCATAGTCATTTTCTGCAGTGATCTTTGAGGCCAAGAAAGCAAAATCTAACTCTCTTCCATTTCTTCTCCTTCCATTTTCCAGGAAGTGATGGGACCAATTGCCAAGATCTTAGTGGGTTTTTTTGATGTTAAGCTTCAAATGAGCTTTTATACTCTCCTCTTTCGCCCTCACCAAGAGACTTCTTAATTCCATTGCCTTTCTGCCATCAGAGTGGTGTCATCTGCATATCTGAGATGGTTGATATTTCTCCTAGCAACCCTAATTCTGGCTTTTTATTCCTCTAGTCTGGCCATCTACCAGTTAGTAAAAGAGGTTTACTTAGCTACAGAAGAAGAAGGATATTCAGCAGTGAAGTTACATTCAGATGGCTCTGGAGGAGAAGTGAGGCTGGTGACCTGCACAGCCCTCCCTCACTCAAAACAAAGTCAAGGGCAAGTCATGTCAGTATTTCTCTTATGGCATGGTCTTCTTTGGCAACAAAGGATAAACACACACATACCATGTTGATTGTCTTTTCATGTTTGGGTAACAAGGATGCTACTTCAACAATCTTCAACAATCGGTGCTTTAATCCCTAGAGCCAGTTAAATTCTTGGGACAGTTTCAATAGTTTTAAAGAAATATCTTGCCTAACCTGCATGGGGTGAGTCCTTAGGTTTCTGCTCCCATCATACCTCTTCTCTTGTTGGTAAGGTCCTAGAAGTCTACTAGATGGCTGTATGGTCCTTAAATAAATGGTCTCAGGGTCATTACTGGACAGCTCTGACCTTACAGGTGCAATGACCTTAACACAGGTAGTACTGAAGTAAGGAAAAAAAGCTTCAAATGGAAATACCGCAAAGTAAAATAAAACAGTCATGACTCCTTGAAGGAATGATCACATATGGGGAACAAAGGCAAGAAAGAGCAGATTTTCCCCCCTCACTTTGAAAAGAGCAGAAGCTTAGGGAAGATGCAATCATTGCAGGCTAGAACTGGTTCATTGAGAAAAATAACTAGAGCACAATGACATAGATTTTAGTCTTAATTATGCCATAAACTAGGGCATTCTGCCAGGGAGCATGGAAGGAAAATGCGTTGTCTTATTTTAAACACCAATGTCAGGCTACTCCTACAACAAAGTGGTAAAGTACTAGATACCAGAGGCTGGCTCCCAAAGCACCCACAGGCTGTAGAATCTTTGTCAAAAGAACTTCAGAACACATGTTGTTTGCTACAGCGTCTCTAGTGATGTCTACTAATGAAAGATATGGTGGGTAGAATATTGGTGATCTAACAACTAGTCGAATAGTAAATTTCCTTTGTACTCACTCTCATCTTTTACTTCTAGGTTATTGGGATGTCATGTCAAGGCCAGTCTTCTCCTGCATTGCCCCTCTTGCCAGCTGATCATAAATGCCTCATCTTGACTAAAGTAGGGAAATCAATGGGACTTACTTGCTTTATGGAGCATGACATTAAGGACTGTCTCCATACCTGCGATAATGCTTTGCTCACGGAAGCATAAATTGATGAGGAAAATACAAATAAAAATCTCTGCTTACTTTCTGTTCAATTAACTTGTTCATGAAGAAACATCTTTTTCAAGAACATATTTTCTGGATGAATGCTATTGTTAAGACTATGATATGCAGCTCGATGAATACTGTATAGAGCTATTCATTTCGTGTGTGTGTTTGTCGATCTTGGACACATGCAAACAGATGATGAGCTTATGCCAGAATTTAACAAGAGAAGGAGAGTGGCCTAAATTGATTGGCTAAATTGTATAGTTACTTTTAATGACACCAAGCTTGAACATAAAACAGTGGTACATCTTTTTTGAAACTTTAATTCAAACTTCATCCTGTCTCCTCCAGTAAATTGTTCTTTCTGTCATTGCTATTCTGTCAGTAATCTTCAGTCTCTCTCTCTGCCTACCATGTAGCTGCTTCCTTGCTTCCTACAGACAAAGCCAAGGCTCTGCTGTCCTCCAAAACCCATTACCTGATCTGTCCATCTCCAGTAGCAGTCACCCTGTATCTCTCCTCTCTTTCATAGCTAGACTCCCTTGAGAAAGTCATGCACAATTGATGTTTCCTCTTCATTTCCTCTCATTCTCTCATTAATTCTCTGCAGTGTGACTTCTGACTTGAGTATTAAGCTGAAATTGTCCTATCCAAAGTTACCAGTAATCTCTTAACTGCTAGATCCAGTGGCCTCCCCCGAGCCTTCATTCTTCTTGCCACTTAGGATCACCTCTCTCCTTGGTTCGTCCTCTCTAGGTTTTATGACCACCTTCCCTAGTGATTGTCCTCCTACCTAGTCTGACTGCTCCTTCTCAGTTTTCTTTGCTGGATCTTTTTTTTTTAAGTAGTTTACTTTTTAAGCTATTTTTTTCAATTAGCTAAATTATGCCTTCCCCACTAATTTGCCATTGCAAATTAAAACACAATTTTACATAACATTTAATTCAATGTACTGCCAAATCCTGAATGGTATAACAGAATCCTAATAATATGGGGTGAAGCAGGTTTTCTCCACCCTTTGTCCTTCACCTTTATCATGATTAGATAATTTTTTTTGCTCTTGCCAACAAGGTGAAGTTATTTGGGGGTTATTCACCATGTCTTTGTGAGTAAAATAGAGGTTGCTTTTTGTTTGTAGTGAAACATCATGCTTTCATCGATTTTAAAAGCAAACCATTTCCCCTCTCCAAAGCATGAGCCAAATGCTATCCCTTAAATCAGAACAAATTATCTCCAATGGAGAAATAAAAGAAAAATAAAAATTTTATTTCAAACATGCACATTCGAAGAAAACAAATTTCTTTATTGGTCATGTCCAAAGAACATCTTGCCTCTCCAACTGCCTGTTAGACATCTCAAATGGAATGCCCTAGGCATCTCCAAGTCACTGTATCAAAAACAGAACTGTGTTTCCCTCCAAACCTTCCCCTCTTCCAAACCTATTACTCTTTTTTTAAAGAGAAAATGGTCTGCTTCATTCTGTGATCCAATTCCATAGTTCTTTCTCTGGATGTGGAAGGCATTTTGCCTCAGGAGTCCATTGGGAATTTTTAGGTCCTTGCATTGCTGTGAAGGGCTAAGTTTACCAGAAAAATTCCTTGCACACTGTGACATCTGTTACTCTTGATTGGTACCACTGTCTTCTGAGCTAACTAGGTTCACATCCTAGGTGTTATTCTCAACTCCTTCCTGTCTCTTATCTCCTATATGTAGTCTGTTGCCAAGTTCTGTGATTCTGCCTTCCCAGCGTCTCTTTTCTGTATCCCCTTCTCTTCCCAGATTTTGCCGCTACCCTTAGCACCTCTCTCCTGGAATATTGCCTTAGCCTGCTGGTTTGTTTTCCTCCCTTAAGTCTTTTTTTCCATATGAGTCCATCCTCCTGTGAGCTACCAAAGTGATCTTCCTAAAGCCCAAGTTTGATCATATCACTCCCCTTTTCAAAAAATTCCAGTGGCTCCTCATTGCCTGTAGGATCAAATACAAAATATTGAGTGATGCTGGTGATGCAAGACTTTTCGCTGTTCCTATCACAATACTTTCCATTTCTTGTTGCATTTTCACTGATGCTTTTTCATGCACAGAATGTTTTCTCTCCTCCCTTTGACTTCCTTCAAGTCTCGGTTAAAATCCCACCTTCTGAAAGAAGCCCTTCCTGGTCCTTCTGTCTGAGACATTCTCCAGTTTGACCTGTGTTTGTACATAGTACTTTGAATGCTTCCCGTCATTTAATTGTACTTTAATCTCCCCTTTATATTGCCTTTCTTTGTATTTTTGTATGCTGTATCTCCATAGTTCACTGCCTGGTGCACAGTAAGTGGCTAAAAAAGGGTTAGCAACTTGACTTAATATTCTTCATGTGATGTTGGATGGCTATGATTCATGGAACTGTGCTCATTCTGGTAAATTAAAGCTGTGGATCGCCAAAAGAACATTCAAGAGCAATGCATACCAAACACAGAATTGGGTAGGATGGGCAATTGTAAAGGATGTCATCAAAGAAACGTACAGTTGACAAAGAGGAGGAAAGGAGGCTGATTAGGTGAGATAAAAAGGAGTGATGGAAAGGGCTAACCATTGCTCCATTAGCATGCAAATCCCAGTTACATTTGAAGAGAATTCAAAAGAAGCCCCCCCATATGATGGGAACCCTTTGGGGTGAATTTATGAGGGAGTAGACCCAAGGGCTATAAAGGATGGGCAGGCATGGATCCATTGTGATGTGAATCATGGGAGGGAATAATTAAGTGATGAGATCACAGATCTGTAACTTATTCACATACAGTTTTCTGAAACAGTTGGTTGTTCAGTGCTACAGGGAGGTGATCTGAACAACAGAATTCACCTCTTCCAAAGAATAACATTAGAGACTCTAGATAGGTTTACATTCATGGGAGGAGGAAGAGAAAGAAAACTGAAAAAGAAATATTGCCCCTTGTTAATAATCGGGTTTTATTTGATAATTGAAGAGGGAGAAGGATGCTAAAGAGGAGGAAAGAAAAGGTGAAACGGAGAGAATGTGTACCCTTCTTCACCCCTCCTTGGCTCGTGCATTTCTCTGTGGTTTTGCCCATTTTGCAATGACTCTTTCCCATCTCTAGCCCCAGTAGACTAGCCCTAGGTAGACTTTTACTACATGTTACCTAAGCTAAAAGGAAAGGGATGTAGCCTAACTCTGTGATACGGGATTGTGGATTCCTGCTAGAACTAAGTAAAGATTTGCTGACTCAAACTGATCAGATTGGATAATGAACAAATAGCCCTCTGAAGTTATAAGACACAAGACATGCACTTTTTTGTTTTTCTGGGAGAGATGAGAAAGGTGGTTAGTCTGGCACAGCTGAGGGAGTGAATGCGGGCAGGGGCAGTAGAAGAGTACCTTATTCCTGAGCTGGGAGAGGCAGACAGGAAAGAAAGGTAAAAGGGTGCTGCAGGCCAATTTTGTGTACTTTACAATTTTGCCAGGGAACCTCTTCATGGAGGCCCTGAAAAAAACATGGATATGTACATTAATTGTATCATACTCTAAACTGACTTTTCTCAAATACACAAGGGTGCACTGGGGATTAATCATTGATCCTAGGGGTTTATAATAATATTTCACAATGGCCCCACCCTTATTCATTATCTAAATACAAGATAAACAACATTCCGATGCCTCTCTTTTCAGTTCTTGATATTTTTGTTGGCTTATCTGCTGTAACTAAAATTTTCTTTTAGCCTGATTACTGGAACCATAGATGGAACCCTAGATGGGACTACAAAATGTATATGAATGAACCAGGCAATAGATGGTTTATATTAATATAAGAATATTATGAGAATGAAAATTATTATCTTTACTTTCCATATGCTTAAATTCTATGTGCAACATCAAACTTGTATAGAAAATGCTGCAAATTAATACACAATTTTACATAACACCTAATCCAATGTACTGACAAATCCTGAGTGACACAATCAAATCCTAATAATATAGGGCAATTTATATTTTCTCCACCTTTTGTCCTTTATCATGATTAGACTGTTCTTTTGCTCTTGTCAACAAGGTAAAGTTATTTGGGATAGGGTGGCATTCACTGTGTCTTTGGGGATAAAATAGAGGTTGCTTTTTCTTTGTCATTATTTTTTTTGGTGTATAAAACAGTATGTTTTCATCCATTTTAAAAGCAAACCATTTCTTCTTTCCAAAACATGAGTCAAATACTGTCCCTTAAAAAGGAACATTTGACAACAGGTGATTAGCTTGATGGAAGTAGGAAGATAATTCCCCCCCGCCTTCCATGATGACCATTAAGGAGTACTACGAACACATAATGAACAGACCCTCTAAGAAACAAAATTTATGTTTGGAACAGTAATGGCCCTATGCTTAAATCTGTACAGTGAAAGTGCAGAACGCTTTCCTGTCTCAGTCAGTGTGACTGATAAACCCCTTTTTACGTCCAGACTAAAATATGTCAATATCCTGTCCTTGGAGCTAAAAAGATGACATTGTTGTCAATTGCAGGATAAAGACATGTATTTACTTAAGAATGTAAGGAAAATTGTTACATATTTGCTTCTGACTGCAATTCAAGGTATTGAACGTAATCTTTAAAGCCCTAGAGGACTGAGGCCAGGATGGCCTTATTGATTGTTTCCCCCAAAAGGCCTTTCACTACAGGAAATATGTTGCATGTACTTCTGACTAATGATTCCCAAAGTGGAAGTACAGTGGGCAGGATGGTAGGCCATTCACATTTATCTTCATGAGGTCATTTCTATTGGAGAGCCCTTGTCTTTGCTACCTCCTTGCCTTCATTGTCTGTCTAGCTTTTATGACCTTGAGAGGATAAAGCTAAAGGGACTGACCCTGGCTGTGTCCCAATTTAGGGCACTTTTTAGAATCAAATAACTCCAAATTTAGACAATACTAACATGTCAACTTTACTCACAAATTTTATCATTCATTTACTTTGTCTTTTAAAAATAATTGAATAGCATCATATTTTTAATGTCTTGATTGCATCCATTCTTTCCCAAAATGATGCCAGCCAAGGTATTATGTGGAATATAAAGCAGATATACATATGTATGCATGTGTGTATGTGTATGTGCATATCAGCAAGAGTTAACAGGAGCAAGCTGCTAGGTGGAGCTGCAGTGGATAGAGTGCTGAGCCTGGAGTTAAGAGGACTCATCTTCCTGAGTTCAAATCTTGCCTCAGACACTTACTAGCTGTGTGACCTGGACAAGTCACTTCACCCTGTCTCAGTTTCCTCATCTATAAAATGAGCTGGAGAAGGAAATGGCAAACCAGTCTGGTGTCTCTACCAAGAAAACCCCAAATGGGCTCATGACTGAATATACAAAATGTCATATTTAGATATAGATAAATATAGTCAGAGTTTGAAAAACACTTTCTATACATTATCATGTTTGGTCTCAACAATAATTCTGTGAACTAAATGCCTTCATCTCCATTTTTATAGATGAGGAAATTGGAACTTGGAGTAGATAAGTGATTTTTCAGTGTCACAGCTAACATGTTTCTGAGGTGGGATTCGAACCCAAGTCTTCCTGATTATAAGTCTAAAGCTCTATCTACTATGCTACTATGTCTCTACATTTAAGAAATAATCCTCATTCTTAAGGAACTTTGAATATAGGTAGGGAGAGTGATTCAGATACCCAAAAAACCACAATGTAAGGCAGTATGTGATGAGTGTACCATAGTGACATCCTCTGCTGAGGTTGATGGGAAACCTCTTTAGTTATATATGCTATATCATAGACACAGTTATACTCTGTCTCAGGAAGTTCTTATCATTATTTATAACTATAGGATTATAAACTTAGGGCTGGAGTGGAGCAGAGATCATTTTACAGACAAGGAAATTGAGGCCAGTGGAAGGTAAATGGCATGCCATAATTTGCACAGGAAATATGTAGAAGAGTTGAGAAAACCAATGCATGTCCTCTGATTTCAAAATGAGGGCTTTTTCATGACACAAGACTGCCTCCAAGTCCAATATTAGAAGAGATTCTTCTCAAACAATGTAAAGCTACCAGGGGAAGTTTTAGTACCCAGCACCTTTAAGGCCAGAGAAAGACAGTTTTTTCTCAGTTGGCCAAGGACCATCATCCTAGTGGAAGCATGCCGTGATGGGCTCACATGACTGAAGTCAGTGTGGCTTCTCAACAAAGCACCTCTGCTCTTCCTTACTGTTAGAAGCTTACTGCATTCTGAATCAACTTCTGAAGCCAATCAAAACTGATATAAAGTTCCACAATAATAGCTGGCTTCACTGTTAGCAGTCTGAACTCTCTCTTCCTTAAATCTCCCACTGCATGTGGCTAGCCATACTCCTATAATGTGCATGCAACATAGCACAGTATAGCACAACCCAGGCCTATGGACTGGCTCTGTCCTTGGCCAAGTGCTGATTTGAGTAAGAGATCTCACTTACCACTGACTTCAGTGGAGGCAGTAGTCCTAAATCCCTGTAGGAAGGCTTCTGTGGTGCTGATGAAATTCCCTAACTAAGGAAAGGGAATGCACGAAACCTGCCAAGTCCCGTGTATAGTCTATCAGGTTGTATCCTTTTCTAGGTTATCAAATAATACCATTGTTCCCAGTGTCATGGGCAAGCAAAGGTCTTTCCTACCCCATACGTGACTCTTGAACCCATTCACAAATGAACATCTTATTTCCCAGATACCATGGGAACTCAGGGGAAACACACTAGCTTGATATATGACACAGAATAAATGAGATGAATTTTCAAGGTGGTGCAATCTTAGTTCATATTCAATGGGTTTAGTCTTGGAATAATAGTGAACAGTCTTGGCTATCTGTCATTGAAAGCTGAAGAAGCATATGTGTGTGTGTGTGTGTGTGTTCAAGCTAGACTTTTTCAGAGTTGTAGAAATGAGATGCCTGTTCTCCCTTGGCCTCCTAGTTGTCTTTGTTATTTCCATGCCTACCGTAATGCCTTTTGGGTGTCCCAGTAAATCAAGAAGCTATTAGTCAATAACCGTTAAACACTTATTAAGCACCCACTGTGTTTCAAACACTATGCTGACTTCTGGGGATACAAATAAGAAAAGAGAATGACAGTCTCCATCCTCAAAGAGCTTACAACCAAATAGGGGAAGACAAAAGGTAAAAGTAGAAGAGTAGGGGGCAATTACCAATCTAAGGGAGGAAATGGCTTATCCGCATATAATTAGTGGACAAAATGAATACATGGTAGTTTGGGGAGAGAGGGTACTATCAGCTAGAAGAGGTGGGAGGCACAAGGAAAGGTCTCATCAAAGATGTGGTGTTCAACATGAGCTGAGTCTTAAAAGAAGCCAAATGGTTCTAAGAGTTGGAAGGTGGAAGGGAGAGCATTCTAGACGTAGGGAACAGAGGGAACATTGCAATGGGAGATGGAGTGTTAGGTGTTGGGAAGAACAATTGTGTCCCTGTGATTAAACCAGAGTGTATGGAGGGGAATAATGTGTAAGAAGACTAGAGAGAAAGGAAGGGTCCCTTTGTGAAGTTTTAAGTGGCAATCAGAGCAATTGATATTTGATCCTACAGGCAATATCAACCACTGAAATTTATTGGGGGGCATAACATGGTGAGGACTCAGTTATAGTGATATAATTTTGGCAGCTGTACAGAGAACAGAGGAGGACGCTGTGTAGGTGGGAGGCAAGGAGGCCTCTAAACTAGGGTTCTAACTATGAGAATGGCAGGAAGGGAAATATGCAAGAGAAGTTGTGGAGACAGAAACAATAAGATTTGGCAATCATTGTGTATATGAGGAGAGAGAATGAATAAATGAAAGAAGAAATGGGCAAATAAATAAATGAAATAAAAACATTTATGAAGCATTTAATTACTAGGTGACTGGGAGCATGGTGAGATCCTAGATAGCAGGAAGGAATTTTGAAAAACGGATGAATTTATAAGGAAAGATAGTTCCTTTTGCTAAATTTGAGCTACTCATGGGGCAACCTGGTAGCTCACTATGTGGTACTAAGAATAATCGAGAATCATCATCCTAGAGATGATCATTGAACTCATGGGAACTGTATGGGAACTCAAGGTAAACTGTATAGGGAGCAAAGAGAAGGCCTAGGATAGTCTTTGGGAATATGCACAGTGAATATGCTGATTGAGTGCTGAGAAGGGAAGGAGAGAAGCAGAAAAAGGTGGTGTCCTGAAAATGCAAGGTGAGGACAGTGTCCAAGAGAAGACAGCGGAGGTAGTGACAAAGGCTGCCGAGAGGTCAAGAAGGGCAGGGAGTGAGAAGAAGCCGTTATATCGGATACTTAAGAGATCAATGGTAACTTTAGACCGAGCAGTTTGAGATGAGTAATGAAGTTGGAAACCAGATTTCAGAGGGTTTGGAAGAGAGAAAAGAGGAAGTAGAAGCACCAAGGACAGATGGATTTTTCAAGAACTTGACTGAGAAAAGGCAGAGAGCTATAGGGTGATAGAATGCATAACAGATTTTTAAAGATGGAAAGACTAGGGTGTTTGTAGGTAGCAAGGAATCATTAGTAGATAGGACATAATCAAAGATCTCATACATGTATTTATTAAGCACCTTGTAGGTGCAAGATAGTGTGTTAGGTGTGGGGCTTACAAAGACAAAACCATTCTCTACTCTTAAGGAACTTAAACAGGAGACATAAAGAATACACAGCCAAGTAAATGGAAAGTATTATAAAGAGAAACAGAGTGCTGACAATACAGAGGAATTCCGAAAGCTTCCATAGAAGAGGTGCCTGAGCTTTGTAGGAATTGTTCCCAGTCCATCCAGGCCAGATTTTGCTATAATTCTGATATATCAACTAAGGCACCCATACTGGAGAGAATCCCAAGGCTGAGTCTAAGGGGGAAATCCTGAGGGCAGTTTCACTCAGTGTTCTTGGTTGGCCCAGTACGACTAGTACTAGTAAGTGGTCAGGGTCACAATGTAGACCTTGTTTTGTTCCACTTGCTCCACTGATCTGTGGGAAGTAGGTAGGAACAAGCCGTGACTGAACTCCTCCCTGTGTTTCCAGTTGTCTCTAAAAATTGGTGGTAAGCTGTGGAACCTTATCCAAAGCAGCTTGTGTGAAATTCAAATGTGTATGTGTATATGTTTGCACATATATACCACACAGGCTGGCACAGGGAGCTTGCTGGGTGGACCCAGATGGTGGTGCATTCTGATGGCAACAGCCCAAATCTCAGGGCCATTGCATGCAGGGTTTTCTTCAGCAGAGACAAATAGGATACCTACTGGCTTGAATGAAGAAGCCCACCATTTTGCCTGAGGGAGAGAGGCAGAGATATAATGGGCAATATGAAGCCTATCAAAAATGCACCATTATAGATAGTGAGTCAGTCTTGGAATCAAGAAGACTTAGGCTCAAGTCCCTCCTGGCACTGCTGGCTGTGTGACCTGGAGAAAACCTCAATTTCTCAGGGAGTTTTGAAGCCTGTATGTTGCTAGCCCTCTTTGGCAGAGGGAATTTCCTCAGTAAGTATTCCTTATGCCAGTGAAATCACAGGTCAGGGGCCCCCACCAAAATATGTCAAGCATATGGTTTACAAGGGAAACTCATAAAGCGGTACAAACATACATATCTATCAAACTTACTCCTCTACAATGAAAATAAAATTCTTAACAATAAGCCCAAAGATTCCACACAAACATTTCAGGAAGAAGAATGGCAATGGATCTTTCTCTTGGGGACATGCAGAATAGTCAATGCTTGGCAATATTGTGTGTGACCATCACATAGGCACATATGTATATCAGAGGCAGGGTTCTGTGATGGAGAAGGCACTGGACTCGGAGTCAGGAAGGCCTGAGTTCATTCCTCAGCCTTGGACATTTACTTGCTGTGCGACCTTAGGCAAGTTACTTAAATGCTCTCTGAGACAGTTTCCTTATCTGCCAAAAATGAGATAGTTGACTTTGGCTAATAAGGTTCTGTCCATATTGAAATCTATGGTCCTCCAAGTCTTTGACAGTCATTTTGAAATTCAAGTCCATGCAAGTATTTGAGAGAGAAAGACAGGGGATGGAGAGTCAGATTGCCTTTGTTCCATTGTCCTCTAGAAAGGGGAGGCAGAAGACTTCTGTGCTGTGTTGTCCACGGGGAGGTAACGTATTCATAGGGTCAGAGGTCTAGGAGTGGAAGTAAGCTCAGAGGTCATCTAGTCTTTTGATACTGTTTGTTTTTTCTCTAATCCACCAACTAAAAGCATTTATAAATGATTTGCTATGTGCAACACATACAATATACATATATGTATATGTAGTATATATTTTAATATATGTATATGTATTATATATTTATATATATATTATATATATAGACTACATATATACCTACACACACACACACACACACACACACACTATGAAGTATAACAAAGGAAAACTAGTTCCTGCCTAAGGAGCTTACATTCTAATGTGAGAGCACGTGTACAGAAATAGGCACATACAAGATACATACAGAAGAGATACAAGGTAACCTTAGGAAGGAGCAGCTAGGTGACACCGTGGTGCCCAGAGTACCTGGCTTGAAGTCGGGAAGACTTCTCTTTGTGAGTTCAAATCTGGACTCCTAGCTATGTGACCCTGGGCAAGTCACTTCACCCTATCTATTTCAATTTCCTCATCCGTTAAATGAGCTAGAGAAGGAAATGGCCAACTGCTCCATTATCATTGCCAAGGTGGGGTCACGAAGGGTCGGATATGACTGGAAAATGACGAACAGCAACAATGACAACAAATGTTAGAAGGGGAGGCCTTCTACAGAAGGTAGGATTTGAGCTCTGTCTTGGAAGGGAAATAAGAGGTGGAGATGAAAAGGGAGAGAGTTTGAGAGAATGCCATAGAGAAGAATGAATAGGCTTCCCCTGCCCACCAGGGGAAGACAAAAAGAATGAAAGGAAGTGATCTCCCAGAAGACTTGTGTCTTGAAGCCCTGCCTACTGCCCTTCCAGTCGGGTTCTGTGCCAGGACTGTCGCACCTCTGCTGACTTTAGGACTGGAAGCAGTGTTGTCCCGTTGGCATTCTTTATTGTAGGGGTAGAGGTGCTTAACCTTTTATTGTGTCATGCACCCCTATGGCAGGCTGTTGAAGTCTCTGGACCCTCATTTTGAATAATGTTGTTTTTGGTTTTTGTTCTAATTCATAATGGAAGGAAATGCTGGCTTTCAATTAGAGCCAAGTGAAAATAAAGTTGTCACTTTTTCCCATCTCAATTCATGTGCCTCTTGAAATCTATCTATAAAATGGAGTCTGGGTTAAGAAATCCCTGTTATAAGGGATGGCATCCTGAAAAGGTGATAAGGATATATTGGAAGGTAATGTGATGTAAAGTAGTCACTGTCGATAAAATAAAACAAAAAATGAAATGAGAATCAAAGTATGTTACTTGGGAGAGTTAACTCCTTAAGTAATTGATGCCCACTGATATGTGGGCAGGAATTTATCAGATTTGCTGTCATCTGACAAGGCCATGAAAGAATGTGGGTCAGCATTTGTCATAATAGCTAGCACTTAAATAGCACTCTAAATTTTTCAAAGCATTGTACAAATATCTCATTTTATCCTCACAACAATCCTAGATGATAGGTACTAGTATAATTCTCATTTTATAAATGAGGAAACTGAGACCCAGGGAATTTAAATGACTTGCTCAGGGTCACAAAGCTAGGAAGTATCTAAGTCTACATTGACACTCAAGGTTTCCTTGCTCTGAGTCCAGTATTTTAGTCAAAGGGCAGTAGTATGGGGCATTACTCAAAGAAAACAGGTAGGTATCTTCACAATCAAGATAACTGAGCATCCATAAGGCAGCAGAATGTCACTGAGTGCCTAGAGCAGGGTTAGGAGGAACCCTAGCAGAGGTGGGGTGAAATAAAAAAATTATTTAAAAATTCTACTCTAGCCTTGAAATCACTGCTAACTCCTTTCCACTCCCAGAAGTATGTGTTTTCCCAGAGGCCTCCCTATCAATTGCTAATTAATTTCCAGTATAGTTATTCTAGTATGGTGATTTTTTTGTTTGCACACTCAATGCAACCTCTGAGTCAGAGATACAACAATGTATGGATCGATTCTCTGCTTCTTGTGCTAATTTTGGCCTACCAATGAACACCAAGAAAACAGAGGGCCTCCACCAGCCAGCACCATACCATCCATACATGTAATTGTCAGTTGTAGCCACTGGAGATTGTTTGAATGCTGTGGATAAATTCTACCCTGGCAGTATACTTTCCATAGATGTACACATAGATGATGAGGTTGATGCATCTCCAAAAGTAGCTCAGTGTTTGGGAGGTTCTGAAGGAAAGTGTGGGAAAGAAGAGTGAAGGTCTACAAAACTGTTGTGCTGACCCATTGTTTTATGCCTGTGAAACCTGGACAGTCTTCAAACACCATGTCAAAAAACTGACTTGATCCATATGAATTATCTTAGAGCATGAAGATCACCTGGCAAGATAAGGTGCCAGACACTGAACTCTTTTCTCAAGTTGAACTGCCAAGCCTTCAGGTTCTACTGCATAGAGCTCTCCTCTGATGAGCTGACCATGTTATTCTAAAGTCAAAAGCATGTTTGTTGAAAAGATTATTATTTTTTTATTGGGGAAAACTTTTTATTGTAGGTGCAGTGAGACAGCTGGACACATTTTAGATGATTCCAATTTTGTTGGCAACATCCAAAGCATCATAGTCTGGAGCAAGATGGACATAAGCTTTCTTCTCTCCATCAGGCCGGATCAATGTGTTGACCTTGGCCCCATCGATGTCATACAGCTTCTTTACTGCCTGCTTGATCTGATGCTTGTTGACCTTGACATCCACAATGAAAACTAGGGTGTTGTTGTCCTCAGTCTTCTTCATAGGAGACTCAGTGGTCAAGGGAAACTTAATGATGGCATCGTGATCAAGCTTGTTTCTCCGAGGGGCACTTTTCCGAGGGTATTTGGCCTGCCTTCTTAGTCTAAGTGTCTTGGGTCGCCAGAAGGTGGGGGATGTTTGGATCGTCTTCTTTTTGTGACTATGGACACCCTTTAACACCACTTTCTTGGCCTTCAAGGCCATGGACTTGGCTTCTGTCTTGGGGCGGGGGACGACTTCCTTTTTTGCCTTCAGTGCCATCTTGGGGGATAGCTAGAAAAGATTATTTTACAGAAAACTCTCATGAGACAATCACTAACATGGAGGTAAGAAGAAGCAGTATAAGAACACACTCAAAGTCTCTCTGAAGAACTTGGGAATCAATTGCAAGATATTGGGAGATCTGGGCAAGCACTACCCAGAATGACACATTTACATCAAAGAAATGCTGTGCTGGAAGAGCAGAATAGAGTTGCAATAGCTCAAAAGGAACATGAGATACACAAATTTAGGGACATCTCCATTCCAAATGTTCACAAGTACTATTTGTGCCCAACTGTGTAAAGCACTCTGAACTCATATTTTGTCTGATCAGACACAATCAGATCCACTGTACCTTGATCCAACATAGTGATGTAATTTTTGTCCTCCTGGAGAACAGACAGCAGGCAACCAACCAAATTCAATCCTAGGCCTTAGGAAGATTTTCATTGGAGTGAAGGTTATTGCAAAATTTACCTGGAAAGAAGGGTTTGAGTGTATAGAACTTGATATTCCATACCCCCATCCTAGTGGTCCAGCTTTAAAATAAGGTTTGACAGGAGACAGTGCAGAAGGTATTCTCTCTGGAACCTAGCACAGTTTTCCATCTCATTTCTGTGCAAAAGGCCATAATAACAGCATTGCCTCAAAAATGGAAAGATCCTTAATTCACAGTGATTTTGACCAGATGCCTTTGATGACAGATTTATGTATCCCATCAAGAATAGTTTGAAGTTCAATTATTCCACCTTTCCAAAGAGTCATACTGGAATTGAAGATTCTTCCCAAGTTTATCCTGAAATTTCTTTGTTAGTTTCAGGCCATCTGGAGTCACTGTCAAGTCCAGTCTATGGGGAACTCAGCATTGAACCAAATGAGTGGTATTTTTCTTTTCCTTTTTTTTAAAGCAGCTGGTCAGGGAAATTTATTGAGAGCAAACATCAGCAAATTGTATGGGCTGGGGTTGTGTGCAGAGTGACACAAAATATTTCAATCTCAGGCTTATTTATGGTGACTGTGTTAGTTCACCAAGCCTGTATGTAGCCTCTCATTCTGCAACATTTAATATGTTTTTCTATGGTGATTTTATTTTCCTTCTATTTTCCAAAAATGCATTAGAAGGGAACTTATTTTACCCCACCCAGCCTAGATGTTTTATTATAGATTTGGAGATTATTTGAAGATAGGTTCCCTTTTCTTTTTAGTAGTTAACTGGAACCTCACTAATTTTGAGTGGTATCAGATTGTTGATTTCGAGTTGTAATTGCACACAACGTATATTATGTTAACAGAATTTGATTGGGGGGTGGAGAGGGTATACGGGAGTGAGGTGCCATGAAGGAAGCAGGGAATGTCTTAAATGCTTTTGGATGTGATTCTTAAAAAGATACCACAAGTCTCATTTATTTGACCAATTTAAGATTTAGTGTCATTTGGGTGAAACCAGAATGTAAATCAACGAATAAGAAATGCTCTATGTCAATGACAGAAAACTGGAGAAAAAAATTAGATGGTAATGGAAGATTCATTGTGTTTATTTCCAGGACCTAGGTTCAAAGCCAGTCAAGGGTAAGATGAAAAGTTGCTGTTCTGGGTTGAGTAGCAGGACTTACCTGGGAAGACTGACTTTTGAATTCTATCCAAGTAATTAAGGGGGAGGGGAGATGGGTATTATTTACAATTGCTAATTAGTTAAAGAGTACCAGTGATGTACAATGGAATTCTATATAATTTCCTCTATAAAATCCAGTGGGATAATGTAATTGCATTGTGTTGTTAAGTATTTTTAAAAATTAATTACAAGCTGTACTTTAACCACATTCTA
This sequence comes from Bettongia penicillata ogilbyi, assembly GCA_023548195.1. NCBI lineage: Eukaryota > Metazoa > Chordata > Mammalia > Diprotodontia > Potoroidae > Bettongia > Bettongia penicillata. The sequence goes on along the minus strand of JAJHZJ010000634.1, from coordinate 749,625 downwards.
AATGCCAGAGTTACACATGGATCATGTTCCATTGATGGATCGGTGATGTTGGTGTATATTCTCCTTCCCCCACTGCAGACTTCAAGCTCTCCCTATCTTCTCACTCTAAGTGCTTCTTGTCCATGTCTTTCTCTAAATACTCTATAAATAGCTCACTCCACCCCCTGGAGCTCTCCTGATTATTTTAATGTATTAAATACATTATATATTTAATATTCTATGTTAGAAATAATTTTTACACTAAAATACCCCCCTCCAATATTTCATTTGCTGTCTCTAGTTCTTACTATAGGACCAGTCCAATTTTTTTTTCCCCGTCATATATAGTAGAAGTCAACAAGTCTAACCTTCTCATTTTGTGGATAGAAAACTTATGAGCCAGAGAGTGTCAGAGTTAGGCTGTGAACCCTGGTCTTTTGACTCCAAAGCCAGGGCTTCTTACACTTCATCATGCCAGTTCCATTAATGTCTTTTACCCCACTTATTACTGTTAACCTGCTACAATTTACTCATACCTCTACAACATAGCATTTGTCAGATCTTTGAATTACTTGTCATTTTAATTCTTTAAGATCTTGGTATTCAATGATGAACAGCAACAAAGAGCATCTCTGTGAAGTCATTGGTGGTAAAGAAAAAGGTTTTTTTGTGACAGTGAGCACTTTGGGATAATTGAATTCAGTTTTCCACCTGCAGTCCAGCCAATATCCCATAATGTGATCATTGTCCACTCGTCCAGACTAGATGTTCTGATGGACTAACTTAAAGGGCTACCCATCTAATAGCACGTCATTTTCTGAACTATGGGTATATTTTTACCCACTTTGTTTTTGTGCATGGATAGATTGTGCGTGTGTTCATCCTTCGTTGCTGAAGAAGACCACGCCATCAGAGAAATGATGATATGACTTGCACTTGACTTTGTTTTGAGTGAGGGAGGGCTGTGCAAGGTCACCAGCCTCACTTCTCCTCCAAAGCCATCTAAATCCAGTGTTATTGTTATTCCTGATATTCATCAGGGTGACTGGAGATGACCCAGGATGAGGCAATTGGGGTTAAATGACTTGCCCAAGGTCACACAGCTAGTGAGTGTCAAGTGTCTGAGGTGAGATTTGAACCTAGGTCCTCCTGACTCCTGCACTGGTGCTCTATCCACTGCACCACCTAGCTGCCCCGCATGGGTAGATTAAACTAACCTTCTATACACTAATGTAAACATCAGGATGCCATATACTATTTAAGAGCTTGATACTGTAAGTGCAGTATTGTCTGTAAACTGGGATATCTGGAGGAGCTTCTAACTGATAGTAGATATTCCTTTGTTTGAACTCTGCATGGGAGAGCTTCAACAAAAATGGCAAACTTCCATTTTGATTCCTCATTTCATATCACTACTAAATTAAATGTTGTAAGAGAGTAACTAGGACTAGAAATTTCCTGGTTCCTAAGGCCCTTTCCAGCTCTAAGTCTGTAATTTTCACATCACAACTATCATAAATCTTGACTTTTCATATATCGTTCTGACTCGCTATATAAAATTTTTATTGACTTCTTTGCTTTTACATCTTTTAAGTTTCTCCTAGCATCCTTCTCCTTTCCCCTTCTCCTCATCTCATATAACAAAGACTATTTTTAAAAGGAAAAAGAAGGAAAAAATCAGCAGAACAATCAAAACATGAAAATACCTGAAAATATTTGTAGTGTTTCACATCTGTGAATATCTCATTTCTGTCTTCTCACATCTCTTCTTTAGGATTGTGCTTATTCTTTATAGTTCGGCAACATTCACTTTGGGTTACGCTTCCATTGTTTTAGTCATTGTGAGTAAAGTTTTTTTGGCTGTACTTACTTCACTCTGAATCAGTTCATGTGAGTCTTTCCATGCTTCTCTGCATTTTCTTACAGCATAATATTCCATCACACTGGCAAACCATGATTTCTTCAGACTTTGCTCAATCAATGGGCATCCACTTTGTTTCCATTTCTTTGTGACTACAAAAAGCATTGCTATGAATATTTTGGTGTATATGGACTCTTTTTTTCTTATGAGTAATCTCCTGGGGGGGTATATATTTAGTAGTCTCTGGGTCATACAGCATGGACATTTTAATCACTTTATGTGCATAATTCCAAATTGCTTTACAAAATGGTTATACTGATTCAAAGTTCTACCAACAAGAGACTGGGATACCTCTGTTTCCCACAACCCTTCCAACACTTACTATTCCCCTATTTTGTTATCTTCACAAATTTATGATTCCATTTTTATAACTATTGTCATATTTAAAATCAAATTTATTTTGATTGTCATCTCAGTATATACATTCATGGAGGACAAGAAATCAAAGGATTAGATGTAACCCTACTCTTTTATCCTCTTAAGATTATGTCATGTCATCCTTTTTATGGTTTGAGAAAAATAATTAGATCTTTCCGTTAATGTTTTAATAAGCAACATCTTGGTACTCAGCAAGTATATTTCTAAGAAGTCAGGTCCTTACTTCAGTTCATCTAAAACTTAATTTTTTCTTATATATTCCCCCTCCCCCATTTTGGGGGTAGTAATTATGAGGCTACGCAATGGATGGGCAATTTCATTATTAGCTTGGGAAACTGCTGCTGCTGAAAAAGATCACAATCTATGATCTAGTATATAAATCCTAGTGAGGGAGTAGCCCACAGCACCAAGAAGTTAAGTGACCTAGCATGTCATCTGCCATAAATTGGGTCTTACAAACTACAAAGTCCAGCACTTTATTCACTATCCTTTGATGCCTCCACGGATAGTTATTAAGTCACTTACAGGAAAGAATAAACTTTGATTTGTCCCAAATTTAGTACCACTCCTTAATATAGAAGTACAGGATATGAGGGAAAAGTGGAGTCCTACCTGAGGATGAAATTTGAACCAGGATAAAGACTGGTCAGTATTGGGCTCAATATCAAATCAAATTCATTATATAAGTGTATGTGAATTATAGATCAAATGTGGCTTACAAACTCAATTCTCGTGTAAGCTCGATGTAAATATATACATATGCACATATCTATACCTATACATAAAGAATATGTTAATGTATTCTAATATACATCCTTCCCCAGCAATGTACCAGCATGTATGCATTTTATTTTATGAGTATTCTGATAAATATCACTAATTTAATACACATGCTGGCATGTACAGGCATAAATATATATTTATATAGCAATATCAATATATTTCTCTCTCCCTCTCTCCCTCCCTCACTCTCTGTCTCTCTCTGTCTCTGTCTCTCCCTCTCCCTCTGTGTCTCTCTCTCTCTCTCTCTCCCTCTCGCTCCCCCTCTCCCCCCCCAACCAGAGAGAATCCCCACCCTCATAATGGCACTGGGTCTGGAGTACCTTATGATCTTGGGGAAAAGTAGGGCTTAGCATAGAGGTGGAAGTATTGCATTGCTTGTTTATGGGCTATTTACTCCTTTATATGTTTTCTGAATTTTATTACAGGCTCCTATAGTCCTCTGCATTTTTAAAACAATTTTTGTGGACTACAATAAAGGCCATCTGTGGCTGATATTTGTATTGTTTCCTTTAGTTCTTCTATGGGATCTAGGGGACCCTTTTCCTATATCTGAGAAGACTTAAATATGAGTTATACTGTATTCTAAGAGTAAACTCTGTGTGGGATGACACTGGCCAAGAGTGATAATTTTTGTGCCATTTTTAAGACTGAAGTCAGTCTGTTAAACATCAGAGCTCAGGGATTTGGGGCCATGGGTTATACCTAGATATCCATATATCAGGGAGTAGCTTTGAATACTGGATGGAGCCCTGAACTTGAGTTGGGAAAGACTGGTATCAAATCTTAACTCTGAGCTATGTAGACCTGGTCACTTAACCTCTCTACCTTCCTAATTTTCTCATCTGTAAAAAGGGAATAATAATGGCACTTATGTCACAAGCATGTTGCAGGGATCAAATGGGATACTGTACATAAAATACTTTTTAAATCTGAAAACACTATGGAAAACTATGTGTTGTATATCTACATGCATATAATCCATTATAGGAAGTTAATTATTAAACATTTATTTTTAAATGTTTTAATAGTTTTTTTTATATTTCCTACAAATCTCATTGCATAACCCCAAACTTCCTTCCAGATGAGGCTGCAATTTGAAATTATGTAAATAAATTGATTAAAATGTCCCTTTTAATAAGTTCACCAAAACTAATCTACATGTTTAAAAAAAAGTGGGATGTCATATACAGTGTTTCACATCAATGGTTCCCTACTTAGAATTCAAAGAAGCACAAAGAGTTAGTTGCCTTATCATGTCTCTTTCTTGAGGGCAAGCTTACTCGGTATAATTTGGCAGTGTTCAATTACAGTTGTTTTCTTGCTGTTATTTTCCATTTCTGTTTTATAGGCATTTGTGTAATTGCTTTTCATTTCTATTTACTTTGCATTGTATCAGTTGACAGAAGTCTTTGCATGATTCTCAGAATTTATCCTATTCATCATTTCTTACAGTAATCTTCCTTAATATTTATGTATCATAACATAACATAACCATTTCTCAACCAACAGGCTTTTTTTCCAATTCTTTACTGCCACCAACAGAGCTGCTGTAAATATATTATTGGATATGGAGCCTTTTTCTTTGTTATTGACCTGTGCCTGGTACATGCATATCAAGGTGATCTCTGGGTTAAAGGGTGGGGACATTTTCGTCCCTTTATTTGCATATTCCACATTGCCTTCCAGAATAGTTGAAGGAATTCACAGCTTCGCCAAGAGTGTCATCATGTGCCTCCAGCATTGACTATCTTTTGTTATCTGACAATTTGCAGCCCATAAAGTGAAATCTCAGGGTTGCTGTGATTTGTGCTTCTCTCATTATTTGAGTTGGGCAGCTATATGAGACCCATCTTCACGAGTTCCAGTTTGACCTTAGACACTTAGCAACTTTGTGACCGTGAACAAGTCACTTCACCCTATTTGTCTAAGTTCATCATCTGTAAAATGAACTAGAGAAGGAAATGACAAATCATTCTAGTATCTTTACCAGGCAAACCCTAACTGGGATCACAGAGTTAGATATTACTAAATACAACGGAACCACAAACTGCAATATTATTTGAATTGGTCTTTTGATCATGAATAATTTGGAATTTTTCTTTTGAAAACATATCTTTTGGCCACTTAACTATTGGAGAGTGTTTTTAGTCTTGTATATTTCTGTTAGTTTTTCATATATTTCTAATATCAGGAACTAATCAGAAATATTTGACACCAAAGATTTTTCTTAGTTGCCTGTTTTCCCTCTTATCCTAGTGAAATTAAATATTTCTGCACAAGTTTTTCAATGTAATGGAATCAAAATGATCTGTTTTATCCCTTATAATCTCCTTTATCCCTTGTTTGGTTAAGAATTAAAATTGCTTGCCCATATCTGTGAAAGGTATATGGTGTGATTCTTTTCTAATTTTTTATGGTATGATCTTCTATATTCTGGCTGTATATCATTTTGAAATTTATTGTGTAATATGGCATAATTTCTGCCAGAATACTTTCTTGCTTCCTCAACTAAAACACCTCAATAGGGTGTTCTTTCTTAGTTATGGTTTTTGGTTCATTGGACCAAAAATTTGCTTATTGAACTCTCTGATTTCTGATTCCTCCTTGTCTCTCTATACTTCTATTTTTTACCCAGGACCAAATAACTTTTGAGAATTATGACTTTACATTGTAGTTTGAGTTCTAATTCTATAAAGTATCCTTTTGGGACTTTGGTATAATACTAAATAAATCAATTAGTAGATCCTTTGGTAGGATTGCCTTTTTTATTATATTGCCATGTACTAGCCATGAGCACTAAATGTTTCTCCAGCAATTCAGTTTTTTTTATTTAATTAAGGAATATGTTAAAATATATACACAAATATACGCATATACATGCACGTATACATACAGGTACATGTAAAAGATTGGTATGCTTTGGTAGATCACCCTCCAGATATTTTAGGCATGTTGTTATTTTGAACGTGACTTCTTCTTTAATGACTGCTTCCAGGATTTTGTTAGTACTATCTATATAGTAAAGCTCTTCATTTCTGTGGGTTTATTTTGTAGCCTGTATCTTTACTGAAAGTTTTAATTATCTCAATTTCTTTGATTCCCTACAGTTGTTCAAGTATAACCTCATGTCATTAGCACATAGGAATAATTCGGTCTCTACTTTCTTCTTGGTTTTAATTTTTATTAGTATATATTTTCTGAATGCTGTTATTAAGATTTTGTAACTGTCAAGTAATAGCAGGGAAAGAGGACATCTTTACTTCATTCCTGTATTTACTAGGAAAGACACTGGTGCATCTTTGTTGCATATAATAGGAGTTTGTGATTTTTGAGTGATACTTTATATCATATTAAGAAAAGATCTCTTTATGCCTATACTTTAGGAAGATCTGTTTTTTGTCTTTTTTTTTTTTGTTTTGCATGAATGAGTATTATACTTTGTCAAAGGCATTTTTTTCTAGAATTATAATGAGGTAGTTTTGATTTTTTTGGTTTTATATGATTGGGTTCATTGTTTTTCTAATATTGAATCTCCCTTGGTTCCTTAAGGAAAAAAAATCTAAATTGATCACAGTGAGTGATTTGGGGGGATAATTTTTATGATCTTTTATTTATATTTTTTGGCAGAATTTCATTTTGACATTTTGAATCAGGTTTTTGTTTCTGTTTCTTTGTTTTGTCCTTTCCTGTATTAGGTGTTTAAGACTATATTGATCTCCTAAAAAGAATTAAGTGGAGTGTCTTTTTTTCTCATTTTTTGGAGACTGTCTTGTCTAGCAGATATATGATTTTTTCCTTCAACGTTTGATAGAATTTTCCTTTAGCCAGCTAACCCCCTTGAGAAAACTGCCTGTAACTGGTCATCCCACTTCCTCTTGTCTTCCTCTCTTTTCAACCCTTTGTAATATGGCTTCTGAAATTATCATTCAGCTGAAATTGTCTTCTCCAAAATTACTAATAGTCTCTTAATTTCCAGAATCTAAGGTACCACACAATCAAGGTAATGCATTGAAATACCCCTCCCACCTTTTGTCAAGAAAAAAAAAAAGAAAGATGATGCCGTATGTTTTTTTAACCATTCGCCTTTTGCAGTATGGTTCACTGCCAGGGATTTAATTCAGAATCACGCCACTGCACAGGAATAAATTATATTGAAATTGTAGGAAACTAACGCGAGATCAGCCCTCAGACGGGGGGCGGAGGTTTTCCTGTGAGATCAGCCTACGAGCTGGGGGCGGAGATTCTTCTTGCACTGTTGCGGGGTGCTGCGGCAGGAGTTTCGGGGTACCTCGGAGGAAGAAAGCAGAGAGGGACGTGCGCGGGCGGGTGTGGCAGCAACGGGAGACCGAGGCAGCAGCTGATACAGGCTGGCCACATTGTAAGACCTTAAAGATGCCCATCCTCTGTATGGATGCGCTGGGGCGGGGAGGCGGTGTAGGGTGGGGTGGGGGTGAGGTGATCGGGCCCCAGGAGCTGGATGGAGGGGGAGCTGGAGGGATCGGGGCGGCCCCACCCCAGGCCTTATTTTCCTTTGTATGTTTCTTCGTTCTATTCCCGAAATTGATGTCTTTGCCAGATTTGATGTTAGTCTCCAGGTACCCCTGGGGTCCGCCCTTCCCAGGCCTTGTTAGATGTCCCTTGGATGGCGGCCTGAGGGCACAATGGGAGCCGCCCAGAAGAAGAGGGAGGGTTGAGCTTGTGGTTAGATTCCAGCTTTTCTTTAACTGGAGGGAGAAGCTTAATCTGCTTGCTTCTAAATGCAGAAGCCTTATGAATTCAGGGCGGATTGCAAAAATCCACACCTTAGACGCAAGCCAGATTTTATTGTGATGCTGTGACATATCGTAGCATAAATGTACTTGGTGGGTTTCTTTGTCTCCTTTTAGAAATTAATCCCCAATCCCTACCCGTTGAGAAATTTTTTTTTTTTTGAAAAAGGACTCAATCCTTTGGGGAATAATCAATCAGTGAACATTATTTAAGTGCCAACTACGTGCCAAGCACAGTGTCAGGCACTGGGGATACAAAAATAAGGGAAGGGAATAAGGATTTCTAGGGAGCCTAGGTAAAAAAAGAATAAGGAAAGGGAATACATATTTCTATAGAGCCTACTATGTGACAGGCACTGTGCTAAGTGCTGGGGATAAAAAAAATAAGGGGATAAGGATTTCTATAGAGTCTGCTGTATGAAAGGTATCGGGTAAAAACAAATAAGGGAAGGGAATAAGCATTTCTGTAGAACCTACTATGTGAAAGGCCCTGTAATAATTGTTGGGGATACAAAAATAAGGAAAGGGGATAAGCATTTCTCTAGAGCCTACTATGTTCTAGCCACTGTGTCAATTGCTGGGCTACAAAAAAAGGAAGGGGGATAAGCATTTCTATAGAGCCTGTTTATATGACAGGTATTGAGGAAAAAAAATAAGGAAAGGGAATGAGTGTTTCTAGAGAGCCTACTATGTGCTAGGCATTGTGTTAAGTGCTGGGAATAAAAAAAAAATAAAGGAAGGGGATAAGGAATCCTATAGAACCTACTTTGTGAAAGGCACTAGGGTAAAAAAAAAAAAAAGGGAAGGGAATAAACATTTTTATAGAGCCTACTATGTGAAAGGCCCTGTGCTTATTTCTGGGGCTACAAAAACAAGGGAAGAAGATAAAACACTGCTCTAGGGCCTCATATGTGCCAGGCTCTGTGCTAATTCTTGGAGATAAAAAATATGGGAAGGGAATAAGGATTTCCATAGAGCCTGCTGTATGAAAGGCACTGGGGCAAAAAATAAAAAATAAGGGAAGAGAATAAACATTTCTGTAGAGCCTACTATGTGAAAGGCCCTGTGCTTATTTCTGGGGCTACAAAAACAAGGGAAGAAGATAAAACACTGCTCTAGGGCCTCATATGTGCCAGGCTCTGTGCTAATTGCTGGAGATAAAAAATATGGGAAGGGAATAAGGATTTCCATAGAGCCTGCTGTATGAAAGGCACTGGGGCAAAAAATAAAAAATAAGGGAAGAGAATAAACATTTCTGTAGAGCCTACTATGTGAAAGGCCCTGTACTAATTGTTGGGGACACAAAAATAAGGGAAGAGGATAAGTAATCCTATAGAACCTGCTTTGTGAAAGGTACTGGGGTAAAAAAAAAAAGAGGGAATAAACATTTCCATAGAGCCAACTATGTTGCTCAACACTGTGCTAATTTCTGGGGCTATAAAAATAAGGGAAGAAGATAAACATTTCTATAGAGCCTACTATGTGCCAAGCACTGAGGTAAAAAAATGTGGAAAGAGGATAAGTATTTCTTATAAAGCCTACTGTGTGCCAGGCACTGTGCTGAGTACTGAGGATACAAAAGCAAGGGAAGAAAACATTTCTGTAGAGCCTACTATGTGCTCCTCACTGTGCTAATTGCTAGGGATAACAAAATAAGGGAAAGGGACAAGGATTTCTCTAGAGCCTGTTGTATGAAAGGCACTGGAGTAAAAAAAAAATAAGGGAAAGGTAAGCATTTCTATAGAGCCTGCTATGTGCCAAGCACTGAGGAAAAAAAACAAGGAAAGGGGGTAAGTATTTCTTCTAGAGTGTACTGTGTGCCAGGCACTGTGCTAGATGCTGGGGCTACAAAAATAAGGGAAGAAGATAAACATTTCAATGGAACCTCATATGGTGCAAGGCACTGTGCTAATTGCTAGGAATAAAAAAAAAATAAGAGAAGGAGATAAGGAATCTTATAGAACCTGCTTTGTGAAAGGCACTGGGGTAAAAGAAAAAGGGAAGGGAACAAACATTTTTATAGAGCCTACTATTTGAAAGGCCTGCACTAATAACTGAGGCTCCAAAAATAAGGGAAGGGAATTAGCATTTCTATAGAGCCTACTATGTGCCAAGCACTGAGGTAAAAAAATGTGGAAAGAGGATAAGTATTTCTTATAAGGCCTACTGTGTGCCAGGCACTGTGCTGAGTACTGGGGATACAAAAGTAAGGGAAGAAGATAAACATTTCTATAGAGCCTACTATGTGCTCCTCACTGTGCTAATTGCTAGGGATAACAAAATAAGGGAAAGGGACAAGGATTTCTCTAGAGCCTGTTGTATGAAAGGCACTGGAGTAAAAAAAAATAAGGGAAGGGAATAAGCATTTCTATAGAGCCTACTATGTGCTAGTCACTGTGTTAATTTCTGGGGCTGCAAAAATCAGGGAAGGTGATAAGCATTTCTATAGAGCCTGCTATGTGCCAAGCACTGAGGAAAAAAAACAAGGAAAGGGGGTAAGTATTTCTTTAGAGTGTACTGTGTGCCAAGAACTGTGCTAGGTGCTGGGGCTACAAAAATAAGGGAAGAAGATAAACATTTCAATAGAACCTCATATGGTGCCAGGCACTGTGCTAATTGCTAGGAATAAAAAAAATAAGAGAAGGGGGTAAGGAATCTTATAGAACCTGCTTTGTGAAAGGCACTGGGGTAAAAGAAAAAGGGAAGGGAATAAACATTTTTATAGAGCCTACTATGTGAAAGGTCTGTGCTAATAGCTGAGGCTCCAAAAATAAGGGAAGGGAATTAGCATTTCTACAGAGCCTACTATGTGCCAAGCACTGAGGTTAAAAAAATATGGAGAGAGGATAAATATTTCTATAGAGCCTTCTGTATGCCAGGCACTGTGCTAGGTGCTGGGGCTACAAAAATAAGGGAAGAAGATAAACATTTCTCTAGGGCCTCATATGTGCCAGGCTCTGTTATAATTGCTGAGGATAAAAAATATGGGAAGGGAATAAGGATTTCCATAGAGCCTGCTGCATAAAAGGCACTGGGGCAAAAAAAAAAAAATAAGGGAAGGGAATAAACATTTCTGTAGAGCCTACTATGTGAAAGGTCCTGTACTAATTGTTGGGGATACAAAAATAAGGGAAGGGGATAAGGAATCCTATAGAACTTGCTTTGTGAAAGGCACTGGGGTAAAAAAAGGGAAGGGAATAAACATTTCTGTAGCGCCTCCGATGTGCTTCATCACTGTGCTAATTTCTGGGGCTACAAAAATAAAGGAAGAAGATAAATATTTCTGTAGAGCCTACTATGTGCCAAGCACTGAGGTAAAAAAAAATATATATATAGAAAGAGGATAAGTATTTCTTTAGAGTGTGCTGTGTGCCAGGCACTGTGCTGAGTACTAGGGATACACAAGTATGGAAAGAAGATAAACAATGCTATAGTGCCTACTGTGTGCTCATTACTGTGCTAATTTCTGGGGCTACAAAAATAAAGGAAGAAGATAAACATTTTTGTAGAGCCTACTATGTGCCAGGCACTGAGGTAAGTACTGGGAATACAAAAATAAAGAAGGAAGATAAACATTTCTATGCAGCCTACTATGTGCTCATCACATAGTACTAATAATTTCTGGGGCTACAAAAATAAGAGAAGAAGATAAATATTTCTATAGGACCTCATGTGCCAGGCACTGTGCCAGGTGCTGGGGCTACAAAAATAAGGGGATAAGGATTTCTATAGAAACTCATATGGTAGGCACTATGCTAATTGCTAGGGATAAAAAAATAAGGGCAGGAGATAAGAATTTCTATAGAGCCTGCTGTATGAAAGGCACTGGGGTAAAAGAAAAAGTGAAGGGAAAAACATTTTTATAGAGCCTACTGTGTGAAAGGTCCTGTGCTAATTGCTGAGGCTACAAAAATAAAGGAAGAAGATAAACATTTCTATAGGGCCTCCTGTGTACCAGGCACTATGCTAATTGCGGGGGAAAACAATAAGGGGAGGGGATAAGTATTTCTCTAGAGCCTACTCTGTGCTCATCATTGTGCTAATTGCTGGGCTACTATAAAGCCTGCTATATGACAGGCATTGATGTAAAACAAAAAATAAGGAAAGGGAATGAGTATTTCTTTAGAACCTACTATGTGCCAGCCATTGTATTACATGCTGGGGATAAAAAAAAAATATGGGACGGGAATAAGGATTTCTATAGAGCCTACTATGTGAAAGGTCTTGTACTAATTTTGGGGGATACAAAAATAAGGGAAGGGGATAAGGATTCCTATAGAACCTGCTTTGTGAAAGGCATTGGGGTGAAAAAAAGGGAAAGGAATAAATATTTCCACAGAGCTATTATGTGCTTCATCACTGTGCTAATTTCTGGAGCTCCAAAAATAAGGGAAGATAAACATTTCTATAGAGCCTACTGTGTGCCAAGCATTGGCAAGGGTAAGGGAAAGTAAGGTAAGGGAAAGGGTAAGTATTTCTTATAAAGTCTACTGTGTGCCAGACACTGTGGTGAGTATTGGGGATACAGAAATAAGGGAAGTAGATAAACATTTCTCTAGGGCCTCATATGTGCCAGGCTCTGTGCTAATTGCTAGAAATAAAAAAATAAGGGGAGGAGATAAGGATTTCTATAGAGCCTGCTGTATGAAAGGCACTGGGGTAAAAACAAATAAAGAAAGAGAATAAGCATTTCTCTAGAGCTTATTATGTGCTAGTCGGGGCAGCTAAGGTGGTGCAATGGATAGAGCACCAGTGCAGGAGTCAGGAAGACCTGAGTTCAAATCTCACCTCAGACACTTGACACTCACTAGCTGTGTGACCTTGGGCAAGTCACTTAACCCCAATTGCCTCATCCTGGGTCATCTCCAGTCATCCTCATGAATATCAGGTCACTGGATTCAGATGGCTCTGGAGGAGAAGTGAGGCTGGTGACCTGCACAGCCCTCCCTCACTCAAAACAAAGTCAAGTGCAAGTCATGTCATTTCTCTGATGGCATGGTCTTTGGCAATGAAGGATGAACACACTGTGTGCTCATCACTGTGCTAATTGCTGGGCTACAAAAATAAAGGAAGGGGATAGACATTTCTATAAGGCCTAGTATATGACAGGCATTGAGTTAAAAAAATAAGGAAAGGAAATGAGTATTTCTATAGAGCCTACTATTTGCCAGGCATTGTGTTAAGTGCTGGGGATAAAAAAAATATGGGAAGGGAATAAGGATTTCTATAGAGCCTACTGTGTGAAAGGTCCTGTACTAATTGTTGGGGATACAAAAACAAGGGAAGGGGATAAAGATTCCTATAGAACCTGCTTTGTGAAAGGCATTGGGGTGAAAAGAAAAGGGAAAGGAATAAACATTTCCATAGAGCTATTATGTGCTTCATCACTGCTAATTTCTGGGGCTACAAAAATAAGGGAAGATAAACATTTCTATAGAGCCTACTTTGTGCCAAGCACTGAGGTAAAAAAAAAATGTGGAAAAAACGTAAGTATTTCTTATAAAGCCTACTGTGTGCCAGGCACTGTGGTGAGTACTGGGGATACAAAACATGGGAAGATAAATATTTCCATAGAGCCTGCTCATCACTGTGCTAATTTCTGGGGCTACACAAATAAGAGAAGAAGATAAATATTTCTGTAGGACCTCCTATGTGCCAGGCACTGTGCCAGGTGCTGGGGCTACAAAAATAAGGGAAGGGGATAAGGATTTCTATAGAGCCTACTGTAGGAAAGGCACTGGGGTAAAAACAAGGAAGGGAACAAACATTTCTAGCCTACTATGTGCTAGCCACTGTGCTAATTTCTGGGGCTACAAAAGTATGGGAAGGGGATAAGCATTTTAGCCCGCTGTGTGACAGGCATTGAGGTAAAAAAAAAATAAGGGAAGGAAATGAGTATTTCTATAGAGCCTACTACGTGCCAGGCACTGTGTTAATTGCTAGGGACAAAAAAAAAAGCATAAGAATTCCTATAGAACCTGCTTTGTGAAAGGGACTGGGGTAAACAAAGTGGTAAGAGAATAAACATTTTTATGGAGCCTACTACATGAAAGGCCCTGTGCTAATTTCTGGGGCTACAAAAAATAAGGAAAGGGGATAAGCATTTGTAGAGATCATACTGGGTGCCAGGCACTGCATAAAAAACAAAAAACCAGAAAGGAATAAATATTTTTTTAGAGCCTGCTATGTGCCAGGCACTGTGCTAAGTGCTTTCTATAGATAGTACATTTGATCTTCTCTGCCTTGTTTATAACTGTACAAAAACCAAATACTTTCAAATAAATAAAGAAATAGTTGTTTAATGTATGGCTAGTAGAACAATTCCCTCATTGGCCATATCTGAACATGTATGAAGTCTCTGTATCAGGGAGGTAAGTGGTGTGTTCTTTCATTTTTTTAGGACAGTGGTTTTTCATTGCAGTGATCAAAGTTCTAAAGTCTTTCCAAGTTGTTGTTCTCTATAATGTGGTGTGTGTGTGTGTGTGTGTGCGTGCGCGCGGGCGTGTGTTTCTCATTCTGCTCATTTGCTCTGCCTCCTTTCATAGAAGTCTATAATAAGTATCCATGACCAAGCAAAGGGCAGCTAGGTGGTGCAATGGATAGAGCACTTGACCTGGAGTCCTCAAAACCCGAGATCAAATCCACCCATAGTCCTTTCCTAGATTTGTGATCCTGGGCAATTCTTTGTTTTCTGTTTTCTCCTAATAAAACAGTACATCACTATAGGGTTATTGTGAGGCTCCATTGAGATAATGTTTGTAAAGTGCATTGCATAGCTCCTCTTACAGATTGGTTGCGTAATAAGTGCTTGTTTATTTTGTTAAAAACTTCATTTGCTGTTCAATTGTTTTTTGGTCTTGTCTGATCCCATTTAGGGTTTTCTTGGCAAAGATGCTGCAGTGGTTTCCCATTTCCTCCTCTAGTTCAGTTTATAGATGAACCGGGGCAAACAGGGTTAAGTGACTTGCCCAGGGTCACACAGCTAGTAAGTTTCTGAGGTCGGATTTGTACTCTGGAAGAGAAAACTTCCTATCTCTGGGCCCAATGCTCTTATCCATTGCAGTGCCACCTAGCTGCCCTTATTTACATTCACCTACCACAATTTGTTTATCCATTACCCAATGGAGCATATTCTTAGTTTCTGACTTTTGTTTACTATGAAAAGAGCTTGCATAAATATTTTCATATATAGAGATCCATTTCCTCTTTCTCTGATTTCTTTGGGAGTGTGGACCTAGTGGTGGTATAATTTGTTCAAAGGCTTTTCCTCTTGCTTTGATTTCTTTAGGGGTATAAGCCTGCTGACAGTATAGCTAGTTCACAGGGTATGAGCAGTTTCAAAACTTTTGAGGCACAGTTTCAAGATATATGCTTTATTTTTTTTAAATGTCTGATGTCCAGTGTTGCAATAGATTATTTTCATCCAAGACCTTTAACTCCCAGAACAGAAAATGGTGGAGCTATAAATGAAAAGTATTCTGTGTTCTCATAGTACAAATTATTTTAATTCATCATGTAACTGTATTACCTGTCAGATGCATACACAAACACATACAAATGATTTAGTTTAATAATAAAATAAGATTGTAAAATTATTTACTGTGATTCTTTATTAGACTATGTGGTAGGAGCAGCAAAGCCAATTCCATTTAATACAACTGTAATTAAAAGTTAATTAATTAATTCTTTTACCTAGAGCTATATTAAAATCACTTCAAAATAACTACCTTAAATATGTTTTGATGAGAACATTTCTGATTCTGATAGGGCTGTTGTTATCCAATATATGATTCATATACAGAGATGCACATTGAATCTCCTTTTTTTTTTATAGGAAAGTGTCCACCTACAAATTCATTATTTGAAAAGTAGCTTGCTGATTGCTGTCTCTGGCTATCAAATAATAAAATCATAATAACAGTCCACATTCACATAGCATTTTAGAGTTTGTAAAGCACTTTTTTCTTAATAAACCCTATGATGTCAGAGTATCATTACCTCCATTTTATAGATGGGAAAGCTGACAAAAGGTAGGAAAAGCTACTGAATTTTCAAAAATATGTTGATAAGTTTTCACAAAACAGTTATTTCCCAAAAAACCTCCAAATAATTTCCCCCCTACACCCAAAGTAATTCTCTCAAAAATTTATTCATTAAAAAAAGTCTTCTTTAACTTTAATAGCTGCGTATCAACACTGACCATTGTAATTGAAAAGCTTTTTTGTTTCTACATCTTGACTTTCTATTGTAGTCGTCATGTTTTATTCTTTTGGTTTTGCTTTTTTCTGTCTCTGCATACCTTCATACCTATCTTTTTTCCTGATCATTTATATTTGTTCTTTGGCAGTTGTTTGCCTTTCCACTGTATACATTGTATTGTATACATCATTCACTTCACTTGATATCAACTCATACAAATCTTCGCAGGTTTCTCTGGCACAGTAGTATCTTTTTTAATGGCACAACAGTATCC
Source organism: Bettongia penicillata ogilbyi (assembly GCA_023548195.1). NCBI lineage: Eukaryota > Metazoa > Chordata > Mammalia > Diprotodontia > Potoroidae > Bettongia > Bettongia penicillata. The sequence continues at coordinate 733,322 of JAJHZJ010000634.1, read as the reverse complement.
AGCTTCATTGTTCAGCAATTCTCCAATTGATGTGCCCTCCACCCCCCATGCAGGTTCCAGTTCTTTGCTGCCACAAAAAGCTTCTGTAAATGTTTTTGACAATAGAATATCTTCTCCTCTTTGTGTCAAAGACTACACATAATTTAGTGCCTATTATGGGTCAGGAAGCTGGTGGAAATTAGAAGATGTGAGTTCTCCTTTCGTAATATTACCTATATATTATATAATAGCAATATAGCTCTATAACATATAATGTTAGATGATGTATCTATATCTATATATATAATTACTATAGCGAGTATAAAACTTATAATGCAGATCATGACCCAGCTGTTAGGACATGAGAATTTTGACAAGGACCTCCTGAGGCTGCTCCCAATCTCACTATTGATTGTTTCTTAGCCTTTTTGCCTGTGACTTCTATTTGTTTTTCTTTTCCCTCTGGACTGCTCTTTATTTGTCTTGAGAATTGCTTCTGCCTGAGGTTATTGAAATATATTTTTTGTAACAGGACTCTTGTTTGTTTAAATCCTCAGGCTATCAGTTGCATTGTGCCATAGAAGTAATATCCGCCTGGACAATCCTCTTCTTTATTTGATTTCCTTGGAGAGTAGACCAGGTAGGTATCATGGGGTCAAAGGGTACGTCTGGTTTAGTGACATTTTAGGCATAGTTCCAAATGGATTTCTAAATGGCTGGACCATTTCACAGGTCCACTAACCTTAGGTTGGTGTTCCTTTTATCACATAGCCCCTCTAACATTTGCCATTATCCTTAGCCCCTTTTTTGGGTCATCTTTATCAATCTGGTGTGTGTGAGGTAGAATCTCAGAGGTACTTTGATTTGTATTTCTCTAATTATTAATGATTGGAAACATTTATTTTTGTATTTGTTGATAGCTTATAATTCTCCTTTCAAATCTGCCTGTTTATGTCCTTTGACCATTTATCCATAAATTTGAATCAATTCTTTGTACACATTGGATACAAGATCTTCATCGGAGAAATTTGATGCAAAGAATTTTTTCTACAGTTACCCATGTTTTTCTTTTAATTTGAATTGCATTGATTTTGTTTGTACAAAGCCTTTTTTATTATTCTGTGAATAGAATTGTCTTTTTTATCTTCTGTGATCCTCTCTATCCCAAGTTTGTTCATGAAGTCTTCCCCTATCCATACATTTGAAAATTAATTTCTTCCTTGTTCATCTAATTTATTTATGATGCCCTTCTTTATGGCTGTCATATTTCCATTTGAAGATTATCTTTCTGTATGTTGTGAGATGTTAGTACATGCCTAATTTCTTCCAGAATGCTTTCCTGTTTTCCCAGCAGCTTTTGTCCAGTTTTGGGAGTCTTGATCCTGGTAGCTTTGGGTACATTAAAAATGGTGCTACTCTGTTCATTTTGTTCTGTATGTAATATAATATATGTAATACATGTAACACATGTAATATGTTACATTGACCAACCTCTGTATTTTTAACCAGCACCAGACTGTTTTGACAGTTACTGCTTTGTAGTATAGTATTAGATCTGGTAATGATTTTTCATCCCTTCCTCCATTATTTCCCTTGAGATTTTTGACCTTTCATTTCTCCAGATGAATTTCATTATTATGTTTTATTATTCATTATTATATTTTCTAGATGTAATCCTTGGGCATTTTGATGGTTCTATCACAAATAAGTAAATTGATTTAAATAGTATTGTGATTTTTATGACTTATCCATCACCAATGAATATTTCTTCAATTATTTAGGTCTGTATTTCAGCAAAGAATGTTTTGTATTTGCATTCATACAGTTCCTGTATTGGTCTTGGTAGACAGACTCTCATCTTTTCTATTTTCTGTACTTATTTTAAATTACATTTCTCTTTCTTCTGAGTTTTGTTTATATATATATATATATATATGTATAAATGCTGATGATATGTAGATTTGTTTATATTCTGCAACTTTGCTAAAAATTATTAATTATTCAAATTAAGTTCGGTTAATTCTTCTTTAGTGGTGTCCAGCTTAAACGGAAATGGGGCCAGTAAATTGTACCAAAAGATCCCTGTGGGCCATATGTTGACTAAAGAAAACCACATATTAATGCTATCTATGGTCTACTGCACATTTGTACATTTTGTTAAATACTTTAATTATATTTTAATATGGTTCGGGTTGCACCCAGGGGTGTTGTGACTAGATTGCATGTTTTACACTTCCGTTCAGGATTGATTATCATATAATCTTCAGAAATCAATTGTTTCTTTTTCTCTTTGCCTGTATTATTCTTTTGATTTTTTTCTTGCCTTATAGCTATAGTTAGCATTTCTAGCACTATGCCATGTAGTAGTGGTAACAAAGGGTATCCTTGTTTTACCTTTGATATTTTTGGAAAGTTTTCCAACCTTTCTACTTTGAATATAGTATTCTTCATTTTTGGTAGATACTACAGACTGTTAAGGAAATATCTGTTTATCCATACACTTTCTTTGTTTTCAGTAGAAATTGATGTTGGATATGTTTTTTCTTTTTCATTTTGGAGGCAATCGGGGTTAAGTTACTTGTCCAGGGTCACACAGCTAGTAAGTATGTGAGGCCAGATTTGAACTCTGGTCCTCCTGACTCCAGGGCCGGTGCCTGCACCACTGCACCAACTGGCTGCCCTTGTATTCAATTTTTTTTCAAAATCCTTTTCAATATCTATTGATATAATCATCATTCTTACTTTTAAAAATATAGTCTATTGTGTTTGTTTTCCTTATATTGAACTAACTCTGCATTTCAGGTATAATCCAATCTGGTCATAATGTCTTTTTAATATGTTCATATAGCCAGCCTATTTTCTGATAGTCTGTTTAACATTTTTGCATCAATGTTCTTTAGGGATATTGGCCTATAATTTTCTTTCAATGCTTTGCCTCTCCTTGGTTTTAGTATCAAGATCATATTTGTCTCATAGAAAGTTGAGAAGGGTCCCCTTCTGTATTTTTACAAATCATTTATATAATGTTGGAATGAATTGTTCTTTGAATATTTGATAGGGGTAAATGGGGATGAAAGCCCATGGATTGCCCTATACTTGGTGCTAGTCTTTGGGTCACTCACCACTAGGTTTTGGTGTTAATCTCCTGTGACCTGCATTAGGCCTCTTGTTTACCCTGGTCAAGGTACTTGTTAAGCCTTATCTATTACTACAGATGTGAGTGGTGTCCTTGTGTTGCCCATACTGGACATGATACTGAACCTCTCTATTTTTTCTCCTTTCTACCTAACCTAGCTTGTGATTACCCTATTCTGTGATTCTGTGGGATTCTAAGTCTTTTGTCCTGATCTGGATGGAGAAGTTTATAGCTGATTTTCTTTATCATTATATTTTTATCTTTTCTTTATTTTAAGGAGAAACTTTCTTCTAGTATGTTTTTTGAGTAATACTGTATTGTTTTGAAGGATTTGGGACTTTCGCAGACCTACCATAAGCATCATCTTTCCACAGTGTTCTGTATACTGTCAATAGTGATTAGGACCAGACTGTCTCCCCTTTGTCCACCTCTAGTCAGTAGCTACAGACTCCATGCCATCTCTTCTTGTTGGCTTATGCAATTCTCAAATGAGTTATGTGATCTGAGTCTTCTTCCAACCAGGTAGCCTAGTGCATACTTACTTCTTTCAGATAGGTTGTCCTCTGTCAAGAGGAAACAACACTGCCTATCCAAGACTATATCTCCCAGAAATTTATTTAGTCAGATGCTGGAGAACTTTTCCTACTCACAGAAAGTTTGGCTCCAGTTCCTTGATATTAGAGGCTCATTCAGTAGTGTTATTTGTACTGTCACATCTTCCAAGGAGTAGTGAATGAATGATCTTGATGAATGGATGGATGGGAAATACCTTGATGCAAATGTGTATGTAAGGCAGCATTTTGTTCCATTAAATTAAATGCATTTTTGTGATTAAAAATAATTAGCACAATGGGGTTTTATGTTCTCAGCTTCTTTCAGTTTACTGTGAAATGGTAAAGGTTTGGTCCATTTCGGATTATCATTTGTGGTGGGTGAAAGATGAAATGACTGAGGAAACAAAAGTTTGATCTTCGGAGCATATCGATTTATTAAACAATGCATATCAACTGCCCAAAAAATAGGAAGCAGATCTTCTCAGCTTAGGGCTGGACCTCACAGGGGGTGATGGACTTTTATGCATTAAAAACAATTAATCCAATAAGGCCAATTAATTAAAAGGAAACTATACAACATTAGATAATCAGATTTCTAATTGGAGGAAAGATTAGGGACTTTCCAAGTTGGAAGGAGGAGAACAAACAGGTACAATTCCCTAAATTCAGAAAAAGATGTCCTACTCTCCCTAAGTGTTTGTACATACATAATCAAAGGAACATGGAAACAATCACTAATTGATTAGTATGGATCCAGTTTTCAGATAAGATATATGAGTTTCTTGAGATACACAATTTTCAGAAAACTCCTTGCATCGATCTTTGCATCTAATCGAGTTTCTAGTCGGCATAACCAGGATCCTTGGTTAAGGGTCTCTAAGCAGCAGGAGAGGTGGTCCAGTTTCCCAGCCACTCTGGGCGAGGTTCAAAGAATGCAATAAGGTTTTCTCCCAATGCCCAGAATTGAATAAACTTTTCTCACAAGGCAGAATTTGGACTGGACCCATAACTGAATAGAAAGAGAACTGAGCTAGCTCCAGAATTGAGTCACAAGATGGAATCAGTATAGTTCATTCAATTCCCACACTTAACGCTGTTCTAATCCCCTCCATTTTCTCACGCTTATGAAAGCCTGATTGTTCTCTATTAAGACCATCATCAAGGAGCTTCTCACTCCCTGAATAAATGACTGCTATTAAGGTTTTGTATAAAGGGGAGAGTTGGCCTCTAGATCAATATTCATTGATATTCTCTCGGTTTACCATTTTTGGAGATATTTCCTATATCTTTTGTATCTTCTCTTCCCCTAGATAACCACACCTGTCAGTCCCTCAGTCCTCTCAAAATTTGTGTTCCTTCCAGCATGGAGCTCTTCTATCTCTGCTTGGTCCAGTCCTTTCCTTTACGTGCCTTGTTTTATCTCATTCTTTTTCTACTTCCTTTTGGGATGAACACCTTAGGGGTTGATGGTTGAAGCATGGTGATTCCACTCTCCTTGATAGAGAAAACAACTTGCTGAGGTATCTTTTGCCAGTTTTTTTCCATTTTTCTTCTGTTCGTAGTCCTTCATTTTCATCCTTTTGTTTTAGTCAATCATTGGTAGCCATCTCTCTGGCAAGGAAGTCAGATATTTGCTGACTAAGGTGCTTGTTTTGGCCATTAATCTACATTGGTTAACCTTTTGGATGAAGTTATTTTAGTCAGTGCCTATGTCATTTTTTGTTTATTTTGTTATTTTTCAACTTCTTATTTAAGTAATACAAAGTTAGAGTTTTACTGGCATAGCAAATATTTTTCTTATTAATGGTCTTCTGGCTTTCAACTTTTTTTTTATTAATTTCTCTTTTGGCTCTGACAAATCAGTTGTCTGATTATACTCAGACAACAAACTCAGAGGTAAATGCCCCAACAATAACTTTTTTTCCTGTTTGCTAAAATATAATGTATTTTGTTCTTTATGATGTCCAGTGCTTACCATTTTTTTTTTACAAAGTACTGTATTCACATATAGAGATGTGAGGCTTCTGTTCAATCTATATGTCTCTGACCTACTTCATTTCTTTTTCTAGAATCATACTGTCCTATGGATTTCTCCTGCTCTCACCTTTTCACATGTTTGCATTGAATTCATTAAATATGAGACTTCAGGTTGATTTTTATCTAGAATATCTTAGCAAATTCTTTGTAGAATTTCTTGACAACCTCAGAAACTAAAGTTGGTGTACAAATCAATTATATATGGAGTTTTTTGCAAACACTTAAAAATTGCAGTACATGATAACCAACTCTCCCATGAAATAATATTGCCTCTCAGTTTCCAATACAATTCACTCTAGAAAGTCCTGGGAGTTTTAAGGAGTTCGAATGAACCATCTTTCCATTTGGTTGCAAATTTCTTCTGTTTTTATTTATAGCTGGAATGCCAAGATTGATAGGATCCATTTCTTCCAGGCATACGTCTATTCTTTAGTCATTGAACAAGTATCTCACATTTAGAGAACAATTAAATTAAAATGTATCTGTGGTCTGTATCTGTGCGATTCTTAATAGCTCCTGCTCCTCCACCTTTCTGCCATTCTATCACTGGTGTTGGAGAAGCAGAAGGAGACTGACTGCACAGGGCTTAGGACCTTTAACATTTTTCTGTTTTTCATAGATTGCCATGGCCAGTCTCCTGGGAGTAGTTAGGCCTGTCTTTGGAAAGCAGAGCCTCTGTTACAGATGCCTTGCTAGAAGCCTTTCCAGCTTGGCAGAACCCTCCCGTTCTTGTGCTCTGTTGGCCATAGTGTTTGACCCTAACCTTACACACCTGTGATGAACCCTAACACTCAAATTAGAAGAGAACTACGTAGAGGTCATTTTCTTACAGCTTCTGTATATTCTTAGAAGTGTACATGTTGTCTCCTCTATTAGAAAGTAAGGTCCTTGAAGGCTTGAAGTTTCTCGAAGGCCCTCTTTCATTATTTTCTCTGTATTCCCAACAAAGCACAGCTCCTGGCATATAAGTGTAATAAGGGCAACTAGGTGGCGCTGCAGTGGATAGAGCTCTGGGCCTGGAGTCAGGAAGGGCTGAGTTTAAATTTGGTCTCAGACACTTAGTAGCTATGTGACCCTGTTTTTCTCACTTCCTCATCTGTAAAGTGACCTGGAGAAATAAATGGCAAACCATTCCAGTATCTTTGCCGAGAAAACCCCAATGGGGTCACCAAGATTCAGACACAAATGAAAAATGACAAGAACAAATGTTTAATAAATGTTTGTTGATCGTTGCCATTATGAGGTTATTCAAGGAAGATGTTAGTGGAGTTTGACCCTTAATACAAAAACTTCTGGGTCATAGACAGTGGTTGAAAGGTCACAAAAAGAATTAGAATCATTTTATCTTCTCTCCATGGCTAGTGAATTTAAACTGGTAAGAGTTGGAGTGTACTAGATTACTTCATTTAAGAATATATTATACAGGTTTTAATAACTGGAATTTTTATAACAAAAACAGTTTTAATTTTCATATTTTTGAAAGCTACTCTCCAAGTACAAAACCTTAAATTTTCATCTAGATTAAGTTTCAATGTTAAGCAGACTTTTAACATGTATTTTATGAAGTCTGCTGAACAAACACTTTACAGTCAGAGTTGATAATAAGACAAAAGATAAAAGACAGGTTTTAAGTTAAGACTCAAAGTGACGAAGTGAAATCAACATTCCAGGTGTTTGAGAGTGGATGAGGTATCCACCATGCTTAAGACATTGAGAGTGTCGGTTTTGATCTTTGAGAATCTGAAGGAGGCAACTTCCACAGCTACCTCTCACCCAAAACCTTACATAGCCACTAAGCCTTCTTAGTGAAATGCAGAGAATCCCCAGAGCACAAGCATTTTGGAGAACTCAGACATAATTTGTCTTTTGAAGAAAAGATTGTGATGTTCATACATGACCCTCCTGTGCTAAATCCCCCCAACTACTGCAAGGTAAAGTTTACTAAATAGAACTCCTAGGACCTGAGATTTGCATCTAACATTATCAGCTCTAGAGATTTTAGCCTTAACCTGTCAGAAGAATTTAAAATCCCAACCCTCTAGAAAAGAGTTTTTCTTCTTCTGTTTGGAGAATAGCAGTAGATATATGATGAGGTACCCACTTTTTCTTTTGCCCATTTACTTAGTGGTTTTTGAGCTCCCTGGGTATTCAATGTTCAGGGTACAGTAGAATAATTAAGAAAGAAGACCTAATTTTTGAAAGAAAAGCAAGTTTGACAGTTGCTCAGAAATTCCGATGAGATTTCTATCCAAGTTATTTTCATACCAAAAAATGTTTAGGGAGAAGAAAGATGGCGGTGTTTTAAAATCTAAAATATGCTCTCCTTGGAATGGGGTGGGGGGGCGCTAATAGGACTTTTATATACTGTCAAATATGGTATTTATGTATCAGGTATTTGTTTTTAAAATGGAGAGTTCCTTTTCTAGGAGAGGGAAGTAAGAGGACATGATTAGGAGTGACTGTGATATTTAGAAAAAGCACACAAAGCATTAATAAACCTTATTTAAAAAGACAACACAAACTGGCTAGGGGAACTAGATCAAGAGAACAACATAAAGAAATTATTTCACTCAACAGAGTATTGTTAGCAAAAGAACTGAAAAATAGAAGCCCTTTTGGAGCTTTTTCGATTTTTAGACCCAGAAAGGAAAACTAAAAGAAGATATTACTTACTATTGGTGGAATTTGAAGGGTACACATAAAAGTTCCCATTGAACCCAAAGCTCTACTCCCTAGAATCTTTATTATTCATTCTGCTTTCCTAGGTTTGTCAAAATTAGGAAATAAAATAATTCTGACTGCAGCTTATATGGAATTATTTTTCATGGACTCTTTAGAGTTCTCTAAATTGACCACCATATCATTTTTAGAAAGTCCTAATTATATATGCTCTTTGCTTGTGTTTATTTTCTAGATTTTTTTTCCACCACTACTGGGTCAAGATTGGAGTCACTAGAAGAGGAGGGAGGCAAAGCTAGAAGAGGTGCAAAGGTTGAAGTAGGTTTGTTATTAAAAAAAAATGTGTGTCAGAAATTTGGATTGAATGGAATGATGGAATGGCCAGCCTGAGGTACGAGAAAAGGAGACAGGTCAGAAAGACCTCTCTTTCTGTCTTTCCTCCCATTGTGCCTTTGTTAGGGTTAGCTGTTTTGCTTTTGACAGCTCAAGGTGGTCAATGTGGGACAATAAGCCATTCTTAAAGCATCCCAAGTCCATTTTTTCCCCTTGATCCTCATACCATTAGAAACCTCTTTAGCTTTTGATATTGTCTTCTAAACCCTAAGTGTAAGTGCCCCCAAGGCCCTATCCTGTGCCCTCTTCTCTCTTTGCTTCTCTCCCTTGGCGACCTTATCCGCTCTCATGGGTTCAATGATCACCTCTATGTAGATCACTTTCAAATATATGTTTGTTTCAGCCAATGGCTGAACTAGAATGATATTGCACAGGATGAATTGGCTTAGGAAATTTGATCATTCCTTGTGGGTCTTCTCTAAAATAGCAGACCTATGCAAACCTGGGAGAAATTCAATCAAACACATTTTTACCTCACGGACCAGAGCATAGCATTTGGAGTAATCTGAATGATTTATTTCATGAGCCTCACGCTTAAAATTCTATTGGATGTGCAAGTAAGACTCTGCTAAGTGGAGAATGAGAAGAGAGCATTCAAGTTCCTTGGGAGGACAGAGTTGCTTGAGTGTGTGTGTGTGTGTGTGTGTGTGTGTGTGTGTGTGTGCATGCCTGCGCACGTGCAGAGAGTACTTTAGCTTTGGCCCTCTTCCCCGCCAGTCCCACAACATGCCTTGGCTGGAGGAGGACCTTGCAAGCTTCAAATAGTCGACAAGATTTGGGGTTTCTCATTTTCCCAACAGCATCCTTGCATCATCCTCTGGTTGGCAGTAGAAGCCAGCATATGCCCAGGAGGAACTTTCTGATCACCTTGTAAAAGGGAGAAAGGCACTTCCAGCAACCAGGAACTGTAAGTTACAACTTTGTCACATATCTTCTCTAAGCTTGATCCCACTTTCCTCTGGACTCTTTGTATACATATAGTACTTATTTGTACTCAGAGAAAGCACAGATGGGGGGGGCAGGGGAGAGTGGTATTTTGTATCAGTTATGTACTTTGGTAAATCCCTTTCTAAAAGTCAAACTGACTAAATTTTTATCAATCAGTAATTATTGTGGGAAGCACACAGATGGGTGTTTGAGAGCTATACAGCATTAGGCTCACTCTTGCCCGGTCCTGTGAGGACTATGTTTATGTCTATGCTTTGAGAAGACATGGCTAGCTATTCTCTGGTGTCCCACCTCATCAGAGTAGGGATAATTGCTTTAGAGCATAGGTCACCAAATTTTAATGAGAATAGACTGTGCAGTTATAAAAAGTATCCTTGAAAAGCTAAGAAGAAGACAGGTAGCAGATCACATCTAAACATGTTACTATAAATAGTAACATGATTGACCATGTTTAAAATGACAAGAGCCCATACGGTACTTTTTGTTAACTGATTGCAACGGAGTCTTTGACTTGATAGAGACAAATGCAGATTTAAAGACTTCCGTAAGGTATGTCTCATACATATGTTAATACCCTAAAAGATTCTTTGATAGAAATGATCAGAGAAACAACTTTGTTCCATTATCTTGGGATTATCAATGTCGATCAAGGCATTAACAGGGAGATGAATACTTGTCGAAGGCATTTGCTCTCTCTTGTTGGTGATAGTGTCAGAAATCTAAACTGAAGACCTCTTTCCCCATACTTGGGAAGTAATTCAGACGCTCTTGGTTACAGTGGACATGATGCTAATGGCATCGGTTCTCAGTGAGATCCCCAGCCATTCAAGAGAGAATTCTTTTTTTCATAAGAAAAAAAAAACAAGTAGATGAAGAGTGTATGTTGATTGGGGAAATTATGCATCACTTTGGATAATTCCAAACTGTGGCCTGTTACAAATGGCCATCTTTTTTACTATCAGTAGTCTCCCAGATACACCGCAGTGCCTGGGAATCATAGAACACCACAGTCTTAGCAGCGTAAAAATGGAAGGTGATGCAAAGGGCGATGGGAAGACACATGATGGGTGTAAGTCAGTTGCAGCATACTACCAACAATGATCCTCTGTGGAGGAAGGATATGAACCAGAATTGAGATAGTTAGGGGAGGCATGGATGAGTTGCAATCTATACATGTGAAGGAAGTGCCCATGCCAATGAGATTACAGATCTGTTGTTTAAAATGTTATCTAACACCTTTTGTACACACATATTTGCATTTTGGTGCAAATTCATGAATTGTATTTCTAGAGGAATGTTTTTGAAGGATTAGCAGTTCCTTTTTTTTTAAAGTACTAAGAGTTGGTTACAACCTATGATTATGCTATAACTATGTTAATAGAATTTCATATCGGAATGTATCTCTAGTAGAAAGTGACAGGTGTATATTCAAATGACATGTATAGTCATGGGTAATTATTAGAAACTGACAATATAACTGTCACCTTGGATATAGTTAAGGGAAATAGGAAACTTTAGTCAAAATTATCACTTATAATTATTAATTTTCATTTAAGTAAAATCTACAGTTAAATGCATAACAATTAGCAGATCATAAAAGAGAAAAATACATTGGCATTTAGCAAACTGAAACACATAAAAAGGAAGCGAATCATAGCACAGAGCTGTAATCTGTGGTATGAAAAGGATGGAACTTTTAATACACTAAAGCATTTTAATGATGTATTTTTTAGTTAATCTTAGAAGTAGAAATTTCCCTTTATGGCTGCTAGTAAAAGGGTTTATAGTGAAATCTCTAGGCTCTGCCATACTTCAGCCTGAAGGAATGAAATAGTTGGCATCTTTAAGAATTCATTTAAAAATAGATTGTTTAAAAGTGAAACAAAGGCATATTTTACCATCTTTGATGCAAATGAACAAATGAGCAGAAGTTGCTCTCAGTCACAGCGGTGCAAACTCAACCAATGCATTTGGATCTCATTGTGCTTAGACCTAAAAGGACAACAATGTCATTTTCATCAGGCTTCAGTAAACCAGGTTGCCATAATTATGTTGGTGTGAAGTGAAGGAGTATTCCCTTCAGTGCTGCAGATCATGACTCCTTGATCACTTCATTAATGGTCTTTGAAAGTTGCTATGGGCAGAACAGCCTCCCTTTGCAGCCTACCTGGTGATGGGCATCTCCAGTCTTAGCGAGGTTGACCATCAGAGAAAGGGTGTTCATTCTGTTCCTGGTGCTGTTCAGGAAGCCTCTCCAGCTTGGTCACTGGTGCCGGAACTGAGGTTGTACCCAAAGGTGAGGCTTTCAGTGATTCAGTGGAACATCTATGCCTTAGTTCACCGTGTCATCTGTGGTACAGTGCCTTGCATAAACTGGTATTTGCTTTACCAAGTCTGTTCCAATTCTGGGTGGTACAAGGATGTGAATAAAAAATAAGTTCTAAAACAAATACATTTAAATAGGGTGGGCAACATTGTGTAGTGTAATGTCTGCTGAGTTTAGAGTCGTAAGGACCTGAGTTCCAATGCTGTCTCTGCCACTTAATAACTGTGCAGCATCACTTATCCTTAGGTTTATATATATATATATATATATATATATATATATATATGACATGAAGCTAACATTTGCACTACCAGCCAAGAGGGCTGATGGGAAAAAGTGCTTTGTAAAGCCTAAAGTGTTAGTGAAGGGGGATTTTTTATGATTGATTTATACTGAATTTGAGCTACCATCAGGTTCAGATCTGGGTGTCACGTTTTAGGAGGGTCATTGATCAGGAAAAGGATGACCTGAAGGGGACAAGGCCACACAAAAAGATCAGCTGAAGGAACCGCATATGTTCAGACTGGAAAAGTGAAGGTATGGTGGGGATGGGGTGAGAAGGCATGCTGCCTGTCTTCTAGTATTTGATGGGCTGCCACACAAAAAAGGATCGTACTTATCCTGCTTGGCCCCAGTGGGCAGAACTTGAAGTCATGGAGAGAAGTTACAAAGAGGCAACTATGATTGGGTAAGGAAAAAAATCTTCCCCACAGTTCTAGCAATTACAATGTGGAATCAACTGCCTTAGGAAGTGGGGACTTCTTCCTCACTGTAGGTGTTTGGGTAACCATTTGTGGAGATTCTTATTTCAGATTGGTCACTGAAGTCTCTTCCAGCTAGGAGAGTTGTGATTCTCTGAAATTTGACAAAAGCATTGATTTCAATCTATGAATAATTGTGTTCATACTTAGGGATGGTTTCATCGTCAGCCAATTGCTATCAACTGGCAGGAAGATCCAAGAGTGTAGGGCATATCCATATCCTCTGTGCCAAACCCTCTGCAGTCAACAAATGGAAAAAAAAGTGTTAAATGTCAGGCAGAGGAGCTTGTATTTTATTCTAGAGACAATAGGGAGCCACTGTAGATTCTTGAAAGAAGTTGTAAAGAGAGGAGAGATGAAAACCTGCTTATAGCTTTAGGGTCCATGGTTGGAGGGCAGAAAATGCATGATGATCCAAGGAGGGAAGTATGTAATAGTGGATAGAGAGCCATAGGGGGAGTCACAGAGACCTGGGATCAATTCCCACCTCGTGCACTAGGTATGCAACCTTAGGCAAGTCCTTTCATTGCTCAGTGACTCAGTTTCCTAATCTGTAAAATGGGGCTAATGTTAACTCCAGCACTTACCTCACAGGATTGTTTTGAGGACCAAATGAAGTAATATGTGCAAAGCTTTGTAAACCCTAAAAATCAGTATAAATGTAGGTGGTGATCATCCCTGCTACCACTAACCCTGTCATCCAGTGATGGGGGCCAGGTAGGAGGAAAACCAGGAGAGATCATTGTCATGAAAGCACAGAGATTTTCAGAAGGAGAGGACAAAGGGTGTCAGGTGTAGCACAGAAGTCAAGAAGGATGGAATCTGGGAATGGGCCAGGAGGGTTAGCAGTTCAAGGTTGATAGGAAGTCATATATCCAGTGCTCTGTGGTTTGCAAGCTATCTTACTTACATTATCTCATTTGAGTCTCATAATTACCCTGTGAGGTGTAGGGGGCTATTAACATTGTTTTACAGATGAGGAAACTGAGGTTCAGAAAAGTTGTGGTTCTCTTAAGGTGATACAGCTGGAAACTATCTTAGGAAAAATTTGAACTTAGGTCTTCCTGACTCCAAGCCTGGCAGCCACACTGCCTCTAGCTGGATAGTGATGATAGCCCAGCAATACCACAGCAAATCTGGGAATGCTGATGCTGATGCTTTGGCCCAGTCTTGATATATACTAAGGCGAACAGGCCTTTGTGCATTTCACTCTGTCAGTCACTCCACGAGAGTTTATTAAACTTCCGTGTTGTGTTGGGTGCAGGGCTAAGGACTGGAGAGATAAAGAAAAATATGCTCCCTTTCCTCAAGAAGATTCCATTCTATCAGAGAAAATGACATGTATACACAGAAGTAGATAGAATATATATAATATATATATAGATGTAAAATCTATAATGAATGAATTTTTAAAAGCCTTTATCAGGTGTTTATCATGTGTCAAAAATTGTGTCAAGTATTTGACACAAATTTAAAAGTGAGATAATTGTTGATTTCTAGAAGCTTTCGTGCTAGTTGCGGGGGGAGGGAGAGCATTACTTTTAGGGGATTGGTAGCCAGCAAGGCAAGCCCAGGGAATGGTGAGTGATGGAGCTATAAGGGAGCTGATTGATAGGCTCTTTCCTTTAGCAAAGATAGTACTGAATGATTTAATGACTGTCCCAGAGCTGGAAGGGGGAAGAGGGGATATGGTCTTCTGATGGCAGGGTGAGTGGTGAGGTCCAGTGGCCTGGAGAGTGCATTTGTAGGTGAGATGGATGGCAATAAAATGCCCAGAAGGCCATGTTCATGGCTAGGTTCATTTAGGTGGAGTGAGCCTCATTCTACATTCACCAGTCAGAATGGCATGGATGTTCCAGCACTGAGATTGGTGGCAGGGCAAATGGTAAGGACAGTGGTTCATTGGTGGAGTTGTGTAGGCAGGGCATGGGTCACTTACAGTTGGGAGTGGGGAGACAGGAAAAGTCCCTCCAATGGGAGGTGGCACTTGAGTTAATCTTTGAAGGTAGGAATTCCAGGAGGCAGAAGTGTACTCTAGGCATGGGAAGAGCACAGCTAGAAAAGGAATGCCATATGTAAGGAACAGAAAGAAACTAAGTTTGACTAGACTATAGTGTATGAAGGGCAGCTAGATGGTGAAGTGGATAGCTTGTTGACCTGACAACTCAAGTCAGGAGGACCTGAGTTCAAATGCAGCCTCAGACACTTATTAGATGTATAATCCTGAGCAAATCACTTAATCTTGTTTGCCTCCATTTCCTCATGTCTAAAATGAGCTGAAGAAGGAAATGGCCAACCACTCGTTGCCAGGAAAGTCCCACATGGGGCCACGGAGAGTTGGACGTGACTGAAACAACTCAACAGCAACAAATGGTGTATGAGGAAGGAAAGAAATGTCAGGTAGTTATGAAAGGCTTTAAATTCCTAACGGAGGAGGTTCCCAAATTCAATATCCTTGTAAGGATTCCCTAGAAGCAGGTATGGAAGCACACGGGATGAGAATCAGACCTTTAAAAGGTTCGTGTTAAGATCCTTAGGCAGATATGGGTTTTTTCCCCCCATGGAAATTACTTTCTGGCTTCCATATTACATAAATGGGTTTTATTTCCTGATCAATACACAGAAGATTTATTCAACCCCAACTGATTGGATATCTAAGTTTTTTTTATAAATGTTTTACTTCCCAAAGTCTCATAGCCCCTTCATTTTTTTAATCAAATGAGGCTTCTTATGATTGTACTTAGATGGGTGAGATTCTCAAATAGACAGTTTTCCTAATCTGCCTCAAATGACTCTTTCTGAAGGGTTGCCGAGCTGGACAGTTGTCCTTGTCAAAGATTACCATACTCATATATTTGACCCAGAAAGTTCACTCCTTTCTCTGCTTGGACCTTATTCATAGTGGCCATATTTGTAAAGCACAATGGCAAAATAGGCATTTTCATCAAATTAAGCACCAATAACTGAATTGCCAACATAAAAGAGTTGTATTTTCTGTAAAATTTTCATGACTCTGGCATTCCCAAGCTATAGCCTCTTAAAAATTGTGACTTTATTATGACATAATAAACTATAACATTAGCCTTTGATAGGGGATCTAACATTAATTATACAGTATTGCTTTTCAATTTTGTATTTACTTGAAAAGTATAGTAGAGTGAGTGTCTAAAGCATGTTAAATCTCTCACTCTTGGTTATCTTAATATTTCTTTATCACCTTTTTATTGATGTAATTCTCCTATCCTCCTCCCCCCAAAAGCTTTCAGAAGCCAGTCTACTTACTGACCATTTTCCATACTGTCTTTCTTCATTCAAGATTATGAGGGTGGGAGGCATTCAAACAGTGAATGTGATATATTCAGGTTTACTCATGATGGCATGTTAAAATTGGGATGTTATAAAAATTAATTACATAGTCAGGACTCCTACTGGAAAATCATTTATTTGTTTGTTAAAAGCTTAAAAGGAGAACCTTTGCACCTTCTTTCTTATTGTCAACATACAGCAATTATGTGCCCCTAAAACAGATAATAAACATGGACTAACACCAGACTTTCTTCATATTCCAGAAATAATGGAGGTCCTAACACATGTGCACATGCCATGCAACTTTTCCATTTTGGGGATGATAAGGGGCCTACTTCTGGAAGAATTGGAATCATGCAGGAGGGAAATGCCTTAGGTACACCATGCAGCATGCATAGGTATTCCATAAGTGGTTCCATTTGGCCACCCCTATGTTGAAGGGGAAGTTTTTTGTTGGACTTTAGATGTATTCAGAAAGATTTGTTAGCATTGGCCACTACCGCTTTTGCCTTAGTTGCTCTTGGGGGAATCTCAAAGATTTATTTTTATTCACAGGATTTGGGTAGATGCCATGCCATAAAGAGTCTCGGGACTCTGTCCCCTTTGAAGCCACAGAGTTTCAAAAATAAGCTTTAGTCCTTGAGATTTGTGTCCATTCTCTTTTTAAAAAAATAATGAATTTATTTTTAGTTTTCAACATTCACTTCCATAAGTTATAAATTTTCTCCCTCTTCCCCCAGATAGCATGCAATCTGATATGTGCTCTACATATACATTCCTTTTAGACATGTTTTCACATTAGTCATGTCATATAGAAGAATGAGAATGAGTGGGAGAAATCCTGAGAAAGAAAAGCAAGAAAACAAAAAAAAAAGGAAATGATCTGCTTCACTCTGCTTTCTGACGCCATAGTTCTTTGTCTGGATATGGATGGCATTTTGTATCATGAGTTCTTTGGAAATGTTTGAAGTCCTTGAATTGCTGTCTAGCAAAGTCAGGCATCACACTTGGTGTCCATTCTTTCCGGTTCTAGGAGAAGGGAATTGGAATCTAGGTTAGCTGTTGCAGCTAGCCCAACACTAAGGCCCAGAACTACTCTTTGAGAGTAAGCTGTAAGCACCCCTAGCCCAGTTAGTCATGCCACATTAAGCCAAGAACTTGGACAAGAAGTGAGCTAAGTTTGAGATTATTTGCCTAAGTAGATCAGGGGAGAGAAGACTATGTCTCTATCATGTTGGAGGGGAGGACACTTGTATGTATGTTCTAGCTCTGTCTTTGACATAGAGAGCCCATTGTAAAAGCTAGTTGATGTTAAGTTAAATGTTAAAAGGAACTGAGATGCTAGTTACCAGTCCCTAATGGTTAGAGGGGCAAACACAGCTGATGGCATTGCACCTCTTCTGGGTTGCCCCTTTAGAGCCTTGTGATATAACTAACTTGGCTCTGGAAAAGTGGATCATACAGTACATGCAATGTACATATTCACTGATTTCTTCCATCATTGATCCTCACCTACTGACAGGGCAATGGCAAGCAAACAGATGTCCTACATATGTGACCAATGAAACAATTTATTGTGGAGATTCATTAGAGAGGCTCTAATCTATGTGGCACAGTGGGTAGAGTGCTGGGTAGTCCATGAGTGGAAAAGGTGATGGAGAAAGAGAGAAATTGGTGGATGGGAGTGGGGAAAGACAGGCCTGATGGGATTGTGTTGGTAGAGCTCTACATTTGTAACCCTTATGGAAAGCAGTTTGGATAAGGAGGAGGACTAGACAGTATTTGGAACTCTAGCCCCAAAAGTGCCTTTCCTGGGAAGGCACCCAACCAAATCGAGGGCACAAGCAGTGGAACCATACATATTAGGATGTTTCTAGGAGGGTTTTTTTTTATTGAATCAAAAATCTGGAAGCAAAATAGGTACCCATCCACCAGGGAATGTTTGAACAACTGTTGAGATAGGCATTGAATGATATTTTCTTGTGCCGTAAGAAATGATGAATATGGTAGATTTAGGGTTAGTCTTTGGGCTACAAAACCTTTGGTTTTTTTTTATTTTGCTATTATTTTATTTTCATTTCTAAATTCTCTGCTTTCTACTACCCTGTCCCCCATGTATTGAAAAGACAAGCATTAAGATAACCATATGTGAGTCATGCAAAACACTTTAGCCATGTTGCCCGCCCCCCCAAAAGCAAGGAGAATAAAGAAAGGGAAAAATGCTTTGATATGCACTCAGAGTACATTAGTTACCTCTGGAGGTAGATGGCATTTTTCATCATGAGTCTTTTGTAATTGTTGTGGATCATTGTACTGATCAGAGGAGCTAAGTGTTTCATAGCTGATCATCATTACAGTATTACTTTTACTGTGTACAGTATTCCTTCTTGTTCTGGTATTACTTTTACTGTGTACAGTATTCCTTCTTGTTCTGCTTACTTTACTTTGCATCTGTAAGTCTACCAAGGTTTTTCTGAACTTATCCCCCTTTGTCATTTCTTGTAGCTCAATAGTATTCCTTCATGATCATATGCTAAAATTTGTTCATTCCCAACTGATGGGCCTCCGCTCAATTTTCACCACATTAAGATCTGCCATATTTTTGTACATATAGATCTGTTTCCTTTTTCTTTGATCTCTTTGGGATATAGACCTAGTGGCAGTATTGCTGAATCAAAGGGTATATACCATTCTATAGCCTTTTTGGCATAGTTCCAAATTGTTTTCCAGAATGATTGAACCAGTTCACAGCTACACCAACAATGAATTTGTGTCCATTATTTCTCCACATTCTCTCTAGCACTTGTCATTTACCTTTTCTGTCATGTTAGCTAATCTAATAGGTGTGAGGTGGTACCTTGCAGTTGTTTTAAATAGTGATTTAGGGCATTTTATATGACAATCAATAACTTTGATTTCTTCTTCTGAAAGTTGCCCATTCATATCCTTTGACCATTTATCAGTTGGAGAATGGTTCTTTTATTTTGATAAATTTCGCTTAGTTCCTTATATATATTTGAGCAGTGAAGCTTTTATCAAAAGAAACTTACTGTAAACCCACTCCCTTTAGTTTACTGCTTTCCTTTCAATTTTGGCTGCATTGATTTTATTTGTGCAAAATGCTTTTAATTTCATGTAATCACAATTACCTATTTTATCCCCCTTGCTCTATCCCTTGTTTGGTCACAAACTCCCAATATCTATAGATTTGATGGCTAATTTTTTTCCATGCTTCCCTAATTTGTTTATAGAACCATCTTTTATGTCTAAATCTTGCTCTCATTTTGAATAAAGGGGCCCTTTGGAAAGCAGCAGTCTTGCTACAAGTTAGCTGTCATTGTTGGAGTCACCATTGTAAATGGCCCAGCAGTTAGGTTGACCTGATTCCAGACCATCTTATCAGTTCATGACCCTTACTGATATTGCTGTCACTGTTCTGTAGGCAACAAGGATTTGGCAAGCATGTTGTTGGCTCTTCCTGCCTTAGTAGGCCTTTCTTGATTGGTCTGCTGTAAATAAGGTGGGTTACAGAATTTCCCCAAAGCCCACCCTCCACCAGTAACAAGTAAAATAGACAGGAAAATTCTCCCCTTTTTCAGATGGAGCCTTTTTGTATGCTATGGTGCTGTCTTTCCTTCTCCTTTCCCCCATTTCTTTCTGTTCTCTTTCATCCTTCCTTCTTGACCCTCTCCACAAAACAGAGCATTATAACTGCTTTGGGAGAATTGAGACAAAAAGGGGAGATGTTTTTACCCAGAATCAACTGCACTTGAAAGAGATGGCAAAGGATCCTCTCTTTGAAGCTTACTGAAAGAGTGAAATCACTGAACAGAGATTAAAGATTGCATTAGCCACAGAGTAAAACATATAAATGACCAGAGCACCAAAGGTCTCTGTTATGTAAAGGTGAGAGGATATAAAAAAGAGAGAAACAAAAACATACAAAGTCATTTTTCCAAAGGCTTTGTCTTGCCAGCTCATAAGTTCCCCATGGAAATGGGCTGTGACCGTGACCCATTATTGTTGGTGGGCAGTGGGAGAGGCACAGGGAACAAGAACTACCTTGGGGGAAATAGATGAACCTGGACAGAAGCAACTAAATACCTTGTGTATTCAAGTTTTTTTTAATTCAACTTTATTTTCAGTTCTAATTTTTCTCCCTCCTTCTTTCCCTCCTCCACCCATTGAGAAGCTAACAATAAAACCCATTACACTTATGTCCAGTCATACAAAACAAATTTCCACATTAGCCATGTTCCCCCTCCCTCCCAAAAAAAGGATAAGAAAAGAAAAATATGTTTTAATCTATACTCAAGACCATCAGCTCTCTATGTGGAGCTCATGTTTCATCATAAGTCATTTGAAATTATGGTTGGTCATTGTGTTAATCGGTTTCCAAGTCTTTCAAAGTTGATTATCTTTACAATCCTGTTATTGTTGCATAACTTTGTCTCCTGGTGCTGTTCATTTCACTTTATATCAGTTCACAGAAGTTTTCCCAGGTTTTTCTGAAATCATTCCCTTCATCATTTCCTAGGAAACACAATAGTATTCCATCACGTTCACATACCACACCTCGCTCAGTTCTTCCCCTAGGTTTCCAATTCTTTGCTACCACAAAAAGAGCTGCTACAAATTTTTTTTAACGTATGGGTCCTTTTCTTCTTTTTTTGATCTCTTTCAGGTTCAGACATAGAAGTGAAATTTCTGGGTCAAAGGTTATATGCAGTGTAATGGTTTTTTGGGCATCTTTCAGATTGCCATACAGAATAGTTAGACCATTTCACAGCTCTACTCACAGCTCCTCAAGAATATCCATAGTTCATTAACATTGTCCCACAGCCTCTCTAACACTTGCCATTTCCTTTTTCCTCAGCTTTGCCAATATGATGGTGGTAAGATGGTACCTCAGAGTTATTTTAGTTTAACTTAGTGATAAGAGCACTTTTTCATACAGCCATCAATAGCTTGGATTTCTTCCTCTGAAAACTGCCTATTCGTATCCTTTGACCATTTATCACTTGGGGAATGGCTCTTATTTTTATGAATTTGAGTTCCCTATCTCAGAAATAAGACTTATCAGAGAAATTTGTTCCAGATTTATTTACAGTTTTCTAATAATCTAATAATTTAATGGAATTGGTTTTAGTTGTGCAGGAACTTCTAATTTTTTGCAATTAAAATTATCCATTTTACTTCCTTTGAGTCCTTCTACCTCTAGTTTGGTCATGAACTCTTCCCCTATCCACACATCTGCCAGGTAATTACTTCCATGTTCCTCAAATTTGCTTATGATTTCTGTCTAAATCACATATCCATTTTGAGTTTCTCTTGGTATACAGTGTGACTGTTAGTCTATTTGTAGTTTCTGCCAGATTATTTTCCTGTTTTCCCAGCAGTTTTGTTGAATAGTAACTTCATGGCCAAATAGCTTAGATCGTTAGGTCTATCAGGCTCCAGGTTACTGTGCTTGTTTATTTCTGTATATTGTGTGCCTAACGTGATCTACTGATAAGCCTTTCAATGTCTTACTTAGTGCCAAATAATTTTGAAGAATATAGCTTTGTAGTATCGTTTGGTATATCTGGTACTGCTTCATTCTCTTTCTTCCCAGTTTTTTCCCCATTGATTCCGTTGTGATTCTTGACCTTTTGTTCTTCCAAATGAATGTCTAAAGTAATCCTTTGGTAGTTAGTATGGTATTGAATGAGGGAATGAATCTAGGTAGTATCATTTATGTGGGCTTGACCTACTCATGAACAATTAAAGTTTCTCCAATTATTTATCTATATTTTTATTTGTGTAGCATTTTGTAACTGTGTTCATATAGTTTCTATATGTCCCTGGACAGGTAGACTCCCAAGTATTGTATACTGTCTGTAGTTATTTTAAATAGAATTTCTCCTTTTAACCTTTTCTTGCTGTATTTAGTGGAAATATATAGAAAAGCTGATGATTTGTGGGGGTTCATTCTATATCCTGCAACTTTGCTGAAGTTGGTAGTTGATTATTTTATTTTACTCTCTAGGGTTCTCTAAGTTAATCATTGTATCATATACACAAAATGATATAGTCATGTTTCCTCTTTGCCCATGCTTATACCTTCAATTTTTTCTTGTTTTATTGCTATAGGCAGCACTTTTAGCACAATACTGGGGAGTAATGATGATGATGGACATCTTGCTTCACTCCTGATATTATTGGAATGTCTTTTAGTTTATTCCCATTATACTTAATGCTGATCTTGGTTTTTAGATAGATGCTACTTACCATTTTAGAGAAACCTCCATTTATTCCTATGATTTCTAGTTTTTTTAAAGGAGAGTTGGTGTTACATCTTGTAAAAACCTTTTTTATTAATCTATTGAAATATTCATGATTTTTGTTGATTTGTTATTAATATGGTCAATTATACTTACAGTTTTCCTAATGTTGATTAATCTTGCATTTGTGGTATTAAATCCAGCCTGCTCTTTATGATATATTGCTGTGTTCTCTATACTAGTATTTATTCAAATATTTTTCATCAATGTTCATTATGGAAATCACAATATAGCTTTATTTTTCTATTTTGACTCTCCCTGTTTTAGGTATCCAGACCATATCTGTCATTAAAAAAAATTTGGTAAGACACCTTTTTCTGTTTTTTTTAAAGAGTCTGTGTAAAATAGGAATTAATCGCTCTTTAAGGTTTTTTTTTGTTTGTTTTTTTGTAGAATTTGCTTGTAAAACCATGTTGTCCTGTTTTTCTTTTGGGAGTTCATTCATGGTTTGTTTGATTTCTAAGATATGATTATTTAAGTATTCTACTTCCTGTTCTGTTAATTTGGGCCATTTATATTTTCCTAAATATTCATCCATTTCACTTAGTCAATTTTATTGGTATATAGTTGCATGAAATAGCATCTAATAATGGTTTTCTTTCCTTTACTGATTGTGAATTCTTCTTTTTCATAAACCAAATTACCTAATGGCTTGTTTATTTTATTGTGTTTTATATATTAGTTATTGATTTTTTTTTTACTTTCAATTTTGTTAGTTTCTTCTTTCATCTTTAAGGTTTCTATTTGGGTACTCAATTGGAAGAGTTCATTTGTTGCTTTTCTAGTTTTTTTTTTTAGTAGCATGTTCATTGATTTGCTCTTTTATTGATGAAAATGTCTAGAGATAAAATTTTCTCTTGAGTAATGCTGTGGCTGCATCCCACAAATTTTGCTATGTTGTCACATTCTTATCATTATCTTCAATGAAACTGTTGATTGTTTCTATGATTTAGTCTTGACCCATCACTTTTTAAAGATTAAGTCATTTAGTTTCTAATTAATTTTTAATATTTGCTTTAAAGTCCCCTTACAGAATGTATTTTTTTACATTATGGTCAGAAAAGATGCATTTGATATTTCTGCTTTTCTGCATTTGTTTGTGAGGTTTTTATGCCCTAATACATGGTCAGTTTTTCTGAAAGTGCCATGCACAGTTGAGAAATAGGTGTACTCTTTTCTATCTATCTTATTATTCTCCAGAAGTCTATCATATTTAACTTATCTAAAATTCTATTCAGGTCCTTAACTTCTCTAGAGAGGAGAGAAGAGGGAGAGGAGAGACTACTTATAGGCTACTCACATGTTGTTTTTTCCTTCATTCTCAAAGAGGACCATGACATCAGGGAGATGATGACATGACTTGCAGTTGACTTGGATTTGAGTGAGGCAGGGCTGTACCAGGTCACCAGCCTCAATTTCTCCTCCAGAGCCATCTTTTAGGTATTAGGAAACAAATAAGTAGACAGGGAGAGATTGAACATAAGTGAAAAAATGGGGACACCCAAGGCAGCAATCAGTTGTAAAAGTTGGGATGAAATGGGATGTTTGAACAAGTAGATAGGTTAGCCTTGGTGTAAGGTCTAAGGCCACTTGATCACATGAGACAGGAGTGAAGGAGGAGACAGTGGCAAAAGGCACCTGAGTGATAGGAGATGAGGCAAAGGGGAAAGAGGGAGCTCATGGTGAATGGCCAGAGGAGAGGAGACATGGTGAGACCAGAGGAGAGGAGTGGAGGAGAAGGGAGAGAAGAGGGGGCCAGAGAAGAGGAAAAGAGATAAAAGAGGAGAACAGAAGAGAGGAGAAGAGATGAGACAAGACCAGAGGAGAGAAGAGGACACTAGTGCAGACAGAGAGGAAAGAGGGGAAAGGGAGGGGGAGGGAAGGAGAAGGGAAGGGGAAAGAGAGGGGGAGGGAGAGAAGAGGGTAGAGAAGAAGACATCTAACCCCTAAGGGAGGAGACTTCCCTCCCCTGCCCTCTCCCCTCCTCTCCTCTCTCTTCCCTTTCCATTTCCCTCTCCCCACTTCTCCTCTCTTGGAGGAGAATAGGGGAAGGGAAAGGAAGGGACAAAGGAGGAAGAGAGGGGAGAGGAGAAGACCTCTAACCTCTAAGAGAGAAAACAAAGACAAAACTCTCTAACCCCTAGGAGAAGACCTATAACCCCTAAGACAGGAAAGAAGAGGGAGAGAAGAAGAAACCCTCTAACTCATAAGGCCTCTTTAAGTAGTTATTCAAGGGGATGCTAGCTAAGTAACCCTTTCAAAATGTTCCCAGAAATCAATGCAAAACTCCTCTTTTTTTTGGGTGGGGGGAAATCCTCATTCTGACCTGACCTTTGCCCTTCTCTGATCATATAGTACCTCTTCCAATTTCCACTGTCTTTCAAACACTGCTGTATCTTCCATGTCTTGCACTACCTGTCCACATAGTTCTTCTGGGCCAAGTGACTGGGTGACATCACAGACCACTGTGCATATTTTACCAGCCTCACTTTCTACTCCAGTATGGTGGTATGAATGTGTTGAACCAATAGTGGAAAAAATGTAGATCTGTGCAAAAAAGTGACTAAACTGGCCACAGCCCTTGCACTAGAAATCTCAGTGGTAGGCACATGTTCCCAACGACATTAGAGACAGTTCCCATCAGTACCAAAATATTCAATATTCACAGAAATATTTTTTTTGTGGTAGCAAAAACCTGGAAAATGTAAAAAAAAAGTGATATCTGAGTGCTAAAATATCATTGTTACATGAGAAACAAAGAACTTAAATTTCTGTAGAAATATTTATTGGGTAGGCCATACCAATATCACAAAATTATGACTACTAAAATTAATTTATTGTTTTAATGTTATATCAATCAATCTACCCATGGGATATTTTACAAATTTAGGTAAAATAATAAAATTCATTTGGAACAAACAAAATGTTGAATATCAAGGGAAATAAATGCAGGGATAAGAGGAGAATTGCACCTCCAGGCCTCAAACTATATTAGAAAATGGTAATCATTAAAAACATTTTGTACTGATTAAAAAAATGGAAAAATCGATCAATAGTACAGTCGAGACAAAGGAAATTCGAAATAATTGAACTTAACTCAGTGTTTGCTATACCTGCCAGTGTAAATTACTTAGGAAAGAATTCTCCACTTGATTAAAACTCCGGAGGAAACTGGAAAGCAGCCTGGCAGAACTTAGGCTTAGCCCCACATTTGATGGGCGATGCATTCCTTACTTGTGGTAAGGAAGCCCCAAATTCTATCTTAGACACTTATTAGTTATGTGACCATGGGCATGTCATTTAACCTGTCTGCCTCAGTTACCTTATCTATAAATTGGAGATAATAATAGCACTTACCTCTCAGGATTGTGAGGATAAACTAAGCTGTTTGTATCCTCAGCACTTAGCACACAGCTCTTTACAAAGGTATAAAAATAATCCCTTTACATTACAGATCCTATAAGTCTTCCCAGGTTAGAACCAAGTGCCATGGCGTATAGTTTGTACACTATATTTTCTTCCCTTAAAAATTGTACCCCATTTGCCCTTCTCCAATGTTTTCCATTGATCACTGATAGTGGCTCACCAATCAAAAGTGTTTCAATACTCTAGGATGGACGTCGTTCATCCTTGCCTGGCGATTTGAACTTATCAAGAGCAGCTAGATGTCCTCTCCTAATTCCTACCTAACTTGAATTGGGATTAGTCATTTTTCTTTTGTCCTTTTTATTCCAAAGACCATTTTTCTTCGGTAGATAGCCTTGGCACATTCTGAGAGTCTTCTCAGGGCACCATGACGTATTTTTTGATTCATTCTCCTTCCATTCATGGTTCCTCTCTCTCTTTTTTTTTTTTAACTCTTGAGGTTTTGCCTTGATTTCTGTAACATTCCAGAATAGATCATCATTAAGAGAAGGGTTAGGGAACACCAAAAAAAGAATGTAGGTAGACCAGTAAAGTTGGTATGGCTTCACTACACAAATTAACAGTATTTCCTTTTCTGAAAGTGTCATGCTGGCATCCCTTGAGTAACTACTTAACTAAGAGAGGAGGAAGTATCAGGAATGGGTAAATGCTACAATAGTGTTAGAAGTGAATTTAGTTTAAGGGTAATGTCTCTTTCCTCTCCTTAATAGTTCTGGCTCACATTATTTCTCCCCCCCTCTTTTTAAATTGCAGATAATCGTGGTGGTAGCATCTTCTCTTTTGATCCTTAAGAATGTGTGAATGTTGTCATCACATCAGTCTTTTTGTCCATGGATCAGTTGCCATTCCTCTCTATCCTTCTTCAGTTACAGTGAATGATTCCTTGAGGGCGTGTTCTTCTATGTTTGTTCTTTGGGCTTCCTCTTTTCTGATGCTGTTTCAGCTCTCCTAAGCCCCTTTGCTCTAAGCAGCTCACTTGCTGGAGTCATAGCTTAGAGGCCATTAGAAAGCCTGAGAGGCTTTGCAGTTCTTGCTTATTTTCACCCCATTTTGTGGAGCTTGCAGATGATATTGATTTACCAAAGCTAATTTCTGTCACTGTGCACTAAATGCACAAGTACTGCTGTCACTCCCTCTTCATACAGATTGATTTTCCATCTTCCTTATCTTGTCTTGCGGGGACTTGTCCAAAATCTATGTCTCCTTGGCAATGAATAGCACATCTGATTTGTCATCATGCCTGGATCTTAGAGGAGAATTTTATTATTTGCTTATTACAATTACAAGCCTGGAAGTGAAGGCAAACTGGCCAATTTACTTAGTTTGGTCGTTTATGACCTCCTGGCATTTGCATCTTACCTCTACAGTATCACATTGGGCCCATCAGGTTTGCCCTACTCCTTGTTTCTGGTGCTGTTATTGTCCAAAAGTGAATTTATCTAAAATCAGTTTTGCTACACTGGTTCCCAACTTGTGGAGCTGGAGCTGTCCAGTGTTTTACCCAATTAAAAACAAACCATAAAAAGATGAAGACAGGGGCAGTTAGGTGGCCCAGTGGATAGAGCACAAGCCCTGGAATCAGGAGGACCTGAGTTCAAATCTGGCCTCAGACATTGACACTTACTAGCTGTGTGACCTCAGGCAAGTCACTTAACCCCAACTGCCTTGCCTCCCCTACTCCAAAAAATATGAAGATAGAATCAGTCAGTAAGCATTTATTAAGCACTGTGTGGGCAGCACTGTGCAAAACATTGGGGATGCAAAGAGATAGCAAAAAATGGTTCCTGCCCTCAAGTGCTTTGTGTTCTAATTTGGGAGATAACATGGAAATCAGAATGAACACTAAAGGCTGTGCTTGCTGCCACTGGACTGACAGGATCACTCTGCTTTGTTTTGTTTTGTTTTTTTAATAACATCACAGTTTTCCCTAGTATCCCTCTCCCTTCTATGTAACACATATTTATTTTTATAGATAAAAGGAAAAATCAGCACAACTGATGAAATACATTGAAAAGTCCAAAAAAATATGTGTAACACCTCTAAAGAGGTGGGGTGAAGTATCCTCTCATATCTACTCTTTTGAGCCATACTTGTTATTTATAATTTTGCCATATCAACTTGATTTTTGGTGTAGTTCTTCCAATGCTTCTCTGTTAATCATATTCATCATTTCTTACATCATAGTAATATTCCATTCCATTATGTTCTAACCACTTGTTTAGTCATTCCCCAGTTGATGGGTATCTACTTTGTTTCCACTTATTTACTATCACAAAACATGCTGCCATAAATGTTTTGGTATATATGAGGACTTTGTTCTTAGCAGTGCCTTATTTGAGGATATAAGCCTAGTAATGGTATCTCCGGGTCAAAGGATATGGACAGTTTAGTTACTTTATTTGTGTAATTCCAAATTGCTTTCCAAAGCAATTTCCAATTCACAGTCTCACCAACAATCCTATCAGTATCTATCATAGCCTGTCCAACATTTCCATTTTTTATCTGTCAGTTTAGAGAATTTAAAGTGATTTACATTTCTTTTATTATTAGTGATTTGGTATATTCTTAAATGTAATGACTGACATTTTCAAATCCTTTCGAGAACTCTTTATACCTACATTTTGACCATTTATCTATTGGGGAATGGCTGTTGGTCACATAGTATAGTATGTATATATATATATATATATATGTGTATACATACACACACACACTATATATATATATATATATATATATATATATATATACATACATACACACACACATGCACACACACCCCTAAGCCTACTTCTGCCTGATTGCTTTCCAGTCTTTATAACATCTTTTTTTGATGACATAGCGAATTTTTTCCCAAGTAATTTATGTTTTCCAGAACCCTCCTGTCCCATCTCCATTGTAACCTCCACAATTTCAATGACCAGTCAGGAACCTGGGGTTTTTAATGAAGAGGTGCTGATAAGTTTGAGAATAGCTTATTGGGTATGTCTGAGGTCTGGGCTCTCACCTTGAGAAACCTTGCTACTTTGACTATTCAGCTAAAAAAGTATATAGGGTTGACTGGGCAAAGTTGGATTCTTTAAAAACTTGAGGCCAAATCCTTGAGTATGAAGTTTGCTTTGTCTTCCTTCCATTTAGGTTGAGGGAGTCTTTTTTTTCTTCTTTTTTAATTCCTGAAGTTTTCTTTTTCTTACTGCTAGAGCTATCATTTCTAGAGACCCATTCAGTCACAGTATCAACAAAGGAATCCTTGCATATACCCATTATGGACGATGCTACTTTTTGGTTTCAAATAGATGCTATTTGTGTAACTGATAGAATTGTAGTCTTCTGTGTTTTTGTGTATCAGTCCCAATAGTACTAGGAGTTGACTGACTCTGGATCTAGCATATAAGCACTCTGAGCCTCAGTTTCTTTATCTCTAAAGGGGGCGGTGTTAATAAGACATTAACTTATTGTGAAGTAATACCTATAATATGCTCTACAAAGTGCTGATCTTGTTCATTGTGGCTCCTGACAAAACTTTCTCTCTCCTTCTCTCCCTCTCCTGCTGATGAACATTCTTAGGTGTGGATTCAGGGTGGTCTTCTGCTGTCCTTTTTCGTCACCTTGGCACCTGAGCAGCTAGCCTGTATCATTCAATAAACAGAACTGTAACAGGTAAGTTTTGCAACAAATTCTTTCACATTTCACATTTCTTTCACATTTCACATATCACTGTAGAGCAAGAGATATGACCCCCTCCTTTGGTCTTATACTTCAGATTTGGGTGTGTGAGTCTTGGCTAATAGCTCTACCTTTACAGCTGTAGGACCATTAAGTGTAGTCTGTACTTGGGGGTTTTAGGTCACCTCTGATGATAGTTTTGAAGTTACTAAACTGTTTTGCATTAACTTAAGACTTGAATATTCTTAAACAAAGATTTATTCTAGGAATCCCAGGCATGTAAAGCCCGAGATCATAGCTGGTAAGTACCTAAGGCCTAAGTATTGTAGTAGGGCATCTCAATGTTTTTGAGGTCTGAAGGCCACTTGGTAAGTTCTTCCCACCAGTAAGTGAAATCTTTGAAAAAGACGTTGAGACTGAGTACGTGCCCTGGATTCTCTTTTCATTCTCAATTCAGATCTGCCCTTTCACACCTGTCTAGGTAACTCTTCCCACTCACCCCCTTGAGCTCCCTGTCTCTTCTCCTAACACTAAGCTAGCTGCAGCCAGTTCTTCTACTCCCAATTTCTTTTTGACCTCTCCTTTGCTGGATGTCCCATATGGACGAGATTACCTCTACGCTAATGATTCTCCAATCCTTTAGCCCTAACCTCCAGTCTCACATCTTTCTGATCACTGGAGAGGGAACCCCAATTCCTTATTTTCACCTCCTCCCACCAGAGAGAAGAGTCTCTGACAGCTTGAGTCAGCACCAGTCTTTTGCCTTAGGGGCAAGTGCTTGCTCCCCGTCCTGAGCCCTGTCTCCTGGGCACCCCTTTCTAGCTCTCATTTCTTGGACTCAGTGGTTAAAGCTGAGGAGTTTGGATACTCCCTGGTCCCCATTGCTATCATCAATACAGAATTTTTCACCCAAACCTAGTAGTTGCTGGGTGCTGCCCTTCAGTATACTCTCCATTCTTCTGTAGCGTATAGCTCAGTCGAGGAGACTTCAACATACAGCAGATACTCCCTCAAACATCCTAACCTCCTGCTGCCTCAACTTACTCATTTCCCCTGACCCACCTCAGCTTTTAATCATTTGCTGCTGAAAGGTAGAGAAACATCACTATGCCCCACTCACTGGGTCCACTATGAATTTATGTTACACAAATTCAAATGGCTTCTTAGTGTACTTGACACCTTCTACTTCTCACTATCTCACTCTCCACAGTGGCCCTTGAAAAGCATTTTATAGCTCCTCTTAGCAAAGAATATTGTCTTGATTTTTACTTTCAATAACTCTGGCCATTTGCTGAGAGCTCCCTCATCAGACATCACCCAGATGTCATCTTGATACTTCCCTACTGTCTACAAACATGCCCACATTTCCTTTCGCCTCAAAATGACACTCTCTTCTTAATGGTCAAATTGAATTTTCTCAGTCTCCCTCCTGGGTCTTCTTAAAGCTTCTCCCTCTACGCTGTTTCCCTTGGTGATCTCTTCGGCTTTTATGGCTTCAGTTGTGATCTTTCTGCTGATCTCTAGATTTTCCTGTTACTGTGGAGGGTGCTCCCGTCCTAGGTGCCATCTGTCTTCTCACCCACTCAGTTCTCCCTTTGCAACATTCCTCATCCATGGCCTCCTACCTCACCTGGATTGCTGCAGGTTGCTCTGCCTGTCACAAATCTCTCCCCTCTTCAAAGTGATCTGATCATCCAAACACTACCCAGGTAGCTCTAGTGACTCCCTACAGATCACCTCCAGGATCAAATATAAAACAGTGAAATACAGTGACCTTGACATGCTTGTGGTTTCTCCCAACTGCAGCCCATTTCACTGGCTCTCCCCATGCCTGGCTGCTCACCCTTCCTGACCCATTAGCCCCAGTACCTTCCTTTGGTTCATTATTTTGAGGGTATATGGCTTGTTTGGACATAGTAGTTTTCAGGTTGTCTCCCCCATTTGATTGAGAGCTCTTGAGGACAGGGACTTTGTTTTCCCTTTTTGGGTATTCCCAGTACAAAGTAGGGGCTTCATCAGTCTTTACTGACTGAAGGACTAGGTCTCGAAGGCTGTCTGCCTTTGCCGAAATCCCTAAGTTGCTGGATTTATTTCCCTAGGTTTGTGAGAATTCTACTTCTGGACCTAACGATGTAAATCTTGACTTAGATACATAAATTTACCGATCTTGGTCTCCAAGTTACAAAAATAAGGCTTTCTTTTCATGGCAAGGACCCCAAAGTTGAAAGTTGTCTTATTCCCCCTCCCCTTTTTTATTCCTCTGAAACCTAGACTGAGTGCTTTCATTTCCTCTTCTCTGCATGCCCTTGTCAGCCTTTGCTACTACTGGAAAAAATCCCCAACCTGACTGGCCCTTGGCAGCACAGAAATCTTTTTCCACTGCCCTCCTTACTACCGACTGCATCCCATCATCTCCAGCAGATGGCGCTCTCTGAACACTCCTTCTGTACCATTTCACTTGCTAAGGTCCTTGGCTCCCATGGATTTAATTCTCTTTATGCTTATGGCTCAGGACCTACATTCCACCATCTTTGACTCAACATTGTCCAAAATGAAGTTTATTTCTTTTTCTCCTCTTTCTACCACTCCTGTTACTGTGGAGGCTACCACCCTCATCACACTTGCCCTCCATTTCCCATCAAAAATCAGTTTGCAAAGTCTCACTTCTTCCTTCTTAAGATCCCTCAGATATGCCTCCTCTGTGCTGTCGGTGCCACCCTGGCACAGACCTTTGGAACCTCATGGCTGGACTGACTGCTTTGTTCCCCTGTGGCAATTCTCTTCCCAGGGCAGCCCTGCCTCCTGTAAGCTGTCAAACTGATCACTTCTCAGCACCTGAAGGATCCAAAATAAAAATCCTCTTGTACCTAGCCAGTCGTAGACATCTCAAGCCCTGGTCTGCCTTCCACCTTACATATGCAGTGCCCAAGGGATTAATCCTTAGGCTTACTGAAGTCCTCCCAACCTAGAGCTTCCAAAACCTGTACTTAGAGAATCCAGTGAAATGAGGGTCATGCACCATAGGGCCATGTGACTCCGGCCTTGTCTGCAGCCTCCCTCTAAAGAGGGGACAATTCTGATACATAGGGGGCTTGGCATGAATCTCCTGCCTAGGTGGAAGGAGAGTTCACATTTTTCTACTTTCTGCCTGAACTACCAGCCACCCTATCTTCCCTTAATGATGCTTCCTCTCTGATCCACAGGCAACACGCTTGCTCCCTTCTTCAGCCTTTCCCTGTCTCCCTGGCCCCTCTCTGCAGCACCCATTGCACTCTAGTCATTCCTTCTAGCTTCTCCCTCTACTCTGGTCCCTAAGGAGCCACCTCCTCCAAGGTTCACTGGTTCAGTAGCTCCCACTCAGTCACCATTTTGGCAGCTGTGATCTCCTGCTTTCCAGGACGTCCCCCTTCTTTCTTCAGTGAGTTCAGTGGCTGTCTCACAAGCTTTATCTCCTGCCTTCATACTAGGGGACTTCACCATACATAGAGATAATCCCTTAAATATTCTCAGCTCTCCATGATCCCACACAAGGTCATACCTTTGATTTTCATGAGTTTTGAAATGTGATAACTTGACCACAATCCATTGTTAATCCACCTCCCCCTCTGCCTTCCAGGTTGAATGCCTGTCCTTTGCTCTTGAGTCCCTTTTCTGCCTTATCCTATGGCCAAGTCTCAGCTCTGAATCATTCTCATGCCCCCTTCATGTGAGGAGGTGGTCCTCTTTCCCAAGGCCAACCTTCCTACTTGCACAAAAATCCAACTTCATCCTACCTTCTTCAACTGATTACAGCTCTGTCATTCACTTTCCTTGAGTGAAAAGAAAGAAGGGACATTTGGAGACGGTAATCAAGTTCTGCTCCTTGGAAAGGGATTACTGCGGGCCTTTGCATCATATACCACCCCAAGACTCTTCCTGGGCCTCCCAAGTTTTGCCTGGAGAGTCTGGCAAGGTCCCTAGGGACTCCTTGCATAGAGAAAAGGTGGATGAGGAGGCTAAGCCCTAGGGCCGGGGGTATCTCCCCTAGGATATTAGAGGTTCAAAGACCAAGTGACTTTCCCAGGGTCACATAGCTAATTACTACTCGAGATTTCATTTGAGCTCGAGTGTTCTTACCTTCACAGCCAAAACGCTGTCTCAAGAGACACTCTATGTGTTTGCTTGCACTCTTACTGCCTTCCCCCAAGGCAGACTTCCAGGGACTGCCCCAAAACAGCTGAAGTCAGGGAGCTACCCCAAGTCCTGCATACCTAGAGTGGATGAGCCAGGGAAAAGCCTCTCCCCTCTTTTCCCACAAACAAGAAAGAAATACTCCTGGAAGCCTTTTCAATAAGCTGGGGCAGGGCTTTCCCTGACTCCCTGAAGATTTGGGAGGGAGTCAGGAAGCTGGCCTAGGTCCCCTTGGCTTTATTCTGTGGAAGATAAAATGTGTGAGTCCAAGCTCCTCATCTCGGAGTAGTAACGGAAGTGACTTAAGAGAGTGGAAGGTAGGCTAGGAGCTCTCATCAGACAGGAAGTCGCACACTTCTACCATAGCTCACATCATATTCTAGACTGAACTGGAAGTTGGGCATGAAGGGATTAAAAGTTGCTTCTGAGTCAGGCACTGAAATAAATGGCTGTCCTGTTGGGGATGGAGGCTGGAGAATAGGGGAAGCTTTAAGACTTCCTAGAGGCCCATGGGGACATTGGAGCTTATTAGAAAGTGACACCAGCAGATGAGAGCGGCCTGAGGCGGCCTGGGCAGTGAATGGCTTACGTCTTGTGCACACTTCATTAAAACCCCTTGGCTAATGAATTGACTGACCTGCTGCCTCCCTCTGAGCTCAGGAAGAAGAAAGAAAATCCACATTAGAGTTCACCTCCAAATAAGCACAGAAAAGGGCATTTTGAAAATGACAAAATGGCTAATCCATTAGCTGATTAGATAATTATTATTTAATTTGAAAATTTGGTAAAAATTGAGGAAAAAATGACTGAAATAGGAAATAAAGTTAATTACTGGAAATTATTATCCCTGATAGTATGTCAATAAAACTGAGAATGCGAAAGGAAAAGGTACCTCCCTAAATGACCCAAATTAGGAAGCCATAAAATAACAAACTTTGTCATGTCAGAAAGAACAATTAAGCAGTCTTAAAATGAATTCCTCTTCCCACTACCAAACTTCAATACCAGTCTGGGTCCAGATAACTTTATAAACCATCTGTATCCCATGTTTGAAGTGCATTTTCTTTTGTCATAGGGCTTTTGAGGAATCTGGAATGCTTTTTAATGAAAGGAAAGGGTGACCCCTGGTGGCAAGGGCTTTTAGGGTGTTACTTTGCCCTACTCCATCAAATGCCTTTTTCCCCTAGGCTACAGAGAAGAAGCTCAGTGGGTAGTCATTTGTGTGATGACAGAGGTATAGCCCGCTGTGGAAACTTGCCTTTTCCCTCCCAATATCCTTACTGTCAAAGCAGGCAAGTCCAAGAACTCTGAAGCACCTCAGTCAGTCAGTCCTTGACTTCCTACCAAGAGGAGATATATAGCAGGCTGGAGCAGTACCACTTAAGGATATAGACTTCTTTACGAAGAAAGGTGACAAAAGATTATGAGCAATATCATCTCAAAACAGAGAGGGGCAAAAGCAGCACAAGAGAAGGGTGGCAGGAGATGAGACTAAGGAAAGTCGAGCTGAGGCCAGTAAATGACAGAGATGGAAAATATCCGCAAGGCTTTTTAGAGCCCACTCTTGTCACCATCAGGGAAGGTGGCGCCTGACCATGGGACCCTTAAATTGCAGTCCCACACATGCTTGAGGAAGAGGGAGAAAATGCACGATATAGAACTGACTTAGAGCAGGTTATACATAGGGGAGATCTCTCCTGGGGGGGAAGTGTGACACCATCATATGGACATGGAGGGATTGAGCAGCAAGGAAGGTGTCAGGAGGGAGAGGCTGGGGAATGAATGGGATTTCAGACCTTAGTAAAACCCACCCAAAAAATGGCCAAGAGAACCTCAGCTACCATCAACTTCAGTTCCTCATTTTCCATCTATTCAGGGTATCCCAAAATTCTTAGCATAGTTTTAAGCTTTTAAGACACTATAAAACTTTTAATTAAAAGAATCTACACCAGCATCAAGGACAACATCAGTGAGGGTTATAGGGGATAAGATGCAGAGCTTCACAAGCCCCCTTTCTTTGTAGTACACATTTTCACCATCTTACAATTGGCTAAACCAGGTAGAGAACACGAATCTCTACTATGCTTAAGTTTGTTAATTATATTTAAAAAAAGAACTTTTGATTTAGCACAACAAAATGTTGCCTTAAAAGCTCTATTAAACAGAGTATTTCCATGAAAATATCAAAATGCTTCACTGAAAGATGTAACAGAAATTATTTGTTAACCCAGATAATCTTTTTAACTTACCCCTATGTATAGAGGGCAACCTACCTCTCATTCCTCTCTGCATTTGGTTCATTTAACTTGCTGGTTAAATTCATAGCCTTTAAAAAACATTCAGCTCCCCTGTTCATGTTAGATAAATGACACGGGGCCAAAATGAAGTGAAAATTGAAGTAATCAGTTTAGTTCGGAACCAATGGTTACTTTCACAATAGATTGATGGGGTTTTTTCCACTCAATATAATGCCAACTTGTGGTTTTAGATACTTTTGGTCTTATTTTTTAAAAGGACCCTAATAAGCTTCTGCTCTTTAATTTAGCATAAATGGATGATTATTTTGGCTTTGTTAGTTTTCTATTATTAAACTATGTATTCAGTTCACTAACCTTCCCTTTTTCAGTTTTATGATTCTGAGACCTCTGCTCTTTGGCCTATTGCTAGGCATCTATTCCAAGCATGTCAATGACAGAAAGGCTCATATGCACCAAAATATCTATAGCAGCACATTTTGAGGTTCAGAGAACTAGAAACAAAGTGGATTGCCACTGACTGGGGAATTTGTTTAGCAACTTGTGCCATATTGAAGTAGTGGAATGCCAATGTGCTCCCACAAACAGTGACTAACATGAATACAGAAAAGCGTGGGAAGACAATGAAAAGTAAATTAAAAATGAGATATATAACTACACAAATGTAAACAGAAAGAATTATCTGCCAAAATGGAAGATGAAAACTGAAAAAATGTTAATGCCCAAGGGTGGCCTCAAATAAGAGATAGGAGAAGGTAATTCTTTTTTTGAAGTAAATAATCAGGAGTATTAGAACACTTCATATTTTTCAGTATCAGACTTTTATCTTGGTTATGTTGAACTTATTGGTTATTATAAGGGATAGTACAGGAGGAGAGTTCTGTGTGATAGAAAGCAAAAGCTATACAAAATAATCTCAGAAAAGAACCATACAGATAATGGGGGCAAAATTTTCTTTGGGGAGTGTGTGTACTCTCTTCATCATTACCTTAATTACCTGCTTCATTCAGCATGGCAGAGGCTGCCCATGCTTTCATGGGGGCAAACAACCCACACTCATACTGCATAGCAGCCTAGCCCATTTGGGTTCTCTGTGGCTTGGCTACATAACCCAAGGGTGCTATTCTGTATGGCCTGTGTACCACTGAGCACAGTCATTAATAAGGCCAAGACAACTCCTTCCCTTGTGCTGAAGTCTCAGCACTCCAAGAATTAAAAGATGAAATGGGCCTATTAGACAAAGTTTGACACTTTTAATAATTTATCAAAATGTATCACCCAAAATGGCTTCCCTGTCACATTGTCAGTGGTCAGTTATTATTCTTCATTAATGCTCTCTCTTAGAAGCAATTTCAAGCTAAATGATGTTACCTTTCACCTTAGCAGTGTAACATAGCCACTTAATGAGCAACTTTCCATAATAGACCTTTGTTCCCCGTGGACAGCTCGCTGCTTACATGTGATCTATTTGACGACTGGGCCAAGGATCATTACTGCTAGATCTTTCCTTGTACTGTCCCCTTGTTTTTATTTCTATGATCATTAAATGCAGATCATGTTCTGTTTAATCTTTAAACTGCAGCATTAGTAAACCAAGGCCTCATTTATGCATTCATGTGGATGAAGACTTGAACAGATGCTGAGGTTCTAATGATATTTCTAATCATCACATTTATACCCCAAGGAGAGTTTCTTCTACTTTACCCTCCTGTCATGATTTTTCCTCATTACCACAGAATCTCATTTTGTGCCCATTTTAAACTAATATTTGAATTTTCTTCACAATTGTTTCTGTTTGTCTTCATGACTCAAGTTAGAAACAAAAGAAGTGAAAAGTTTGTCAGTTGTACACAAGCCATGTAACTTTATAGCATGAATATTTTCTTCCACAAGATAGGTGAAAGTCACCAGATACAGTAAACATTCTATGACTTTACAATAGAACAACACACACTATGCCTAACAGACAGGTGACAGCCAGTCAGCATGGTGGAGTCATTTCCAGATTAGCTGTTTACATGTAATCAGATTCTCAAGTGGTGAAAGCAAAGATTAAAATCCAAGTCCATCGGAAGAAATCATTAAATGAATTAGATGTGATGTGTACTTTAAAATGACTCCAACTTACCTTAATAGTTCAGACTGGAGGCTGTCCAGTCAGGGGTCCAATGGAGGATAGAGTTCATGTTTGTGCTTGGACATAACGCCTTGGAGCCAGGAACATTCATCATGACTCAAAACTTTGCCCTCTCTACATAGGAAAAAAAGAAAACAGAATTAATTCAATGCAAATGAGCAAGTATTTTTTGGAGTTGCTGCTATATAAAAGACATTTTGTCCTAGGTGCTGAGGATAGAAGAAAAAAAACAGAAAAAGTCCCTACCCTCAAAGAACTTACATTCTATTGGAGTAATACAAAATTTAAACAAGCAAGTGCAAATTAATTTGAATTAGGAGGAATGACAAATAATGAGGCAGGTAATGCTTCCCGTGGGGAGGGGGTAACGTCAGAGTTGAGCTTTGAAGAAAGTTCAGGGTTCTAAGCATGCAGGGTAAGAAGGAAAGTGGACTGCTGAGGAATCAATAAGATACATGCAATCACTTAAAAGCCAAATTGTGCGGAAAAGCCCATGCTTATAAATGAGAAATGCAAAGAAAAATAGCACCAGGTTTGTTAGTCTAAGACACCTTTGTCAGTGGTTCCAGGGATGCTACCTTATGCATGAGGCATGAGAGGTCCAAAGTGTTCCAAGTTTCTAATGTTCTCAAAATCCTCCGATGGGCAAGAGCGGGTAGAGAAGACTAAAACTTACATATCTTCATCCCTATTCTCCGCCTTCTCCCTGTTAACTAGTGAGTCTAAGACAAAATTATGGAAACAATAAACATTTCATCAAATAAAATGACAGAAATGAGATGACATGCCAAAACTTATGGAAAACATGCTAAAGCAGTTCTTTTGGGAAAATTTATATCTCTATACACTTTCATTAACAAAAAAGAAAAAGAAAATCAACAGACAGAGCGTACCACCAACACAAATAGAATAACAAATCAAAAACTCAACTAAAGAAAGTAAAGATTCTAAATATTAAAGAGATCCATACACTTAAAAGCAAAAATGTAATTGAAGTGATCAGTAAAATTAGGAGTTTTTTTAATAGTAAACAGTTAATTTGATTTAAAAAAGGAAAATTAAATCACATAAAAATGAAACAGGATAATTCACAACTGAATAGAGGGAATTATCAGAAACTGTTTTGCCCAATTAGATGCCAATGAAACTGACAATTCAGAGAAAACAGTTGCATGCTTATAAAAATATAAATTACCTAACAAAAAATTGACTAAACATTCTGTAACTGAAAAAGAAATTGAATAAACCATATATGCACTTTAAAAGGGAAAAAACAACCAAACAAGGACTACATGGATTTACAAGTGACTTCTATCAAATATTCAAAGAAAAATTAATTCAAATACCACATGAACTGTTTTCAATAAGAAAAATGGAATAGACCCTTTGTGTTTCTTTCTAGAAAGATCTTTCTATCCAAACTTTTTCTTGATACATTTATGAAGGAAAGACAAAAAAGAGAAAGAAAATACAGACCAATATACCTAGTAAACATTGACTCAGAATTTTTAACTAAAATATTAGCAAATAGGGTAAAACAACACCTTAGAAAACCAGCAGGAAGCATCAGAAAGAGAAATTGTATTCAGAAAAACTACAGAAAGTATAAACTATTTGGGCCTCTGTCATGACATAGCAAGGAACCATATGAATCAAACTACAAAACACTCCTTGTGGAAATAAAGAGAGACTTCCGCCTCAGTTCGCAGATGAAAAGATCCATTTTGTCATCACTAATCATTCTATCCCATTCCATTAATGTATCATCATTTGCTTAGCTATTTTCCAGTGTTGTTCACATCTTTAACTTCAGTGGTTTTTATGAAAGGAACTGCGATAAATGTCTGTGTTTTAGACAACCCTGGGACAATGTCTTCTTTTCAGAGATGAGAGCAGTGATAAAGTTCTGTCTTACCAAGTAAATCAGAAGGCACCCAGTCCTGCTCCTCCTCCCTCCTAGCTTTCCTCCTTTTGCTCTGGAATCATGGACTTACTGAAGCCCCTGAGTTGAGGCTGTCCAGCTGAGAGCACCCTTCTCTGGTCACCCTTCTACACTCCTTCACTCTGTTCAAGTAGCACCTCCATCCTGTTCTGCCCTTCCATCAAACCCAGGGGACGATCCCTGTTCTCTTGTTAACAGGCTATCCTTCTTATTAGACAGGTATGAGTTCCCCTGGAAAAGGAAGGGATTTAGTCTATGAGCCCTGCTATTTCCTTTCCCCTCTGCACCCCATAGAATATAAGCTTCCTGAGGTGAAGGGGAAGCAAGATTCATTTTGTCTTTGTATCACTTGTGCCAAGCATACCAGACTTGTGCTTAATAAAATGTCAGCTGAATGAAAATTATTAACATTTTACAAAGGAGGAAAACCTCAGCTCAAAGATGGAGACTTACTTAGTGATTACACAGTTAGTAAATGTTGAAGCCAGGGACATGAAACAGGTTTCAGCACAGGTACCAAAAGTAAAGAGGAACCCATTGGCAGTCCTGGGGTAAAGAGGATAAAAAGTGCAGGCAAGTAGGCAGATGTCAAAGCCAAAAGAAGGGGTGTCAGGCAGTGGGGACCTCTGGAGGAGGAGGATTCAGCAGGTGAGCCGCAAGCAAGGACAGAAAGAAGGGAAGGAGCTCAGTGAAGTGCTTGGAAACTAAGACTGCAAAGGGAAAATAACATCAACACTCCCCCCCTCCCCTACACTCCCTCCTCCAGAACCTTCTTCCCTTGTCTCTCACTGCCCAAATGCATCTGTTTCTCTTTCCCTCACCCCATTTCAAATGCCTCTCTACCCTATGGAAGTCAGTATAATTTGATCCTTGTCTATTTTACAGGGGAAGTGGAAGGAGACTGGTCAGAACAACTAACACCATCCTCGGTTGGAGTCAAGATGATGGATTAGGGGCAGTCACTCAGCTGAACTCTCCCAACCTTCCTTTCCAAACAACTTTAAAATAACACCTCAAATCAAATTTTGGAGTGGCAGAGTCTACAAAAGGTCGGGGTGAGACATTTTTTCTGGTCTAAGAAAACTTAAGAGGTTAACAAGAGGACTCTTTAACACAGGGGTGTGAAGCTCTGTCCAGAACTGGTGTAACAGCATCCGCAGCAGCAGTAGCAGCAGCCTTGGGAGCTCTCAGCTCCAAGACGGTAAGGGTGGTTGTATAACTGGTCAGAAAGAGATTACAGATCATTTGCTGGTACAGGTAGAGCTGGTGCTGATCGGCAACTCTATTGCCCATAAGCAGTTCTGGGTTGTAGTTCCAGGGCAGAGTGGAGTACTAGTGGTCAGCACAAGGGAGCAGGGCCCTTGGTCAAAATTCCAAAGCAAAGAAGAGGGTTAGCAATTGTTGCTGCAGGGTAATAGGGGCCCTTTCAGGGTAGACTAGAGTATAAAACAGGAGAGCAGTGACCACACCTTTCCCAGGATTACACCATCTTGGAAGCACCAAAAACGTTCATACCCTCAGAAGTAACTCTAAAAACAGCAGCAAAAAAGCCTGAAGTTGACATAGTGCCTCCCCACCCTCAGGTGAGCAGAGCCTAACTTTAACATAAAGTTCAAAGTTGAGAATAGGCTGGTAAAATGAGCAAACAAAAAAAGAATTTGTCAGGAAAGGGCTATTACAGTGGCAGGGATGACCAAGACAGCTCTGAAGCTTCAGGCAAATCAAAGAAAAATGCTAACTGGAGCCAAGGCCAGCAAGAAATTCTGGAAGAGTTAAAGAAAGAGATAAGAGTAGTAGAAGAAAAATTGGGAAGAGAAATGAGAGTGATGCAAGAAAATTATGAAAAGAAAATTACCACCTTGGCAAAACAGGCACAAAAAAATACTGAAGAAAATAATACCTTAAAAAACAAAATTGGGCAAATGGCAAAAGAGGCATGCAAATCCACTGAAGAGAAGAACTCCTTAAAAACCAGAGTTGGCCAGATGGAAAAAGATGTACAAAAATTCAGTGAAGAAAAGAACTTCCTAAGAAGCAGAATTGGCCAGATGGAAAAAGAGGTACAAAGTCTCACTGAAGAAAAGAATTCCTTAAAAATGAGAATTGGGCAAGTGGAAGCTAATGACAACATGAGACATCAAGAAACAGTAAGACAGAGTCGAAAGAATGAAAGAATAGAAGAAAATGTGAAATATCTCATTGGAAAAACAAATGACCTGGAAAACAGATCGAGGAGAGATCATATAAGAATCATTGGCCTGCCTGAATGCCATGATCAAAAAAAGAGCCTGGAGATCATATTTCAAGAAATCATCAAGGAAAACTGTCCCAATATTTTGTACCCAGAGGGAAGAATCGAAATTGAACGAATCCATCGATCTCCTCCTGAAAAAGATCCCAAAATGAAAGCTCCCAGGGATGTTATAGCCAAATTCCCGAACCCCTTGGTCAAAGAGAGAATACTTCAAGTGGCAAGAAAGAAACAATTCAAATATCGTGGAGCCACAGTCAGGATCACCCAAGATTTGGCACCTTCCACATTAAAGGAGCGCAGGGCTTGGAACATGATATTTCGGAGGGCCAAGGAGCTAGGATTACAACCAAGAATAACCTACCCAGCAAGACTGAGCATAATCCTCCAGGGGAGAAGATGGTCTTACAATGACGTAGATGAATTTCATGCATTCCTGATGAAAAGACCAGACCTGAACAGGAAATTTGATGTTCACAAACAAGATCCAAGGAGGCATAGAAGGCCAAACATGAGAGAGTAAGGGATTAAATAAGTTAAACTATTTCTGTTCCTATATGGGAAGATGATTCATGTAATTCCTAAGAACTTTATCATTATTAGGACAGTTAGAATAGAAGGAGTCTGTATAGACAGTGGGTGCAGGTGTGAGTCAATTATATGTTGGAAAGATCTCAAAAAAATGAAGGGGTGAGAAAGAGGTGATGCACTGGAATAAGGGGGGAAGGGAGAGGTGGAATAGGGAAAATTTTCTCACATAAAAGAGGCACACAAGAAAGAACTTTATTAGTGGAGGGGAAAATGGGGGGTGGGCCAATGCTTAAACCTCACTCATCAGAATTGGTTCAAAGAAGGAAGAGTATAGTGTTTCTTCAATTGTATATAGAAATGTAACTCATCCAATAGTAAAATTAGGAAGGGAAGGGGATTAAAAAAGGGGGGGGGGAGATAAAAGGGAGGGTGGATTTAAGGGAGGGATTGGTTAGAAGCCAAATAGACTTTTGAGGAGGGACAGGATAAAGGAAAAAACAGAACAAAATGGGATAGAGGAAATACACAGTAATCATAACTGTGAATGTCAATGGGATGAGCTCACCCATAAACCAGAATCCAGCAATATGTTATTTACAAGAGACATACTTGAAACACAAAGGATACACACACAGAGTTAAAATAGAGGACTGGAATAGAAATCTAATTACTTCAAGCTGTAAAAAGGCAGGGGTAACAATCACAATCTCAGACAAAGCAAAAGCAAAAATAGACCTAATTAAAAGAGATAATCAGTAAAACTACATTATGCTAAGAGGTGCTACAGACAATGAATCACAAATTTTTACAGCAAGTTTATCTGATAAAGGCCCCATTTCTCAAATGTATACGAATATAAAACTGAGTCAAATTTATAAAAACAAGAGCTATTCCCCAATTGATAAATGGTCAAAGGATATGAACAGTTTTCAGAAGACAAAATCAAAATTATTAATAGTCACATGAAAAAGTGCTCTAAGATCACTACTGATTAGAGAAATGCAAATTAAAACAATTTGGAGGTACCACTTCATATCTTCTCAGAAAAGACAAATGCTGGAAGGGATGAGGAGAAAATACATTAATATAATAGAGTAGTGAACTGGTCCAACCATTCTGGAGAACAATTTGGAACTATGCCCCATTTAGGTTATAAAACTGTGCATACCCTTTGATCCAGCAATACCACCACTTCCTGTATCCCAAAGAGATGAAAGGAAAGGGATCTACAAAAAAAGATTTCTGAGTTCTTTTTGTGA
The DNA here is from genome assembly GCA_023548195.1 of Bettongia penicillata ogilbyi. Lineage (NCBI taxonomy): Eukaryota > Metazoa > Chordata > Mammalia > Diprotodontia > Potoroidae > Bettongia > Bettongia penicillata. Next base: position 689,243 of record JAJHZJ010000634.1, on the reverse strand, counting down.
TGGCAAAGGATGGTAATCAAGGGGATGCTCATCAGTTGGGGAATGGCTGAACAAATTATGGCATACAATTATGATGGAGTACTATTGTGCCATAAGAAATGATGAGGGAGATGGTTTCAGAAAAACATGGAAAATCTATTCGAATGATACAAAGTGAAGTGAGAAGAACTAGGAAATCATTGTGCATAGTAACACCAAGGTTGTAATGATGATCAACTGTGAAACACTTGGCTACTCTGATCAATACAATGGACAATTCCAAAGGACTCATGATGAAAAAATGTTATCCACCTCCAGAGAGAGAACTGATTGAACTATGAGTGCAGATTGTATAATTTTCTCACTTTCTTTATTTTTCTTGTTTGTTTTTGTACTATGGACCTGTGTTGTGCATGTTTTCACATGTGTAATTAATATCAGTGTTGCTTGCCTTCTTCGTGGGTGGGGGAAGGGTGGAAGGGAGGGAAATTTGGAACTCAAAATTTAAAAAGAAAAGAGTGTTAAACGTAAATAAATAATAAATTAAATGTTAAGGAAGAAAACTACAAAAATAAAAAAAAATAAAAGATACTCACTTAAAAAAAACAATCCTACTTGGTTGATGAGTTTGATGTGTATTGCTGATTTGTTTTGTGGAACATGTTTATGTTCTCACCTCCACCCTCCCACCCCTTTTTTTCCCTTGTTTTAAGGAGTCTGTGAGGGGTCAGAGGGGAGTGAAGGGTACACTTTGAAATGAATATATAGAAACAAAAGATAAAAATACATTTGAAAGGTTATATTCCTCCCGTTCCTTTCATTGCTGAGGTGGTAGACAATGTCTGTAACAAACAGTGTCAGGGGCCAAGTCAGTGGTTTTTGTTGCTATCTTCTTTCCCTTCTTATAAGGGAAGGGGAGCTTCATTGGGTATAGAAAGGTAGAAGGAAATATATTGAAAATGAAAGTAATATAAAAACAAAAGGCAGAATCAATGAAAAATCCCACTGACTCTTGTAGGGAGCCACCTTAGTTCTGTAAGGGGTTGAAGCCTCATCTTCTACCTCTAAATCTATATAAAATACTTGTTGCCAAAGCAACAGTTTTAGCTCCTAAATTTGTTGGGGGTAGGGGTTGGTGTTGAGATCATGACTGTAGGCCTGTCCACTCTCCCCTCTTTCTGACACCACCACCACCCTGGCTGTAGACCTTACCAACTCACACATGGATTATTATTGTAGCAGCATGCTGGTGGGTTTTAGGTCTTTCTCCACTCCAATTCATTTATTTGCCATTCAGTTGCCAGTGATTCCTAAAGCCCAAATCTTCCACCCCACTCTCCAGCACCACCTACTGCACCCCTCAACGTGGTTCTCCTGTTGCTTCAAGGATCGAACACAAAATGCTCTGTTTGGCCAAGCTGTTCATAACCAACCTCCCGCTCCCCACCTCTTGTTGTCCATTCCTCAAACAAGATAATCTGTCTCTTGCCCAGTTTTCCCTCTTAATTCTAATGCCTTCCTCCTTTTAATTATGTCCTGTTTTCTTGTATATACCTCTATCATAGCTATTTGTTTGCTTGTTGTCTCCTCCATTAATCATGAACCCCTTGAGGGCAGGAATTGTCTTTTGCCTCATTTTTATATTCCCAGCACTTAGCAATGCCTGGTATATAGTAAGTGCTTAATAAATGTTTACTGATGGATTGATTTTTGGCCATAGCAATTCTCCAAGAGAATGGCTATATCTGAGTAGACTAAGAATCTGCATTGAGATTTCGCTATATTTGTGCATCCATGGAAAGACCTTCCAAGTTGAGGACAAGACTCATATCCCAGACGGAGGTTCTTGTGGGTGAGGATACCTATGGGAGATAAATCTCACTGATCCAATTAGCCCTGAATTGACAGTTTAACTTAAGAGACTTGCTTCAAATCCTTGCTCCACTGTAACATGAAAATTCAGTAATTGTAGAGAATAGAGAAGATGCAACTGCCCCTAATCCCCCAAGTTCACACAGAAAATTGGTGTATGGAATTTTTTCCCTGTTTCCTCCTCAGTAAAACTGAGGCCTAAGTTATTTGGAGGCCTAAATTACTGATCTTAGGAGTCCTTGAATGACTTTTGAATACACTAGAAGGATGATACCTGCCTTCAAAGTAAAATGTGTTTATGTTTTTTAAAAATTCTTATCATTTTTCGTGGAGAAATGTTTCTTAAAATTGCTTTTACAAATTCATTTTTCTTTGTAGAAAAATTGTGTTCCCTTCTATTCTCATCTCTTAGGATGGCAGAAACTCCTCTGCCACAGCTAAAATTTACATTTGCTGTTTTACACACATATGCATAAGCCAATTTATACACATATTGTCAATGTTCATATATATACATGTATGTATATATACACATTTGTTCCTTGTTCTTTCTAGGGTTCTGCATATTAGGGACAAGCTATCACAAAACCCCCAAACTCTGCATGCAAAAAAGAAGTAAACTCATCTATGAAAAGAAAAATTACACTGGGAAATCACACATGGACAAAATTCTTAAGAAATTAACACATTGAAAAAAATCATTTTAATCTAGTTACCCATCTTTAGGTTAAAGTGATTTATTGTGACTTGTTAGTTTTAGCTTCATTTACCACTCCTTTGATTATTGGACACTTTCATCCATCTCTGATGTCCCTCTAGTCTTTAACAGAGTAATAACAAAAAAAATTCAGCCTCACTCGATAATCAAATGGAAAATGAAAATAACAAAGGTGCGGCAGCCATCAGTGATGAAAAGAAGCTAAGTCCTAGATGTTGTCTGCACCCATAATCCAGCAGGGATTCTCTGGCACAGTAACTTTGCCATTACTCTGCCACTCGTAAAGATGGCAAGCTTCAGAAGTAGCCGAGAAGTGGCAATTATTTCTCTGTGCAAAAAAATGAAGCTATCTAGAAAGATAGGTGAAATAATGTACTGAGTCGAGTACTACCACTAGCCTTTTTACTCAATTTACACAGCTCAGTGTACATATGTCATCTCTATCTTGCTTTCTACATGCAGACTATGATTTACTTTTTCCCTGTCTTTGATTTAACTGTATCTAACACCCTGAACCTCTAGCTCCTTTCACATCTTGTCGTTCTCTCTAGCCAATCTAATCTATGTATCAAATGTCTCTTTAGGATCCAAAAGATTCTATGCATCTTACTCTGTACAGCTATAACTGCATCCCCATGGAGCCCAAGCTTGGAATAGCTCTCTCTGAACCCCTCATCTGCCGATAACAAATCACAGCATCGCTCCATAAAAACATTATTCATTATTTTTTTTCTCTCAAATTCCTCTATTTTCTCTCTCCCCTATCCTCATCTGTGTGTTAAGACTTAAGACACAAGGGACCTAAGGGAACCAAATCTTTAGTGAGCCTGTTATCATACAGTTACAAGTCCCAGCACCATGTTTGTTTGGTCTAACTAGCATTAAATATTTTAAGAAAACCTTGTCTCTTGCTGATGGCAAATGGAGACATTAGAAATCTCTAAACTATTTCCCACTCAATTGTTTTATCTTCTGATATGAACAAAGAAGACAAGTTATAAATTTCTGTCTCTATGAAGGAAAAAGTTGACAGATAAGATGTTTCTCTTCCCCTGTGTGCTGTGGGGGAACCTGGGTTTCAGGGGCATGGTTTTGTATACTGATAAAAAGCTGCAGCCATGAGAGATCCTAAGCAGGGTGCATGTATGTGGGCCTAGGAGGCACTGACTGGAGATTCCAAGGCCAAGGCAGACAACATGCAAACTTCAAAGGATTTTCATGGAGGCAGGTTTTCTCTATAATCTGACACACTTCTAGGCACTACAGGCTCCTCTTGATTCTGCATTTCCAAGACTCCATTGAGAAATGGTTCAGGGAGGAGATGTGCGGAGAACTGCTGGCACAGCATGAGCCATCAGGAAGTTTTGTAAGTGTTCTGATGATATATAACCTAGCCACATCATGAACCCAGCATCCCCAATCAGTTGCCTTGACTGGTAGAGAGGAGTTGAGGCCTGCACACTTGCACTCCTGGGGTTTTCAGGGCCCAGACTGATCCCCAGCAGAAGCCTTTTTATATTTTCTCCCCAGCCATGATCCATCCACTGACGCAGTAATATGTAGGACTACCCAACAATCAGTGATATCACGGAAACCCAGGGCATAATATGCTGAAGGAAGAGGCATTTTGAACAAAAATGTGAACTTGTTTTTGTTTTTGCATGAAAAATCTTCATGCAAAGGTTGATTATATATGCCACCTGATTTCTAAATTGAAGATTTGGGGTAAGTCACATAAATGAAGGGCTGGATCTTTAAGATTCTTACCTGTGAATACAGTACTATAGGCAACACTGCTAACACAGAAAACCACATGTAAATTTAACATTTCCAAGGTACAGAGAGATACTTAGGATTGATTGAGTTAATCAATCACCCTGTCCCATTCAGCTTTGATACTTTTATCAGGTGAGAATACTTCCACTGAATCTGTCAAGGCATCAAGGCACTAGATGGGAACAAGCCCTAAACAGGTCTATTGAATCAATCAATCAAACGTTTTAGATTAAGCATGAAAAGTTATCGATCAGTTTAGAAGTTCTTCAATGCCAGAGGATGAGCTAGTTACATTTCATGGGTTTTGTAACTGATGATTTTTTCTACACCACCTTAGTAAATAAATACCCCTAACTAAAGGCTAATAACGCCTAGATGACTAATTGATACCAAGTTATAATCACAGCATGAAACACACTACTGGGTGCTTGTCAGTTAGATTGACTACTAGAACACCCCCGAACCCCTAGTGCTCTCCACTGCTACCCTTAGAGTTCTGAATGGGGATTTAGCAGCTGCATACTGATTGGGAGATAAATAGGAAGCCAACAGAAGGGACTGAAAGAGACCAGTGTGGAGACAATGGGAAGGCATCAACAAACTTAGATTTTAACAACATGTAGAAAATATGGAAATAAGGGTGACTGAGCTTGGATGCCAAAGAGCAGCATGGTCTTCTAATAAATATATCAGGAGAAGTAAAGTACAGGATAAGGTCTGGTTTATGACAACTATTAAGGAAAATGAAAATAAATAAACTGTTGCTGTTTTTTTCTTCTCATTTAGTTTGAAATGTCTAATGGGTTACTGGTGATATGAGACTAGTGGATGCAATTGTTCCCTCTCTCTCTCTGTCTATCTCTGTCTCTGTGTCTATCTGCGTGTCTGTCTCTCTCTCTCCTTCCCTCCCGCCCTCCCTCCATCCTTCCCTCACTCTATAGATCTGAATTATCTATATAGAGATGGTCAATAAACCCAAGGAAAATGATCAGCTACTGAGAGAAAATGAAGTTAGAGAAGAAGGCCCTGGACAAAGCCTTGGGGGATGCCCACAGTTGGAAGTATAGTATAGATGATGAGCCAAGGAAACCAAAAAGGAGTCAGGTGGATGGAGACCTAGGAGAGATCAATGTCATGAAATCCCAGAGAGGAGAAAGTGTCCAGGAGAATAGGATCACTGATACTCTCAAAGTCTTCAGAGATCCCAAAGGATGAGCCTTGAGAAAAGGTCATTAGATTTGGCCATTAGGAGAACGCTGGTAACTTTGGTAGAAATTAATGTATAGTAGATGTCAGCAACTGGGTTCTGGATGGACTGTTAAAGGTGGACATGCTTTGCCTCAAAAGAAAGGCTATTAAATGATGATGATGCTAGAAGGAGACTTTGGAAATAGCTGGGGTGAGAAATAATCCCACTCTCATGTGTCAGAGGTTGAGGTTTGACAGAAGTCATTGTGAGGAGCCTTCAGGGTCAGGGTTGAGTGACTGCTTAATGTTACAGTTAGATAACAACTTTGTTTTTCAGACACATAGCATAGAGCTTTGTGGTTCCCTCTTGATTCTAATTATAAGGGACTATTGACTTCAAGACATTCTTGTGAAGAGTCTGGGTAGATTGCTTAAACTTAGGAACAATTATCCACCAAGTTCTGCTCCACCTTCCTTAGGGAACAAGGAAGTGGGAGCCAATGTACCTCAGTTGGGTCTTTCAACAAAGAGGAGTCAATTCTAGGTGTGGGAGTTGGTATATACAAACACAGAGAGGTTGGAAAGGGCATTATGAGATTAGACATAGGTTGAAAGCTGGGGAAGGTCTTTATTGCCAAGCTAAGATGTTTATATGTTGCTTAGTAGACAATATGAAGCCAGTGAAACTTTTTGAGCAATTGAGTAATTAGTTCCATATAGTAGGAAGATTGTTCTGGAAACATGAAAAATGAATTGGAAACACTGGAGTCAGAAACCACTTAAATTATTGAGGTGAGATCACAAGGATGCGACCTAGGGTGATTGTCAGTGAGACAGTCAATAATCAAATATTTAATGCCTCCCTTGTGCTAATTATTGTGTTAAGCCAACCTGTGAGTGAGTAGCAGCTCCTCCCCTTTCCCCTCCCCTCCCTCTGATGTTCTACCCAGGGAAAGGTACCCTCCATAGCCAAAAGCTGCCTTTCTTTCCTTTGGGTTTATTGGCTGCATTTCTTGGTCAAAGATCAAGCCTTAAACCCAGTTCACTCTGGAACTCAGAATGGACAACAAGTTCCCACCCATCTAGCACAGGGTGACTGTAATAAATAAATAGTAACTGTTTCTCTTTTACCCAGGAACCCTGAGGATCTTCCCTGCACAATTTGAATTTTTTATTAAAAGGGCCATCCCTTGAGTAACTTAAAGAAGCCTATTCATTGAATTGGCATATATCACTCAAAGTGAGAATGTGATAAGACCTCAGCCTAAAAGGGACAAATTGCTTCCTCGGCCATCTGCAGTCATCCTGATGAATATCTGGTCACTGCACCCAGATGGCTCAGGAGAAGAAAGTGAGGTTGGTGACCTTGTGCAGCCCTCCCTCATTCAAATGTCATGGTCCTCTTTGAGAATAAAGGACAAACACAACAACAACAATTGTGTTAAGCACTAGGGATACCCTGGGGTGATAAGGAAGAGATAGAATGTTCTAAGCACATCACCTCCCTTCACAGTTGTATAGGCTTGATGCTAGAAGGTATCTCAGAGGTTCTTTCATTTCACATGCGTACACAGGAAGTGAGGAGCAAGGCGGTGAAGTGACTCTTCTGAATGTCATACAGGTGACAGCAAATAATGGAGCAGACATTGGAGTCTTCTGATTGCTTCCACACCGTGAGAAATCATTCCAGTGAGCCCTAGCAGGAGATAACAAAACACAAGCAGAGAATTAGGGAAGGGGACTTTGGGAGGGCAAACCTTAGTTTGTCATTAAGATATAAATCTTTATTCACAATATAATTTTTAAAAATGAATTTGTGATCTGTACTGCACAATAAGTGCATTCTAATGGTTTTAATTGTCAAAACAAAGGACAATGGGTTTGTGCTGTGGCATCCAGTCTTCTCTAGAGACAGTATAAACACTGATAGTGTGAATGTATTTTGGTCACACACATCATGTGGTATCCCCATACCACATATGGTTTCTGATAATGTCTAGAAAAGTGTTTATAAAAGTTTCAAGTAGTGGGCATTTAGGGATACTTAGAAGACTACTAGATGTCCTAGACCTAGACTCCTGGGCCTGGAGTCAGGAAAACCTCAATTCAAATCTCAATTCAGACATTTACTAGCTGTGACCCTGATCAAGTCACTTCACTTCTGTTTACCTTCATCTAATGGAGAAGGAAATAGTAAAGCACTCCAGTATCTTTGCCAAGAAAACCCCAGGGACTGTTTGGTTCAAAGAGTCACAGAGAGTTAGATACGAATGAACAGCAACAGTTTGGAAAAATATCTTTAAAACACTAATTTTAGGTGATTAACATTTGCATATTCAATTAGGCTTAATAAAGAACATTCACTTCTTCTCTGAGTTAGTACAAGGTTATAGGACCCATACGATGCCATCATCTTGCATGTCAACTTAATTCAGGATTTCAATTTTAATTTAACGACAGGAGGCTATGTTGTGGGTATCATTGCTCTTCTTAAGACCATTTATTTCCATAAACATCTCAGACCAAAGGAGGTCAGTGGAGTGCTAGTGAACTTGAAATATTTAGGCTGATAAGCTGTATCATCCCTTTGCTTTAAAATATTTCCCCTTAATCCAATGTTTTTTGCCCTTTATTGACACAGCAGAGACACTTTTATAGCTAGCTTGGCCTTTCTCATATTGACAGAGTGGGAGGATATGTAATATCTAGTTCTTTCCTGTTTCTTTCTGCTTGATATCTCTATACATCTACCCAAAGGCAAGTGCAACATATACATCTTTGTTATAAGTGGAGAGGGGGAGAAACAACCCAGTAACCCCTAAACAGAGTGGCATGACCTTTCTGGAACTTCTCATACTTTCAATAAGACTTAGGTCATCAGAGCCAGGGGTTGGAATGAATTGATTGAATTAAGGTCAGATTCATTTGTGTGACCTTAATAAAGGGAATAGAGGGAAAAATATTCCTACCAATGGTTTCCACTTCTTCACCTCTTTCCTTTATCTAAAAATATTTCTAGAAAGAGCTTTGATCAGATCGAGCTGTCTAAGGAGGGCAGATTTTTCATGACAAGAATATATTTGATTTTGGCTCTTGAGTCATGGAGAAAACTCAGCAGCAATGAGAAGGAAGGTTGTATATTCCCCCAATGAATGCTGCTGGATGGCCAGGTAAGAAAGAAGTTGTTGAAAATTGAAAACAAATTAATTTTTTTTTCTTTTTTTGTTTATTTATTTATTTAACTTCTTACATTCATTTTCACAAAATTTTGGGTTCCAAATTTTCTCCCCTTTTATCCCCTCCCCCACCCCAATACCCCAAGCAATCTAATTTTCCCTATCTCCAATCTGCCCTCTCTTCTGTCATCCCACCCTTCTCTTGTCTCTATCTTCTCTTTTCTCCTGTAGGGGAGAATTTGGAACTCAAATTAATTTTTTTTAAAAAGAAAAATAAACAAATTGGAAAGAAAATGGAAGTTGTTGGCTAGGGAAAAAAAAATCTTTGTAGTAAAAGTTTCTGATAAGGGTCTTCTAGCCAAACTAATGGAAGGTTCTTATAGCTTAGGGTAACTAACAGAAATATGTAACACTAATGAGAATTCCCCAGTGCAGTCAAAGTAAATGAAGGAACAGTTCTCAAGGGGAGATTTGCAAATCTTTTACATCTTTATGAAAGAATGCTCCAAATAATTACTGATAAGAAAAATACAAGTCAGTATAAAATCTGAGGGTCCATAAGTCTGGTGAAAGGGGGATGAGGCTGATGTGAAGGAGCCTGATAAACTGGAAAGAATTCTTGACTTGGAATTCAAAGAGAGTCACATTCAAGTACTGTCTGAGATGCTAACTAGCCATTTGACCTCAGACTCATCACTGACTCAGCTGAGCTATATTTTCTTTACTTGAAAGATAAGAATAATTATCCTTGTATTAAATGCTTTACAAGGTTGGTGTAGGTATCAAATGTAGTCAGCATGCTCAGGCCCCATGCTCTCATGAGCAGGTGGGTACTTTTCAGGTTTTCAAGGTATGTGGGTGCCTCCTTTCAGGGTTCCAGGGTACACTGAAGGGTTTGTGGTTTTCTTCTTCTATTCATTGACTCTAGCCCCAAGCAGTTATTCAGATAGGAAAATCCATGAAGTTTTTCTGAATTACCATTACTGATTCCTTTAGGTACTGTACCTTCACCCTCAGGTCATCATAGGATTGGCCAGTTGGGCTGGGATAAGCAGGAAAGAAAAGATGTCAACGTTAAGATATGGAGCAAGCAGATATGAAGGTATAAGTAAGGAGAGAGACAAATGGCCAGCCTGGACAGAGGCTGTGGCTCACAGGGCCAACTTTAGGTACCGACTCCCCTGGGTGACCATTTCTCTTTGTACCTTGTCTCCTTGCTCCAGCTATAAACCTCCATCCACCATTCAGAGAAACCAGGAGAGCAGCGGGGATAAGGTGCCCGCTGATTTAAAACTACCCCTTAGACATGCAATGTACTATAGAAAAGTAAGCAATTATTATTCAAAAACCCAACACCAAGTTTCTGTTCGTTGAGATGGTATTAAAACATTTCATTTGTACCCCCCCCCCCCCACATGGCTTACTGGCATCGTAAGAAGGAAGTGAGGGTTGTGGGGATTTTTACCTCCCCTGGAAGTGCATCTCTTGGTTTCAGGAGCTAATGACGATGCTTCTGAGCAAAGAGATGCAGGTAGTGGATTATTCATAAAATCCTAAAAGGTGATGTTTGTTCAGGCTTGGGCAAAATAATGGTTGACAAGTAATTACATATATCTTGGGATAAATTCTCTAAAATTTAATAAAATTTTGAAGATGAATTCATCACTCAAAGGCTAGGCCAGTCAAGATGCAGTTGCTAAATTATCCTACTGCTTTGAAAGTTCTCAGGGTATTCATTAATTCCAGTGATAGGTTTAAGCCTCCAAACAGAAATAAAGAATGCAATTGACTTCTGTGCTATGCATGATTCTATTAAGTGAAACCTGAAGATCACTATGTAAATTTAACTTAATACCTCTGCTAATTGTTTTCAATCTCCCTGAGGTAAAATGCCATTTGCCATATTTCTGTTGGTTTATTAGAGAATGATTTTAAACATTTTAATCAAACTGCCATACATTGCCACATTAGAAAACTCCATTTGTCACAAATGAATTATAAGTGTGCTTTACATGTAAAACGTGTTGCAATATAATGCCACTTAAAAATACTCTTACTGAGAGTTATTGGGCAGCTTGAAGCTTAATGGTTAGCTGTAGTCTTTGTTTGAAAACAGCCCCAGACATTACAACCAGTTACATGAAGTGGGGATTGTGATAAGGACTGAGGATTAGGTAATAGAAAGGAAAGTACTTTGGAAAACTACAGCATTATACACAGGCAAGGTATTATTATCAAAGTCTATTAGCATTCACATCGAAAAGCCACGTTAATGGAACGATTGCCTCAAAAGACCAAATTATGTTCAATTTATTAGACACTGGACTATGAAGGAAGAAAACAGGTTTATGGTTTCACACACTTAGTAGCTGTGTGACTTTAGGCAAGTCATTTAATACTGTTTGCCTCAGTTTCCACATCTGTAAAATGAACTGGAGAACCACTCCAGTATCTTTGCCAAGAAGATCCCACATGGGGTCATGAAGAGCTGGACACATTGAGCCTACAGGTCAATTCTCATTTTCATCGGTGGGAAGGATAATCCTTTGTTGAAGGTGCTTTAAGCGTATCCTTAATCAAAGGCAGGAGGACTGACTGTCTCTTGTTCCCCTATAGACCCAAGCTTCTAGGATTCGTATGTTCTTACAACTTGAGTAGTTATTAAAGTTATGTTTTGTGTTAAAAAGTATGTTATAAATGCAAATTACAATAATTATAACAATGTGCCTGAATAATGCAGAGTGTATTTTCAATGACAGAAAGGTATTTTAATGCTTCAGTCAAATCATCTTTGCCGCAAAACTATATTATTGCTGGGTGAAACGTGTTTTGTGAATTAGCTGGCTTCCTGATGGGTACATTTAAAACATGCATATTAAAATTATCTCATAACATTTCCAAAGAACAAAGAAAAGTTTATAGAAAATCAGCCAGAGAAATCTTCCAAACATACCCAGGTCTTTGACTTATGTCCATACAACCTGATTCCTTAACCTTCCTGGACCCTTCTCCCATTATCTTTTCTATCTTTTATCTGATATGCACTGTTTCTTAACCTCCTCTCATTTGGGCTTCTCTTCCTTTTGTTTTTCTCTCCTCCCAAGAATTAATTGGGGGCACCATAGGAAGAGACAGAAGAGAGCAGAGGTTGACAATGCACCCAGTACCCAGCAGTCAATCTTCCAGAGACAGGGGTGGGTCTGGTTTCAGGGCAGGGGGGTCTAATCAAACTCAGATCCAAAAAGCAAGATCTAGACCAATGTAAACCTGGAACAATTTCTGCCCCACCCCCACCCCCAGCGCAAGCACCACCCTGAGGAATGCTCTAGAAATGAAAGGAATTCAGCCGTGTGTGTGTGTGTGTGTGTGCATGCGCATGTGCATGTGTGTATGTGTGCACGCACGTGCACATGCTGAGGGATAAACCACATAATACATTCTGTTCCTGTAGAAACTGATAAATTATTAACAGAAGACATTCCAATGAGGCCATTAAACAGATGGTTAAGACAACGAAAATGCAGTCTTCAAACACATGCTGCAGATGCTACCTTTTTTTTGCCCAGTGTCTGTATCCTTATCAATCAAGTATAGCAACACATAATTGCTCTGTTAGGACATCTACATTTGTCTCTGTGGTGATGATAATTCTGCCCAGAATACGGAGACAATGATGAGAGATGAAAGTGCTAAAATATTAGCAAGCCTGTCTACATATGTGTATAGGCCATCTGAACAGCTCAGCTTGTCTCTCCACAAGTATCAGGTATCTATAATTCTGGTGCAGGCCCTCATCGCCTCACGCTTCAATTACTGCAGTAGCCTGCCGGTGCGTCGGCCTACCTCAAGTCTCTCCCCACTCCAACCCAGCCACCAAAATAACTTTCCTAAAACAAAGATCTGACCATGTCACCTTTCTACATGATAAACTCCTATTGCCCCCAGGAAGAAATACCAAATGTTCTTCCGGGCATTCAAAGCCCTTCATCACCCAGCCCCCTCCTACCTTTCCAGTTTCTTACCTTCCTCCCTAATAGGTACTCTTTGATTAAGTGATGAGATCTCCCGACTATCTCATGAACAAGACCCTCCATCTGTCTGCTCTCAGCATTCTCTCTAGCTGTCCCTCATACCTGGAATACTCTTCCTCCTCTACTCCAACTACTGACCTCCTTGGCCTTCTTTGAGTCTCAACTGAAATTCCACATCCTACAGGAAGCCTTTCCCAACCCCTCTTAATTCCAATACCTTCCCTCTTTTATTTCCTATTTATCCTGTATATAGCTTACTTTGTATGTGTTCATTTGTATGTTTTCTCCCCCATTAGACAGTATGTACCTTGAGGGCAGGATTTTTTGCCTCTTTGTATCCCTAGTATTTATCACAGTGCTTAGCACACAGTAAGTGCTTACTCATTGTTGACTGAACTGAACTGAAATTCAATCTATGTAAGAGGGAGGGTTTGAGTGGTGTTTTAAACAAGAAGGCACTGAGGCTCACATATACAAAAAGAACTGGTACAAATATTTCTGTACATATAGGTCCTTTTCATTTTTTTTGATCTCTTTGGGATACAGACTTAGTAGTGGTATTGCTAGGTCAAAGGCTGTGCAGTTTTATAGCCCTCTGGGCATAGTTCCAGATTGTTGTTCAGAATGGTTGGACCAGCTCACTACTCTACCAACCATTCATTAATGTACCTATTTTCCCTCATTCCCTCCAACATTTATCATTTCTGATAGGTGGTACCTCAGAGCTGTTTTAATTTACCTTTCTCCAATCAATAATAATTTAGAGGTTTTTTTGACTATAACTATAAATAGCTTTGATTTCTTCTACTGAAAACTGCCTGTTCATATCTTTTGACCATCTATCAATTGGGGAATGGCTCCTATTGTTATAAATTTGACTCAGTTCTCTATATATTTGAGAAATGAGGCCTATATCATAAAAACTTACCATAATTTAAAGATATTATTTCATTGTCTATCGTGCCTCCTAGCAAAATGTAGTTTCTCTGACTATCTTTCAGTTAGTCTATCTTTGCTTTGTCTGAGATCATGATCGCCATGCCTGCCCTCTTCACATCAGCTGAAGTATAATGGACTCTGCTTCTGCCCTTCACTTCAACTGTGTGTCTTCTGTTCCATATGTGTCTCTTGTACACAACACATTGTTGGATTATGGTTTCCAATCTATTCTGTTATCCACTTATGTTCTATGGATTGGCTCATTCTGTTCACAATTATGATCACGAACTGGACATTTTCCTCCATTCTAGTTTCCTGTTTATCCTTTTTGCTCTTTTTATCTTGTACCTCCCCAAAAGTCTGCCTTGCTTCTGACTACTAGTTCCCCCAGCCTGTTCTTCTTTTTACCATCCTCCCATATCTCTTATCCTTTTCCCCTTCTATCTCTCTATTAGGTAAGACAGCTTTCTATACGAGAGAGGGGTGACTGGGAGGGGGAGGAGGGGAAGAAAGAGAGACAGAGAGAGATGTATTTTTGTGTGTGTATGTATGGGTATGTATATATATACACATATATATGTATATACATACATATATATTCTGTCTTTGAACCAATTCCAATGAAAGTGAGATTCAAGCATTGCCTACCCCCCATTCCCTCGTCACTATAAAAGCTGTTCCTTGCGTGCTTCCTTTTGGTGAGAAAGTTTGCCCCATTCTACCTGGCCCTTCTCACTTCTTTCAGGGCATCCCTCCTTCTCCCCCTTCCATTCTTTTTTGAAGAACATCCCAACATAACTGACCCATCCCTGTGACCTCTATCCATGCACTCTTCCTAACGGCTCTCAGAATGAGAAAGTTCTTGGGAGCTTACATGTATGATCTCCCCATGTAGGAATGGAAACACTTCAACTCCATTGACCTCTTTCTGATGACTTTCATGTTTACTTTTTTATATGATGATGATCATAATTAAGGAACATTCTGTTAGAAGTTCTTATGTGGATAGTTGAAATTCTTCACCATCCTGGAGTATGACTGAGGTTTCTGTTTTATATCACTCATCACTTACTCGTTTCTTCTCTTCCAGTTTCACAAACTCTTTAATGCTAATTGTATTTCAATATAATTGGCTTCGTCAGTATATAGGTAAATACACATACATATACACGCATAGATACTATATATAGAAATATACATATAACATATACAAACACATATGTACTGCATATAGTATATATATATTTGTATATATATTTTCCATATTGTATTTCTTACATATATCACTTAATTCTATAGATGTTATAAATATTGTATATTCTATCTACTTATTCCATATACCTTATTTTATGCATATAAAAACCTTATTCAGAAAAGGGGTCTATAGGCTTCATCAGATCTCCAAAGGGGTCCAGGATCCAGAAAAAGTTTAAGAGCCCTGCTCTAAGGCTGCAGAGTGGCATCTTGTGCCAGTACTACCTCTGACCCACTCACTGATCAGAAAAACAGTAAGATTATTTGGGAGTTTTTTCCCGTCTGTCACATCTCTTTTCTTTTTTGAAGGCAAGAATTATATACATACTTTATTAGCAATGAGAATAAACAAACACACAGAATCAGAAATTAGCTATTTTGGAGAGGCTAAAAAAATTTGAGCCTGTAAACCTCAAGGTCAAAAAAAGATTTGGAACACTTAAAAATTCACAAGAATGCTAAATAGAGTCAAATGAATTATGTCAGCTCAATTCCAGAGTCATAACCATTACTTACATAATGAAACAAAAAGGCATTTCACATGCAGATTTAATAATTACAGGAAGAAATAGGTACTTAGTTTCCTATCTCTGAATGCACATGAAATTACACAATTTTTATGCGTGTGTATGTGTGTGTGTGTGTTTTCAGAAAGAAAAGGGATTTGAGAAACAATGTGCTGATAATTATAGAAGCACATTCAGAATGCCTATTACACCCCCCCCAATCACACTGAATCTCGAGTTTCTGTCACAATAGGATATTTTCTATCCTGCTGTCTAATAGCCATTGGCTGGAATGAGTGACCCAAACGAAAGGTTGTCAGCTGGGCCTCTTTACAAGAAGATCTGCTTGATTTGCTAAGGCTTTCCCTATGTGAGTACATCTTTGAGCCAACACTCTTCTCTCCAAAAACAAGAGGCAGCCATGTGGCAGCTAAGGTGACTGCTGAGGTTCAAAAAGAATCACCAGCATCCCAGTTTAAGTGGGAAAGAACCAGAGCCCTATCCTAGCTGGGAAATTGTATGGGGCAGTGTTAAAGTTTGGCATGTCATGAACAAGGACAAAGGGAAGAGGCAGAAGCCTCCTCTCCAAATCCTTCCTACAACTTCAAATTCACACACAAAGTTCTTCCTGAATGCCTTTCTCTTTCTTTATACTCCAACATATCTCCTTGGTATGGTCTTTTCTGTTTACACTTCAAATGTAAACTATAATTCAAATGGAGGCAATATGAAACAAAAATAGCAGAGGGTCCCAACCTGGATGGGGAGAACCTGGAGTTGAAGCATTTATAGCAATAAACAATACAATAAGCTGCAAAATGTATTGCAAGTGATATCATTGTTGTAATCCAAATTAAGCATTAGATTTCAGAAGACAGATCTATAATGGGCAAAGTGTATGGCTAAGGAAGGTCAGTACTTAAAAAGGAAGATGCAACCTGTCTTTATATAAGACAAAGAAATGCATTGATCCGGTACTTATCCAGTTGGTTTGGTTACAGAACATCCATAATTTTGTTTAAAAATTGTATTTGTCATCTACATTATCTTCATTTATGGTACTGGATGAAGAACTATGAGAAAACATACCCTTTCCCCCAACCCGCTTACTCCTTTGCAGAGGTAGGGGTAGGTAGAGAGTAGAGAGTTGTGGAACACAGCAAGGAGCATTGGAATTTTTTTTAGTGCATTGCTCAATTTTGCCAATTTCACCCCCTCTTCTTCCTCATTAAAAATATTATTTTTATAAAGGAAGGCTCTCTGAAAGGGAGGAGGAATATGGGAAAGATCTAGGTGATGTCACAAAAACAAAAGAAATCATCAAAAATCTACTTAAAAAGCAAAGAGGAGGTTTCAGAAAATTGTTCTTGCTTCATGGCTAGTTACATGAACAGAAGTGACCTTGTTATACAGCAGAGGGGGTCAAATGTATAAGGAGAAAACCTTGATAGAGAATATTAGAGTGCCCTTTGGAGAGCCATGTGAAGATGAAGAAGCATGATTTTATTTTCTGAAATTTATTTTCAAATCTTTCTGTGGCAGGTAAGGTCAACTGATGGTAGTGAACAATATCCTCTTGCCAGAGTATGAAGCATCACTCTATGGTGTACCCACAGGCACTTGGAATGCAATATCAATCTAATATCACAAATCATTGATCAGATATTTAAAATGGGATATTCTTGGCACTGAACTCCCTCACCAAACATATCCAATCAGCACTCAATCTTATCATTTCTACCTACAAAATATCTCTGTCTGACTCCTTTTCTTCACTCAAACACCTACCCCCTTGGTTTTGTCTCTTATCACCTCTCACAGGGGTTATGGCAACAAACTCTTGATCTCCCTGCCTCAAGGCTCTCCCCCTCCTCAGTGCATTTACCACACAGTCACCAAAGGGAGTAAGGAAGAATATGATCCAGTGACTCCCCTACCCATCCAACTCCAGTAGTGCCCTATGACTTCTAGAAACAAATATAAGCTCTTCTGTTTAGCTTTTAAAACCTTGTACAATTGGACTCCAATCTATCTTTCTAGATTCATAGGAAATTACCCTTCTTCCCACCCTCTGCAATCCAGCCAAACTGACCTTTCCTATGTTCCACACTCACAACACTCTATCTTCCATCCCTGGGCCTTCACACTTGTCACCTTCCAAGCCTGGAATTCACGTCTTCATTTCACTGCCTTCTAGTCTCGCTCTTCCATTAAAAAGCAGCTCAGGCACCATCTATGGCATAAAAGTCTTCCCTAATCCTCCAACTGCTAGTACCCTCCCTCCCTGACAACTTTGTACTTAACCACATTGTTTATACATACATACATACATACATACACACGTATATATATATTAGCTTGGTATTTAGGAATGTATTTCATATGTGTACTTAGAGGCAGATAGGTGGTATAGTGGCTGGAGCACTGAGTCAGGAATACCTGAATTCAAATCTGATCTCAGACACTTATTCTGTGACCCTGGGCAATCACTTAACCTGTCTGCCTCTGTTTCTTCATCTGTAAAATGGGAAAAATAATAGTACCAACCTCCCAGGTTGTGGTGAAGCTAAAATGAGACAATATTTGTTCAGTACTTTGCAAAAGTTTGTGTGTGTGTGTGTTTGTGTGTTGTATCTTAGTTTTAATTATTATTTTTTAAATTAATTTATTTAACTTTTTACGTTCATTTTCACAAAATTTTGGGTTCCAAATATTCTCCCCATTTACCCCTCCCCCCACCCCAATTCACCGAGCATTCTAATTTCCCCTATCACCAATCTGCCCTCTCTTCTATCATCCCTCCCTTCCCTTGTCCCCATCTTCTCTTTTGTCCTGTAGGGCCAGATGACTTTCTATTCCCCATTAACTGTATTTCTTATTTCCTAGTAGCAAGAACAATACTCAACAGTTGTTCCTAAAACTTTGAGTTCCAAATTCTCCCCATCCCTCCCTTCCCACCCATTCCCTTTGGGAAGGCAGGCAATTCAATATAGGCCATATCTGTGTAGTTTTGCAAATGATTTCGATAACAGTCGTGTTGTGTAAGACTAACTATATTTCCCTCCATCCTATCCTGCCCCCCATTGTTTCTATTCTGTCTCTTGATCCTGTCCCTCCCCGAGTGTTGACTTCAAATTGCTCCCTCCTCCCATTGCCCTCCCTACCATCACCCCCCCCTTGCTTATCTCCTTCTCCCCCACTTTCCTGTATTGTAAGATAGGTTTTCATACCAAAATGAGTGTGCATTTTATTCCTTCCTTTAGTCGAATGTGATGAGAGTAAACTTCATGTTTTTCTCTCAGCTCCCCTCTTTTTCCCTCCACTAAAAAGTCTCCTGCCTGCCTCTTCTGTGGGAGATAATTTGCCCCATTCCATTTCTCCCCCTCTCCTCCCAATACATTTCTTACTGTTTACCTTAATTTTTTTAAGTTATGATCCCATCCTGTTCAATTCACTCTGGGCTCTCTGTCTCTGTGTGTGCATGCATGTGTGTATGTGTATGTGTGCATGCATGTGAGTATGTGTGTGTGTGTGTAATCCCACCAACTACCCAGATACTGAAAAGTTTCAAGAGTTACAAATACTATCTTTCCATGTAGGAATGTAAACGGTTCAACTTTAGTAAGTCCCTTATGACTTCTCTTTGCTGTTTACTTTTTCATGCTTCTTCCCATTCTTGTGTTTGAAAATCAAATTTTGTTTTCAGCTCTGGCCTTTTCATCAAGAATGCTTGAAAGTCCTCTATTTCATTGAAAGACCATTTTTTCCCCTGAAGTATTATATTCAGCTTTGCTGGGTAGGTGATTCTTGGTTTTAGTCCTAGTTCCTTTGACTTCTGGAATATCCTATTCCATGCCCTTTGATCCCATAATGTAGAAGCTGTTAGATCTTGTGTTATCCTGATTGTATTTCCACAATACTTGAATGGTTTCTTTCTAGCTGCTTGCAATATTTTCTCCTTGACCTGGGAATTCTGGAATTTGGCCACAATGTTCCTAGGAATTTCTCTTTTTGGATCTCTTTCAGGTGGTGATCGGTGGATTCCTTGAATACTTATTTTGCCCTCTGGTTCTAGAATATCAGGACAGTTTTCCTTGATCATTTCATGAAAGATGATGTCTAGGCTCTTTTTTTGGTCATGGCTTTCAGGTAGTCCCATAATTTTTAAATTGTCTCTCCTGGATCTATTTTCCAGGTCAGTTGTTTTTCCAATGAGATATTTCACATTCTCTTCCATTTTTTCATTCTTTTGGTTTTGTTTTGTGATTTCTTGGTTTCTTAGAAAGTCATTAGCCTCCATCTGTTCCATTCTAATTTTGAAAGAACTATTTTCTTCAGTGAGCTTTTCAACCTCCTTTTCCATTTGGCTAATTCTGCTTTTTAAAGCATTCTTCTCCTCATTGGCTTTTTGAACCTCTTTTGTCAATTGAGTTAGCCTATTTTTCAAGGTGTTATTTTCTTCAGCATTTTTTTGGGTGTCCTTTACCAAGGTATTGACCCATTTTTCGTGCTTTTCTTGCATCTCTCTCATTTCTCTTCCCAGTTTTTCCTCCACCTGTCTAACTTGATTTTCTAAATCCTTTTTGAGGTCTTCCATGGCCTGAGCCCATTGAATATTTATTTCTGATGTTTGAGATACAGAGGCCTTGACTTCTATGTCTTTCCCTGATGGTAAGCATTGTTCTTCCTCATATGAAAGGAAAGGAGGAAATGTCTGTTCCCCAAGAAAGTAGTCTTCTATGGTCTTATTTTTCTTCCCTTTTCTGGGCATTTTCCCAGCCAGTTACTTGACTTCTGAGATTCCTTTCCACACCCACCTTGCCTCCAGACCCATCCAGCTAATGCTTGGGGTCTGAGATTCAAATGCTGCTTCCCAGCCTCAGGGCTTTCAGTGGGGGCAGGACTGCTATTCAGTGTGAGATTAAGTTCAGGTGCTCAGGTAGGGGCAGGGCCACCACACTGGGCTCAGTTCCCTCAGGGGATTTATACGGAGACCTTCAACAGTGGATCCGAGCTCCTGTCTGCTTTGGGAGCTCCTGTCCACTGCTGCCCCCACTGTTGCCTCCAGAGGGGGCCTGAGTTTTGGAGACATCCCACTCCCCTCT
The DNA here is from genome assembly GCA_023548195.1 of Bettongia penicillata ogilbyi. Lineage (NCBI taxonomy): Eukaryota > Metazoa > Chordata > Mammalia > Diprotodontia > Potoroidae > Bettongia > Bettongia penicillata. Next base: position 668,699 of record JAJHZJ010000634.1, on the reverse strand, counting down.
TGGCGAGCCAGACAGGCTCTCTCACTAACCTTTGATGTCTGTGGGTGGAAGGACCTGCGTGGCCACTGGAGATTCCATCCCTGAAGCCTGCTCAGATCCGGTCCTCTTGGTGCCATGCGGCCAAGGCACTGCTGGGCTCCGTACCGGGTCCAATGCTCAATGGACCTTTGGTGTCGGTTTTTCAGGGCTCTCTGGAACAGAAATCTTCTCCACTCCGTTGTTGTGTGGCTTCCACTGCACCAGAATTTTCCTTTGCAAAACTTAAAGGGCTTTATATATGCTAGAAAAAAGAATAATTTAATTAATAGTCATAAGAATTATCATTGCTTGTTGTTGCACTTAGTAGAACATAAACTCATAGTACATAGGACTTGTTTCATTCTTGGTACTAGTTTCTCTGGTGCCTTGAACATTAGCAGGTGCTTAATAAAAACTTGTGGATTGAATGGTTGAGAACCTACCCAAAAACAGGTGATATTCAAGCTCTCTCTTCAATTAAACTGAACAAAGTTCAGCTGAAGGCCTCAAGTGGAATACAACTGTAGTGGGTCCACCCAAGCTAGAAAGGTGGGGAATACATGCCCAGAGATGGACAACTGATCTGTCAGCCCAGGAGCTTCTAAGCTGAGAAAGGCACGCCTCCACAGGACTCTGGCTATCAGGGTTCTTGTCCCAGAAACTCCTGCCAACCTGACTGACTGCCCACTGTGAAGAAGCTGCTGCCTGCAGCTGTGAAGGGAATCCCCATGCTGATGAAATTACAGATCTTTGGAAGTATTAAGGTTGAAGCTTATTTTTTTTTTTTACATTTCATACAAACTTTCCACTAAGGGAGAATCAAAATGAATATTTTTGCCCAACACTTCTAGTTTTTATAGGATTTCTAGTCACAGTTAAATATAAACTCTTTATTAAAGACAGAATGAAAGTTAAGGCCATTCTTCTGTATGCCACAGTCGGCTATAGTCAAGAAGCTAACATAAACATAAATGCATCTTTGAATCAGTAAACTCTATAGGAATTGAATCTTTCTCTAGTCAACTTAATTACTATACAAATATAGTTGACTTGTACTAATTCTCATTAATGTTCAGGAGACATCTAAATGTTGATACATAATGAACAAATATTGGGCAAGAAAAAGCCTTTCCTTAACTGAGGACAAAAACAGATTCAAAGTGTCACTGGAGCTCAGAGAACTGGTGTTGGTAGCAGTATGGGGGTGGGTAAATCATTGAGAGCCAGAGACATCAGGTAGGCTTCATGGAAGAGTCAGGATTTGATTGCAGCCAAGAAGAATGGGCAGAATTTGGACTGGGCAAATAGGGGTAAAGAGAAGGCTATTCCAAAATGGCAATGAAACTTCCTAAAATGTTGAGATCTCTGATTTGTTTATTAATCAATCAATTAAAAACATTCTTAAGCATTTACTATAAGCTAAGCGGAAAGCTAGGTGGTACAGTGGATAGAGCCCTGGGCCTGGACTCAGGACTACTCATCTTTGTGAGTCACTTACTAGCTGTGTGTCACAATACTGGGCAAATCACTTCACTCGGTTTGTCTCAGTTTCTTCAATATCCTGGGCTCTGTAAGAAGCACTTCTAAATTTCCATATATTTGGACCCCAAACACTGATTAACTGGTCTAAAAGAGCTGAGGAGGATATTAATGTTATGGAAAGGAAGGGAACTTGGCCTATTGGGAAAACTTTCTCCAGAAATCTGTCTTTGATATAATTTAAAAGAGCTTTAATGAAGGAAATGCTGAAAGCTGGCAAAACCACAAGCCACATGCTGAAGGACAGCAATCTGAAAAAAATCTACACTCAGGTGTAGGGCCTGGTTATATTATCCTTCCAAGGGATGATGCCATTTTGCTAGAAGACCCCAGGGAGGCAATGAAAATGAGCTGAAAGGAACAGATCTCCAATGGTAGGCTCTTAAGCATGAGAGGAAGACAAATTTTAGGGGTTGGAGAGGGAGTAGAGCTTCCCAGCATTCCTTAAATCATTCAACATAGACATCTACTCACATTGCCCAGCAACAAGCACAATGGCTGACACATAGTAGATGTTTACTAAATGTTAGATGACTGATTTGCCTGTACACTAATCATTTACTAGGCACTTGTGAAATAAATAAAAACATGGAACACTTCCTGCCCTCAAGAAGTTTACATTCTATTAAAGATTACATGGACAGAAATCACCATGTCAAAAAATCACTCGTGACAAGCTTGCAGTCCACTAAGACCCTTAGGTGATACAAGTCAAAAGCAGTGCTCCTTCCATCATGATCAATCACAACCTTTCAACACCTTTGCATCATGTACCACTCTTGCTCTAGGCCAGGGGCGGAGAATGTATGGCTTGCAGGCTACACATGTGGCCCTCCAAGGCCTCAAGTGTGGCCGTTTGACTGAATCCAAACTTCACAGAACAAATCCCCTTCATAAAAGGATTTGTTATGTAAAACTTGAACTCAGTCAAAAGGCTGCATCTGAGGACCTAGAGGGCCACATGTTACCCACCCCTGGCCTAGACCCTCCAGTAAATAGTCCATGAAATCGGTAACAATATAGCACTCAATGGCGGGCCCACCACAAACTCACCTTCTTTTCCAGTCACATATCTCACACTGTTTAATTCAATACTTAACCTGAACATGAAAGCAAAAGACTCCTTAAACACTAAGTATCTGAAAACAATATCACTGCAAATTCAAGGGCAGAAGTTTTTTAAAAATATGTTTAACCACAATCAGAAAGCTAGACAAGTCAGTAGAGAATGATGGCTTCACCCCCACCTTTCTTCTTCTCATTCTTACATTTAGGTCAAATCCAGGTTCCTGTGCCCTCCCTCCTCCCCACAGCCCCCTCCCCAAACATAAAGATCATGTGATTGAGAAAGAGGCAGCAAAGGAAATGACAAATCATTCAATGCAATACAAAGATTCACTCCCTTCTCTCTCTGGCCACCACAAGGGCTCTTATCTTTGGGCCCAGCAAAATTGGATTTTTAGTGCAATTCTGTATGCACAAACATTTCCTAAGGATTTGATTTGTATAAAGTGACAACTAATTTTATTCCACTTTGAGGAAAAGAGATATAGGCAAAGAATCAGTCATATCTCTCCAAATACAATATTGTTCAAGTCCAGCACAAATGGGAAAAATGTGATGAAATATTCCATCTGAAAGTGACCTTTTTCCAGGAAAAATAACCGCTTTAAAAAACTTATAGAGCAAATGACAACTCAAATTCCTTGTCACATTGGTTTTCCTTCACAGGAAGTTTTGCCTGACGTTTGATCAAGCTTAAGCACACGTTTTCCCTGGTGCTAATAGATTTTTTTTTTATTAATAAACTAGCAAAGTGATATTTGTTTTGCTTTCATTATTTCTGTAGCAAATGGAAAATGCTAAAATCCATTCACATGATTTATTGGGGAGAGAGAGTTTTTCTCCTTAAAACCATTGATTTTTCTATGGCAATTTAAAAGAGGTGGTGTTACTCTAGGATAAGTAATGGATGATATCTTCATAGCTGGGAAGAGACATTTAAAACAAATATATACTCACAACAGACTGTCCCAGCTCACAAGAATTTCCTTCTCTTTCCTCAGTCTTTCATTCCACTGGTTCCTCATGAGTAGCAAAATTTCCTGGAATATAGTTAAATGAGATTGCTTTTTTTTTTGAGGGAACAAGAAAAAAATTAATAAGCACATAATAAATAAATTCACACATTCCTGAGAATCCAAGTGAACCTTTTCCCCACCTTCCCTTTCATGCTGGGGGTCCAGGACAGTTACCTTGTTCCCTAGATTACACGTCATAGTGTAAGAAGGGTGTAATGTGGTAGGAGTATACACTTTGGTACTGATGTCAAATTAAGCTGCAAAGATGTTCATATTCACATAGCTACTTAGTTTGCATTGTGATAAGTGTTTTCCCTGGTTGACAGTATTGCTGGCTATGAGTGTATACTCTTAGAGAAATCCTGTGCACTGAGTATGGCTCCATCACAAGGAGACTTTGCTCCAAGTATTGTCCCAGGCAACTCCGAATGTCCTTGCCTTGGTGGGTTTATGCTGTAAGCTTAACGACGTATGAATATAGGCTTTTCCTGTTTCATTTCCTTTCTGGAAGGGTAACTTGTCTTGACAGTATTTCATTTTGTTCTGTCATCATAACTAACCTCCGTTGACTGCCGCTAAAATTGCTTTTCCCCTACACGGTACTTTGGAAGAGATGCAATAGAACAATTAGGTTGCTGTAGATTTCCCTGAAAACTATTTCACACAAAATCATATGCTCACATCACGACATCATAATGCAGTTGCTCTGAGAGTCTGTTGACATAGTAATAATTGGATGGTCTTATAGCATCCTCTGTGTAGAATTGTGCTAAAGTGATTTGATTGCTTGAGTTTCCCAGCATAATGGCGTCGTAATGTCACCGTAATGGCATTGCCGTACCTTCAAAATATGGTCTCTATGGGCTCCTCTTGAAAGCCTGGGTCTACAGGAAGATGCATACTCTGTGTGAGGTGCAGGAAAGATAAAAAGTGAAGATGATCACTTTTCTACTGTAAGTTTTTCAAATGTGAATATTCAATTTCTAGTTTTCTTATTCAAAATAGGCCAAGAAAGAGGTAAAAGAGACAAAGTTCTCAAAGCAAAGAGAGAATATAAAAGGAAGATAGCAGTGATTTAGGAAGATAAATCTGACGCCGGTGGTGAAAAGGACAGATTACAGAGCAGAATGGTTTTCACAAAGGAATTCAGGGCTCATTTATAGATGAAGAAATTGAGACAAGGTCACACAAGCAGTAACAGAGCCGAAAGGTGAACCCAGGTCAGCTGACTCCAAATCTTGCATTCCTTTCACTATACCATGTTTCTTACTTTCCTTAGTTTTGTACTAATTCAGGGATTTGGTTTACTTCAGGATTGCAGACTTGGCTATAGTCTCTAGGCAGCTTCTAGGTAACCTGGGCAAAGTGAAAGAACTCCCAGGGTACCTTGAAACCAGAATAAGCTACAGACCCCTGGATCCACACTATTAGAAATACTCCAGTCCAATCTTATATTCATTCATTCCTGGACTATGATGAGTGTAATGGAAGGAACACTGAATTTGCAGATGGAGAACCAAGGTTTGGATCATGGTTCTGTTATCGGTGTAGCCTTGGACAACTCACACTCAGCCTCTTTGGATCTGAGGTCTCATTTCCTCTTCTTTAATTTGAGGAGGCTAGACTAAAAATAAAGTAGGAAAGGGGGGAAAAGTCTGAAGTAGCAAAGAAGAAATTTGACCATCACTGGAGGAATGGAGAGTAGAAGAATGTCATATAAGGGGGGAAGGGAAAGGACAAGTGAACATCCATAAAATAATTGAAAGATTCTTCTTGAAAGTAGAGAGTAAGATGCTCTGAGGAGGGAACAGGTCCTCTATGAAACAGTACAGTAGAACCACCAAAGCAGACATGAGGGTGAGAGGAAGAGCACTGTACTGGAAAGGATGGAATCAAAATGGCCAAGAGAAGGGTGCTATCCAAGTTAAGTAAGAAGATGATGAAAGAACACCTAGTTCCCTTTCATGATGAATTCAAGTCACTTGGCCCAGGTGAATTATATCTTTGGACAATTAAAAAAAACTGATAGAAATACTAACCTACTGTCAGTGACATTGGAAAAATCATGGAAAATAGTAGAAGTACTGCAAAACTTGAGGAAGACTAATTTATCCCAAGTTTTTTAAAGAGGGAAAGGGGGGAAGACAAACAGAGTTGGTAAATGATAGACCAATGGATTTGGCTTTAATTCCTGGGCAAATTCTAGAATGGATCGTTAAACATATGATCAAAGAACATCTAGAACAGGAAAAAAGAATGATTACAAAAAGCTATCATCATGTCATACAGAATAGGTCATATAGTCATATAAGCAGATGGTGGAAAGTAAAGTAAATAGAATCAGGAAAACAAGCTATGATATAAATGGAAAGAACAAGAAAAAAGGAACTGAAATTCATGAAATAATAATGATCAGGCATGACCATTAGAAATGATGAAGATAAGCACCTCTTCTCCTTTATTTGCAGAACAGAGTTACTGTCAGGATGGAACGATGATGCAACGTTCAACTTTGAAGGAGGGCTGATGATATAGCTGATCTGGACAAGGACTAGTAGATGTGGCGGGATGCTGCAGATAAAGCTTTTCTGGATTTTAGCAAAGGATTTGCAAAAAGGCAAGTATCTTATACTATTTTTATGGCAAAGATGAACCAGATGATTGTTCAAAGTGATGGATTTAGAACTGGTCAGGTGGCTGTCTCCAAAGAGCAGCCATTAATGATTCAACATCACTGTGGCAGGAGGGACCGAGGCCTTGTGCTATCTAACATTTTGGCCAATGACTTGAGTAAAGACATAGATGACATACTTATCAAAGTTGCAGATGACCCAAAGCCAGGAGGGATAACTAAGAAACCAGATGATGTTCAGAATGCAAAAAGATCCTCATTGGCAAGAACACTGAACTTGGCTCTAATCAGTTGACATTCAATAGAAATTTGTAAGAAGCAAGGCTTGTAGTCTCTTGTAACAGCAAAGACCCTGACATACACAGGAGGGCCTGTTGTTCACGTTCTTAGATCTGCTTTTCTAAAATGAAAGGCAACCTTTGAGTGGTCAATCGCTTTAATTAAGCACACATATCATTCACTTAGTTCAGGGGGAAAAGTCAGTACACTGAACTTCAGAAAAAATATAAACAAAGAAACAAAGATCAACAGACAGGGCTTCCAACTGTCTGACCATACATACATAGTTACCAGAAAGAGAAGCACCAATATTTGGGTTTTCAAAGCCTGAGGACTCCTTAGTGGCTGCCAAGAGTCTTGTCTGGTCAAACAAACATTTCCAATGACTAAGTCCCCAAGTAAAACCTCACTTCAGAGTATTTATACATTTTTCAGAACCAGAGGGCATCACAACCCTTGAGAACCAGTGCTTCATTAGAAATTTAAAAAAGGTGTGGGCCTTCCTAGAAAACAAATCTCCCCTAATCAAACTTCCCTTAATAGGCAGGCCCATTAATGGGTGGAAAAGATCTTTAACTCTTATAATTGCCATTATATCGCTTGGACTTAAAGCTCAAGTCACCAAGGTGAAGGGCTAGCTACAAAAGCTCATTCAATCTTGACCTCCATTAAGAGAGGCATAGATTCTGAGAATCATTCTGAACACCTCCACATGTCCAGTATAGTATTAAGTGCTATTCAAGTACCACAGCTGAAAAAAAGACATTGAGAAGCTTTTGTGTGTCCAAAGGAGGGAAGCAGAATGAAAAAGTCCTTCAGTCCATATTTATGAGAATCAACTGGAGGAATTAGAGGTTGATGGGCTGGAGAAGAGAAGACTTGGGCTGGAGGAAGGAGGAGGAGATGATAGCTATCTTCAAGAAAGTGAAAGGCTATCAAGGGAAAGAAAGATGAGCCTTGATATCAATAAAAACATCCTGACAAGTAGAGCCATTCAAAAGAGGAAAGGGATGCTTGACAGACTGTGAGATCAACGTCCTTGGTGGGCATCAAGCAGAGGCTGAAGGACCATTTGTTGGGTAGATTATAGAGAGAATGCCTTTATACACCAAAGGCATTGGCTAAAGGGCCCAATGAAGTCCCTTACAACTCTCACATTCTGTTTATCTCAAGAGATCATCATCTCTTCCTGCTCCAAAATCTGAGTACCTATAAGTGACAACACTGCCCTCCACAAATCTGGAACCACCAGAGAATAATCTTCATAACACAGGCACAGACACAGGCACCATGGCAGTCACCTAGATGAATGCATACTTGTATGAGAATCTCTTCCAAAATATAGCCAAGAAGTCATCCACCAGCCTTTGTTTTAAGATCTCCAATATGGAAGAACCCACTGCCTCTTGAGACATCCTAATCCATCCTAGTAACTCCTATGCAGTTTTCTTCAGGTTAAATACCCCCAGTTTCTCCAAATGATACTACCGTGGCCAGGTTTTCATGTTTGTGGTCCTCCCCTAGATACTCTCCAATTGATTAGTATCCTCCCTAAAATGTGCCCCCCAGAACATAACAGAATAATGCAAATACACTCAGACCAGAGCAGAGTTCAGAAGCACTATTATCTCTTCAGTCCCAGACATTATGTCTCTCTTAATGCAGGCTAAGATTTATTTAGGTGCCAAAGAGCACTACTGACTTATATTGAGCTTGCAGTCTACTCAGATCCGCAGATTTCTCTCAATTTCTGTGTAACTACATTTTTCTCCTATTGTAATGATGAAGTTCATTTCTTGAATCCAAGTGTAGAACTTTATATTGGTCTCTGTTCAATTTCATCACATTATATTCAGCCCAACATTCTAGTCTGTCAAGATTTTGGGGATCTAATACATTATTCTACATCTTACTCAGCCCTCTTAGCTTTGGGTCATCTGCAAACTTGATAAATATATCATCTGTGTCTTTATTCAAATCACTGATAAAAATGTTGTTCAGTACAGGGCAAAGGACAGACCCTTGAGGGAATACAGTAGAAACCACTTTCCAAGTTGACAATAACCTGTCAATGAACTCTTGAATAGCTCCAGTTGTTAGAAACTTTTCCTCTTTACAAATACCCCTCCATTTCTTCTAGTTCAGCACTCTGAAAAATTCTAGTTCCTCCTCCAAAAGTTATTGTTGTTCAGTTGTTTTTTCAGGGGTGTTCAACTCTTTGTAACCCCATTTGGGGCTTTCTTGGCAAAGATACAGATGAGGAAACTGAGGCAAATAGGGTGAAGTGACTTGCTTAGGGTCACAAAACTAATTAGTGTCTGAGGTCAGATTGGAACTCAGGAAGATGAGTATTCCTGACTCCAGGCCCAGCACTCTGTATGCTGCAACATCTTCCAGATCCTCCAGAAGGTCCTTCAGATACTTGAAGACTGCTACCATGTCCTCCCTGAACCCTCTCTTCTTCAGACTAAACATTCTCATTTACCTGAACTGATCTTGATGTAGCAGTCTTAAAGACATTCATCATTTTGTTCTCCCTCCCCTGCATGTTCTCTTGCATGTTAAGGTCCTTCCAAAGTGAAGCATCTAGAACTGAGAAAAAATACTGTGAATGCATCTGACCGGGGCAAAGAATCCTGGGACCATCTCCTCCTTATCACAGGGAATTATTGTCTTTCTTAATACAATCTCCTTTCTCTTTGCTTTTTGGTGGTCACATTTCAGTGTTCAACAGATTAATCAAGAGACTTTTATTTCTTAAATGCATTCTTTGTGTCAGGCACTGTTCTAGGCATTGGAGATAGAAAGACAAAAACCTAAAAGTGTTCTTGCCCTTAAGAAGCTTATATTCTACCAGCGGTAATAGGTGCCTAAGTAAATACAAGACATGCAAAGAAATGTGGGGGGGGGGGAATCAGGAAAGGCTCCCTATAGGAGGAGGCTCTTAAACTGAATTTGGAAGGAAACTAGAAGTGTTTGGGAGGTGGAATCAACAAGACTTGGTAACAACATGGATGGTGGGGGTGGGGGGGGGAGGCAGAATGCAGTCAGGAATAACACCAGAGTTGTGAGCCAGAACGCCTGGAAGGAGGGTGATACACAGAAACAAGAAAGTTGAGATTTTGACTGACTTCAAACTTTATAGAACAAATTTGGGAATTTTGGATTCAAAGGACTGCACTTGAGAAACTAGAGGGCCATATGTGGCCTGAAGGCCTCAGTTTCCCCACTCATGGTTCAGATTTCTGTTTTGGACACACTGACTTGGTAATGTCCGTGTATCATCGAGTATGAAATCTCCAATTGGCAGATAGTTATGTAAAGACTTTTGTTCAGGAAATACTTAGTTCTGGGAATAGACTGTGTAGAGATGTTAATTAGCAATGTGAATAATTAAACAGAGTAGATAAAGATGAGAGAGAGAGAGAGAGAGAGAGAGAGAGAGAGAGAGAGAGAGAGAGAGAGAGAGAGAGAGAGAGAGAGAGAGAGAGAGAGGGAGAGGGAGACAGAGAGAGAGGGAGAGAGAGAGAATATGGATGTAAGAGAAGGCCTAGCATAGAGCCTTCGAGGACACTCACACATTAAGAGTAAGCTATGCATGATGATCTAGCAAGGATATTGAGATGGAAATGATAAGTCAAGGAGGAGGGAAAACATGAGAAATGTCATGAAACACACACACACACACATATTCTGTTCTATATCACCTTGCTATATAGATGTCTATGTTACTTCACTCGCCTAACTTTCTTACTACTAATCCAAATCCACGAAATTTGTAAGACAAAAATGAAAAATAGGTCATTTGAAATTTTCCTTGGGAGGTTATGAAGTCCAAGAGAAAATGTTGACATTGTTTTCTGAATTCCTGTGTAGTCCACTACATGAATTGGAGCATTTAATTAGTGGCTCATGATTGTGTTTTGATTTGTGCATCATGTTCCCCAAGGGACTGCCCGACTTAAAGACACCCTTTGTAGGAGAGGTGTTTTGTGCTGCTGTTACCATTTGCATGCAGGCTGTCATTCCCAGGTCAAGTGACCCTTTACCCCCGCCCCTCTCCATCCCCCAAAGAAAAAGACATCTCACATGTTTGGGAGCTATGAAACATTTTTTTTTTTTTTTTTTTTGCTACAATTGGGTCCACAAGGAGCTGCCTTAGAAGAGAATGATCGCGCACACGTTAAAAGTCATGTTTGATTCCTGAGCTCATGGAAAACATCATTCTGGGAGGGGAACATGAAGTCCTTTTCAGTTCCAGATTCATGTACTGGTGGAGGTCTTTAGAGGGGAGACAAAGTATTGTCAGGCATGAAACCAAGCTGGGATATTTCTTTTTGAGTGCCATTTAATCAACGACAGCCATCCCAATTAAGCTGAATTACCATCCCAATTAAGCAACAATCTTTGCTGTTAATTAGTATTAATTCAGTTGCTTGGGAAATGTCCCAGCTAAGTGGACTTCTTAATTAAGTCTCAATTAGATGGGATGTAGTGTATTAGAAATGATGATCAAGCATCCTATATTAATTGAAATGCTAAATTTAGGGCTTGATCCTTCAATCTTTACTCACTTGGGCAATCTACTGAAAGAGTTTGTATGCAAAACCAGCTTGATTGTTACCTAATAGGGTTATTCTTGTGTCCATACACGAGGACTTTGGAAATAAACTCCAGTCCAAACATGGTTTTATTTCATCATAATAAGAAATTAAAGACAATTTTTGTTGCAGATATCTGGAATCATGAGAATGGAACATCATGTTTTTCAGCTTTAATCCAACGAAACAGATTTGTAAGTTAATGGGTTTAAGTAATTGCTTTGGTGAACTCATTCAATATAATATCTCTAAACCATACATACTTATAAATCATATTTTTAAGAATAAACTATTCAGAGGGAAATCTCAAAATTATTTTGAAGATAAATGCTATCCATGAGTTATGACTTTAATGTAATGGAATTACAGAATGTTAGAATGGGAAAGGACCACAGACACCAGGTATACTAGCCCATCTCTCAATAAGGATCCTTTTTATAATGTCTCCACAACCAATGTTTGCTTAAAGACCTCTCGTGAAGAAGAATTCACAACTGACAGGGCAGTTCATTCCAACTTTGGATAGCCCATTACAGTGCAAGCTCTGCTCTCTGGACCAAGCAGGACAAATCAAATTGCCTTTTGTATCTAATAGTCATTACACTAAGCCCAGTCTTCTTTATGTAAATTGGCCCAGTTCCTTTATCTACCTGCCTATGCTGCACCATTCTGGAGAGTCTCCAGCTTAATGATGTCTTCCTAGAATATAACTGAACTTAGAACCATAACTGAATGAGGTGGGTTTTAATGGACCCACAAGCTTTATATACATAATACACAGGAAAAGAGAGTTGATCAGGGTAGAGGACAAAGGGATTACCATCTCTTTATTCCTGCATTCTAAATGTCACTGCAGCCTAAAATTGCATTAGCTCTCCTGACCACTTCTGACATATACTGGGCTCAAAAGTCCACTCAAATTCAAGATTTTTTACAAATGAACTGATGTCTGGCCACATCTTTGGCATTTTGTACTCATGATGTTGGGTTGTTTTGGCTTTTTTTTTTCAAGACAAATGAAAAGCTTTATATATTGATCCCTATCAACTACTTTTGTTATTAGATTTAAGTCAAAGTTCTAGCTTGTCAAGCTCTTTCTGGATGTTAAGCCTGCCATCTAGGATGTTAGCTACCACTACAGCTATGTCATATGCAAATTTGATTAGCATACTCTTTATGCTTTTATCTAAGGCACTGATAATTTTTTTTCTGGGTATGTGTGGGGGGGAATAACAATTATACATCAGAATTCTTTTTCTAATTAATGCATTTCTAGATTTTGTTTTCCATAAAGATTTCATTTCCATGTTTCAGCACTTAGTTTTTAAAAAATTCACTGTGAAAACACACACAGCAAATTGTGTAATGATCAATTCTCATAAAAAAAATAGCTTGTGCCTTTAAATGCAAAGAGAAATGGAAGAATGAAGCAACTGAAGAGAGAACTTGGGAGAGGAGGAGCTATCTTATTATATGCAAAATTCCGGTTGGCTGAAAAAAAAGGGAGATTTTTTTCCTTGGGAGAAGCAAACCCAAACTCCCATTTATTCCCTATTTATATCTGCCTGTGTAGATGCAGTCTTAACCAATGCAACTGTCAAGCAGACATCTATATGGGGCAAAAACTAGAACTGACAGGTATTTCAGACACCATCTATTTTAGATCAACCCCTTCATTTTACAAAGCAAGAAACTGAGGAACAGAGAGATCATCTATAATTTTACTTTTTTTCCTGGGGTTAAAATAGACTTTAACAATAGTCAGTATCTTGTCCTTGATTACATTTAAAAACTAAAACATAACCAAACTCTTCAGAGTCAGTTTGTGATTTTCCATTTAGCCTACCATTACAAATGACTTCTCTCAAAACTGACAAATGTCTATTCTGAGTCATAATTAATTTTTAAATTTCCCTTTAAAATAACTTCAGTTTTTATGGAACTAAAAAGTCTAAAATATTTCGATGAAGTTAATTTTCTGCATTTTAAAAATGTTTCTGCAATTAAACAATAAGTTTTCTGAAAAAATGCAAATTTCCTCTCAGGGCTGCTTCTTTTTCACTTTCAGGAGGCATTTCTTCAGTTGTGTTAGGTGACATTTATTTTCCTCACCGTTACAGAGGGTGGTCAGTGTTTTCATGCAAAGCCTATGTGATTACATGAATATAATGTCAAGAGATGGGCTTTACACATGTCAAGACCACTAGATGGCTTATTAAAGGAGAAGCTGAATTGGAAAGTCTCTTCAACTGTTTTGTCTCTTAGACCTGACAGCTCTGGGAATGACTTTGTGCTTGTCAACTTTTCCCCTCTAAAGAATTGATGCTTAATGATACTATTGCAGCCAAACTTCCTTTCTGTTACCTCATTAAAGAAAGACAATTCAAGGAATTTAAATTTCTTTTCTCCTAAAGGTTAAGTTTTATAATTAAAAACTGGAGGGCAGTTTCAGCCTAACAATGGAACTATTTGGTGAGCAGTTTCTTGGAAGGAAAGATTACAGACGGTTTCATTATTCCAACATTTCTTATAAATAATTGCAACTGTATTCATTGAAACAGATCCAGAATGCCAGAGCCAGCAAAAATTTTGTACATGAGTAGATACAGCATACTCTTTCGTTAGGCAGATTTTTGAGGACAGGGCAGAGCACATTACACCAAACTTATTTTTTTTCTATAGATACTTTTCTGGAGAAGTTTTGGGTTTGTGATTTGACTCCTAAGATCTCTGAACCCTGATGAAGTTGTGCTTTAATGGGGTTCTAATGTGTATATGTTATTTACGCTTTGAATAATTTAATTGACACCAAAATACGCAGATATTTGGGGGTTTGGTGTTAAACAAGCAACCGATCCTTGTAACGGAGACACTACTTCTGAACTACCCTTGTGGAATGTAATGAACTAGCTTTGGAGGGAGGGAAAGGATGACAGAAGTATATCCCAAGTACTATAACTCTATTTGAAGTTCACAGATCTATTGGCATTATTAGATTTTTTTCTCCTGCATTATGCTTCTTATTATATACAGTGCTCATAAAGGCATTATCATTTTAGTGAGGAACCTAATCTCATGGGAGCAGAGCACCTACCAAACTGTTTAATAAGCAAGTCTTTTCAAAGTTCTTTTTTGCTACGTACACATGATTTACTCTCCTCAACAAGCACTGCTGCTGTCCTTCAGCCATTTTCAGTCACGTCCTACTCTTTATGACTCCATTTGGAGTTTTCTTTGCAAAGATACTGGAGCCATTTCTTTCTCATGCTCATTTCACAGATGAAGAAACTGAGATGAACAGGATTAAATGCCTTGTACACAGTTAATAAATGTCTGAGGCTGATTTTGAGCCCAGGATGATGAGTCTTCCTGACTCCAGGCCCAGCCCTCTATCCACTGCAGCACCACTGAGCTGCCCTCAATAGATATTGTCCAAAACTAAAAGGGAAAGAAGATTTTTACATCATGTTGGGTGGTTGAGTTTTACCTCTTGGGCTAACTGCTAGGGGTGGTTACCATGTATTCCTAAACACTCAAAATGAGACTGAGCCCAGATAATCCATTTTGTGGAGACCAATGGCTTGCAAATGATTTCAGAAATTGCAGCAGACTTGCTAGAACATATTACCAATCCCTTGAATTATCTAGTCACATCCTCTTGCTTCTTCCTTATAACATTACCTGGGTTTTCAACTAGATGAAGGTTTGTGATATAGTTTCTTAAAATAGTGGTGACACATGTCATAATTCTTTCCAATACAACATGGCATAACATTAAATATGCTTTCCTGTACCATGGTGAGGGAAATGGAGGTCAACAGTCCCATCAAAAGTAATGGAGTCACAGAATAATAATAATAAAAAAGAATCCAGTAGTTACCCTTTGTATATTTCTAAAGGAAATGAAGTGTCTTCAAGAATGAATCATTCCACTGATATCTTTACACAGGAAAAGTTTGAGTTAAGCTAAATCTACTTTGTGCTTTCAAAACAGAAAGAAATCATTCCACCTTTTAGTATCTAGTTCCTTATGATAAAGATTTTTAGAACTGTACAAAGAACATATATATGTATATATGTTGACATAAGATAGTCATAAACAGGGAATGATGACTAGTATTTTTTATACTGGAGAATCAGAATATTTATTACTCTAAGTAATAGAGTAGATCTCTCTAAGAATCATTATTCTGTGAAAATAAGTGACTAAGATGGACCTCTAGATGAAAATTTCAAAGTGCGATGTCTATTTTTTTTAGTTGTTCAATGAATTTGTGAACTGTGATACAGATATTCCTTGCATTGGTGCAGCCATTCACATCTTTTAATTCTGTAAAGAACATGTCCATGATCTTCCATACATCCTCCACAGAGAATGTATCTCATACATTGGATGCTATCTCTGAGCCTTTATGACACTTGGTGAGTACTAGTGACATCTTTAATCCCTCCCCTTTACCAAATGACTGGTCTACCTTCTTTCCTGAGATGAATCTTCCCTATGATATCCCTTCTACCACTTTTTGTACATAAGTCAACAATGGAAATATGCTACACCTTTCACCCACAATGCATCATTCCATTGATCTTTGGGCCATCTCTAACTTTGGTCATTTGGAAACTATTGTATTTCTTTTTGTTGTCAAAATTACTGTATTTCAACACCTGGAACAAGTCATACAAAATTACTGGCAGAATATTTGCATTGAAAAGATAGATTTTTGTGCTTGTGATTGTTAACTATATCGTATGATTTCGCACATATAATGTAATTCATTTTCTAGCATCTATTCAATTTTGGGCCCAACTCATTGGCCATCTGCAGTGTTCATCCCAAATATACATATCAAAGCACTAACTCAATTCAACTTCATTTTACAGTCTTCAGAGAAGACAGTTTTCATCCATCTGTATGTTCCTCAATGGATTATTAAGCCATTCTCATTTGAACACTCATAGACCTCACCAAGATGGTCCTATAATGTTCTGGGGCTATACACACTTAGCATAAAATTACCCACTAATAGAAACATCCTGAAGACCTTATGCTCTACAGCAAATCCTTTCTTCTATTTGCACCTTGAACAAGACATCCTATATGACACCTCTGGGAAACTTAAATCCCCCTTGCTTGCTGTTAATAGTCAAATCATTTAATAAAAGTTTTCTCTGTGGTTGTGATCACTTAATCTTGTATGGTCTTAATGTATATATGAGAAGCTCCTCGTTGGAAAAGAGTCTTTGAAACTGCTTTGTTTTATTGAATAAAATGCCCTTTTCCCTTTTTTTATGTAACTCACGAAAAACACTTAAGAGATGGATCTTGTATTTTTTTCTCCTTTTAGACAACTATGTGATTATATATGTGCAATATACTGAAAAAAAAATTAAGTGCCTACCTGTTCTCCATTCATGTTTCCATCAGGGATACACTTGATGGATATGGAGATCATTCACAATAAGATTTTTAAAATGATGTAAAATAGGTTACACGATTGGTACTTAGCTATATCCACTCAGTCTTCTTTTTTGGGTAAGAATATTGTCTATGATTTTCTTTCATTCTTTGGGCATTTTTGGAATTCCCTCATACTTGGAAAATTCAAGAACAGGAACTTTATCAATGACTCACAAAAATGACCAAGAATCTAAGAAGATTTCAGTAAGAATAGAGATGGTTTTGCTTAAAAAGCAAAGGAGAAATGCAACTTTGGACAAGTATTGAATTTGCTAATTGTCATTCCCCATTTGCCGACATTACCCTGAACTTAAACTAGGAACTCTCTGGCAGCATGAGAATGAACAGAAAAGATCCTCTTTCAGCCATACTGGAAATGAGGATCCAACAGGCAATAAGAAGACCAATCATATTAGCAGAGGTTACAGAACTGGGCAAAATAACATTCATTTGGAAGAACAAAAGTAATAACTAAAAAAACCATTTCATTCTGGTCAGAAAAATAGAAAAGTAGATTACTAGAACAAACTAAGTAAAAGAAAAATGGACACAATAGGCCAGTGTTTGATAAAACAAGAAAGTATACTACAAAGAGAAGGGTTTCTTGTTTGAAAAGAAGTGCCAGGGAAAATGGATAGTAGTTTGGCCCCAAAATAGGTTTAGACCAGCATCAATGAGTTCCAAATAGATACATCACTTAAATATAAAAGATCAGTCACTGAACAAGCAATTATTAAGCACTTACTATGTACCAGGTGCTGTGGCAAGTGCTAGGGATACAAAGAAAAAAACTAGAACATTCCCTGCTTGTAAGGAGTTTCCATTCCAATGGGGAAGAATCCGTCTGTCTCTATCCACATAGACGTGTATTTTAAATCAGTACATACAAGACAAATAAAGAGTAGACCGAAGGTAACTTTAGAGTGCTTGAGCTGAGTCTTAAAGGAAGACAGGGATTCCAAGAGATGGAGGTAAGGAAGAAGAGCACGCATAGGACAAAGGCACAGAGGTAGGAGATACAGTACCAGGTGTGAAAGTAGGACAGTATGGATAGATCACAGAGTACATGGAGGGGAGGAGAATATAATGATAACAATAATCATAGCTAACATTTATATAGCTCTCACTATGTGCCAGTCACTGCTAAGAGCCTGACATTTATGATGTCATTTGATCCTAACAATAACCTTGTGAGGTAGGTGGTATTATATCCCCATTTCGCAGATGAGTTAACTGAGGCAAAGAGGTTAAGTGACTTGTGCAGGGTCACATATCCAGTACGTATCTGAAGTTATATTTGAACTCAGGTCTTCCTAGCAACAGGTCACCTAACTGCCCAGACTGGAAAAGGTTTTAGAAAAGTGCCCAGATCAGAATGAACTTTAAATGACAAAAGACTTAATATCTGATTCTCAAGATAACAGGAAGCCTCTGGTATTTACTGAGATCACATTAAGGAAAAAAAAAACCTTAATAAAATGGAAGGAAGTACCTCTTCCTACTATGGCTATGGGGAAAATTATTTTTTTAAAATATTTCTTTATTTTTAGTTTTCAACATTCACCTTTACAAGATTTTGAGTTCTTAATTTTCTCCCTCCCCTCCCCACTCCCTTTCACCTCTCACTTCCCTCTTACTTCTCCAAGATGACATGCAATCTGATATAGGTCATATATGTACAATCATATTAAACATATTTAAACACTAGTTATGTTGTAAATAAGAATTAAAAAAGGGAAAAACCATGAGAAAGGAAAAAAAACAAACTGCATTCAGACTCCATAATTCTTTCTCTGGATGTGGATAGTATTTTCTATCATGAGTCTTTTGGAATTGTCTTAGATCATTGCATTGCTGAGAAAAGTTAAGTCTATCAAAGGTGGTCCTCATACAGTGTTCCTGTTACCGTGTACAGTGTTTTTCTGGTTCTGCTCACCTAACTCAGCGTCAGTTCATGTAAGTCTTTCCAGGTTTTTCTGAAGTTATGGGGAAATTCTTAACTGAACAAACAATAGAGAGTCTCGAGCCTACTTTGCAGGAAGCTCAAAAAACCATGGCAAAACAATCACAGTTAGTGAAGTGTATGTGTGTGTGTGCATGTGGGAAGGGGTAGGCCCTGTGACCAAAACTTCCTATAAGCCTATTCAGAACTCATGGCTGTGTCCTTTTCTGTTTGTGATGACTCTTTGGCTACCTACTATAGGCAATTTTTGACTGGCCCATTTCAGTTTAATTGTTTCCATCAACGCAATGGCTCCCCTAAATTGCTGAGAAAATATGTATCATATTCTATTTTGTAGCCCTATCATTAAAATATGTCTGTCCTCTTAACCATGACATGGATACCAAATATTGAGTGATTCTTACCATGAACGATGTCCCAAAGTCTTCCATTTAAAGTGCCATCCATACTTTCTTATATCAGTCAGCCTTTTTCCCCTCTGACCATAACTGACAGCTTCCAATTTATAATCTTCATTTTTATATTCTCAACACAGCAATCAAATCTTTAGACCTTGAGGATAAGAAGGAAATTAAGGCTATTAACATGTTAGAGGATTGTTTGATTTACTCATTATAAATGATTCTGAATCTGAAATGCTCATAAGAAATGCCTACAGGGATGGGGAGTTTTGACTGGCAATGTCAAAAGAGTCAAGGACAAAGTAGAATTTCTTTATAATTTTAAAATGCCGTTACTATATGGTGAATTCTAATTGTACAGAAGCAGTTCCAAATCATGGAGCTATGTCAATGCAATTTCATAGAATGGACCACGTACCAAAATAGAGCTGAAAAAGCTCAGGTTCAGTTTGATTTAAAATCATTTATTGGATTTGCATCTTGGGTGTGAAAATGCATGAGAGTGTATATATGGGTGAGAGTGAATGCCAGACCCTCCGGGGAAATGTTCTGTCATTTTATGATGGATTTAATTGTCTCTGCTTTAAACTAAATACATCTGCTGACTAATTAGTACAAGCAAACTTACTGGTAGGGGCTCCTGAGCAATAGTGTAAAGAGGACTTTGAACCAGTGGTGCGGCTCCATAAACCTGTCGATCGAGCTTGTATTGAACCATGAGAGCTGTGCGTTACATTTTCAGTAAGAACATCTAAACGTTGGAACTCAGGCAATACTACAGGTCAGCGTTCCGGTTATTTATTTGTTGACTATCCATATTTAAGAAAGCAATGGAGAAAACATTAATAATAAGGAATAAGCTTAAAAATGGGCACCGTATGTGTGCTCACTTTCCCTCCAGAGAGCCCATTACTAAACATTTGTCGGCCTACCATCGACTCTGACCCACAGAGGGTCTAAAATGTCACTTTCCAGGAGCCCACAGGTAAGGGAGGCAGTTGGCACTATGTTTTATAGGGGAAACAGGAAATATGTGAGGATAATTAAAATGTAATACCTAAATAGCAATGAACAAGGACTCATACTGTTTCAAATAAAGATAGAATTGTGTTCAAGAACCTTGAAGAATCCTGAACACAGGCAAAAGAAGAGTAACAAGCAAGGCCAGGCACTGGAGCAGTTTCAGAGAGTGGGAAAAGTGAGACCTACTCGTTCAATTCATTCTGGCTCTTATGGAAACCCCATTCTCTGGCTCCATTATTTACTTATTTTATCTATCTATGAACTCCTTGATGTAGGTACTCACAATGATGGAGACTACAGGCCATCCATTCTTTGCCATCCTAGTCTTGTCATAAATCCTCCACAAGGGGTCTGCCCAATGGATAGCAATAGAGCACACATATTGGCCACTGCTTACCCTTCATTCTCGAAGCATACATATCTCTAATGACATTTTCTACATATTTGCTCTCCTATCTATCTCCAGTTTGTAATGTGTTTTAGCTTGCTCATGCAAAACCTTGCTACTACCCTTTGTGAGGATCTCCAGGTCCAATCCTTCAGCGGCTATAATAGTCATTAGTGACGATGATGGCAAATAAGATATGGAACTTGAAAAATATGGATGACTTGGTGATTCAGAGTCCTGAAAAGTATAGCTTACTTCTTCCAAAACAATCTTCCCAACTCTCCTCCTCCTTTTCAATTCAGAGCCTTGTTCACTCTTCTGTCAAGGGTTTGGACTAGTTTTAGCTCAAGGACTCAAAAATGATGCTCAAATGGATTACACATGGGGGAAGAGGGATGGATGGAAGAGAGAGAACACACAATTCTACAGTGGACCTGGAGCAAACAGTAAGATTCTACTATTCAAAACATTTTCCCTCTGCATCTGAATTCTAGGGCAAAATATCCCAACAAAGTTTCTGAAGTCAGAAGTCATTCATATTATCATATTTACTTCTTACACAGCAATTTTTTAATGCTTAAAAATAAGACATGAATCACATTGTTTTTCACTTTTAAAACTCACATTTGGTTTTTATTCCTTTAAATATATATTGTAAAATAGTTAAAAATCCATGATTATAAATTTTATAGCACTATAATTCTAAAAGTTCAAATGGCTGTTGACATTTTTCTACATAAAAAAAAAATTCTCCATATAGCATCTGTCCCTAAGCATGTGATTATTGGTCTCGAAAGTCAATTCACTATCCTCAATATGAATTTAATAGAATGAGAAAGTTCTCCTAATAGGATACCTCAAATGACATCTCACATACTCTAAAGATTGCATCTTACTGATTAGTTTTAGAAGACAAGTTTTTGGAAAACTAAGACCTAAACGGCCTAATTGACTTGTATGGCACCGTGCACACATTGTGTGTAGTCAAGTGCTAAATAATTGGTACTTAATGATTATGGTAATTAATTGTGTTATATGGATTTGTTAAAAGCATTTCATTTGGCATCAACTGGAATCATAAGGCTTAGAAACATACGAGGCTAAACGTGTATTTAAATCCTACTTCTTAAGGGGATTGAATCAGCATCCTGGGATTAATCCTTCAAGCAACTACACCTCTCCAGAGCCCAAGCCACTTCTTGTCATTTCTTTTTATGCTATTCACCATGAACACCAGCTTATCCTACTTGCTACTTAAAGTGATTTGTACCAGCTGAGGCATCATTTTGCATGGATGACATAAGGGTTTATAGCAAGCTTGGTTTTTTGTTTATTTCTTCTGAAACTACTTTGACTAAGCAAGGACGACTTACAGGAAAAGTTGGGGACCTTAGTGAGAGATGTAAAATCCATGTGAGAAGTTAGTCATTCTAACACTGATCATCAAAGGGTCACATAGACTATGGTTTAGCCAATCACAATCCTTAACTCCACCAGTGAGTTTCCTGGGAAAATGCCATAGATTGGAATAAGCAGCAAAAGGAAAGTGTTTTGAGTTTGAGTCAGAGAATCTAAGTTGAAATTCCACACTGCTTACTTTTTGACCACGTGGCCTTAGGCAAAGTCACTACAGGGTAGCCCCAAAATCTTAGTGCAGCTTTAAGCTGTAGTAGCTAAAACATTATGTATAATAGCAATTTTAAATTTATCTTTAAATAAGGATGCTTTGTTTCTATGATATTAGTGTTTTGTATTTATTTGGGGGTGCTATATGGTCCTCTGATTTCATCCAAGTAGGGAGTTCTCTCCCATTCCCACCAATATAGATCAGTAATTAATTTCTAATTTATTGTCTTATAGGACTTTGAGGGGCACTGAGAGGTAAGAGCATTTGCTGCGACTGTCACAGAACTAAGCAAAAGCAAGGCTGGAATCCATGTTAGTGGGATGAAGGCTCCAGGAAGACAGGAGCTCTTTTGGTTTTGTCTTTGTATCTCGAGCATCTGGCACAGTGTCTGGCCTATGGAAGGCACAGAAATGTTGGTCAAATAGAATTGAAATCCTGACTCCAAGGCCAGCTCTCCATCCCCCATGCCATATTGCCTGACATGATGTTGTTTAGAAGACATCACCTTGCCACAAAACCAGAAAATGTTTGATTGACTTCCACATTTTCCTATCACTGTACCCAATTAGTAATCTGCTCCAAAAACAGTCCCTTTTTCTTTTTAAAAAGATATAATAATCATTCTCCTCTGTATTCATCCAAGCCTTTGGATTTGTCATCAAAACATGGTAGCTTTGTGAACTCAAACCATGGAGGTAGAGACCTCTTCAAAAGAACAGCAATAGCCTTTGAAATGAGTAGATGTTGCTGTTCAATATAATTTCACAGGGAACTGCATGTCTATGCTCTTTTTTTTTAATTGTTCGACCTTGTCTTGCCCAAACACAAAAGCTTCTCAAGCAGGCTGGCAACAGGATAAAAATCAAAGAGCTTTTAGTAAAGGATTTTCCTTTTTTAAAAAAATCTGTCAGCAGACATTTAATCAACATCTTTTCTGTTTTCTTTGATAAGCTGAATAGATTTATTATTAATTAGTAGGTGAAGCCCAGGCTCTTTTGAGATTCTAAGACCTTAGGAATTATTAGTACTAAGTAATTTAAGAGGTCACGAAGCAGGAAGGTCTACATTAGTACAAATAATGAATTCCCCTAAAGTTGTAGCATTACCTGAGCTTACACTCAGTATTTCCACTGGCCTCGAACCAATGACTGTATGTTGCACAATTATAACTTCAAATAGTGTGATTTCGAATATATGTGAACAGGATAGAGGATTTGTTATTCACACTAATTGGGACCTAGCTACAAGCATTTGGCAGCTGCCACATAAACAACACAAATTAGCACTTAGAGATCACTCTAAGTTATTCCCTGAATTCAGTATCTTTCACAGCACAAATGTACACCTACTTCTCTACTTTTGGGAAACCTCTTCCATCAAGGCTCAGTTCAGAGGATAGCTTAAAGCTAATAGCGTAACACTGTACTTGTCTGGGAAACTGTCCTTGATACGATTGACCCCAAATGTACTCTCCAAATTTCCTTAAAAAGTCTTGTTTTTTTCTCTCCTGTTCCCTCAGCACACTCTGCCTTTCATTACCCTTATCTGTGTAAATGCCTTAAGCTCCCAAAGTGAATATAAGCTCTTTGAAGGCAGGTCCTGAGTCATTTTTTTCTCTGTATGCCCAGAACCTAGTATGATGTTTGACACAGAGTAGATACTTAGATCTGTTGGACTGAATAAGATTCTGTGTTGTCTCAGTTTCTAATAAGGGTCATTCCCACTTAGATAATTGAGACTAAAGTGTCTTTCTCTTGCTTTCACAAAGGTTTGGTAATATTACACTAAATGAAGTGGGATCTATCTGAACTGAGAAATAGCATGGTGCAGTGAGTGGAAAAAGGGCTGGTGTTTGAGTTATGAAGACCAGGGTTCAAATCCTGCGTCTGATACATAATATGCAGAACCTTGGGAAAGTCATATAACTACTCAGTGCCACGTGGTTGTTAGTCAGTCGTTTCAGTCATGTCTGCTTCTTTGTGACCCCATTTGGGGTTTTCTTCGAAAAGATAATGGAGTGTTTGTCATTTCCTTCTGCAGTTCATTTTACAGATGAGGAAACTGGGGCAAACGAGGTTAAGTGACTTGCCCAGCATCACAGAGCTAGTAAGTGTCTGAGGCTGGATTTGAACTCATGAAGATGAGTCTTTCATATAAAATGGTGAGCAGGTAAACTTCAGAAAAACCTGGGAAGACTTGAATGAACTGATGCTGAGTGAAGTGAGCAGAACCCTGAGAACACTATACATAGTAACAGCAACATTGACCAACTTTGATGGACTTAGCTCTTTTCAACAATGCAGGGTTCCAAGACAACTCCAAAAGACTCATGATAGAAAATGCTATCCACATCCAGAGAAAGAACTATGGAGTCTGAATGCAGATCAAATTATATTATTTTCTCTCTTTTTTTCTCTCATGTCATTTTTCCCTTTTGTTCTGATTCTTCTTTCACAACATGACTAACATGGAAATATGTTTAATATGATTGTACAGGTATAGCCTATATCAGATTGTTTAACATCTTGGGGAAGAAGGAGAAAAAATTGGAACTCATAATGTGAACAAGTGAATGTTGAAAACTATCGTTGCATGTAACTGGAAAAAAAATATTATTAATTGGGGAAAAAAGGAATATTTCTTCTAGGAAGAACAAACACACAAAGAGATGGACAACACCAACACATACTCAAACTGAAATTCATTTTCATCCACTCACTTTTGTAGGCTCTTTCTGGCCTTACTTCTGCCTATCTAGGCCTTGCCCACCACCTCAGATGCTTTCTCACCCAGGAAGATCTCTCAGCCATTAAGGCCTTCTTTCCCTGGCACATTTCTCTGCATCTGTTGCCCCTCTTCCCATTGGTGAATCTCCCTTTGGTCCCAGCATCCCTCATTCTGCCTCTTCCACCTCTCTCCATCCCAATTATTAGAATGGAATCTCCTTGAGGACAAGAACTGTCTTTTGTTGTTGCTGTTGCTTATGTTTCTATCTCCAATATGTCACACACTGCCTCATATACAATAAGTGCTTAATAAATGTTTGGTGACTTTCAACTTATTTGACTAACTTTGTGTTCAAGCAAGATACTATTTTCCCCTCTTTTAAAATGTGCTCCCATTTCTCCAAAAGTATTCTAACTCCAGTGAGTGATAGCTAAAACTTCATTCCAAACTTGTGATTATGAACTCTTTACCTAATTGCCCACGATGCTTTGCTCTGGCATTTAATTTCACAAAGCAAATCAGTTAAGAGAATTTGCAATGCATTTTTCTTCTTCTTCTTCATTTCTCAAATAGCTATAATGTGTTAACAAGTCAAAAGCCAGATGCCAAAGCAAAATCAGAGGAGTAAATTGCCCTTCATAATTAATGGAGATTCGCCCAAAAAATAATTTCTGAATTTTCCAATAACTTCAAATGTCATGAATATTAAACTTCATTTGACATATTTTCTTTCCCAAGCAATGACTTTTCTACTTGTGCTACATAATGATCTTTTCAATGCAGTGTTATAATAAGTTTTCAAAAGAGAAAGCTGGAGTAATTGGAAAGAATGCTGGTGACCTTACCCTGTTTAAAACTGTTGTATCTCAGTCATTTGAAATCATCTTGAAGCCAGATAATTGGTTCATCTGAAAATATCTGCTTAGGAATATTAAAAAGAAAAGGAAAGTTGTTAGAATGGAATTTATATCCAAGATGTTTTATTTTCTTGATTTTATTTATGTAACATTTTAGCACATTGGTATGCAACCTTGACATCCAGGTAAAAGTAGATGAGTGTTCTCCAAGCAGAACCAGTCTGCCTGGCAAAAATACCATTTGGCTATTACCCTGGCAAATTAATGGAGATTATAAATGAATATAAATTCCACGCTCTCTCATTCTCCCTCGCTCTTTCTCACCTTGCTCTCTTGCCCAAATATCTACAGCTTCCTTAATTTCTGTAAATTAAGCTGAACCAGTGAACCAACAGTACCAAAGACAAATACAGTGTTCATGAAAGTGTCATTGGGACTTTTCATGAATTTGTACTTTAAAAAGGCAACAATAATAAAACCCCATAAGTTGTTTGTTTGTTTTTTTAAGATTGTACACTGACCTTCCAATCTGAGGAAGAATCAATGAAGTTTTGCAAAGGCATATGTGACTTTATGAAGTCTCAGCATCAATATTCCATCTTCATCATATTGTCAATTAAGTGGCATGTATCAAACTCACCTGGAAATAGAAGGGCTGGGCCAGGCTTTAACATGTCTGAATGCCAGATGGATGGTCCAGTCTCTTTTGCTCCTCTCCCTTCTTTGCCTTGACTGCCTATAAAAATCTATGACAAAGTGGCACAGACAAATTATTGAGTACAGCTATTTGGGGGTGGCAGGAGGGAAGGAGGAAGAGAGAGAGCTGCTCTGCAACTGACAGTCTAAGAGAGTTTTCTGGGACAATGAGCAAATTGCTCAGGGTCACACAACCATTTGGCAACTTGGGGACATGTAGGTAGTATGGTACATAGCATGGATGGCCTGAAGTCAGGAAGACACAAGTTCAAATCTGTGTCTGTATAACTCTGGACAAGTCTCATAACTTCTTTCTGCCTGAGCTTTCCCAATGGTTAAAAGGGGATAATGACAGCACCTATGTCACAGGGTTGTTGTGAAGATGAAAAGAGATAATATATGTAAAGTACTTAGCAGACAATTTGACATGTAGGAGGAGCAGTACAAATACTTATCCCCACTGAGTATACCTTCAGGGGGAAAAAGACATTTACTCAAATGGAAGACTTGCAAGAATTCCTGATGAAAAGACCACAACTGATTAGAAAAAATGACACTGAAACAAGAGCTCAAGAGAAGCATAAAAAGGCAATAAGGTTAATAATTAATAAGGTTAAAAAATAATAATGAGGTCAAATGTTTATATTCCTATAAAGGAAGATGATACACTCCTAAGAGCTTGATCATTATTAGGGCAATTAGAAGGAGTCTGCATGAACAGAGTGCAGGGGTATAGGGAGGGATGCATTGGGAGAAGGGGAAAAGGAGAGGAAAAATGGAGAAAATGATCTCACTTAAATGAAGCAAGGAAGAGCTTTTACAGAGGAAGATAAAATGAGGGGGAATGGCAGGCAATGCTTGAATCCTCACTCTCATCTGAACTGGTTGAAGAGGGAAAAAAATATATACACACTCAGGTACTGAAATCTATCGGACCCAAAAGGGAAGTATGAGAGGAAAGGGAAAGGGGAAGGGAGTGAGAGAAAGGAGGGTGGTTTAAGGAAGGCAATGATCAGAAGCAAACAGACTTTTGAGGAGAGACAGGTTAAAAAGAGAGAGAAGGATAAACAGAAGAAAATAGGATGGAGGGAAATAGCATAATAACTGTAATAATAACTGAGTGGGATGAAGTCACCCATAAAACGGAAGCAGATAGCAGAATGGACTGACAGAAATTAAACAATTCCTAAATGGACTCCCAAGGACCAGATGGATTTACAAATGATTTCTACCAACCATCTAAAGAACAATGAATAGCAATCCTACAGAAACTAATGGAAAAATAGTTAGAGGAGTCCTACCAAGTTCCTTCTGTGACATAAATATGGTCTGGATAGTGAAACCACAAAGAGCAAAAAGAGAAAGGTAACTAAAGGCCAATTTCCTTAATGAAGATTGACACAAAAACTTTAAATACAATACCAGTAAAGAGACTACAGCAATCTATTCCAAGAATCCTACACTATGATGAGGTGGGATTCATACAAGGAATGAAGGGCTGGTTCAATATTAGGAAAACTGACTCTACC
This sequence comes from Bettongia penicillata ogilbyi, assembly GCA_023548195.1. NCBI lineage: Eukaryota > Metazoa > Chordata > Mammalia > Diprotodontia > Potoroidae > Bettongia > Bettongia penicillata. Next base: position 640,880 of record JAJHZJ010000634.1, on the reverse strand, counting down.
AATAAGAAAAATAACAAAAATCATATGATTATGTAAATAGATGAAGAAAAGGATTTTGACAAAATGCACAACCAATTCCTATTAAAAACATTCGAAAACAAAGGAATAATGGACCTTTTCTTAAAATGATAAGTAGTATCTAACTAAAATCAAGAGCAACCATTGCTATAATGGGGATAAACTTGAAACCTTCCCAATAAGATCAGGGGTAAAACATGGATGCCCATTATCACCATTATTATCTAATATTGTCCTAGGAATGCTAATTATAATGGTAAGACAAGGAAAAGAAAATGAAGGAATAATAACAGGCAATGAGGAAAGAAAACTATCACTCTTTGCATATGGTATGAGGGTATGTTTAGAGAACCTAGAGAATCAATTAAAAAACTAGCTGAAATAATGAATGACTTTAGCAAAGTTTCAGGATATAAAATGAGCTTAAATAAATCATTAGCATGTCTATATATTACCAACAAAACATAGCAGCAAAAGATAGAAAGAGAAATTCCATTTAAGATAATGGCACACGAGATAAAATACTTAGTAGTCTGCCTTCCAAGATACATCCAGTAGCGATATGAACACAAATACAAAACAGTTTTTACACAAATAAAAACAGATCTAAAAAAACTGAAGAAATATTAATTTCTCGTGAGTAGGCCAAGACAATATAAAAAATGACAATTCTACCTAAATTAACTTACTTAACCAGTGCCATTACAATTAAATTACAATAGAATTATTTTATAAATCTTGAAAAAATCATAAAATTCATATGGAAGCACAAAAGATCAAGAACCTCAGTGGAATCAATGGAAAGTGGTTTGATAGTACTGGATTTCAAACTATATTACAAAGTAACAATGATCAGAAAAATGTGGTACTAAGAAATAGAGTGATAGATTGGTGGAGTAGATTAGGTACATTTTACACAGTAGTAAATAACCATAGTAATCTAGTGTTTAACAAACCCAAAGATCCAAGCTTTTGGGATAAGAACTCTCTATTTGACAAAAATTGCTGGGGAAGCTAGAAAGCACTTGGGCAGAAAGTAGTCATGGTCAAATATCTCATACCATATACCAAGATAAGATCAAAATGGGTACATGATTTAGACACAAAGAGTGACAGCATAAACAAATTAGAGGAGCATGAAAAATTTTACCTGTCAAGTCTATGAATAAGGGAAGAGTTTATGACTAAGAAAGAGAGAGATGATCACTGGAACTGTGGTAAAAAATTTTGATTATATGAAATTCAAAAGTTTTTGCACAGACAAAAGCAATGCAGCCAAAATTAGAAGGAAAACAGGAAACTAGAAAAAAATCTATAGCAAGATTCTCTCATAAATGCCTCATTTCCTAAAAATACAGGGAACTGGGTCAAATTTATAAGAATACAAGTCATTTCCCAATTGATAAATGGTCAAAAGATACTAAGAGTTTTTGGAAGAAAAAAAAATTAAAGCTTTCTATAATCATATGAAAAAATGCTCTAAATTACTAATGATCAGAGAAATGAAAATTAAAACAATTCTGGAGGTATCACCTCACACCTATCAGATTGGTTAACATCACATAAAATGAAAATGACAAATGCTGGAGGGGATGTGGAAAAATAGGGACACTAATACATTGCTGGTAGAGTTGTGAACTAGTTCAACCATTCTGGAGAACACTGTGGAATTATACCCAAAGGGGTATAAAACTGTGCGTACTCTTTGACTCAGCAATACCACAACTAGGCCTATACCCAAAGAGACCAAATCAAAAGTAACTATATGTACAAAAATATTTATAGTACCTCTTTTTATAGTAACAAATAACTGGAAATTGAGAGTATGCTGTTAATTGGGGGATGCTTGAATAAGCTGTGGTACATGACAGTGACAGAATGAGCAGGATAGTTTCAGAGAAACCTGGGAAGACTTATATGAAATGATGCTGAGTGAAGCAAGCAGAACCAGGAGGTCATTTTACACAGAAACAGCAATATTATAAAGATAATCAACTGCGAAAGACTTAGGTACTCTGATCAATATAATGATCTAAGACAATTCCAAAAGACTCATGATGGAAAGCATGCTATCCAATTTCACAAACACACACACACACACACACACACAGAGAAACTGATGAACTCTGGGTGCAAACTGGAGTATAATTTTTTCCCTCTATTTTTCTTGCTTTTATTTTCAACATGACTAATATGTTTGGCATGATACATATTTGTTATCACACTATTTGCCTTGTCAATAAGTGGAGGGGGTGATCTGGAGAGAGGGAGAGAATTTGCAACTCAAATTTTTTTTAAAATGTTAAAATAAATAAATAACAAACATTTAATAATGATTATTCCCTTCCCTTTCCCCTACATTAAAGGAAAAACTTGAACCCAGGTCTTCCTGAATTTGAGACTAGCTATCTTTCTAATATTTTATGTTGCTTGTCCACATTTATTATGTGCCATAAAAAGCTATTAGGCTTTCCAAGTGATCAGTAACCCTCCCCCTGCAATCATTCCTGAATGGCATTAATGTGAAAATTCCTCTTGGGAGCGTATGGGTCCTTTGTAGAATTTTGACGTGGGTACATTTAGCTTCCACACCCCCTTCCTCAGCCTTACTACCATCTAGAACAAGTTCAGGAGGATCCTTGGACTGGAAGTGAATCTCTGAACCAACACTGACCACCTTATCTTTCTGGGTCCAAACTATTCTTTAGAACAGTTTGGAACTCTGGGGTTGTTTTTTTATAACCAGCTGGACTTTTTAGAAAGTCTTTCTGTCTATGAATGACTTGGCTTCTGACCAGTAAAATGGAAGCTTTTTAGGACAGAGACTGATTTTTTTACCCCCAGCACCATGCACAGAGGCTGCCTGCACATAATAGGCTTGTTTACTTGGACCTCCCAGGATCACTTCAGATCTGCATCCCAAAGACAAGATTAGTTTTGAAGAATAAGCTTCTTCACAATCTGGCCCTTCTTCTCTTTGCAGCTATTCTACATAATCCTCCTCTCCCTTCCACATATCCTCTAGGAGAGTCCCACAAGACTCTTCATCTCCCATTTCCATAACGTTGCCCTTACCCTTTCACCTCACCTTGTTTCCCTCCAAAGCTGGCTCAAGCATCATCTGCTACATGAAACCTTGCCCAACTCTGCCAGCTCCCAGCATCCTTCTCCCAAATGACAGAATCTGATATTCTTCTGCTCGATCTTCTGTAAACTCTTGCATAGGTACTTTATGTCACCTGCCATGCAAATATTAGGTCCTTGAATGCAGGGACTGTCACACCTTTATCTTTTTGTCTTCCACTTCATAACAGTGAGTGGCACATAATAAGCACAATTGAAAGACTTTCTGATGGATCAGGAAATGGACATTGAGTATTCCACTGGGTACTTTTCACTCTATGTTGAGACATGTCAAAATGACCATAGTTTCAAAATTCTCAGTCATTAATGTGAATAACATGGAGGCAAAAGACCTAGTTTTGAGTTGGCTGTGTGACCTTAATCACTTTTTCCTCTGTGGGCCTTAGTATGCAAAAAGAGATTTGCTGTTGTTCAGCCATTTTTCATTCATGTCTGATTCTTTATGAACCCATTTGGTGTTTTCTTGGTAAAGATATTAGAGTGATTTGCTCTTTCCTCCAGCTCACTTTACAGATGAGGAAACTGAGGCAAACAGGGTGAAGTGACTTCCCCAGAGTCAAACAGCTATTAAATGTCTGAGGCTGGATTTGAACTCAGCAAGATGAGTCTTCCTAACTCTATATGTGGACTCTATCCATTTTGCCATCTAGCTGTCTATGCAAAAAGAGGAAGAGGCACTGAGATGTTGTCATTTGAGGACAGTAATAGTAATTATAGCATAAGCTCATATTTATATAGTGCCTTAAGGTTTATGAAGTGTTTTATATACATTAGAGAGGCAATATGGTGATACTATACTTGGAGTTAGGATAGAACTGGGTTCAGACCCCTCCTCCTTGAACACTTGGTAGCTGGGTGATGCTAGAGGACAGGTCACTCTGGACCTAGTATCCTTATTTGAAAAAAATGAGGGAGTTAGACTTGATGGCTTTAACATTTCCCTTGTACCTTGAAATCTCTAATCTTGCATTATTACATCTCATTCAGTTCTCACAAGTCTGAAAGACAGGTGCTATTATTATCTGTACTTTAATGGATGGGAAACAGTGGTTGGTTTGACTATATAACCTTTAAAAAAGTCAGAATGACTCTAAGTTCAGACTGTCTTAACCGCCTGCCACAACTCTTTCTTGCAAATAGTCAGTTACACATCAGACAGCAACCACAAAAGTAGTGCTCGCTGGGCTTTGGACCTTCAGCCCCTTTTGCCTCATACTAAGTTTGGTACAGAGTTACTTAGGAAATGGTGTTTAAATGAATATGGAAGAATGAATGAGTGAGTGAGTTAGGAGAGGCAGACAGCATTCCCTGAGCATGGTGAGCAAGGTGGTATCCTGGCCCAGAAGCTCATGCCTCTGGGAAATCTCTTGGAGTGTGCAGACACACACATATCAAAATCTGGTCATTCCCAGGCACATTTCTGTAGTGTTAACAAGAGTGTCCTTACAGCTAGTACCTTTCTTTCTTTCTAGATCAGTGGATTCCCTGCTTCTTTGGGCATCTATGTGTCTTTCTTCTTACTCTGCATATGGAGTTTTTCCAGGATCACTTCCAGGCAGTTGCATTTTTGCAGTAACTTGGCACCTGCTTCCCTCCTACTTATCACAAAGAACAGAAGTCTCTTCTTCTATGTTGAATGTATTTTCAATTTGTGAGGTTGTCCAGCCTGGAGGCTATCCTAAGTTGACTTTTTACAAATATGGCGCCTGTTATTCTTCGGTAGATCTCAAACTCTCCTTGCCTGTTCTCAGGTTCTTTGGATTCACAGTCCATTCCCAGACAACCTCTGGCCAGAGGCTGTAGGGTTAAGCCTGGCATGGCCCTATCTACAATAAAAGTACCAGACATCATTCTATGTTAAGCTACTTGCTTTAATTCCACATGTACTCACAAACCACACACACACACACACACACATATACACAGAGTTGGTGTGCACAGTGGATGGAATACTAGAGTCTGAAAAACCGGTTTCCTCATGACCTTGGGCAAGTCATAGAGTCTCTTGACATTCCACACAAGTCCCAAAGAGGATAAGTTACAAAGAATCATTGATTTGCTTTGGCACAGGGAGCTTCTAAAGTGGAGTTTCCCCAAATAACAGCGGAATTGCAGGTCTAGTTTCAATTTTTTTTTTTTGTTCAAGTGTCTCCGACTCTTTGTGACAACATGAACCTTAGCATGCCAGTACTACCCATGGAGTTTTCTTGGTAGAGATACTAGAGTGGCTTGGCATTTTCTTCTCCAATGGATTAAGGCAAACAGAGGTTAGGTGACTTGTCCAAGGTCACACAGCTAGTATGTGTCTGAGCCCAGAGTTGAACTGCAGTCTCCCTGACTCCAGGCCTAGTGCTCTATCCACTGAGCCATCTAGTTGCCTAGGTTTCACTTTATAGGCTACTATGTACACATGTACATATGTATGATAGATCTACATACCTAGGGTATATAATCACCTTTACTCATACCATATCTATGACAAAGACAAAATGTCCCCATTGCTTTCAGCTTTAAGGAGTAGGGATAGATGAGCTATGACTCATGTAGACAAAGTTTCCACATACCTCATTCTCTAAAGATTCAAATCTTTTCTAATGTCAAAATAAAGCTGCAAAGTCATTTTCTAAACAAGCATCTGGTTGGATCAATAGCTTGAAATTGAACAAAACAATGTCTTGTGTGACTTTGTAGAATTTTCAAAAGTTTTGAACCACATAAACCTAATTTTTCAAGCTCCACCACCAGAATTTATTACACTTTTTTCCTTCAGAAAGAAAGAAAACAAATCAGATAACTTTTGCCCACACTAAAATACTAGAAATGGTGGTAGAAGTCAGAGCAATACAGCAATGATGACAACGATGATGATAACAATCACTTCAAATTCCAAACCCTAAGCCATGCTGGGTAGACCAAGGAAAGGAATTCTAAAGTCAAAGATGCCAGCCAGGCTGGTGTAGATCACAGACCCTCTGCACTCTAAGACTGCAGCAGTGCTGGGAAGGCCTACAGAGAACCCTGAAACATTGGACTGCAGGATGCTGGCAATGCCATGGTGTGAGTCAGCTCTCTTGCTGGTGTGAGAAAAGTCATCCCCTGAATTAGAGGAAGCAGCACAGGAAGGCAAACTGGTCCTGAGCCAAACCACCATGACGATCAGTCAAATGCTGAGAGGAGAATGTGTGGCATTCCTTCATGCTCTGCTACCACAAGAAGGTAAGCCACACCAGCACAGATCAGACATCACTGCAGATGGTGGTGCCCACTAATGTGGGTGAACATGGAATGAACTGAAGATATGAGCAATTTCATTATGTGCCAGTACTATATCAGAGTCACATGGATAAAGAGATCTCAGGGCTTCATACTACGTTTTCTCGATGTGCCCTTAGCTCTGTGGCACACAGCTACACAGAGGAAGCCAGGTAGTCTAGTGGATAGAGTGCTGGACCTGAAGTCAGGAAGCCCAGAGTTCAAACATGACCTCTTACACTTACTAACCATGGAACCATGGGCAAGTCTAAGTTTCTTCAACTGTAAAACAGGGGTAATCATAGCACCTATGCTCAAAGGCTGTTATGAGGATTAAGTGAGATGGTATTTGTAAAGCACTTATAAAGTGCAAATATTAAGCACTTTATAATTGTTACTATTGTTATATTTGCATATTATTATGTTATTATTATATTGCCAACCAGCACAAAAGAATAATAAAGTAATTATGGGGAGCCTAGATTAGACCAAATGAATGTAGAAGTAGAGCACATAAAATCTGAAGAGGGAAAAATTGTAGACCCTGAGCTCATTGAAAATCTTCATTTAACGCAAACTCTGGATGTTACTGTTATTGTTCAGCCATTTGGGGTTTTCTTGGCAAAGACACTGGAGTGGGTTGTCATTTCCTTCTCCAGCTCATTTTACAGATGAGGAAACTGAGGCTACAAGATTAAGTGACTTGCTCAGGGAGACACAGCTAGTAAGTGTCAGAGGCCGGATTTGAACTCACGAAGATGAATTTTCCTGACTAGGGGCCAGGTATGCTATGCACTGCACAGTGGGTCCTCTGGATATTACACCTAATAACAAAAGGCATGGAGAAAACTCTCAAATGTGTTTGAAAGAGGCATACTTATCTTAGTATCGCCAAAGAGCCCTTTTTGAATTTGATGGCAGGAAGTCAAATCCCAGACAAGTTATATACAAAACATTGCATATTTGGACCTGCACACAACAGTCTATTGAGAAAGAAGAAAAGTGATACTCTCAAGAAATCTTCCTAAGGGTGGGCATCAAACACTACCAGGCCAGAACCAAGTCAAGAAAGCTATTGAAGATACTGAGAAAGGTGTTGGAAGATTAGAGCATTATTTAGCTGATACGCAGGGTAAAAGACCAGAGGGTCTAATATCATCTACTTAAAGGCATCAAAATATAAACATGTGGAAAGGCACCCAGACTAAAGTCTAGATTGTCTGAGTTAGCAGTTGAAAGCAAAAGTCAAAAGTTTAAGGAGATATGGGGAATCAGAGGAAAAGCTAACAAACAGTGTGACACCCAACCAAGACCTTACAGAGAGGAGAGAAGGCCAGAGGAGAAAAATGTGGAATGTGCCTGGTTCTTCTACAATTAACCTGTCTACACGTTACCACTTTGAGGGCCAGATCCACTTCTCCGACACCCTCCCTCCTGGACGGGCTACCTCCCTGAAGCCCAGAGTGTCGTCATCAAGGCATTTATCCTCAGAACTGTAGTTCACCCCATCTTTTAGGCTGGGGAAAAGAAGAGAGGGAATGTTGTCTACAGGCCCTCAGGAAATCTGTATTTCCTAGATTATGATAGGATCCTCAAGTTCTTGCATGGGAAGTAAAAATACCTCTCCATGGTGGTCACCAAGCTATTCTTTACCTTTATAAATGGTCCTATAACTCTTTGTCTTCCATTAGGCTCCGGGTTCACTCTGGTCGGTTTTCTGGTACTTCCTCTAGGCTGTTGTTGTCCAGTTAATTTGTGGGGCAAGAATGGGGTGGAGCGGTTTCAGTCCCACCCTTATCTATGTATTGAAAAAATGTCAAATGGGCCCAAAGATAATGAGAACAATGGAGCATCTGTTGTCCACACAGAAATCTATTCTCTATTTAAAACACTTCAGGACAATACAATCAGGTCAACAACAACTGACATAAATGGGGCATTTTTCAGGGAGACACTGAGGTTCTACCTCCTCTCAAATCTGTGATCATTTCTCTTGCAAAGAACTTAGATCAAGTGAGACGATATTTGTAAAACGTTTAGCACGGTGCCTGGCACTCAGGAGGCACTAGAAGAAATGTTTATCTCCTTTCATCTTTCCCGAAGTATGGTTTTCAACTTGCAAAGTGACAATCTCAAATATCTTGTTAACACCTAATACATATTAGGTATGTATGTGTGCATATGCTCACATACATCCATGCATATCTATATACACTTACATATATGAGATACCATTCTTGCTGGGCACACTTAGAACTGTAAAATGGACCCTAACAAATGTGGAAAATAACCTAACAAAAACCTCTTATGATATTAATGAAATTCAGGGCAGACTGCTCTGAGCCAGCTTGGGAAAGATGAACACTTCTTAGCCTGAGTTTGGCCCTCCCTGGAGGTTTTCCAGCAGAGACTAGAGGATCATAGGAGATGCTCTGGTACAAGTTGAACTAGTTGGCCCCAAAAAGCCTTTCCAACCCTGAGATGCTGCAGTTTTATGACTTAAGGTGCTGCTATTATGTACAAAAAAGGCAGCAGGAAATTAGACTACTCCATTTTTTCTCTATATTGCTGGCAGTTTGGTGGTACAGTGGAAAGAATGCTGGGCCTGGAGTCAGGAAAACCTTGAGTTCTAATCTGCCCTCAGACCCTTAATTACCCTATGACCCCAGGCAAGTCACTTAATCTAATTGCCTCAGGTTCCTTAACTGTAAAATATAGATAATAATAGCACCTACTGCAGGACATCAAATAAGGCAGTATTTATAAAGTACTTAGCATGGTGCCAGAAAATAGTACGAACTTTATAAAAGCTTGCCCTCCCCTCCTACTGCAGTATCTAGCACAGTGACTTGTACAAAGTAGGTGCTTACTATATGTTTAAAATTAATTTTATAAATAAACGAACATAATCATATTCATGTTTATTATTGGATAATTAAATTTAGAGATGAAAGACACCACAGAGGTTACCTAGTCCAAGCCCTCCATTTTATAGATGCGAAAACAGGCACAAAAAGAGTCATAGAGGGATAAGGCAGAGAGCCAGGCTGGGAAACTCATGTTCTCTGACTCCAAATGAAAGGTTCTTTCTACCAAACCACCTTGTATGATGTCTGTACAAATAGATGTTTATCTACGAGTATGTAGCTTTATGTAATAATCATCCCCAAAGTGACAAACCAACTTGAAAATTAGAAGGGGAAAAAATACGCTGCATAAAGCAAAGCAGTATAAAGCATCTGACTTTGTCAACATCAAAAATCTTATTTTTAATTTCCTGTGGAGCAAATTATATCTACCTCTTTCATTAAGTGTTTATCACTTTTACATGGTAATAAAATATGCTTTCATCCATGTATGTAGCTTTTTAAAAATAAATGTATTCTGGGTAGAGAAAATGAAATTGATTTTTTTTCAGGAAATAAACTGAAGTCTTCCCCCCCTCTTCCCTTGTTCTATTTTCAGAAATTATACTCCTGTGGAATAAGAATCTGCTTTGACTTTCATAAAAGACCTGGTGGGGTTTCTTTCCATTGATGATGGCTGTGCCAATAACCGCAGGTTCAATTAGCATCTCTCTGCAGATGACTCATAAATCTACATGCCCAGCCTGTATTTCTCTCCTGGGTTCTAAGCCCACTTCACCCAATTACCTAGCCCACATTTCAAACCAGATGACCCATAGTCATTTCCAACTCAATATGCCCCATACAGAGCTCATTCTCTTTCCCCTGGCACTTCCCCCTTCCCCTCACTTCCTTATTATTTTTGAGGGCAGCACCAGCCACATAGTCAGTCATTTAGGTTTGCAATCTCAATGTCATCTTTGACTTCTAACACCTACTCACCCCACTGAGCCAGTGTCTTGTCAGTTCTTGCTTCAGCCTTCCTGCCATCTCTCCTAGACATCCCCTTATTCCTACTTGCACAGTCACCACCCTAAAGCACTTATTCAGGATCTCTTGTCAGGATTAATGCAATTGTCTTTTGGTTAGTCTCCCTGTCCCAGGTTGCTACCCAAAACAATCCCTCTTCCACAGAGCAGCCAAAGTGGTTTCTCTAAAGCATAAGCCTGACCATGTAGACCTCCCCCTTTCAACTAAATAAATGTCAGTGGCTCTCCATTTCCTCCAGGATCAAATATAACACTCTGTTAGGTAATTTAAAGCTCTTCGGATCATAGCCCATTGCTACCTTTCCAGAGTTCTTTCCCCTTCCTCCTTCCTTCTCTCTGATTCCAGTAGGAGCCCTGTCTCTGAACAACCTGTTCCCAAAGATTACCTTCTATTTATAATGATTGATACACTGTCTTTCCCATTAGAATGTGAGGTTCTTGTGAGCAGTTCATGTTTTTGCTTTGCTTTGCTTTGCTTTTGCTTTTGCTTTTCACCACCCATCAGATAACACTAGATTCTCACCTTTGTAAATGATTGTTAACTAAGTGACTGAATGTTAGCACACCTCACATCATGTTACAAACTTGTTTTATACTTGCCCGGTGTGTACAGAGAAATATATACACACATATACATATTTGTATCTCCTTCTATAGATTTATATAGCTTTCTTTCAGTCAAACTTAACTTCCCTGCTGGCAGGACTGTTAGGCTTTTGTCTTTCTGGTTCCAGGGTCCAGTATAGTAGCTGGTACCTTGTGGGCACTTAATAATTGCTGACTGAATGGAATACATAGGATCATGGCAGTGTTAGTCATTATCCTAAGAGTTTGCCCACTACCATTTTTTCCCAATTAGGATCCTGTAATAAACTATTAAAGGAGCTCATTGATTTTCATTAGGGGAGCATGGCCATGCCTTCAATTCAATTCTAAATAGTAATTAAGCCTCATCACTGCATATTCAATGTATATAAGATACATAAGAAAAGTCTGTTCAAACACAAAATCCAATCACCTACACCAAGACTCAGCCTCTCCCACTTAGCAGCAACGAGTCTCCTGGCCAGGTAAGGACCCTGAAATGAATCACATCATTTTGTGGAGGTTTGGATTAATCGATTCTGACATTCACCGTCTCCCTGTCTGAATGAACACACTGCTCTCTCCGGAGGGAGAGTATGAGACACCTTGAGAGGGAAGTCATCCCTGAATTGAAGAGTACTCTGTGCTTTTGGGCAAGACAGAAGAGGAAAAATAACTGAAGGTACAGAAGAGCTACATTTTGCAAACTGATATGAAAGGTAAATCTGTGGCTGTGGAGATCCAATTATTCCCTTCAATCACATCCATGCTGCTTCCAAAGGAACCCCTACCAGAACCAAGACTAATGGCATCTAATTCTTCATATTTGTTTAGCCGAGCTACAAACGTTTTTAACTTGAAATGTTTTCTCTCCAGTCACGACACCAAACCTCAGCTATACAAACACATTATTTTCTTAACATCTTTTTTGTCTTAAGTGTCTCAGAGGTAACTGTACATTTTATGAAAGTTGTATACAAATTAGTCACCAGGAAACATAACAAGCTGCAAACTTTCTCAGCTTACAGAGTTTAATAAGTCAGTCTGCAATCCAGCAATGACAAGTCAAGCATAAAAGATGAGTGGGAAAGGTAGCAGAATCACAGATTGTGAGAGGCAGAAGGAACTTCATCAGACATGAAAGGAATCCTGCCTCTAAAACACCTAACAAGTGGTCACCCAACCTTTGCTTGAAGACCTCCAAGAAAGGGGAAAGCTCTAGCCATCAGCGCAGCTCATTCTTTCTAGTTTTGGACAGCTCTCATTTTTAGGATGTTTAAATACTGAGCTTGCAGACTGCTGAAACCCCCAGATCTTTTTCATAAAAAGTGCTATTGACTCATGACTCTTCTCTCTAGTACTGAGAATTTGATTTTCTTCAACCATTGAGAAATTCCATATCAGGCACTTGTAAATTCACATTGAACTGAAGTGCTGTCAGTATGGGCCCCAGACAAAACTGTCAAGAATGTAAAACTTCTCCTTGACATCTATGGTCTGCCTTTTCTACCCGAGAGCTCCCTATCTGTAAACAGACGGGACTGGTCTAGAAGACTCCAAATGTCCCTTCAACTCTAAAGCTGTGATCCACTTCAATTTTAACTTTGTACCAGACATTGGCAATACTTTTGGTGAACAGCCCTGACTTTGTCTTATGTTTTGCTTGATATTATTAGTCAGCAAACAACATTTTTTCTGTTGTTCCATCTTTTTGACTGGCCCTATCTCTAATTCCAGTCTCATGGTATATAACTGAACCAGGCCAGACAAACAACCTAAAAGGGACTTTACTGGAACCCTCTGATTTCGCATATGAGGAAAATGAGGATGATCAGGGAAATTAAATGGTTTTCCCCAAGTTCCTGCTGGAAGGTTGCAAAACTCAGTCCTGTGACACCAACCTTAGTACTCTTCTCATTTTGACTCTTGGGTAGTGAATTCCTTGTTGTAGTTCAGTTGTTTTTCAGTTGTGTCTGACTCCCTGTGACCCCATTTGGGATTTTCTTGTCAAAGATTCTGGAATGGCTTGCTCTCTCCTTCTCTAGTTCATTTGACAGATGGGGAAACTGAGGCAAGCAGGGTTCAGTGACTTGCCCCGGGGTCACACAGCTAGAAGTGTCCGAGGCCAGACTTGAAGGAATTGCAGCACCACCTAGCTGCCAATAGGGAGTTTCTCAGGTTGTTCCAATGTAATGACTGCTGTGCCTCACAGTGTACCTTTCCTTGTGTTTGTGTTGTTGTATGTTTTGGGGTAAACGTATAAGAACTCCCTCGGTAAAAAAAAATTCTTTTCAATAATTTTCATAGATACATATTCACAACTAAATGATCATTTCAAGTCCTTCAAAGCTTGGGTACCAAGACATGAAGTGACTTGTCCATGGTCACATCACAAGTAAGGGACATCAATCCAGGCCTTTCCAAGTCCAAACTCGACTTACCAGTCACTGACCACAAGTGCTTTGAACCCAGTGAGGATTCTTATATGATGAGGAGAATTATAAAAACAACCAAAAAACCGCAGAAAATCTCCTACAAAACCCAGTGTACAAGTGTGCTGGGAAGTTTTGAAGAATGTATTTTTAAGGCTGTTTAAACCTCTATTCACTTAAAAATAGGAAAAAATAACTTCACCATGGCCAAGAGTGAAATGCAGCTTTAATAAACTATCAGTCCTGCATGGGAATTATTTAGACCTTCAGGAAATGTTTCCATAATCCCCCAGTTAAATGTTAATATCATAATCACAGGCAGCTTCTTGCTAATGGCCAATTGGTAGAACCCAAAACATCCATTTGTGATTCATCACTGGTGCATCTGTCAAAATGGAGGGAAATGTTCAAAGGACAAGATTCAGAGCTCTGGAAGCTGCTTTTATTGTATGCTTTCAAGTAAAGGTTAGCAGTACCCTGCAGTCATCAAGAGGATGAGACTCACAGTATCCAAATGTATATAGCAGGAGGTAATGTCTGGGTAGAAGGAGAAGGTAAATATTGTTACAGCTAAAATGTTAACAGAAGAAAAGCTGCAAGGTGAGGAGAGACACTGAAAAGGATTGAAATGCACATTCTCCCTGGGGAACACTGTCAAAGGGGCGCCCAGGCCAGGAGCTCTTTTAATCTATCCCATGGAGGCAGTGCTCAGGACTTCAGCACAATACTGCAAGCAATGGGTCACATAGTTTTTTAAGTGGGCAGCATTTTTAGGGGATGCTTAACAAAAACCAGAAACTTCAGGATACTAGTGAGTTAAATAACCAAGTTCTGATGAGCAAGAACTTTGTGCAAAGGAATAACTTTAGTTCAAACAACCCATTTTACAGAAGAAAAAATTGAGGCTTAGAGGTGACAAGTTTGACCAAAGTCCCATGGACTATAAAAAAGTAGCAAAGTCCAGATTCAAACCCATGTCTTTGACTCCAAATCCATTGTTTCCCACTATACCATATTGTGTATCTTCACACAAGAATTTCTTTTTTTTTTTAAAAAAAAATAATTTTAGTTTTCAATATTTACTTTTATGAGATTTTGAGCTCCAAAGTATTTCCCCCTCCCTCCCCTATATATGTGCCATCATAATAAACATATTTCTGAATTAGTGACATCCACATGGGGATTTCTCAGTGGGAGCAATTTAGTTTAATCTTTAGACGACACAGGATAGAATGGAGATTTAGAAGACTGAGGTTGTTAGGTGGTACGGGAGGTAGTCTTGGGCCTAGACTCAGGATGAGAACATGAGTTGAAATCCTTCCTCAGATACTTACTAGCTGTGTGACTGTGGGCAAGTCACTTAACCTCCCAAAGCCTCAGTTTTCCCATCTTTAAAATGGGGACATTAAAAGTCCTTACTTCACAGGATTGTTGTAAGGATCCAATCAGATTATATATATATAATATTAGATATATATTATACTAGATACACACATATATGTGTATATAGATATACACATACATAATGTGTATTAGATATACACAATATACATGTGTGTGTGTGTATATATATATATATATATATATATATATATATATATATATATATATAAAGATTTTTGCAAACCTAAAACACCATATGAATGTTGGCTTCCACTGTTGTTACTACACAGGTAAAACTGGATCCATCTGCCTTATCCCCAGAGTAGGGACAACTTTTCACTTATAAACCAGTTTACTTCTATAATTCCCTTAGGAAATTCCTTAACATTGTATAAAACCAGGTATTCTCCAATCCAAAACAAATATGAGAGGAGCCCCATCAATTTAAGTTCATACCATGGTACAAACAGCTAATCAGTTCCTTTCCAGTGACTCAGTTTTGAGAGATCTTAAGCAACTTACCCAAAGTAACAAACCCAGCTATAGCAGAGCCAGGATTATGAAGCTTGGCTCACAGACTTTTCCCATCATCATACTACACTGACCTTTCTCACAGATCCCTGGCATAGCTTGAAAAATGAAACTCCCTCATGATCGATATAAGCATTTATGTCAATCAGAGCTCAGATTTGAGAAGGGGGGTCTATTACATTCTGATTCTTTTTTTCTGTTTTTTAGATGAAAGAAGCTTAGAAATTTATGACAAGTGAAGAGAATTCAATTCACGAGCATTTATCACGTAACCACCTCCAACAAAGTCAAACCACCAGCACAGGTGCTTACCCCAATGGCCAAAAGACTATCAGTTGACCTCCTTTGCTCTCCTTCCTGATGACATCGTAAGGCTCCAGGGAAGTCCATAATGTCCATCAGGGAGCATTTCCATGGAACAGGTTTGCCGGCAGTAATATAGGGGAGAGAAAGGGAAACGAGATACAAGAAAGAGCAGCAGAAGAAACCTCACTATGGGGTGGGCACAGGCACCTCTCTCCAATGAGTTAGGGCCTGTTCTTTCATGCTGGCCCAAGATGAAAGCAAATGATGTTCTGAATAAAGTTCCAACAGCAAACGAACCTGTTCTTTATTTCTCTAGTTCACTTTCAAATCTGGAGGAAAGGTTGGGAAGATTAAGAGTTAAAGTAGAAATTCAGGCCATGAGCAAATGTTGGGGCCTCTATTCTTTGTACAAGTTCCTGTCTAACTGTGCAGAGGGGAGTTTCTCAGAATCTAGGCAAGGCTTGGTAGAGCAGAGACCTCTGTTTACAGGACTCCAGGCCTAAAGTCAGTCATGTAATGAATTAGATTTTCACCCATCTTCCTTTGCTTCTCCCTCTGTCCCATCAACTCATTATAAAAATGGAAGATTTCAAAGTATAGTTCTGGAAGCAGAGGTAACAGATAGCACCTTGCTTCCTCCTTAATTATTGCCCTAGGACCCCTCAGAAGGAAGGGAACCTCCATAACATACAAAAGATAGGACCATTCTTTTACAAAAAAGGAAAGCTGGGAAGCTATCTTTGATTAGTAACCCCCTCTTTCCCTTACTCTCCTCCTTCCCCACGAATTATGCTGGCTTAAGATTTAGAGATTTGTGTCATCACCCTCCCCCAAATTGCCAACCCTCATATACAGAAGGTTGTTTGATAAATCTAATTTGGTTATTCGTATTTTGTGGATATGTGTTTCTTTTTCCCTTTTCCCTTTCTAGCCTAAAAGCTGATTTACCACAGAATCATTCATTTGGAGGGCTATTAACTGCCAAATACAGGAATTCAAATGGGAGGGAGAACCTGATTAGCTCTCCTGTTCATTTTAAGAAAAAAAAATGCTGCAAACCCAAAGAATGAGCATTAATTCCAGTTGGTGCCCCTTTAGTAGGGCGAATTCATCACACATGATTGTAAAACACATGAATACTGACCCTTCAGACACACAAATGCACTTAGTGCAAGGAAATTCTGCTATCTCTCTTGGAATGTATGGTTGCGCTACGGGAGTAACGAAAGGACATTACTGATGGGAGTTTCAGGGTCATCCCAGCAATGTTCCATGGACATACAACATCATAGGGTCATAGATCAATAATTTGTTGTTCAAGCATTTTTCAGTTGTATTCGATTCTTCATGACCCCACTTGGGATTTTCTTCACAAAAATACTGGAGTGGTGAATATACTTGCCCAAGGTCATACTGCTAGTCTGAGGCTGAATTTGAACTGCCGTCTTTCTGATTCCAGGCCAGTACTCTACCCATTACAGTGCCCCCTAGCTTCTGGGATCAAGGATTACAAGAGGCCTTAGAGGTCATCTAGTCCAACCCTCTCATTTTACCGAGCAGAAAGCTGACAGTTCATGAAATCCAGGATCTTGCTCAATGTCATAAAGGTGGGCAGGGATGAAACAGATCGGAATGCAAGTTTTCAGACTCCAAATCTGGTGCTTATGCCCCTACACAAGCATCCCTTCAATAGCAAAGCTTCCAAGTACTGATCTAAGATGTCCTCCTAATAGTATAATGGGAGGGTTAATTTCTGTTCTACTTCCCTAATAGTTTCCTCCGGCCCCAGATTGGGCAGACCGTAGTTTTGGGCCCAGTCATTCTGGAGCCCTGGCTGTGTAGCTTCATTCTGGTGTGTCCTTATAACTTCCCTCCTTTCTTTGCCTTCCTCCAACACGAGCTTGAGATTGCTTCAGGACCTCTTAATGAGATGCATAATCACACAAGGTAGTTTGGCCTAACTATCCTCACAGGAACTAACAAGAAGATAAAGAATCCCTCTTGCGGGTCAATGGATAATCCATAGAGCTGTTTCATTAGTACCTAAATCTTGGACCAAGCTTATATATGGACAGGGAGCTGGACCTCAAATGGAACAGTTAGAGGAGAGTGGATTGGAATTTTGGGGGAAATTATACAGTTCTTTTGTCCCAAACTTCTCCCTTACCAAAAAAGCCCATGTTTTCAACAATATTTTTCCTTAGAATAATAGTGAATCATAGTGGTATCTTGTCCTCAAAGTCAGGAAGACCTTGATTTCAGCATCCTTCTATCACAAATTGACTGTTACCCCAGTCTCATGTTTTAGCTAACTCCCTAAGGCTCTCAGGAAGACCTTGATTTCAGCATCCTTCTATCACAAATTGACTGTTACCCCAGTCTCATGTTTTAGCTAACTCCCTAAGGCTCTCAGTTGCAGAGAATGTGAACTGAGAACTCTCTCTACTCATGAAATCTCAAGGATACTCCCCTTCCCTTTTCTCCCATTGATGCTATATGGCTGGGACAACTGATGATCATCCTCCAAAGATTCAAAGGGTGATGGAGACGTACATGGCAAGCATTAGTGGGCCGTAAGAATTTGTAAAAAGTCTACTGTGTCTGGCATTGTGTTAGGTTCTAGAGGCTTGTAGAAATGAAAAGACAAAATGATAAAGAAAAATTAAACATTTCTTGCCATCGACAAACTCGCATTCAACTGATGGAGAAAACAAATCCATAAAGATGCACAGTGATATAGAACAGAATGATGACATGAGACTGAAGGGCAGCACAGTTGAGATGGTGGGGTTGCATGGAAAGGACCGACTTCATGTATAATATGAAGCACTAAGTTGAATTTTTAAGGAAATAAGGGATTTGAAGAGGGAATGAATAAAGGAGGCATGGGAGACAGTCAGGCCAAATGCAAGGAGATGGTAGAAGGGGTACCTTGCGTGAGGAACAGCAAAAAGTCCAATGTGGCTAGACCTTAGTGTGAGAAGAGGAATAACAGATCGTGTGGGTCAAGATTTTGAATAAATGGGGAGTAATATAGGTGATTAAAAAGCAATAGGGAAACATTTGAGTTTATTGAGTAGGAAAATGACATGGTCAGACTCATACTTTAGACTCGATCCTCACACTGTAAGCAGTAAGTGCCATTATTATCTTCACTGTACAGCTGAGGAAAGTGAGGCAGACAGAGATTAAATGATTTGCCCAGGGTCACAGAGCTAGTACATGTTAGCGGCCAGATTTGAATTCAGGTCTTTGTCTCCAGGTCCAGTTCTGTATCTACTGTGCTGCCCACAGAGAGAAGAGGAAGGATATGAGTGATGTTGCAGACAAAGAAATGGCAAGACGTAGCCATTGCTGGGTACAGGGAATATGGGTAAATAAGGAATCATGGCTAATTCCAAGGTTGTAAAATGAGGTGACTGGAAGGATGATGGCACCCTTGACAAAAATAGAGAAGTTTGGAAAAGGAATAGATTTAGGAGACAAGACAATGAGGCTTGTTTTGAATGTATTATCAGTGAAAACCACACAGGAAAACTGGTATAAAAGATGAGAAACATAAGTTGTTATAGCTAGAAGAAACTACAGAGATTAACTAGCCCAACTTTTTATTTTGTAAATGAGCAAGATTTAGATGAAGAGACTGATCCTCAGAGAAGTAAAAGGACTTGCTCAAGGTCACACAGATGGAAAATGGCAGAATAAGGACTTGAACCCAGCACCTCTGATTCCAGATCCTCCATCCTTTCTTTCTGCACTGTACTACAACCAGAAAGATGGGGGATCAGAAAGGATGCTGGGTCAGGAGACTAGTGAGGAGGGAATACTGATGCACATTTTCCATTGGCATCTATGTAGTAACACCAAGAGCATTAGGAGCTTGGTCAGACATGGAATACGCCAAGGTCATCCACTGCACCCTGGGCCATCAACTGGGCACTTGTATCCTGCCATTGAACTTAGATGATTCTGGAAGAGAGGAGGCTAATAACTCTGTGCAACTCTGCCTCACTTAAATCTATTTCATGCAAAAATCAAGACAACATCCTGTGAAGCCCTTGGTCCTCTTTGAAAACAAAGGACTAATGACAACAAGCAAGAGATTTAGATGGATCCCTCCCATGGAAAATGTCTGGATGAATATGGACAAGAAATAAAAACATGGATATGAACACGGACAAAGATAAAGACAAATGGTTCTGATACATGATGGCCATCAGGAGCCCCATTTCCTCTGACTTGCCATCGGAAATTGTTAAGGAGAAATTCTTATGACTGGTTCTGTCTAAGATCAAGCTCCATTAGTCTGAGATGCCCTTCTGGTACACTCAAGGTACAGAAGTGAATTAAAGCTCCAGAAGTGAGGGAGGAGGCCAGAAGTATTGCTCTGTGATAGCCACGTACTGCAGGGAGACAGTGTGGTGAACTGAGTCTTTACTTTGTCAGAGTAACCTGGGAAATCATGTTGAGGATAGGAAAGAGAAGAAGAAGACTGGAGGAGGGTGGGGACACTCTCCACATCACTTCCCCTGAAAAGAAGTTTGTATATACAATTCCCTTGGAGCCTTGGATTTCTAATCTGTACGTTAATGATGATGAATGATGCCGGCAGGACTGTGGAAGTTCAAAACAGAAAGTGTCAATAGAGAACGATTTTGCAAACTTTAAGGGATATGCAGAATAGCTTGTATTTCTCTAGCCCCGAAAGGTTTGTAGAGCACTTTACAAATATTATCTCACTTTATTTTCAACACCCTGTGGGTAGAGACTATTTTCTTCATTAATGGATGAAGAAATTGAGATGGAGAAAGGTCAAGTGACTTGTCCAGGGGCTCACAGCTCATAAGTGTCTGAGAGAGTGAACACCTTGAACACAAGTCTTCCTGACTCCCTGGTCCAGCACTGAGCCACTTAGCTCCCTAAAGTGATAGAAATGGTACTTATTAGTCTGGAGCCTATTAAAATATTAATACTGTTTCATAATTAAAAAATAAAACTGCTTAGATCCAAGGGAACACCAGGTAGACAGATTTCCCATCCTTAGTGCTATAAAAACAATAACAAGCACCCTTTGCTTTGGTGAGACAGCTGGGGGTTAAATTACCTGCCCAAGGTCACATAGCTACTAAATGTCAAGTGTCTGAGGCCAGATCTGAACTCAGGTCCTCCTGACTCCAGGGCTGGTGCTCTATTTATACAGAGCATTAATCATGTATACAGTACAGTGCCTTGAAAGCATTTTCTCATTTCATTCTTACAACAACCCTCAGAGGTAGGTGCTATTAACCCTATTTTACAGATAAGGAAACAGAGGTTTTAGTGAATTGCCCAGGATAAGGGAAAAAAAAAACAAGGACAGGTGTTTGGGGTGGGAGGATGAAGACCAAATCAGAAGGGCGATGAGGTACATAATGTAGGTAACATCCGAATTTTACAGGCAAGGAAAATGAAGCACAGAGTGGTGTGTGGGGTCACATAATTAATAAAGAGAAGAGATAGGATTTGAACTGAGTTCTGACTCCAAGTCCAACAAAGTCATCTAGCAGGCTCAGGGAAATGGATCCTTCCATGGTTAGCAACATCCTACATGATGCCCAGGGACTATGTGTGATCAAATCATATAGGTATACAGATTGGTAGGAAGGCAGACAGACAAATAGATCGATGGCTAGATAGACAAATGACAGACAAGTTAGACAGAGATGATATGTAGAAGGACAAATGCTAGATGCTACATCGATATATGAGAGATAGATGACAGATGGTAGAGAAGATGGAGAGATAGAACACTTCACGAAATAGAAATGTCGGCTTGGCTAGGGTTGCTTCCTGTCTTTTTCAAACCTTTCTGGAAGACTTGTTTTATTTCAGAGCTCCTAAGCCTTAAATCCATCTCCCTGCAATGGAACACAAGAAAATCTATAGCTCAGGAAACATGTGAATGTCACAGAGAATGGAAATCAGGGAGGCAAAGAAAGGATGAAAAGGATTCAGAGGCACAGAAAAACATGGCAAAGCTGAAGCGGGGGGGGGGGATCTTCTCCCTGCCTCTCTTGCTACTGACTTGGTGCTGAGAGGTCTGTCTCCCCAGAATAACACAGTTCCCCCAGTTCTTCCAGGGGATGATCAGGGTATAGGGAAATGTTTCTGGGCCAGTGCTTTGGGGGGGCCCAAAGTGGCCCAAGTGGGGCTCAGTCCTACCCCCTACAACACAGTTCACTTCTACAAGTCTGCACATTGGGCAAACCTGGCATACTGACAACTAGCTGCCAATGGAACATGCCCCACCAATCCATTATAGTCCAGGAAATATTGATTAAATGCCAGCTACAGGGTAATGTAGCACCCTACCTGGAGTACAAAGTGGAGACTGCTGACTGGGGATGGGACCCACCACAACTAACTGTATTAACAACTCCTTTCTGTACACCAAGAGGTTTTGGTGTAGTTATAATAAAAGGACTGAGCACATGAAGAGACCTGGGTTCAAATGCTGATGACCTTTATTGGCTTGAGACCCTGAGCAGGTCACTTTTCTCCAAGTCTCAGTTTTCTCTCCTGTAAAAAAGGGGGCGATAATACTCATAATAAACCTTATGTGATTGTTGTGGGGCTCACTCTCAAAGCAGTAGATGAATATCCATTTAATATCCCCTTTTATGGTGATGGGGGAGATTATTTTCCATTTTTCTCTCTAGGGAGCTCTATGTTTCTCTTGGAGTGTTCATAGGTTGGTTACGTGAGCTTGGAAGTCACTGAGCCCTCATGATCAGAGACGCCATTCAGACATTTCATCAATCCACCATTTAGAAAGGGAGGGGCTGTTCTCCCAGGGTGATCACCTCTACGCTGACCTCCATGCCCCCAAAGGTGGTCACAGTGCTGAGTTGCTTTTGTCCTTGGAACATTCTTTCCCTGTTCACCAAAGCAACAGGGATTACGGACCACCCAAAGCCTTCCCTTTACTTATTGGAAAATCAAATTTTGATGAACTTCTGGTCTAGGTAGATTTTCTTATTTACTTTGAACATTTCTCCATATATCACTGTGCTCCTTTGGCTACTTTTCCCTTGATCCCACTCCCCCCTTCTCACCCTGCCCAAAGACCACTGCAGGTCCTTGGTCATTCCATAGCTAGCCTTAGACACTTGCAAAGTTTGCAAGCAGGAACTGAGGGCTAACACTTTTCTGTCAATATTTATGGTCCTGGGAACTGATCAGTTTTGCAAGCCTTACCTTTCAGATTGACATTCAACTGCCTAACTATGCACCTAACCTGGCTGTCTTCCTTTGGGGGTCATTTTCTTCATGGCGCCAGAAAAACACCATGGACAGACACCTGTCAAATGTACAGCTCTAGCGTCAGGCATTGAGATCACCCATATTCCTTTTCCCAAAGGTTTAACCTTGGAAATGAGGGCATTTTCTCTCCATTTTAACAAAGGGAGGCATGCAGAACTGTGAATGATGGCACCCATTCCTGTTTCCAGAAAAAAGAAAAGGAGAAAGACCTTTCACAACTCGTTGGTCCTGCCAGATAGTAAAAGCTTCACTCTCCATTTTAATAAACAGTCATCTTTCACACAAATGTATAAACAGAAAACATAAAATGTCTGCTCAGAGAGGACTGAGACTCAACCAACTGTCAGCCAGCAGATGGCAGTAGAAGGCCATAATCTGCTCCCCACTGGCTTAACTGGTACAATGGAGAATTAAACGATGAAATTGTTTATTTTAGTGACATTCGTGTTCTACAGGAGAAATGATTAAAAATTCTTCTGGAGAAAAGTTTGACTTTCCTAATTTGAGGTACTTCTTTTTACATATTTTTCTTCCAAACTGATTGCAGCAAATGGATTAAAATGAAAGTCTTATTTAAGCATAAAAGAGATAGGAATGAAATAATGTGGGGGAAAAAAATCAAGCTTCCCCAAATGGATAAATCTCTGGACTTTATTTATAAAATGGCAATCAGCATAATATCAAGGTTCTTTTCACATGCATGGCACACTTTTTTAAACATCACCAAAGGAAAGAAATACTTTTTAAACTTTAATTTTCAAGCTGCTTTAGCTAGGATTTTATCCTCAAGGCACATGATATGATCTGTCTTAAATTTTAATTCTCAGAGTCATATCTGACAGAAGCCATATGTAATTTTAATTATAATTTTCAAGTGACTTGGACAAAGTAGGTGCTCGGTAAATGTTTGTTGAACTGAACTGAATTCAAGTCTGCTTTGAATTATTCAAGGCTTATACTCTTCTGGGTAAATGGCTGGATTACAGAGCAGATTGTATTCTGACTTATGAAATGGACAACCCAGAGCACAAAGGGGAGTAGAAGGGGCAGAGATCTAGAATGAGAAGGGACTGGGAAAAGTCATCTAGCCAATCCCTTGCATTTTACAGATGAGGAAACTGAGGTGGGCATTGTGGACCCATTTAGTCAATATTTGCTGACTGATTTAGAACCACAGAGTCACTCTACAATGCCTTTCTAATGACACTGGTTGCTGTTCAGTCATATCCAACTCTGAAACCTCATTTGTTTTCTTTTTTTTTGGCAGATACTAGAGTGGTTTACCATTTCTTTTGCCAGCTCAGTTTACAGAGGAAGGAACTAATACAAACAGGGTGAAGTGACTTGCTCAAGGTCACACAGCTGGCAAGTGTGAGAAGGTGGATTTGAACTCATGTCTTTCTGACTGCAGGCCCTAACTACTGTCCTACCTAGCTGACACTGGACAGACTCCCAATCCTAGAATCCATATCAAGCTATTTCAATATGCCTTAGACTCCTGACCTCCTTCTCCATCTCACTCCCAATTCTCCATTAACACCAACTCAGAATGCTATTGGATGCTTTTATTCAGAATCAAGCAGAGTTGGCTCATTACCAAGCCTTCCACTCTGCTACTTAGTAATTCTTCATCTCTCGCTTATTAAATCTGAACGGAGAAAATCTAGAGTGAAAACATTTCTGAAGTTATTGCTGCTTCCCTGTGGCCTGCATATCCTCTAGACAATCCCTTGTCAAAGGTCCTCTAGTCTTCACTTGAGTCTCCATATCACTAGTTAACCTAAACCTTGCTCAAGAAGAGATCTTTTATCAATTTTAATATCCTTAATTTACAGTGTTCTCACTCTCAGGTTTGCCTTTAACTACATTCTGTCCATCCTTTCATCCCTTCCCTCTTTTCAATCCTTTCCTAATTTATGTCAATGCTCATTTTTACCTCCACACCTCCCCCATGCTGTACCCTCCAACTCCCAATCTTGAGATGAAACTTCTCTCTTCTCTCCAAGTATTACTCATCCCTTCCATTGAGGCACAGAATCACTGGGATACAGCTTCACTGAATTCCCTTTTGCCTTTTAATACCATCACTCTTTTGTCTTCCCTTTCCCCTCCCTACAATACACTATGGAGTCTACACAGGAGTCTACACAGTGCATTTCCAAAAGGAAGACTCTTTCCATTCCTTGTTCTCTCTAGTTGCTTCATTATGGATCACAGAATGCTATAGTGAAAAGGTGACAGCCCCACCGTATTGTACCCTTGTCAGACTGCTGTAGTATCGGGCTCAGTTCTGGGCACTCCAGATTAAAAGAAGATATTGATAACCTAAGTACATTCACAGAAGGGCAGCCAAGAGAAAGATCAAGGGCCTTCCTCAGGCTTGTAGTACATGAGGTTCAGTTCAAGGAACCAGAGAAAAAAGGGCTTAGTTGGGACATGATCACTGCCTTCGAGAATTTGAAAGGCTGCCACATGGAAGAGGAATTAACTTTTATTCTGCTTGACCCAGAAGGAAGAACTGGGAGCCATGAGTAGAACCTCAACGAAATAAGATTCAAATCTGATGGAAGGAAAACAACAACTGCAGCAATGAGAGGAAACCTTTCTAACAACCTTCTATCTCAACTTATACCAGGGCAGGTAGTGAGTTGGGGCTAGAGATTCACATACAGGCACAGGTTGGAGAAAAGGGTTACTGAGGGCCCTTCCAACTTGAAGATTCTGTGAGTCTCTGTTCCCTGGTGAGCCTGCTTCCCTGGGTCAAATAACTATCTTAAAATGTTACCTGAAGATTTTTAAACAGATAATTAAAAAAAATCAGGGTGAAGGCAGTTTTTCCTCTTCACCGTGAAAAGGAAATGGGAGGCTAGCGGGGTCACAGAATAATAGATTTTGAGCTGAAAAGGGACTGAGAGCTCTAGCCTCATTTAACCTAACCTCATTTTAATGAAGGGGAAACTGAGGCATAAAATTTCAATGACTTGGCTGACATCACCTCATTTGTATACAACTGGTAACATAACAGATAGCCATCCTAAGGAAACTCTAATAAGCTCAAGGTCTGATTGCTATATATTAACATGGTATGCATATATAATGACAGAAAAGTCATATCTCTAGATGAGTGCAATTGAATCAGATGAGACTAAAACCCCCTTTGTCCGCTTCACCCTAGCTCTGCTCCACAGCTGAGATGTCTGTGGGGACTAGGAAACAGGGAAATAGCAGTCTCATTGTTAATGCAGGCTGGCTTGAAAAAGGTTCTTTGTCCCCCAATTAAAGGATGCTCCTCTCGATGCAGTTTTTTTTACATGCGGGATACATCAGTAGAAATGGCATTTTTAATGCCATAAAGCAACACGATATTTGTTTAATAGATTTACAAACTCCTATCACACACCATTTTATACATATATTTTTCCTAATAGGCTTGTTTCTTTTCTATTCCTGTTGAGTTAGTTGACAGTGCCTCTAAGTCATAGCTCAGAAAATCTCAAGAAAATATGCCTCTGTGCAACACACCGTACACAATCCACCTATTTGGTCCTTGATTAGATTCTGATTAGCCTTGTGTGCACACAGGAGTCTCCTGACCTTTTTTATCATTCGTAGTAGCAAGAGCCAAAGCTATACATTCTCTTGCTATAAAATATTTATTCTTCGGATGCATAACTGAGCCGGTGCCACACACGGATTCAGTCTGTTCTCTGGAGTCCCAGGGCCTAGACTCCTCATCAAAAGCACCCCCAGCTCCAGGATGTTTACAGAGGGAGCACTAACAGTGATTCTGTCCTCCAGCCGACACGTCCCCTAGTCCTATTGCCTGAGCATTCATAACTCCTGTTTCCTTCATCTCAGGGGTTTAGGGTGGTTAGACCTGGAGTCAGGAAGACTTGAATTCAAATCCTGCCCCAGACACTTACTGGCCATGTGACTTTGATCAAGCTGCTCAACCTCCCTTAGTTTCAGTTCCATCATCTGTAAAATAGAGATAACCCAAATCCCAGTATTGTTATGAAGTTCAAATGAGATATTATGTAAAGTATTTTGCAAATTTTAAAGCTCTGTGTAAATGCTTCTTTCTCCTACTTCCCCTCTTATCTACCTTGAGATGTAATGTCCTCCTGAGTGGATGGAGCTTAGGGTAAAGAAAGGGAAGAGGGAAGAAACTTTTTTTCCTCATCTCCCTCTCAGGAAACAGCCCGAAAGAGTACTGACACAATTCATAGCTGGAAGGGAAAACAGAAGCTGAGGGCTGAGATTGCTCTTATTCACATACTCACTGAGTCAATTTGCTCTTACATTTTCACAACCAATGAGGGGGCTCTAGATCATCTCCAAGTAAAAAACTGTTAGCTTTGAGTCTCTTAGAAAAAGAAGCAGGAATAGTCATTGACTCAGCATGCTCCATGAAAGTGACCTCATAGGTCATATCAAGCTCACTACATTATCACTGTTGGTGATGGTGGTGGCGTTATTACTGATTCTTGGGGATACCAAGTTGACTCTTTGTGATTACTGCTTGCCTTTCCAATCCTTTTAAAAAATTAATATATGTTCTAGAATTTTTCAAGCAAATTTGACTCAACAAGCAAGCATTCAGTGCCCACAGTACTGTGTGCAAGACAACATGCTGGCCAATTTCATTGATGTCTAGAGGTAGAAGATTCTACCCTATTGGTATGAAAAAAGAAAAAAAAACAGGGAAAACATTTGTAGATCTCTGGCACTATGACACCTTCCAGCTTTTGCAAGATTTCACAGAGATATTAAACCAGGGGTGGGTTAAACAATCACATTTAATTCCTTAGGTCTTGTGGCACAGAGTCTGTCTGGAACCAATGACCCAAATTTGTTGATGTTATAACTAGGCAATCTCTCACTACCTCCCTACTTACCATCGCTTCACTTAACCCTGAGCAGTAATCAGCCCTAACATTGACCATTATTTGTTCCATCCCTCCAAGTCCAAAGAACATGTTCCTTCACAGAGAACATGGAAGTCGAATCAGATGTGAAGAGTTAAAACTTCTCTCAACTGTTCACTAATATGCCACGTACACCAACTGGCCCAGCCCATCTTGGAATTTCCTTCTGCTACCAACATAACTCAAAATGCCCTTTTTTTGTTGCCCTTAAAATTCTTTGCCAGCTTTGGTTCCCTCTTAGCTTTAATACCCTTCATATTTAATCTTTTTAAGAGTAAATTTTGCTGCTATCTATGATGTTTATATTGTTTATAATTTCCAATGTATATTTCCTCTCTTCTGCTTCCCAGAGAGTAATTTCTTATAATAAAGGATTTTTTTAAAAAGTGGAAAAAAGTTCATCAGAACAGACTGATATGTGGGGAAAGTGTGGTACCATATGCCATGGAGCACATTCATAGTCCCCTGCATTTGCAAAGGAGCAGGGGAGGTATCTTCTTATAGCTCTTGTTTTGTGTCCAGTTTGGTCATTACACTTCCATAGTGTTCATTTCCTACTATTTTGCTGCTGTTGCTTTTTCCATTTACATTGTTATAATCAGTCATGTGGATTGTTTTGTTGATTCTGTTTACTGCCCTTTGCATTCATTGGTACAAGTCTTTTCCTGGTTTTCTGAATTTGTAACGTTCACCATTTCTTATTTCAGTAAGAATAAGTAATATTCCATTACATTCATGTACCTCACTTTGTTTATGTACCACATAATCAATGGTCTTCCATTTGTTTCCAGCTTTCTGCTACCACCAACGGTGCTGCCATAAATATTTAGGTAAATATGAGGTCTTTCTTTTAGTCATGGATCTCCTCGGGGTACATGTCCAGCAGTGAAATCTGTTAGTTGAAGGACATGAGTATTTAAATCACTTTCTTTGCAAATTCCAGCTGCTTTCTAGAACGGTGGCACCAATTCTCATCTCTAGCAACAGGCACACTCATGTTCTGTGGAAGGTGCTGGGAATTAATACAACTGTCCTGACACTATCCTTAGAGACTACACTTCTGTATTCATCTTCAGCTATCTTTGTGAAATATTATACACACCCACACATATATGTACGTGTGGATGTATATCCTCAAAAAATCTGTTGGTTAAGCAGCAGTTCATTTTCTTCCTCATCCTGTTTGTGTTATTAGAAATCCATTCTTGAGACTTCTCATTCCCCTCAGGCTTACTTTACTTATAGAATTTCAGTCAATGGAGACCATTCTCTGTCTAAACACTTCAAAATATGTTCTCTTAAAATTTGGGATGTTTGCAGACTATGGATGTCTTTTTTTAATACTGAAATTTAATATGAAGAGATCACTTTAAAAAATTCTCACCATTTTTATTTTAGCATTCAGTTAATTCTGCCTTGATTGTCAGAATTTTATATAGGATAATAGCTTCACTGGTTCCATAATCCTGTACCTCTTTAAGAATATAAACTGCAACTAAAGGATTTATCACTTGTCACGATTTTGAAAGGGGGGGAACGAGAGAAAGAACTCTAGCATATGTCCAGACATATGAAGTCCATCATTATGGTCTCTTGCCTCTGTGACACACTGTGACTCATTTCCAAAATCCATAGTATATTCTTTCTGATTATATGTCCTAGTATATTTCCACAACCATTAGGATTCTTGCTTTGATCACCACTCAAAATGTCTCCTACACATGAGGACATACCTTGTTAGAATACAATAGTCTTATACTAGCCCCTTTGCCTTTTCTATTCATTTTGAATTAGCATATAGCCCTTTCTGGGGTCCAACAATGAAACTAAGCCCACCAAATGATGCATATCAGGTCAAATTTACTTCCTTACTTAAATATCTTTAGCTCAATTTTTTTGTATTTGTGTGAAATAACCTGCAGTACTGTGTTTTGCTATGTTATTTCTTCATTGTCTTCTGTGAATTTTGATGCTTAATAAAATCATATATTTAAGCTGAAAAAGACCTTTTAATTCAACAAGTCCTATTTTCTCCTTTTAGAGCTGAAGAAACTGAGGCATAGAGGGATTAAGTGATATGATCACCCAGTGGCAGATCCCAACTTGAGTTAGCTGTCCTAAATTGTCTTCTACTAAACCAAGATGCTTCTGCTGTTTCTAGCAATGAATCTCCTTGGACAGAGGCCAGCATAAATTCCTTTTCTATAATGCTTTAGCTAGTAATATTGTGGGGAGTTCCACAATGTTATTTTCTGGTAGACTTTAAGCCTCATAATGCAGGGATTATTTTATTTTTATTTTTGTACCCCTGGTACCTAGCACAGAGCCTTGCAGACAGCAGGTGCTGACTTGATTTGTTAAACTACAATGTGACATTCAAAAAGCAATATTTCTTTCTTTCTACCTAATAAGTCAGAGTACCTATTCAAAATGAGATGATTGGTTTATTAATCTCTAAATATCCTATTATGGTAAAAAAAAATTTCCCACTTCAGATGTCATAAATAACTGTTTGATTTCACAGCCTCCAACAAACTCAGAATGATGACAATTCCTTCGTCGTTTCCCACCTCATGAAGCTATTTCATTTGAAAATGGGATCCATGGTAACATAGCTCAAAACTTATGGACTGAATAAGTGAACTGTGAAAAAGAAACGTTCTTGGTATGGTTTGCATATCATCAGACCCATTAAGTCTGTTGATTTTCATTACTAAACTGCAGAAAACTGAATATCACAAGGCATACATGATGAAGTGCAGCTTCTATTACTGAACTAATAATAATTATCTCTGGGTGCTTTATCAAATATTAAAAATCTAGGCACTCTATTAAAAATGTCAAAGAAGAACAGGGAAAAGCTAAGAGTAATGCTTAGGGAAATAGGTAAAAATCAGTGCCATATACTTCCCAATAATAAATGAAATAATAGATTAAAAATTCCCCCAAAGAAAATATTTGCACAGTACCTAGTTTTTTCCTTCAAAATGTTAGTTATTAGAGGGCCTTAACACTCGACAAATCACTAACATAAAGTGCTGCACGGGCTAGCTCTAATACCCTTGGGATCAAGAGCAGGCAGAGGCAGTGGGCTCTGCCATGATCTAAGTAACATAAGACAAGGCAGGGATGCTCAGCCTGGGCTCATCTGCAGGTGGTCTAAAAGATAAGTGCTACAAAATCACAAGATGTTCTCACTTTATTTTAAAGCTAAAATCTCCCATTGCAGAACCCACTGCCTTGAATTTTCCTCCACCAAATCCGATGTGCTGTTTTTGTAAAGAAGTAATAAACACAGTAGGATTCAGCATTCCCTTCATCTTTTCAGGTAATTATGGGATTATAAAGATGTGGTCTTCAATACATTATAATTAGCTAAAAATCTGTTCCCTTTTCAGAACTTCATCCAGGATATCTCCAAAATAGAGGTAGCTTTTTCTCAAAAAGATTATAAAGAAATGGAAAAAAGGTTTTATGGATTTGTAGAGGAAGACTTGACTTTAAGTCAGACTTGATTTTAAGTCCTGCCTTTCACATATACTAACACTATAAGTTGCAAATAAGGCACCAACCTGCACTGCCAGAGGGGGTTTCCTCACCTGGGAATTCCCTAATACTCACTAAAATAATAGGTCCAATTCCTATTTCTATTATGGAAATCACTTTGTTTTTCTGTAATGTAATTGATATCCTTTCCTCGTTCAAATGTCCAAAGAAACAACCCCTAATCATCATGTATAGGAGTCTTCATGTCTTAATCAATTCATGTGTTTACATACGTATATGCATATATACACACATTTACATATGTATATGAGTATGGACATGCGTTTACATATGTATATACGTGTTTATGTACGTATATATGTATATACACATGTTTACGTATGTATATGCGTATATACATGCGTTTACATACGTATATGAGTGTGTACATGCATTTACATACGTACATACAAGTGTTTACATACTTATATGCGTATATACATGCGTTTACATACGTATATGAGTATGTACATGCGTTTACATACGTACATACACGTGTTTACATACTTATATGTGTATATACATGCGTTTACATACGTATATGAGTATGTACATGTGTTTACATATGTATATACATGTGTTTACGTACGTATATGTGTATATACATGCGTTTACATACGTATATGAGTATGTACATGCGTTTACATATGTATATACATGTGTTTACGTACGTATATGAGTGTGTACATGCATTTACATATGTACATACACGTGTTTACATACTTATATGTGTATATACATGCGTTTACATACGTATATATGTATGTACATGCGTTTACATACGTATATACACGTGTTTACGTACGTATATATGTATATACACGTGTTTACGTATGTATATGCGTATATACATGCGTTTACATACGTATATGAGTGCGTACATGCATTTACATACGTATATACTCGTGTTTACATACTTATATGCATATATACATGCGTTTACATACATATATGAGTGTATACATGCATTTACACACGTATATACACATGTTTACATACTTATATGCGTATATACCTGCGTTTACATACGTATATGAGTATGTACATGTGTTTACATACGTATATACGTGTGTTTACGTACGTATATTTGTATATACACGTGTTTACATATGTATATGCATATATACATGCATTTACGTATGTATATGAGTGTGTACATGCATTTACATACGTATATACATGTGTTTACGCACGTATATGCATATATACACACATTTACATACGTATATGATTATATAAGTATATATATATTATCATACCTTTTATGATTACATGTATACCAGGAATTGTTTGGATAGTATAGAATAGAGCTAAAATGTAAAATTCTGATTTTAATTGAAATTTGAGATGTTATCCTAAACTTAATTAATTGTCATGCTACTTTCCTGCTTTGGAGAGCAAATTGTGTTGACTTTTGAGTCCTGACTCCAATAGCTGGTGTCATTGGGTTTACTGAACAATATACTATGTTCAACTACTTCTGAGTCTTAGGTATCCTAATCTGTAACACTGATCAATATTCCTATAGTTTTAAAACCAGTATCAAATTAGTTTAATGATCACTGCTCTGTAGTATAGATTGAGATTTAGCTTCTATGAACCTTTACCACTTTTATAGTGCTTCCCTTGAGATTCTGGAAGTTTTGCTCCTTCAAATGATTTTGTTATTTTCTCTTGTTACAAGAAGTAATTCTTTCACCCTTTGATTGGTGTAGAAATGAATAAGTAAAATAATTTCGGTATCTTTTTCCATTATCATTATCCTGGCATAGCCCAACCTTGAATATTGTAAGCCATGATGATGCTGGTAGAATTGAGGAGGCATAAATTTACCCCCTGTGTTATGACAATACCAGCTGAGACTGCTATGAAGTGCAGATGTAAGGGTTTGAATCAACCCTTCAGGCAGACAACTCAGAAACATATGTGGGCTCTTTGAGCAAAAAGAATATAAAAAAGGCTTTTTGGATATAGTTGAAGAGCTGATAAGATGACAGGGAACCTATGGGAACTGCTTCTACGTAGGAGTGTATTTATACATAGTTTCTGAGCGATTCATTTCATCAGATGTGGTGCGTTGACCAGGACACTGAGCAATGCATCACTCTCTAATCCTTTAAATCCTCTATCATTTACACAAGGAGGGTTTCGGAGCTGTGATCCAAGTTCCAGATGTTTTAGATACTCTCGAGTTATTTTAAGTGGAATTGATTATTATTATATATATGATATGAATTATCATATCATCCACAAAAAGTCAAAATGTTCTTTCTTTTCTGCCTGTTTCTTCTACTTGTGTTTTCACAGACAGCATTTCTAGAAGTCTATCAAATAATTATGGTGACAATGGACAACCTTGTTTTATCCTTAATCTTAATGGAAAGGCCTCAAGTGTTTCTGCATTATTGATAAAGCTATCTCTTAGATTTAGATAGATATGATTTGCCATATAAAGGAAAAGTTCATTTATTGTCATGTCATTTAATGTTTGCTAGAGATAAGTGAATGTTACCTAATAGAAAAGATAAAAGGTCTCTTTGAAGACTTCTTCAGGTTATCAGATATAACAAATATTTCCCTTAAGATGAACCACTAAAAGTGAAGGAAACTATTATGTAAAAACAAAGAAAAAACTATCTGAAAAGGCAGAAGAAAATCCTGAGTCTGTAGGATGGACAGTGAAGGAACATTTAGAGCTAAATAACAGCTATGAGGCTGTTCCTGAAAAGAAAGGATCTGAACCTTCAGAGGAAGAACCAGTTGTCTATTTTCCAAGGAATGATGGATCCGTACTTGTCAGGTATGATAATCCAGTTATGCTGAGAGGAAGACATAATAGTGATTGGCACCTCCCCACTAAGGGTTAATGAAACATTTATTTGGTCATTATAACAGAAGAGTTATTATAAGGGCAGCTAGGTAGCACAGTGAATACAGTCACGTCCTGGGCCTAGAGTCAGAAAGACTGAGGTTCAAATCTAGCCTTAGACACTTACTAGCTGTGGGACCTTGGGCAAGGGTCACTTCATTCTGTCTGTTTCTGTTTCTTTGTCTGTAATGTGAGTGGGAGAAGGAAATGGCAAACTACTCCAGTATCTTTGCCAAGAAAATCCCAAAAGGGGTCACAAAGAGTCAGACACAACTAAAAGAATGACTGAAAAACAACTGGAGAGGCATGAGATAATTAATATTATAAATAACTAATTATTAATTAAGATTTACCCTTTTTCTTTCTTCTCTGTAAAGGCCTAACTCCTGTTAAAGAGAGTCAGTCTCTGAAGGGCATGGCTGATTGATGAGATTGCTTCTAGTCCTCAAGGAACATGCTCCATACCCAACTGGGAGACCTAATTTCTGTTTAGAGAATAAAACAAAATCCAGTCTGGATGAACCCTTACCCTGACAGAATGAAGCCCTGTCCTTGATCCTCTCCATTAGAACTTAGAGTGATCCAGCTTGCGAATGAGAAAACTAGATGGAGAGGTCTAGATAGAGATGGTTTCCCCATGCCCAGATTGCTGGGTGCTGCTGAGTTTAATGAACAAGCCACATTTTTAGCAGAAGTTGAAGACTTTTAGCCCATTTCCTAATTAAATGTCCACCAACCAAGGTTGAGTTTTACTTGCCAGGGGAATTCCCTTTGAAAAGCTATTTAAAGTATTTCAGAGTCTCCCTTGGCATCTTTGATTACCAAGAGAGATCACTGACTATCAATTTCATGATTGCTGACTAGCCTAATTAATAGTGATTAATTACCAAGAAACTCTGCCTCTTGGGGCTTTTATGCGTCATAGCCATGCAGGCAAAATATGATAACATAGCACACTTAATGACTGTTACACATTTTTGGAAATTCATATAGGTTTAAAGGGCCCAGTGAGAAGGAATCTAGAAAGCATTAATGAAGATATAATATAATCATTGGCAATAAACCAAAGAATTTAGGGACATAGATGCTTTTTCATTATTATTACTGCCAATCCACAATAAAGACCACAAAAATGAGCAGATTTTGAAAAGCAAACAGTTGATTCAGAAATTACAGATGTAGGACTTTACAAAGAACCCAGCAGGAGAAATCCACCCCCCCCCAAAGTATATCACACCTAAAGGAACGTCTTGGGGACCTCATCAAAAGGACTTCTAAGAATTGTGGATTGCTCCCCTTATCCCCTTTGCCACACTGCCATCTGTGTCTTATGCTTGAGCCAACATTCGCCTAGACTGTATATATCAGTTGTGTCACAGACTTTGGGTAAGGATATTTTATGATACCAGCATAGTTAATACCTCTTTTTAAAAACTAAGTAACTCTGACTAATTGACATCAACAAATAATCGTAGGAGAAAGCATACTGATGAGGTCCCCCAAGGAATATGGTATTAGAAAACTACCTCTAACCTTTCCGAGTTACACCCAGAATCCCGAATAGAGAAGTTTACATGTATTCTCTGGGTACTCAGCCTGCCTGCTTAAATAGGTGATTGGAGCATGTAGTTTGTGCCACATATAAATGATGTGTTCCTGAATGGGAATGCAGGGCATCTATAAAGGGATGCTAAGGAGTTATTTGCCTGGAACTTGGCAAATTGAACAACAAAAGGCTTTAACCTATAATGTAAAAGAGGGAGAAAATCAAAAGACAAACTGATAGGTAGATAAATAGGTAGGTAGATATCAGCTAAGTTAAAAATCATAGAGAACAATCGAAGTGTTGGAAGATCAGCAATAGAAAAGCATAGGAATTAATAGGAGAGAAAATCCAAGAAAGGAACCATCAGTATAGTACATGACTAAATGTTTATACATAAATATTTAAATTATGGGTAATGAAGCTAGGGTAGAGATATTCAAGCCAGAGGTCAAAAGTGACTTTGTAAGTATCTAGGAGACTCTAGGTGGGTCAGACCTACAGATGTAATGTGTGTGAATGTGTGTGTGTGTGTATGTGTGTATGTGCAGTAGTAGTAGTAGTGAGTGTTTTACAATAAGAAGATATACTCGGGTGATGATATCAAAGAAGCAGAAGGGGAAAAGTAGAGGTGACCACTTAGGTAAGGACCAGTGGAGGAAGAAACAGCAGTGATGGTGAGAAGTATATATACAGAAAAGCATGAAAAAATAGGGACGGAAGCCTTTAGGTATAGAGGTCTGTGGAAGCATATATGTAAACACATACTGCCCTCTCTGTTTCTGTCTCTCTCTTTTCTTCCTTCATTCCCTTTCTCTTCCTCCAAATCACAGTAACAATTTTTACTGGTTTCAATAATGGTCCACCTTTCAAAAACTGGAGGAACCAACCAGTGGATCCTCTATTCTGGATGTGATTCTTTTTTTTCTTATTAATTTTATTTATTTTTAGTGTTTTACAATCACTACCATAAAACTTAGATTTTTTCCCCCTATCTACCTCCCCCTCCCTCCCCAAGATGGCACACAATTCTATATAGGATCTACACATACATTCCTATTGAATACGTTTTCACTATAGTCATGCTGTGTAGAAGAACTAAAATAAATGGGAGAAATCATATAACAAACCAAAACATTAAACCCACAAAAAAAAATGATCTGCTATATTCTGTGATTGAATTCAATAGTTCTTTCTCTGGATGTGAAAGGCACTTTGCCTTAGAAGATCATTGAGAATTTTTTTTAAGTCTTTGCATTGCTATGAAGATTCACGTCTACCAGAAAAAACTCTCACACACTGTAGGCATTGCTGTGCACAAAGTTCTCCTGGTTCTGCTCCTTTCATTCAGCATCAGATCATATAAGTCTTTCCAGGCCTCTCTGAAGTCTTCCTGTTCATCCAATGACAATATTCCATTGCATTCATATACCATAATTTATTCAGCCATTCCCCAATTGATGGGCATTCCCTTGATTTCCAGTTCTTGGCCACTACAAAGAGTGCTGCTATAAATATTTTTGTACATGTGGGACCCTTTCCCATTTTTATGACCTCTTGGGGATACAGTCTTAGAAACGATATTGCTGGGTCAAAGGGTATGCACATTTTTGTAGCCCTTTGAGCATAGTTCCAAATCACTCTCCAGAATGGCTGGATGAGCTCACGGCTCCACCAACAATTAATGAGTGTTCCAACTCTCCCACATCCTCTCCAACATTTATCATTTTTCTGTTCTGTCATGTTAGCCAATCTGATACATGTGATGTGGTACCTCAGAGCTGTTTTGATTTGTATCTCTCTAAAAAAAAGTGATTTAGAGCATTTATTTCATATGATTATAGATATCTTTAATTCCTTCCTCTAAAAATTGCCTGTTCACATCCTTTGACCATTTATCAATTGGGGAATGACTTATATTGTGGTACATTTGACTCAGTTCTCTATATATTCTAGAAATGAGGGCTTTTATTTCCAAAATTAGCTGTAAAAATTCTTTTCTAGTATACTACATCCCTCTGAATTTTGGTTGCATTGGGTTTGGTTGTGCAAAAACTTTTCAGTTTAATGTAATCAAAATTACCTTGATGTGATTCTTAAAAATACAGAGGCCCTTGTTGTTAGGATAAGATAGATATGAACTCTCAGAACTCACCTCTCCATCTTGGACTTTGTGACACACAAGATAAGGAGCACCTGACCTATACCTTAGACTTCTGGTGAACAGACCCCAAAGGGTTCAAAGAAAGCTATGGGGCAAGCAAACCCTGGAGTTATGAGAAGCTCTTAAGAATAAAATTCTGAAGATACAAAAGGAAACAACTCTATTTTGAAGGAAAAGGTGGTGTTGTTAAGTAACTTGATATGGTTACATACCGTCAAATTTATCTAAAAAATACTTGTACAGAAGATGAAAAGGGGGAAGATAAAGACAGAAGAGAATCCAAATGTGTCAGTCCTATAAGAATAGTGGCAGGTATGATAATGGTCAGAAGTAACTAAGGCTGTTCAGGAATGATAATGACAATGAAACTTTGTTCTTTTAATAGCTATATTGGGGGGAAAGAGAAAGATCAAACACTGATGGGGAAGTCTTACAGCTAGGTTCATAAAACCATTTATGAAGTGTAAGTTGTAGACACTAATTCATTTGTAAAAAAGAAACCTGAGGGTTTTAGAGAACACTAATAATATGGTCAGCAGACAAAGGTAATGAGAAATTAGGTTGTTGAGAGTACTGACCACTTCTAATAGTGGAGTCTATAGTAGAGGGGAAAGTACCATAGCGTATTCTGCTCAGACCACAACCTACATAGCATGTTCTGTTCTGGGAATCATACTAAAAGATGTTGATAAGCTAAAAATGAGGAGTATCTAGGAAGGCAACCCAAACAGGATAAACAATTTGTCCAAGGTCACAAAGGCATCGAATGCCAGAGCCAGTATCTGTATCCAGGTCCTCTCACTCCAAGTTCAGACTTTCCACTGCAGCCAACCCACTACAATGCATTCTTTGTTTTTGATGTGAGGAGTTTGTTGGGATTGTGGCATTATATTACCTGAAAAGGACTTCACTTAGCTAATACATTAGTAAGAACTTGTTTGGCCAATTAAATGGTTGCCACATGGTGGAGAGAAGAGTTGTGAAGAAATTCATGAAAACATTTTTTAATTTAATTTAATTTTATTATTATTTTTTAATGTTCTACAATCACTACCATAAAATTAAGATTTTAAACCCCCCACACACACTTACCCCCCACTACCCCTCTGCCTCCCCGTGACAGCATACAATTCTGTATAGGTTCTCCATATACTTTCCTATTGAGCACATTTTCACTATAGTCATGCTATGTAGTCGCACTAAAATAAATGGAAGAAATCATATAACAAATCAAAACATAATACACTGAAACCCACCCACACGCAAACATGATCTGCTACATTCTGCCAATGACTTCCATATTTCTTTCTCTGAGTGTGGAAGGCATTTTGCCTTAGAAGACCAACATTGGGATTTTTTTTTTAGTAAGTTCTTGTGTTATTACGAAGTTTCAGGTCTACCAGAAAAAAAACTCTCACACATTGTGGTCGTTG
Source organism: Bettongia penicillata ogilbyi (assembly GCA_023548195.1). Lineage (NCBI taxonomy): Eukaryota > Metazoa > Chordata > Mammalia > Diprotodontia > Potoroidae > Bettongia > Bettongia penicillata. The sequence continues at coordinate 601,549 of JAJHZJ010000634.1, read as the reverse complement.
CTGTGCACAAAGTTCTCCTGGTTCTGCTCCTTTCACTCACCATCAGATCATATAAGTCCTTCCAGGCCTCCCTGAAATCTTCTTGTTCATCATTTCTTATGGCGCAATAGTATTCCATTACATTCATATACCATAATTTATTCAGCCATTCCCCAATTGATGGGCATCCCCTTGACTTCCAGTTTTTGGCAACCACAAAGTGTGCTGCTATAAATATTTTTGTACATGTGGGACCCTTTCTCATTTTTATGATCTCTTGGCCAATATCGCCTAGTAGCGATATTGCTGGGTCAAAGGGTATGCACATTTTTGTAGCCCTTTGGGTATAGTTCCAAACCGCTCTCCAGAATGGTTGGATCAGCTCACAGCTCCACCAACAATAAATTAGTGTTCCAACTCTCCCACATCCTCTCCAGCATTTATCATCTTCTTGTTCTGTCATGTTTGCCAATCTTATAGGTGTGATGAGGTACCTCAGAGTTGTTTTGATTTGCATCTCTATAATCAATAGTGATTTAGAGCATTTTTTCATATGATTATAGATATCTTTAATTTCTTTCTCTGAAAATTGCCTGTTCATATCCTTTGACCATTTATCAATTGGGGAATCATGAAAACATTTTGATGGAGGGAGGAAATCCTAAGCTTAAGGGAAGGTGCCAAGTCAGACACAATGAGCTCCCTTCTACTTCAAAAACTGGATGGTTCTACTCTATGGTTCCATGGATGATGTGAGAGAATCAAAGGTCATCTTGATGTCACTGGTATCTAGCGATAGGTACTAGAGGGACACTGAAAGGGAAAATTTTATGTAGGAAATACTTTCCAATATCTCCAAGTCCTCTGACACAGGAAACTGCCTACTGTATAAGTTGGTAAGGCTGCCCCTCCTTTCCAGGCCAGGGTGCAAAAGCATCCTTGAGGCACAAAGGACATGTGACCATCCTCCACCTGGTCAATTTTTTTTCCTCAAGCAGGAAGAAATTTGAGTCTGCCACCCCACAGAGCTCCTTTATATGAACTAAGGCATCAATGACAAACTGCAAAATAGTTCCTTACTTGGCTCTGGAATTTTAGACACAGTTTTTATGGAGGAGAATGATAGCAGCTAACATTTATATAAGGTTTGAAAAGCACTTCGCATATTTTGTCTCATTAATCCTTCCAATATCCCTGTAAGGTGAATGCTTATCATTCTCATTTACTGGAAGATGAAGCTCAGTCTGAGAGTGGTAAAGTGATCTGCCCAAGAGCACACAGCTAACATGAGTATGAAAGCAGGGTACTAAAACACAGGCCTTCCAGATTCCAAGTCTAACACTGTCTCCAGGGTACCACTTAGCTGATGAGGCTACCTGCACTTATGTGATTCTGTGGAGACAAACCTTAAGGACGATCTGATAGTGGTCTAGGGCTGTCACATGGAAGAGTGATTAGCTTTGAGGTTGCTTCATCCCAGAAGGCAGAACTTGGAACAGTTAGCTGACATGAAAAGAGACAGAGTTTGTCTTCATGTGAGAAATAACTTCCTGATATTTGGAACTGTCAAAAAGTAGATCAGGCTGCCATGGGAGGCAACAGCTTTCCTTTCCTTGGAGGTCTTCAAACAATAACTGGATAATCACATGCAGGGTATGCTATAGAAGACATTCTTGCTCAGGTTCTGATGGGATCAAATGAACTCTGAGGTGCTTGTCAAATGTGAAAATCAGGGCCTCTGCATGATTGATTCATTACTCATCAAAATGGTGTATCTACCTTTTTAGAAACCGTTGTGGTCTTCAGTGGCTAGAACACACAGTACAAGCTAGAGTAGTCAATGGACTCAATTTTGCAGAGATGGCAATCTATATTCCAGTACCTAAGCTGGGTTTGCTGGCCTACGTTCTTCTCACCAGGCTGGAGTCTACGGACATCTAATACCAACAATATTATACTATTCTTCCTTTCTAGATAAGGCACTCAATTTTTCTGGTTCCTATAAATGATGGTGCAGTAGGTATAAAAAAATTAAAAGAAATTATTTACCACTCAACCCATCTTAGAAATATGGCCATTCTGGGAATGATGCTTCCCAAATTATACTACAATTATAAATTATGTTGCAAAGCAAAAACCATCAAAACTACATGGATGATCAAAAAATAGAAAATTAGACTGGGGAAAAGATTAGATGAGCAAAAAACAGAAGCAAACAGACAGTAACCTAGTATTTGCTGGGTGCACAAGCAAATCACTTGAGGGAGAAGTATTGGGAAACTTGGAAGGTGGTTTGGCAGAAATTATGTTTAGGCTGCCATTTTATAGCACACACCACAATAAGTTCATATTGGCTATACAACTTGAGTATTAAAATTTACATCATCAAAATAAATTTAGAACATCTGGTACCCTTCATAGGTATGGCTTGGGGAAAGTTCTTAACCAAGGGACAGAGGTAATCGCAAAAGATAAAACCATCATTTGAATTACACACAAATTTTAAAAGCCTTTTGTTTGAACAAAATCAATATAATTTGGATAAGAAAAGAAGTGGCCAACTGGGAAAATGATCTTTGCATCAAATACCTTTGATAAAGATCAGATATCCAAACTAAGTCCAAGAACCATCCCACAATCAATGACGGGTCAAAGACTATGAAGAAAGTTCTCAAAAAGAATTACAAAATATTAACAACTATACAAAAGACTGTTCCAAATCACTGTCACTAGGGACAATAGAAAAGCAAATAAAAACAATTCTGAGAACTCATCACACATGGAGGAAATTGACCACTTTGATCCTCTTGCTGTGGGCCAAAGGAATGGAGGAAGCCTGGTCACGACCCTTCATAGATTCAGCCTGTACCTGTATCTCAGAGGCTCCCAAGCCTGGTGTGTCCTATGAACAGAGTCTCCATCTAACACAATAGAAACCGAAAATGATTGTCACTACAATTTGTGAATATTATGACAACAGACTTATGGAGTCATTGAAATTCTATATATTTGTAGTCTAGAATTATATTAGCAACTGGCATTCTATTGGTGAATATATTCATTAGTAAAACTACAGTAGTAAAATTCCAGGCCATGAGCCAGAATACTGGTGCTATTTCAGGTACTCTCTAACCAAGCGGAGTGCTCATTAAGAGTTTATCCTTTCTGAAAAGATTTAAGAAAATAATGATAGCAGTCCTTCAAGCAGAAGTTGAAAAGCCTGAGTTGAGGTTAAAAGATGCAGGAAACATGGAAAAAACCCAACTTATACTTCACAGAAAGGATGAATTTTGTCCTCAAAGCAGTACCTGACCTCTAAGTTATTTATTTTGCAGGTCCAAAGTTACTCTCTTTAAAGGAGGTTAAATAAATGCATGTCGTATTGTTGCTCTGTGTATTGAATGATTTCCATTTTAGTCTCGTGTTCTCAAGGTAGTTAGTATATCACCCTCTCTGGGCTTGTTTCTCTCAACTCCCACTTGCGCTGGCAGGCCAACTGCCCAGAGAGTAGCTGACTATTATTACTTAAGGGGCTAGAGGTAACCAGCAAGAGCTTTGTTTCTGATATAGTTGTTTACAAGCCTCCACCAATGGACTTTCCATTCACATCAATCAGTAAGCGTTCAATTAGTTTTTAGAAAAGCACATTTACTAAGTTGATATAGTTAAATTACAGTTAACATGACACTGTTTTTCCACAGAAGACTGGAGAACATTCTTCCAAAAGTAGACATAAAGTTCAGGGGACAAGAGTGGGCTCCAACTTTGAGAAAATGTTAGGAAGGACCACATGCTGGACACACACATGGCAAAAGGGCCACTCCTTGGTCCTAGAAGCCGTTTTCTTCTTTCATCAGGTCCTCACTGAGCTTGCCTTACTTGTCGTTCTCTGTTGTGGAGTTGATGGTCTGTACTTCTCTTCATGGCAAGAAAAATTGTATTTCTTGAAGCTGCCTCTCTCCTCCAGTAATTTGCCCTCTGCATTCACGTTTTTCCATGTTTGCATTTGTTGCCCTCGGTGTTACCTACTGATTTCTCCCTCTGCTCCTAGATAGATGCAGTTGACTTCCATTTCAGTTCTCTTTGATGTCATGATCAATGGAGGATTGGTATAATGTTCTCTCTGGCCTCAGTCTTCCCTCCACACCTCCGTCTAGTACACCACACACTAACTGGTACAGGCTCCTCAAGGTACTCCAGAGTCTGGAGTCCTTCACATATCACTGAGTAACTACTGATGATTTTCCTATTATTTAAGGCCTCTAGAGGCATTTGGTTATCCAACTAATTCTTCCTTCTTGACTCAAAGAGGAATTCACACTTGATAAAGGGACCCAAAGTTCTAGACAATTTTGTTCACACATTAAAAAAAACCCAGCCCTGTCTGTTGATCAATTGATTACAGTGGGGGTGTCAGTTCCCTGTCTCTTATCTTTGGGTAAGAGAAAAGAGTTTTTTAAAAAAAGATCATGAATGTAATGATGAAAATTAGGAGAAGTTAAAGTCTGTGAGAGAATTAAAGACAGTAAGTTTCAGAGGTTTTATCTATAACATGTGCAATGACTGGAAGCTGGGGAAAAGAAGCCTAGATGTATCAGAAGTGATATAAATACCTATGCATATAGAATATAGGTATTTGAGTTCATCATTGGTAACTTGCCACTTTTAACTGGCGTAGGAAGTTATGGGACAAATTATGTTAAAGGTGAACATTTTAAAATCATAAAAATGAAAAAAACTCATTTTATGAAATTCTGAGGCTTAGAATTTGAAGTTTTTCTTATGAGACCATGATTCATAATTTCTTGTATTTTTGAAAATAGCTAAGCAGGCATAATCTGGAGTTGAAAAAAGGCAACAAATCGAATGTGTTCTCGAAAACAGACTGCATGAACAAAATAAGTTGTCAATCACTGTGCAATCCAACGACCAAATATTACCTCCTGCTACTCATCCGGGGTCTCATTTTAACAGCCGCCTCCTCCAGACGCAGATGGCTCTTAAATAAATTACAATATTATTAGCCATAGCATGGGAAAAGAAACCTTTGCTGAATAACAAAGGCGAGAATGACATCGGAGTTTTCAGTGAGTGCAGGTAGGAGTTTGCTTTGCAGGGTCTCACTGGACTCCTCTTGAGGCAGGAAGGCATTTCAAAGGAAGCCTGTGTGCACAATTCCCCTCACATTTGCTAGGTGGGCCACTGGATAAGTTTGACAACTTTTGATCCAAACTAATTAAAACTAAAACTACGGATGCACGTATTGTGGAGCAACTTTCCCTGGACTAGTAGAGAGCTATTTGAAGAAACAGCTCATTAACTTTACTGCTGATCCCTTCAGGTACCAGAGGGAGACATTAAGATGTGGTCATTACTCTTTCCCTTTGCAACAAACTCCCCAAATTGTCCACTCCTTTACCGGGAGACCACAATTAGCTCTGAGAGTAGTTTCTGATGTGATTGGCTCAGGAGGCAGATCACCTGAGGACTGAAAATTATGGAGCAGTAGGCAAATAGAGGGTCTTCTGGTATTACTATTTTGTCTTTGGGGGGGAGTTGGAGGGACAGACATGATTCCAGGGGAATAGGGCCTTCAGGTATGGCAACTCTCTTTACCTAAACATTTATCAACAACTCATAGACTTAAAAAGTTGTTTTATACTCTGAGGAATGAAGTGACTGGCCCATGGTCATACAACTAATGGAAAGGAAGAATATCAGGCAAAGTAAAAATGCCATCTGGAGTGAGCATCCTTAGGTGACTGATGCTTTCAACTGTACTCACTTCCACGACAGATGAGCATTCTGTTAGAGAGTAGTGAAAACTCTGCTTTCATCACGACTAACTACATGGGCACAATTAAACGTTCGTGCCTGATCAAAACCACCATTTTCAAATTTGTTATTTAAATAATACCAAATTGCCAACGGTCTTATGTGTATGACACTGGTAGCATTGGGAAACAGCACGATAAGGTTGAGCCAATACTTAGCATTCATGTTTTATTCCACATTTGTGAATATATGGCCACTTTAGATTACAGTTCCACAGAGTACATCAAAGAATTTAGTAATGATTTGTCTAATTTAAAAGTTTATAGGCTGTTGTTCAGTCATTTTAGTCACATCCAACTCTTTATGACCCTATTGGGGGTTTTCTTGGCAAAGATAATGGAATGTTTTGCCATTTCCTTCTCCAGTTCATTTTCCAGATAAGGAGACCAAGACAAACAGGGTTAACGGACTTTCCCAGAGTCACACAGCTACTAAGAGTCTGAGGCTGCATATGAACTCAGGAAGATGAGCCTTCCTGACTCTGGATTTGGCATTCTATCCACTGCACCCCCAAGCCACTCATATATTTATGTTGACAAAATTTCACATTGGAGCTTGATAGGTCAATGATTAAGTCTGGCAAAATGAGTCAAAAACACATTCAAATGGATATGGGCTGATTTCCAGTGATTCAGATCCCAGCCCATCTAGCGCGACTCCTGTGGACATCCTCTCCTAAGTTAAACAGTGGAAGCACATCTACCCAACATTTTAGGGGCTTTGCTTACTTTCTCCTGACACAGGAAGGATTCAGACCACCTACTGGTTATCTCTCATTCTCATCATGCGATCAGCCCGTCCTCATTTTCTCTCAGTCATTTCGATGATCACATCTTTTACTCCAGTGTTCCTTCTTAATTCCTTGTTGGAAAGGTGTTGCAGCCTTCTCATATCCTCCATTCACCTCTCCAGTGGTCTCTGGGTGGTACTCCTATTTGTTTATTAAAATAAGCATAATTAAAACATAAGAAGGTTTAATGAAAGTGAAACATAAGCAGGCCACTCAGCTTATGTTTGTCCAAAGGTACCAGTGGGATGTTAATTTCCAGTTGCAAATTACATGTATTCAGACCCTTGTTGGTGAGGAGGGTCAATAAGAGGCAACATGTTGCAGAGAAAATGTTAATCATCTTGAGATTGGGCTAATTGTTTCATCAGTGTGCAGAAGCTATCCTAAACTACAAGGATTAAATACTACTCTGGCTAAATAAATTCCAGTCTATGAATATTCAATTATGAAATCAACAGATAAAGAGGATTTCAATACTTCAGTCGAGTTGGGATTTGCTTCATGGGGGTAGTTCATCCACTGATGCAGATTACAACCCTTCTGAACTTTCATAGAGAATTTCATAATTAGCTGTGACAAAAACTCTCACCATCTGGTAGCTAATCTTCTTGGGAAGAAATTAACTGAGCTTATTTAGGGTGGGCCAACAGAAAATTGTCCATTGTCCACTGCCAAATCCATTCTTCAAACCTTTCCAGGCTGGTAGGATTGGCCAGAGTAAGTACCCAATTGGCAGTCACTACCATACCTGGATGAGGTATAAGAGGAGTTCTTGAATGGTGAGCAAATACCAATGCCTTGGAATTATAACCAAGGAGAAACACTGCCAGCTAAGCTAACCATCCTGCTCTAATATCATGATGGTTTGGAGGAGATGATGGAGATTGAAACAGGAGAACATAAACTCTTCTCCATCAGATTCCATCAAGCCAGGAAGGAAAAGCCTAGAGTCATAACGGATTTCTGTTGTTTGGGCAGACTGACCACATGAAGGGCTAGTCAGGACAAGAGCCACAAAATCTCATGACAAACAGTGCCCAAGGGGTGCAGAAGTCATGATCCGCCCCAGAGGAGGAGCCTTTGGAGGACTGAAGAGGGGGAAAATTGACCTGTATCAGGCAGAAGCATTTTGTCCTCAAGTTATATGCAATTAACCTTAGACTTGTATGGTTCCCTGCAAGCAAAGATTCAGAAAGTATCTGTTCCCAGGAACACACTTCATGGACTCCGAGGTAGTTTATGCCTTTCATTCACTTCCAGGATTGCCAAGGCATCTCTATCCTCAATTTTCACAACTTCTTCATAAAAGTCTACCCTCCACAAGTTACTAAAGATTCTACTCGTACTGAAACTGAGTTGTTAGCAGTGTTCATACACTTGAATGCATATTTAAAACAATCTTCCTCTTTAGCCTAACTCCAGTGAAATAAGCTAGATTGGACTATCTCACTGAGGCATTCTAGACCACAAGCCCAATGATCCATTCTGAATGGTACTTTGGAAACTGTCAGTGACCTCTCAGTATCACTATTAGCTACTTTTTTCTTCTTTTTTCCTATCCCTCTTTCTCTCTTCTTCTTTATCTATGGTTTCAGGCTGCTAAAGGCTCCTGGGTCATTGTTGCTCCTGCTCTGAGGAATGAAACATAGATGTAGAAGCATATTATTCCTCTCTATACAAATCCAATCCAATTTGTTGCCAGCTGCCCACCTGTATTTCCTAGACAAATTTCTCCCCAACTGGGGTCAGATCCCCATCAGGAGGGGGCTTTCCATATTGCTTCTTCCTGATACACTCTAATACCGCAATGGATTCCAAAATAAAGTGGTCCATTGGTCGACCTCACCATCCATCTGTAACTCTTCTTGTCCATTCTTGTTCATGACTTTCCACAAACTCTCCACTGAAGACCCACACTGCATCCTGAAGGCTGTCTTCTGATTGTTTCAATATTTCAGGGATGCAATAAAGCACTCAGCTAGATATATCCGTGATTTTCTCACTTTCTTTATGTGACAGGACTACCTGTTATCTGGTCATGCATGTTCTTGACCCTGTATCTTCTCTGTTTTACATTTCAAGCCATGGTAAATTTTAATTGTGAATCATCTCACTGATGACTCAAAACCATATAGCATCGTCAGAACAATATTAGCGTTAACACAACAGGCTTCTGTGGTAGTAAGCAATCTGTATGCACTGAGACAGCTCATTTGAGAAAAGATCCAGGGTTTTTAGCAAAATATAAGCTCACTAAAAGTCAGCACTGTGAAACGGCAGTCAGAAAGGAGGGCCCAGGGAACCTATTATTCTACCGCACTCTTCCCTGATCAGGTCACAACTCAAGTGTTATTCTTGGGTCTAGATATCACATTTCAGGAAGGACTGTGATCATCTGTTCTGCAAAGTCCTGCTCCAATACATCTTCATGCCGTGGTTATGAGCCTGTGTTCTCAAAGGCTATGGAAGAGAAGCACAAGGTCCAGTGGGAGCTTTCTGCAACCTAAGTACTGAAGAACTCATCACCAGTACAACAGTCACTTGGGAGGAATTCATTATAAAATGGTACACAATTCTCTGTGGCTCCTATCCACTTCTGCAGTTGACAGAGCAAATGTGCTGAAAAGAAGGGCACAGTATACTGCAGATTGTATCATTTTTTGATTAACTCTGAACATTAACTTAGCTGTTGGTACTCTAAATATTGTATCATATTTAGTATGAGGAATATTATACCACCTGACCAATGTTTGAGGAATATGGTATCAACTGTGATATTCTCACTCAAATGAAACCAGAAGCCAAAAGGAAAGTTCTTTTTGGACAGGCAAATAAAGGAGTTTGTGCACTTGGTTTTATTGTGGGTTCAAAGGCAATACAAAACACCATTTTCTGAGACACATGGTTATCTCAAATTGCAGTATTCCTGATAAGCATTTGCAAAAATAACTCAATGAAGTTAATTGCAGCTCATGTGCCAACATCTGCTACAGAGTATAAGGAGGTAGCTAAATCTATGAAGAACTCAATAAGACTCTCCAAATTAAATCGACATTGAATACTCGGTGATTTCGTTGCAAAACAGGCAAAGGAGAGGGCAGTGAAAACTCTTTTGGAAAAACAAAGAGGTCAGGACCTTCTCCATTATATTGAAACCTCAAGCCTATTGATGAGCCCAGAATAATATCACAAACATTGAAGTGGATTATATCTTAAAAGACAAGAAATGACTAGTCACTGCTAGTTGAAGAATTTGGAATAAATTATTGGGGTTGAATGAGACCACTGCCTTGTTGCAGCCAAAATCAACATCAATGCTACGTTTTAAGGAAAACAAAGATGAGATGACCTGATAAGCAATTAAAAGCAGATTCAGTTTGACATGTTTAAATGAGCTATTGATGCTGAAAAATGGAAAATGGATTACAATAAGAGGAATCAACACCACCAATCACCATTCCCCAAGGAAGATTAGCCATGTGCATCAATCACCAAAATGAGGACACCAACTGAGCCTAGAAATTACCTTAGACATTGAACATTCCATCTCCTTGTCAGGATGAAAGCTATGGGATCCAATTCAACTAAGGGCACCAAAGGATTTGTTCTCAGCACAGAAGATAGAGAGGAGGATACTAAATGCTAGGGAAGAAAAATGGATATTATATTGCTAAAAAAGTCAATGAGAAAAGACCAACCATTATGCCTATTTTGCTACCTCCACAAAATTATAATGAGCATAAGCTATGTGTACATCAAATGTCTACCTCGATCAAGGTTTGGGAAGGGGACAGGTATGTTTTCTTAAGTGATATCATCCAGCCAACAACATCCTTCCAGCTGCACATTTGGCTGATGGGTGCCATTCTGTTCCCTACTTGTTGCTTATTAAAAAAAAATAACAAAAAAAACTAAACAAATTTTATTTGGTAGAGTGAAGTGATGACCTTAAAGGCTGCCCTCCAACAAGGAATGTCCCATGCACATGCGAGAATCAAAGGTGACTACTTGAATGATAAAATGCAAAAGATCAATGTATTCACTAACTCTCTAGCTGTAAATATCAAATAAAAGAAACCAGGGAGGCTCATGATCACAAAAGGCATTAGCCACTCTCATAGAGGAAGGCTAGTGAAGAGACCAGACCCAAGAGGGAGTTTCCATAGCTGTTAGAGTTCTAGGACATTGGGATTACTTCATCTTGCCTCAGGATACTGGAACCTCTCCTAAATAAGGCCCATAAGTACTGAAAAGTCAGCCATAGTCTCTGCTTTGGTGTATTTATTCATAATGGAAAAAAGAAAACGGATGAAGAATGTCTATTATTCAAGCTGTGATATTCAGGTAGGTGGATAATTAAGAGAGCTGCTTCATCAGTACATATAGAAGATGAATAATGAATTGAGCCTAGGATAGAGCTGGAGGATGAGAGTAGGCTTGCTAATAGTTGGGGAGAATTCACAAGGCTTTTAGTGACCCCAAGCTTCTCCCTGAGATCAAGGCCTAGCTTTTTAACATTAAAATTTTCTGGTGGTGCTACATGACTTCAAAGCATGGAATACATATCGTCTGAAGAATTACTGTTGGAGATCGGACTATGAAAAATGGAGAGCTACGTGGTAGGCATGATTAGGTTCATAACCAACAAAAATTGGTTTGGTTTTTGCTCTTTGATGTTACAGGCAAAGAGATGTCATGCATTATGGGGACTGGTGTATTGTTTGGTTGAATAGAGCACTGTGATGGACATTTCAAACTTGGAAGATCCTAGATATGGAGAGTTACAGAAAAGGAGTATGCTGATACATCAGGTAAGAGGACAATGCATGTCTAGAGCAGAGGCAACCACCTGCTGTACCCAAGCCCTATGGGTCTCAGAAGTCTTCAAAACAAGGCTTTTTTCAGGCTACGAAAGGCTGGCAAAGTTGAGCATACTAAGGAGGCCTAACATTCTTCCAAGGATCTATGCTATCAGCATGATATCATTCACAAAACAGAAGCATCCATAGCATCTGCACTCCCCCATATGGAGTTGTGACCCCCAGCTTAAGAAGCTCTGAAGGGGTCATGAGTGGAAAAAGTTTAAGAAGCCCTGCTCCAGAGGACTTTATTATTATCATAAGATGCCTCTTCAGCCTGGAGGGACTTTTATGAACTGATGCTGAGTGAAATGAGCAGAACTAGCAGGACTTTGTACACAGTAACAACCACAGTGTGCAAGGAACTTTTCTGGTAGACTTAGGCCTTCACAGCAATGCAAGGACCTAAAAAATTCCAAATGCACTCGAGGCAAAATGCCATTCACATCCCGAGAAAGAACTATGGAAATGGGTTGCAGAATGAAGCAGACTATTTTCTCGTGTTTTGTTTTGGTTTTTCTCATTGTTTCTCCCATTCATTTTAATTCTTCTATACAACATGACTAAGGTAAAAATGTATTTAGTAAGAATGTATGTGTAGAACCCATATAAAATTGCATGCCATCTTGGGGAAGGAGTGGGGGGGCGGAGAGGAGGGGAAGGAACGGGGGAAAGAAATGGGAGGGAAGGGGAGAAAAATCTAAGATTTATGGAAGTGATTGTAGAACATTGAAAACAAATAAATTAATAAAAATAATATCAAAAAATTAGATACCTCTTCTATTTGAATTTTGTATGGGGCATTTTCTATGATACAGGGGAGAGTCTCCATGACATATTAGCTATGGGTGACCTTGGGCAAGTCACTTAACCTGTTTGCCTTAGTTTCCTCAACTATAACGTGGTGATAATGATGCCACCTGCCTCACAGTATTGTTGTAAAGATCAAATAACTTATTTGTAAAGTGCTTAGCCTAGTGCCTGGCACATAGTAAGTTCTATGTAAAGAACTTCCTGCTGCTGCTACTACTAGTACTACAACAACTACTAGTACTACTATTAGTACTACTACTACTACTACTTCTCCTCCTCCTACTACTACTACCACTATCATCTTGTGATTTCATTTGTCGTGAAAATGCCTAGTTGGATGTGATTCAGCCCTTCCAGTAGTTTATCAACCACTAGATAAAGACTGCCCGGTAAAAGTATTAACACTTAAGTTACTCTTTGTTGGCAGTCTAAGAAATGTGTGATCCTTAACTTTTCTGCCACTACATCTCCATCACTTAGGCAGGATGAGTGGTTACATGGTGCTGAGGGATATTTTATATTTTTTATGTATTTTATTTGTCACTGTGGCCAAAGAGTTTATTTACCCAGTGGTAGCTCTGTGCTTAAGGCTGTCCTTGACCAGCAGAGTCTCCACGATCAGGTTTTACTCCAAATTTTTCTAGCTTTGCAGAACATATCAGGGTTTGTGTTATGTGAATGGGCTAAGGATCATTTTTCTGTCTCAGCAGGGTATCAAGTGGGACTTTTGGAGAGGCCAAAAAACAAATGCCATACTTTTCAAGTGTACAGATTCAGAGGTGAAACTAGAGAAAACCATCCCTCTTGTTTTTCTGTTACAGGTGTGGTTATGATTTTTCAATGAAAAAATGTTAAAAAAATGAATTCGAAGGTTTCTGTTCAAGGTTCACTATACATTTTGTTTGACTACTTGTATTTTTAAAGGAAAGCTATTAAGTTCTTAAAGAAAAATGCCATTTAAATATGATTGAAAGCTAGTCCCTTGCTCATTCTTTCCAATTCCTCCTACTCATTTTGTTCCCTTCACATTTCTTTCTTCTTCATTTCCTTGCTCTGCCATCATGTGTCCATAGCTGCAGGAGAGGCAGAACTTCTTTCAGGGTCCTAGAGGATCAGTTGGTACAAGAGTAATAAACTAGTATTTATGTATCACCATTCCAATGACTTCTTTTGGACTTGCCACATTAGGAACCACAACACACCCTGCTTCCTGGGGCTACTGCTCTCACTTCCACAATTCTCTCAAACCTCAGTCTGAAAGGAAGGATCCAAAATGGATCATCACGTGGAGTATCAGCTTAAAAAGGGCAGTGGACACAATTACTAAGCTCTATCCCAACAGAACTTCTGCTCCCCCTTGCCATCCCAGATCAACTAGTTAAAAAGGTAGCTACTGTTTGTCATATAATATCTCCCTCCATAAGTCTGAAAGATTTAATATCCTGCCTTTAGCATTCAACTTAGTATTAACACACAACGAGTGAGAATCCAGACCATTAGAGAAAACGACATTCCAAATTCAGCCCATGAGTAAATGATAGACAGATGATGGCAGAAATGTTCAAGTGTACAAATTTTTTCCTTGAATAAACCAGCATAGTCAACTACAACAAAGAGTATTAGATTCTATAGTTATGGAAATAAATTAGCAGAAATATTAAGTGAAAGGCATGTGGTGACCTTTAGATTTAACTGGATACTGCAGAGTCTTTCATTTCATATAAGCCAGTTTCATTTTTCTATTTCTCTTTGAGCACTTGAACTTCTCCCTCATGTCGAAAAATCCTTTCTAGACCCTTAAGAGAAAAATTATAGTCTAGCAACTGGACCTTTGTTTGTGCAGCCTTTAAGTGCTGAATTAATCTTCAAAATCTATTCTAAATTTGACTCAACATGGCCCAAGATGTTTATAATGAATGCTGTACCCTGGCTAATGTAAAAACCTTCCCTTCTTCATCTAAGAGATAAACATCTCTCTTCAGGACTCCATGAATCATCTTGAAAGTTTTCTGTCAAAGACTGCATTTCTGTGGATGATTTCCAAAGAACATAAACTTCAATGAAAAGGCCCTCTTCCTCCCCATTCTCAGCTTTGAACACATCCCTGGAATCTTCACCTCCTGACCATTCTTTCAAACAAAGAAAAGAGACAGAAGATACTATGACTTCTACTTCAAAGCATCATGGTAGAACAGAACAAATGCTTTTGGTCATATCTAGATCCTTCCAAATTTTCAGGTGTTTGCTATTATACCGACATGGTTGGGGTGATGAAAGAACTGTCATAAGATACGACAATTTCTATTATTTCAGAAGGGGAAAATGGTGATTAATGAAAAATTTGGCATGAATCACTTTCTAAACTTTTCCCCTTATCCCACACTCCACCATTTCCATACTCTGTGCCTTAAAATCATTTTCGTTATTTAGTTTTTGTATGATTCTGTGCTTTCTGTATTTTTTCTATACTTTTACTTTTAGCCTTAGGGCTCCTCTGTGCTCCAGTTACTCGTCAGGTTAACGTGCAAGGAGCGAGATGATTCAACATTCTAGGTGAAACATACATGGCTTTTCGTTTGATCTGTTCTAATTTCCTTCTCTAGCACCACATCCAGCCCCCCTAAATTGTGGAATCTTGACCATATCAGTTAAACGTGGTTTAAAAAAAACATGTTCAGCTCCCAAACCACAATTTAATGGAAGTTTTTGGTGTTTCAAATCATAAATTCAAGAGAGAAACATCATTGAATTGGCTGATTTCAGAGGCATAGAAAGAAAATGGTACTTGGTAAATAAGGCTTACCCCAAGTTCTCCTTTGTCCATGAGAAGAGGAAATGATGATTAACATAGAGTGATTCTAAAATGCCCATGCTGCCCCAGATTCATCTTTATAATATATAAAATAATGTCAGTCTCCCAAGGCCATGGCATATGAGGGGGCACCGTAACTGATACAATTGCTAAGCCAACAGCACAAATACTGTGCTCTGTGACCTGAACAGCAAGGACTTATAGGATTAGGGGGAAATAGGGCTCCCTGAGGGAACGTATCTGCCTTTAGTTCTTTGGTTTATAAATCTCCATGTTGAAAAAGTAGAAAGAACTGAGAGCTGACCAGCAGATTCTTAAGATAGTTCACTGAGGGGATGGGGGGGGGGAGAAAGTCCATGGGCAGGAGCCGCTCATCTGATCTTAATTTCCTTTTGGTTTTGAGCAACAGCTGAATTTCATCTTTGCCTACTCCTTCTCTAGCCTTCTCTGCAGGTTGTCTCCCCAAGAGACATTGCCTCCTGACTTCCCCTTGATTTCCTACCCCACTTCAAATTTCAAGGCTGAGGTCGAGATCACATGAAGTAAATGACCTGGATTAGTTATTCAAGTCCAGAACTTACTTTTTTCTTAAACCAATAAAGGTTCACAATTCAAATTGGTTCGACAAGCATTTAAATGTTTACTATGCATCAGGTACTATGCTAGTCACTGGGGATGCTGAGATGAAAATGAAGCAGTCCCTGACTTCAAGGCGCTTACCATCCATGACAGTGGTAGATGAAAAAAAATTATTGAAATGAAATGAATGTAATTAATATGGTTTATTATTTTATAGTTTTTCTAATATTAAGTCAACAACAGGACCTAGACATAGTGCTTAACCCTTTTTGTGGTTGTTCAGTTGTGTCTGACTTTTCATGACCCCATTTGGGGTTTTCTTGGCACAGATACTGGAGGGACTTGCCATTTTCTTCTCCAGCTCATATTACAGATGAGGAAACTGAGACAAATAAGGTTAAGTGACCTGCCCAGGGCCACCCAGCTAGGAAGTGTCTGAGGCCAGAATTAATCTTACAAAGAGAACTCTTCTTGACTCCAGGCCTGTTGCTTTATCTACTGCACCACCTCTTTGTAAGATGCTCTAAGTTCTTTGCTGTACTATCATTCCCTGTTTTTGCCCTGTTATTCACTATGGATGTCAGTCTACAGCTTTCTTTCTGTACTTGATCTCTCTGTGGTTTAGGCATAAGCATATTGGTTTCACAGAAAGAGTTTGGTAGGATACCATTTCCCCCTATTTTAGCAATTGTAGTATGTAATTTTGGAATTACTCTATGAATGTTTAGCAGAACTTATTAATCTATTTTGTCCCCTTTGGAAATTCATTTGATACTTTAATTTCCCCCTGAGATGGGTTTACTTAAGTTTTCTATTTCTTAATCTATTGCTCTGGGTATCGTATTTTTGTAAATATTTATCCACTTTATTTAAGTTATTAGTTTTATCAGCATACAACTGAGTAAAAAAGTTTTGCTGCATTCTTCTGATTGATTTTCTTGTACATCGTTTATATCTAGGCATCTATCTATATTATTTTTTAAAGATACATCTCTCCAATTTCATAGTAGAAGTAAATGGCTAAAGGGTTTTCTTACCAGAAATTGACTTTCAAGAAATTTATAGTCTGATAAGATGAATGAAAAAGGCACATACATATTCAAGAAAAAACATAAAGTGCACTTATCCTTTAGTAGAAGATGCTAGGCTGCTCAGGAGGCAGCTTGATTGCACAGAGGATACAGCGGAGGAAGGAAGACCTGAACTCAAATTTAGTGTCAGATACTTTCTGGCTGGGTGACCTGGGGCAAGGCACTTAAATTCTGCCTGCCTCAGTTTCATCATCTGTCAAATGGGGATAATAATTACCACCTACTTCCCACAGTTGTTGTGAGGACCAAATGAGATCATAATTGTAAAGTACGGTGGCTGGAATATAACTTCCATATAAAGTTAGCTGCTATCACTATTATTACTATTGTTATTGGTGGTAGTGGAGGTGGTAGTGGTAGTAGTATTCACTTCACATCCTCATTCCCCATATGTAAAGCAAAAAGGGGGCAGCTAGGTGGGGCAGTGGAGAAAGTACTGGGCCTTGTGTCAGGAACACTCCTTTTCTTGCATTCAAATCTGAACTCAGAGGCTTCCTAGCTGCGTGATTCTGGGCAAGTCACTTCACCTTATTTGCCTCAGTTTCCTCACCTGTAAAATGAGCTGGAGAGGGAAACAGCAAACCGTTTCAGTATCTTTGCCAAGAAAACCCCAAATGGAGCTACAAAGATATGGACAGGACTGAAACAACCGAACAGTAACAACAAGTTTAAAAATATTTCATCTAATAAAGTGAGAAAAAAAGAGTATGAAAAATGGATGCTTTTAGAGCATCCCATCAGGCCAGAGGAGCAGAAGCACCATCTTCCTCCTTCCCCCCAATCCCGAATGCATTTTGCCAAGGTTGTTTATATATACGAGTCTGTCACCAGGATATTGTCCTTAGAGCCCATTCCATCCGATCACTTTATAATTAAGTTTCATGTTTCTTCAGTAACTAAACCCCCTTGGAAAGGGGACACAACAGAGCACTTTCGTCTAAATTCGACTCCATAACGAACAGCATGCTAGGGAGCTACAAGAGTCATGTTTCAATTTGACTCTGAGGGCACCAAAGCACTTAGGTGATAATTGTATTTAAAAGTAAAATCCACAAATCCCGTAGATTTTGCTCTCAGGTCTAATTATAATTCATATTTCCTTCCACTTCATACCTGAATGGACCCCTAAATGTCTGAAATCTTAATTCACGACATCTTGGTCTCCTAGAATCTGTACCCTTGGCCTCTCTCGCTCCCCTCCCACTTGTACAATACACATTCCTATGATTATCATCCCTTATTTAACGATACCATAATTTTCTACTGCTCCCTAAACCATTTTTATTCCCAATATTATAAAATCATAAGATGAGAAATTCAAACACTTTCATGAATAACAAACTTTTCCCACTCAACCTTCCCATCCAGCATCTCATTAGCTCATCCCTGTCTTCAACACCAATTAAGAAAAAGCAAAGCAGTCCATCTACCTAATTTTAACTTTCAGCCCAATATTTCTTCTTGAACATTTCTTAAACAATCCTTCTTCATGGATTTAATATAAATAAGAAATCAGAACCCATTTAGGGCTCTGACAACGAGATGAAGTTTCAAGACCTCTATATTTTATGCACTATATGGATGTAATCTGAGAGGAAAATGGACATTAGGAGGTGTGCCTCTGGTTTGCTGTGTGATGGGCTAGGCCTCCACCACACACACATGCGCTTAGTGAGGGGAAATCATCCAGAAAAAAAGTTGAGGATATACTTTCTAACCTATTGCCATTTATTCACATAGGATGATATGCCAATTGCTGTATTTTACTTGAGTTCTAATGAAGAATCAATTTAGTCTACTTGTCAGCAAGGTCACCTCATCACAGGAAAGAGAACAGATGTCACAAGAAAGCCCAACATTTCCAAGAATATGGCTTACAAGAAGAATCCTGGGCTTGACATCATAAGAACAGGATTCGAGTACCAGTTAAATTCAATGAAAGGATTGGTCAAAGTCACTTTGAACCTATTTCTTTGTCTATAAAATGGAGATCATAATATTTACATTGTGTACATCACAGGATTATAATGAGAATCAAAAGTGACAATACAAAGGAATATTTTCATGTAAATATAACATACAATTGTAAAGATCCTACAAAACACTAAAATTCTGTATCAGTATGGGGTCTAGAGAATGAACCCGTGACTTCCTTGGGATAGGTAGATCTTCCAGATGAGGAAACTGTCTATAAATTCATGTGGGTGCCTCCTCTCCAATTTCTAGTCTTAAAGAGCTGCTCAGAGAGGTTAAGAGACTTGACCAGGATCACACAGCCAAGATGTGGCAGAGGTGGCACTTGAACCCAGTTTTTTCATAAGCTACTATAATTAAAGACAATTAGGATTTCATGGAAAGATCTTCTTTGGGAAGGATATGACCAAATCATCCATTCTAATGGTATCTTTGCATGAAATCTATCTTTTAAAAAATTATTTAGTTTTACCATTTATTTTTTTTTTAATTCTCTCCTTTCTCCCATCCTCACCCACTGAGAAGGCAAAAAAACATGTGAATGGTATTTTTCTAAAAGCTCACTTTTTCTTCTTAGTTGCTTTATCTAAATGCCATTATTATCTTTGGCCTGTAAATCGCACACACACACACATACACACATACACAAACACAAACACATAACACACACCCCAGTAAAAACTGGTAAATCTTTGGATTTATCCAACAATTATCTCATGTCAGTTGGAACTGTAAGTCATGACATTCCTTCCAAGAGGATTTTCTATAGTCTTGTAAAGCAGTATAGCTTACCCTTCCGTAGTGAGGGGATTATTAAATCTAATGGTAAACATCAAAATACAAGGTCAAAGTCAAATATGGGTCTCACACCTTAGTCCCATGGTCAAAATGACATTTAAGGGAGGGACAGGATTCTTTTAGGTCACTGTGCCCCTTAATTTCCCTCTGGCTAAGTTCTCCCATCATATGGTAATATAAACCAACATTCCCATAATATATATTTGCTGCCTTAGAAAAATATCCCACATTAATAAGAAGACTTTCCTAACAGATGTTAGAAAGTTAATTGAAACAGGGTAAGCACTGAAGTTAATTGAAGTAAAGAAAGTACAGTAGAGTAAGGTGAAGTCATCTTCACTTAAGGTTCCTATTTAGTGGGCAGTCATCCCAACAACACGGCTAAAGAGAATAAAATTTGGGATGTCAGATTTAATGATACAGAAAGTAGAGGGATCCCATTAAAATGCAGTCCAGGTACATAGTCAGAGACAGTTTATGAGCCTGAGGTTTTATTACTGACATTCTCCCATATGATTGGATGCTGTATATTATAATGCAATTTTCAGATGTTCACAGCAAGGTTGTGACACACCAGGATTTAGTCTCTACAAGGTAAGTCCCTTTGCACGTCATTCTGAGACTTTTACAGATGATGTGAAACATAACCTTTTGTGCTAAAGCCAATCTAAAAGACGAGTCTGGCTGGCTTTTGCAGAATGGTTCCGTTATTTCCCTGCATTTTATTACTGGGGTCTGAAAATAAAAATTATGCGTAGTCATTCAACACCTAGTGCTTCCTTTCATTCAGCTAACATCAGTTGGGTGATCATTTTTCAGATGCCTTTTTTCCCCTCCTTTTTCCTTTTTATTTGGGATACAGATCAATAAAATCAATAGCAGCTGACTCACACTTTCAACACCTCAACCCCATCTCCTTTGAGAAAGGATGGCCCAGCACCAATGAACTCTGGCCCATTATCAGTCTGGGGCCTTTTCTGGTCATATTAAAAACTCCTCCATTTTGGCTTTAATTTCTTCAGCTCTTTTAGGAAAAAGTAAAGAAAGACATGTCTGTTCTCATAGAAAGAAGCAATAGATTAAAGATTAATGAAAGTAAAGAATGCCAAATTTCATCTGGGTTGGATGGCAATATTGAGACTAGACGGGCTTTCTGTAATAACAATTTAATATATTTGCTGTTAGCATTTTGGAAATACAGATTGCTGTAAACATCAGAAGGGACAGAGTCAGTCTCTCAATGTACAAAATGCCCAAATGAATAAATCACAACATATAAAGCATCATTCTACCATCAGGTCAATTTGCTATGCAGTGACAAGGCGTCATGGTACACTGGAGGCAAATGGATGAGGAGCCTCTGAGCTAATTTCACATATTTGATGAAAATTAAAAATAATATTTAAGCGAGAGAGAGGGATGTTCGGTTTTGCCCATTTCTCCCAAATCACAAAATAAATGCATACAAATGTCACCTAATAGCTAGAATCATGTAAATGTGCCATGAAAGGGAATTGGTTTTCTCAATTTTGTCAAAAGGGAAAAAGTAGCACTTTGTAGCATAAAACAAATCATGATTTTTTACTGTAGGCATGTTTCCTAACAAAACTGCTTTATGATTAATGGGAGAAACAGGGTCTGAGGAAGTCAAAGGGGAAGAATATCTTAATGGGAGAAATGAAAGAATACAAAATTCTCTAAGATCTGTGCTAGCAAATTCATCAAGAAGAGAAGTTCTTTTCCCATTCAGTAGATAAGAGCTCAGACCAAGACATCTCACTGAAATCATTAACTCCTTTTCCCAAACATTACATAAACAAACATATTCTTTTTTCTTTTCCCCTTCCTCCTCCTAAGCTTTCAAACATTTTGATGGAGAGTTTGAAAAGCAGATCAGAACAACTCTTTCAGATGGTGTTAGAATAAATAGAACATTGAAAATGGATGACAATGAAGCACAAAGGAGGTGTTAAGGAAAAGTGGAGTGAATTTTTTGAGGAAAAGAAAAAGAAATCCTCCTTTCTTCATTGTCCTTTGTTCAACTGGGGCTAGAGATGCAGGGAAGCTAGTACCAATAGAATGTTTCCAATACGTTGGGAAACAAAGTTTGCAAAAGTACACATATCCCAAAAGTAGCTTGAGAAAGACAAAATTATAGCCAAGAATAATTATATTTTCTCTCTAACATCTGACCTCCATTGTGTGTCACTGATCGATTTATAAAATATAAATGTAAGATGTGCAATGAGAAGAAAAGCCTATAATAGGGAATTGGTATATAGTAAGCAGATATCAATCCCCAGGGTGTAATTCAACTGGGTTCAATGAGAATTTTTTAATGTTTTAATGGTAGATGTTCTGGGACATAAAGATGGAAACAGATGTAGCTTCTGCCCTCAAAGAACTTCTATTCTCCTAGGGTAGATAGGATACATGTACACAGATAAGAATAGTACAAGGTTACAGTCATGATAGCACCTCAACAACAGATACTGAACCATATGCCATGGAAACTAAAAGAAAGATCCAAACAAACTGTCCAGTGAATATTTAAGGCGTGAGAATACTTTCCGTTCATGAATTATTCTTCTGTCACTTGACTCTGTACCAATTTATGCCAATCTCGCCAGATTCTTCTTAATCCATTATATTCTTCATTTCTTATAGAGCAGTAGAATTGCATTACAATTATATACCATCATTTGTTCAACTATTTTCCAACTGATGGGCACCTAGTTAGTTTCTAGTTCTTTGGTATAAAATTTGTTGCTAGAGATACCCTTGAACATATGGGTCCTCTCCTCTCTGTTCTTGACTTACTTCAGTTACTTGCTCAATAGTAACATTTCTGGGTCAGGGGGTATGAACAGCTTGGTGACATTTTGGTTATAGACCCAAATGACTTTGAGGAATGGTTGAACCAACTCACAGTTCTACCATAGGATAAAAATGTGTGCCTGTCTTCCTACAATGTCTCCAATCATTGCTGTTATCACCTGCATGAGTATGAGGCAGGCCTCATGAATTGACTTAATTAGTATTTCTCTTTTTGGCAAATTGGAACATTTTTATAGAGTTGTTGATGGCTTAAGTTTATTCTGAAAGTCTGTTCCTGAGAGAAAAATTTAAATCTGCAAAAGCTTACATTTTTTAAAGCACAGAAAGAGTTCAGTGAATTGTATGTTTTGCCTGAGAAGAAAGGCCTACATAATGAGTAATTTGGATATACATACCAGGCAAATGCAAATACCTAGGATTTGGAAAAAACCTACAATATCAACAAATACCAACTAAATTCACAAAGAAATAGACATTTTGAAACTCAAAAGAATTTAACTCAAAAAGGAAAACTAAAAAAAATCGACAGATACTAAGCGCTGATTTCTGAAAAAGACCATGAAAACGGTTAAACCATGAGTTAATTTGATAGTTTTAAAGACAGGAAAACCACATTATCATAACAAAAAATGAAAATAGAGAATTCACATCAAATTCAGAAAATTATAACACCCAACTATGTGGAAAGAAATCTTGAAATTTAAAGGAAAATGAATAAATATTTAAAAAATATAAAATACCTAGATTACCAGAAAAAGAAATCAATAATCTATATACCTCAATCTCAAAAAGTAAAACTGGACAAGTCTTAAATAAGCTTCTAAAGAAAAAAATGCTGGGCCCAGATGAACTTAAAAGAGAATTCTATTGTATTTAAAAAAATAAATCATGTCTGACCGACTTTATCAAAGATACAGTTGAAAGTGATACGCCCAAAATATGACAAAAGATACAAAATAACTAATTGAAGACAATCTTGGATAAATCAAGCCCAGGCTTTAATGGAAATATTCAAGGAAATTTTAAATTTTCTAAAATGAATGTCAATACCGACCTCCCCAAAAGGTGAACCAGTCAAATAAATCAGGGATACCATGATCACCTCTCAATTTACTCAGAGCTCTTAAAAGAAATTACTAGCTTCATTTTTCCCCAAGTTTTTTTTATTTGCACTTGTATTCACTGCTCACAATTTGGTGTTCATCTTTAATCAGAAAGTGGTGAGTTTTCCTGAATTGTCCTAATCATTTTACATTAAATCCAGTCTTTAAAGAAAGAGTACAATGCATGATACAGAAAGGAAGAAATGAATTCTTTTATTTTTCTAACCCCTTGCGTACCACAAGATGTTCCTGAAATGGTATCTTAGTTAACTTTACCATAGCAATAGGGCTCTTTCCTTTCCAGCTTAATCTATTTAGTGTTTTCTATGTTGATTGATACCTTTTTCTTTAAGGTTCCTGAACTAGGGCTAATATTGATTGGAAAAGATGACACAAAAAGGAAAATGAGAATTGGTTTAGGGTCTGCTTGAAAATGGACATGCATGAGCTATTAGCAAAATTGTCAACTTGTTTAACCATCTTAGGAAGAAAATGTGGAACTGTCCCCCAAAGACAATAAACTGTGCATTCTCATGACCCAGAAATATCACTGTTATTTTTGAGTTGTTTCAGTTATGTTTAAATCTTTCTGACCCCATTTGGAGTTTTCTTGGCAAAGATACTGGAGTGGCTTGTCATTTCCTTCTCCAGTTCATTTTACAGATGAGGCAATGGAGGCAAACAGGGCTAAGTGACTTGTTCAGGCTCATATACCTATTAAGTCTCTGAAGTCAGATTTGAGCTCAGGAAGATGAGTCTTTCTGACTTCAGACCTGGCACTCTATCCAATGGGCTACCTAGGTGTCCTAGAAATACCACTACTATCCTGTAAATCAAAGGAATCAAAGAAGAGGAAAAGAAACCATGCACATAAAATTATTTATAGCAGCTCTTTTTATAGTGGCAAAGAACTGGAAACTAATTGTGTAAACCTTTTGATGTAGCAGTATCTCTACCAGGCACTCATCTCAAAGAGGCAAAGGATCTATATTTTTTTGTAGCAAAGGTGTGGAAACAAGCAAACTGGATGCTCAGCAATTGGGGAATGGCAGAACAAATGGTGACATATGAATGTAATAAAATATTATTATACCATAAGAAATTAAAGAGATGGTTTAAAATGATCCCGCAAAGACTGATTCATAGTGAACAAATTAAAACCCAGATAACAACTTATACCATAACAACTCTGGAAAGAGAAACAGCTAAAAAAACATGAAAACTCTGATATATTGAATGAGTATCCAAAACTCCAGAAACTCAGTAATGAATCATTCTACTCACCTTCTGACAGACAAGGGATACATCCAGGTTCGGAATTCAGACATGATCCATGTAGGACCTGGCTGGATTGTGCCTTTTTAATAAAAAGGTTTGGTTTTCTCTTTTATTTAGGAGCGAGTTAGAGGTAGAAGAAAAAAGAAAAGCAAGAAAAGATGGTAGCTGGACTTTAAAAAAATGCACAGAAGAGAAAACAAGTTAGTTCAATATGAAATATGAAGAGCAGGAAAAGTTTGAAAGTGATGTGTGGATTTTTACTATGTACTTAAAGAGAAAAGCAAACTGTGTATAATACAGATTTCACAGCTTCGTGTACATTTCTCTTTTTCTCCTTTATTTTATATGCACAAATGCTCATTTCACTGTGTATGGTTAAAAAGGAAAAAATATATATACAATACATGCAAAAATAAAAAGTAGATTTAACAGATTTGGGGGAAATTTTTGAATGTTAAAGATAATCTAGCTTAATAAACATTCAATCTTGAAAAAAGGAAAAAAAACCTAATAAATGGAATTTTTTGGAGAAATATTCGCTATTCATGGTTGAGCAGCAACCATATAATAAAAGTAATTATATGGCTTAAAATAATTTCCAGATTCACAGCCATACCAAGCTACCAAGGGATCACTTCATCAAACTAGAAAAAAATAATAACAAAATTCATCTGAAAGAATGACTATCAAAGGAAAAAAATCAAGAAGTAAGACTCCAGAGGGACTAGCAGTCCAATGGGATCCAGGATCACATATTTGGCGCTAAAGGATGATTAGGGGCCATCTGGTCCAAACCCTTTGTTTTACAGATGAGAATACTGAGGCACAGATAAGTGAAGGGACTCACCCGAAGTCACATGATAAATATCAAAGGCAGCCTTTCACCCCAGATCTTCCTTACTCTAAGACCAGGGCTTACAATTCCTCTCAGTCAATATTCTAGAACAGTAATTATCAAACTTAAAATAGAAGAGTTGATCAAGAGAGCAGGTACACAACTGTCAGTCCCTCAAACAATCAGACACAATAACTTAGCATTCACTAAATCAAATAAGAGAAATGGCCAGAGAAAGGACTCTCTCTTATCCTGGAACATGATTTGCCTGAAATTAGATTTAGCTCAGTAGTTCACACTAACACCAAAATAAATTCCAAATGTATATTCAACCTAAATATGAAAGGTAACACCATTTAAAACATCAAAGGAGAATACACAAGCAGGTATTTTATATAACTATTTGTATGGGAAGAATTTTTAACTAACTAAAGAACAGAAGTGATCATAAGAGATAAAACAAATTTTGATTAAGTGAAGTTTTTACATGAAAAAAATCATTGTAGTGAGACAAAAAGCTGAGTGAAAAAAATTGCTGCAAATATCTGATAAATGTCAAATGTGTATATGTGTGTGTATGTATGTGTTCATCCTTCGTTGCCAAAGAAGACCATGCCATCAGAGAAATGATGACATGACTTGCATTTGACTTTGTTTTGAGTGAGGGAGGGCTGTGCAGGTCACCAGCCTCATTTCTCCTCCAGATCCATCTGAATCCAGTGACCAGATATTCACCAGGATGACTGGAGATGACCCAGGAGGAGGCAGTTGGGGTTAAGTGATTTCCCCAAGGTCACACAGCTAGTAAGTGTCAAGTGTCTGAGGTGAGATTTGAACTCAGGTCCTCCTGACTCCTGCACTGATGCTCTATCCACTGCACCACCTAGCTGTCCAAATGTCAGATATCCAAAGTGTTTAGGGAACTGACAGAACTTTATAGTACAGGGTGTCCCAAAAATCTTAGTTCTGCTTTAAGCTATTAAAGATTAACCCTAAAAGGGCACTAAGACTTTTGGGACACTATGTAAGAGCAAGAATTTTCATGCATATGTGACAAAAGAAAATGAAGAAATAAGGCAAATCATGAAGACAATATGAAATTATGAAGAGAAATGCAAAATAAAACAGCACTTGATTTTTGCTCCATTCACATTAGACAAAGATGATCAAAGATGAGTACTAATGGACCCTACATAGAATTTGAATTCGTCCAAATATTCTGGTAAATAATTTGGAATGATCCTTGATAAGTCACTAAACTCCAACTCCAGAAGACTCATGTTGGAAAACACTATGCACATCCAGAAAACGAGCTATGTAGTTTGAATGCGGATTGAAGCATACTATTTGCTGTTTTTTTGTTTCTTCTTTCTCCTGGTTCTTCCCATTGGTTCTAATTCTTCTTTATAACATGACTAATGTGAAAATATGTTTAATATGAATTTATAAGTAGAACCTGTATCACATCTCATGCCATCTTGGGGAGGGGAGGAAGGGCAGAAAATTTAGAATTCAAACTCGTACAGAAGTGCATGTTGAAAACTAAAGTTAAATAATTAATACACAAGGAAAAATCACAAAATTCTAAATACCATTTGACCCAGTTGTATCACTGTTAAGTATATAAAAAGATGGAAGAAAAAGGCTCACATATATCAGAATGATTTATAGCAGCACTTTTTGGGAGTGATTTTTTTGCTAGCAAGGGACTAAAAACCAACACGTACCTACTGACTAGGAAATGACTAAACATTGCATGGTATAGGAATAGAATACAATATTATTAGGGCATAAGAAATACTGAATATGAAGAACATAAGGAAACTTGGGAAGACTGATGTGAAGCAATGAAGAGTCTACTAAACAGAATCCAAACTCTTTACCTAATGACTACAATGTTGCAAATGGGAAAAAAGACAAACAAAGCCATTAAAACTGATCAAGGAAGTGAGCAATCTCAACTCCAAAGGACCAATAGCAAACCTCTGAGCTTTTCTTGGTCAAAGAGATAGTAGGTTGTAGGAGAGAAATGAAGCATCTGTTGTCAGCCATTCTCAATGAGTTGATTTGTTTTTGCTTAATTTTAATGCCAATAAGTCCATCTGAATATTACATACCTTAAAGTGTAATGCTGACTTAGATCCTTAGCATTTCTTCTTCAGGTGGCTTGATCTGGTAAGTTGGCGGCCCTGGGTTCTTACATGTTATAGGAGAAAAGGACAAATCCTGATGAAAGAATTGAAGTACAGACCCACCAAAGGCTATGTCTGCTGTACAAGCACCAGCCTAGTTATGTGCCCACACACTCAGCACTAGAGACTTGGCCACCAGGGGATGGCTTGTTGTATTTTATATGTTAAACCATGAAACAAGCAAACAATCCTCTCCCCAATCTTTCTACTTCATAAAATATTTAGAATATAATGAGTTAATCAAAATAATCGTCAAATACTTTGACAAGTATATGTTGGAGGCCATTGGCCCCCACGTCAGGCTAGAAATGAAGATTTGAGGACCAGGGTTCTGGTACAACATGAGGATGGGTCTAAAACACTAAATTTTGTGCCAGACCATACAGTGGATAGGATATGGGTCTTGAAGTCAGGAAGTTCCAAATTCAAAACCTGTCTCAGACACAGTCACTTAACCACCTTCTGTCTCAGATTGGTCGTATGGAAAAAGAGTAACATAATGATAGCACCTATCTTGAATGAGATGATATGTAAAGGGCTTTGCAAATGTTAATGTGTTATATTCCTAGTAATTTTTATATTTATTATTACTGTTATTTAGAGGATCTGGGTTTGAGTCCCAATTCTTAATGTCTCTCTGTGATCTTGTACAAATCATATAACCTTGGTCTCTTCACCTCTAAGGTGGGCATATCATTATTAATATCATGAATAAAATTAACATTAGCCATAATTATTATTTTACTTAGCTAACATGGTAATATATGGAAAGGGCGTGATAATGTTTAATATAAAATATAAAAATGATCATTTAAGCAGCTTGTTCTTACCAAGTACCCATGGGAATGCAGTCCTGGCCTCAGAGCATGCAGATGAAGTTTAAGTTTCAAGAAGTCCTAGTTAAAGGCCCATCAATTTTTAATGTCATGTGTATGTATATCTTCTCAACTTCATCTCTTATTAACATTTATAGATTTAGAGGGAGGGTCTGATGCCTTTATCTTTATTCTGCAAGTTTAAACTAATGCAGCATATCTTTGTTCACTCCTCCACTATTTTTCACAATCTCTGGTTGGATTTCTCTTTCCTCATCAATAATAGATTGATATTTCATAAAAATACAGAGGCTATTTTGACTGTTGTCTCCCATATGTCATCCCAGGCTACTGCAATACTTAGAGATGATAATTGCCCTTTGAGACCATTTTCATTTATCTTGGATTCAATGGCTCAAGGCCATTGCTATAATTTTTTCTAGTATTTTCATCATTTTGATAAATTAGGCATAGGAAGGAGGGAAACAAAGCATTTATTAAGCACCTATTATATGCCAGGTACTGTGCTTAGTACTTGACAAATTTATCTCATTTAATCCTCATAACAACCCTGGGAAGGAGGTGCTATTATTATCTCCCCTCAACAATTGAAGAAGCTGAGTCAGACAGAGAGGCCTAGCAATGAAAACACTCAGCTCCAAATGGGTATCCTCTATGTAACTCTGAATCATTGTCCTAATCTCTGGGTTTATCCAGACAGGATTCAGGAATATGTCATGACAAAAATGAAGAAAGAGGTAACAGACAGGCAGAAGGAGAATCAGGAAGCCACAGGGTCCTGAGGAACAGAGAGAAACCAGGAGCAGGAGGCAACAATTGTAAATAGACAGGTCAAAAAGCTTGAGATGTGACAAAATGGAAGAAATTGCCTTTTGGCACTAAGAGATCTCTGGTAACCTTGGAGAGAGCAATTTCAGGCAGATGGTGGAGTTTAGAGTCAGAATGAAAATGAACAAGAAGAGGATATGGCACAACACAAAACCTGAAACAGAAGAGAGATTAAGGAGGATTGCATGAGGGGATGGCAGGGCCAATCCAATTCAATAAGCAACTCACAAGTGCTTGCTAAGTCCAAGCATCATGCTAGACTGAAGCAGCTAAGTAAAGCCTTCACTTCTCACATTACCTCCCAGCTGCTCCGCCAGGGTCTTAGCTGTTAGATGTTGTCTCTTTTCACATAAGAGGATTTTTTTTGCCTTTCTTTCTATCCTCAGAGCTTAGCACAGAGCTTGGCATTCAGTAAGTGCTTAATAAATGAATGATGACTGTGCATCCTCAAGGCACTCACATTGTACTGGAGAAGGAGGAAACAACCTGGACACAGATAAATATGGAATATGTAGAGTGCAAATCCAAACTAATGGGGGGGTGAAGGAAATAGTAATTGGGATCATCAGTAAAGGCTTAATGGTGGCCCTTTGACCTGAGTTTTGAATGAAGATAGAAAGACAGAGAGGCTTTTGTTTTATAAATGAAGGTTTGGGTTTTTTTCAAGGATGTAAAGGACTTAGACACATATATGTGTATGTGTATCTATCTATCTATAATATATATATATAATATAGCTATCTATCTATATCTATATATCCATATCTATATATGTATCAGGAAAGGAGCTAGTTGATAAAGGGAAACTAAAGATTTCAAAGAGCATGATCAAAGAAGTGGATTACTAGAGGACTATGGAGTGACTGGGACCAAGGGCCTTGACAAGAAGTGTCACCTCCTCTGCAGAGATGGGGAAAAGGAGAGAAGGAAAGGTGATGAGGAAAGGACCATTTGCCTGTCACAGAGAGAATTAATACAAATTTGAGGAAAATTGTGGTATGCTAATAACATGATGTCCCTGTTTATACATTTCTCAGTGGACACAAATGCATGAAAAAATTCTCAGCGTACTTCTAGCTGGAGGGGGCACAGCAGGTGGAATCTCACAGGATCATAAAATCATCATTTTCAAAAGACTTGGGTGATGGGAAAGAGAGAGAGAATGATCAATAAGTTACAGATCAAGTTAAGTTGTCAGTTCACTAACACCTTGAAATAGAATTCAGGATGGCCATGACAGGTGACTGGACCAGATAAGAGACTTCTTGGAACAGAAAAACAAATTGCCTAGAACCAGATGTGGAGGGCATGGGAGACACAGACTAAGGAAATACACAGCAGAAACATATTGAGTATATAAGGTCCCACAGATGGCCATGAATAAGTAAAGGTAGTTAAATTCAATTGAATTTACAGTCCTAACATGCTAAACTTAAAGAAGCATAGTACAGAAATAAGAGCTAATCGTTCTATCACTTCACATGGCACCCGAGAGGCTATTTATCAGGGCATTTAGCAAAGAGGTACTTAATCTATCAACACATGTCTCCATGATGGTCTGCTTCCCCATGTCGGAAGGAAAATCAGGCAAAGAAGATTTTAAGTTCCTAATTTGCCAGAATATCAAACATCCCAGTGTGTTAATTGGGTAAATCAGTTAATACAAAAATAGAAGATTAAAATGTACCTGATGGGGACAGAGCCAAGATGGCAGAGTAAAAATAGGGACTTGCTGGAGCTCTTCCCCCAAACCCAGGCAAATACCTATAAAAATGACTCTAAACACATTCTGGAGCAGTAGAACCCACAGAATGATGGAGTGAAGCAAATCTCCAGCACAAGATAGCCTGGAAGGTCAATAAGAAACATCTATCATGCCTGTCTGAGAGCACAGCTCTGTATAGTGTGGACCATGCGAAGAAATGAAGCACCAACACTTGTGGCACTTTCCAGACTTCACAACCCCAAAACACAGAGGATAAATTGGAGGGTCAGTGGAAAAAACCTGTCAGTCCTGTGTGAGAGAAAAGTGTGGTCCAGCCTGAGCCCCAGGGCAGCTGTGAGGGCAGAGGAGCCCACAGCAGCAGCAACAGGGGCAGTATCAGCAGCTATTTCTGGAACTCTAGGCTCACAGATTGTGGAAGGATTGAACAGCTGATAGTACATACCTCCACCCCAACTGGAAGCAGAGAACTACCTTGAGAAAGAGCTCAAAAGTCAAGTAAATGTTTGGGGAAATGAGCAAAAACCAGAAAAAGAATCAGACCATAGAATCTTACTTTGGTGACAAGGAAGATCAAAACATGGAAACAGAAGAAAGCAAAGTCAAATCTCCTCCATCAAAAGCTTCTGAGAAAATATAAATTAATCTCAGGCCATGGAAGAGCTCAAAAAGAATTTTTTAAATCAAATAAGAGAAGTAGAGGAAAGATTGGGAAGAGAAATGAGAGTGATGCAAGAAAATCATGAAAACCAAGTCAACTGCTTGCTAAAGGGTACCCAAAAATGCTGAAGAAAATAACACCTTTAAAAATAGACTAACCCAAATGGAAAAAGGAAACCAAAAATCCAACAAGTAGAAGAATGCTTTACAAAGCAGGATTGGCCAGATGGAAAAGGAGATCCAAAAGCTCACTAAAGAAAATACTTCCTTAAAGATTAGGGTGGAGCAGATGGCAGCTATTGACTTTATGAAAAATCAGAAAATTATAAAACAAAACCCAAAATATGAAAAAATAGCAGACACTGTGAAATATTTCATTGGAAAAACAACTGACCTGGGAAATAGATCCAGGAGAGACAATTTAAAAATTATGAGACTATCTGAAAGACATGATCGAAAAAAGAGCTTAGACCTTCAAGAAACTATCAAGGAAAACTGCCCTGATATTCTAGAACCAGAGGGTAAAATAGATATTGAAAGAATTGTCTCCTGAAAGAGACCCCAAAAGGAAAACTCCTAGGAATAATGTAGCCAAATTCCAGAACTCCCAGGTCAAGGAGAAAATATTGCAAGCTGCCAGAAAGAAACAATTTGAGTGTTGTGGAAACACAATCAGGATAACACAAGATTTAGCAGCTTCTACTTTAAGTGATCACAGGGCTTGGAATATGATATTCTAGAGGTCAAGGGAGGTAGGATTAAAACCAAAAAATCACCTACTCAGCAAAACTGAGTATAACACTTCAGGGGAAAAAATGGTCATTCAATGAAACAGAGGACTTTCAAACATTCTTGATGAAAAGACCAGAGCTGAATAGAAAATTTGACTTTCACACACAAGAATCAAGAGAAGCATGAAAAGGAAAAGAGGAAAGAGAAATCATAAGGGATCTTACTAAAGTTGAACTGTTTACATTCCTACATGAAAGGCTAATATTTGTAACTCTTGAGGCTTTTCTTGGAATATGAAGGGGTGATATCTAAAAAATAAAATTAAGGGGTGAAAAAGGAATATATTGGGAGAAGGAGAAAGGGAGAAATAGAATGTGGTAAATTATCTCTCACATAAAAGAGGCAAAAAAAAGCTTTTTCAATGGAGGGGAAGAAGGGGGAGCTGAGAGGGAAAGAGTAAACCTTACTCTCATTGTTTTTGGCTTAAGTAGGGGAGAAGGGGATAAGTGAGGTGGGGGAATGATAGAAGGGAGGGCAAATGGGAGGAGAGGTAATTAGAAGTAAACACTTTTGAAGACAGGGTCAAAAGACAGAATAGAATAAATGGGGGCAACATGACTGTGGAAGTGTTTTGTATGACTGTACATGTATAACATATACTGAATTGTTTGCCTTCATAGTGGGGATGGGTGGGGAGGGAGGAAGGGAGAGAATTTGGGATTCGAAGATTTAAAAACAAATGTTAAAATTATTTTTACATGCAACTGGGAAATAAAACATACAGGCAATGGGGTATAGAAGTCTATCATGCCCTACAGGAAAACAGAGGGGATGGGGATAAAAAAAGGGAGGGCGGATTGGGGGAAGGGGCAATCAGAATGCACTCTGTCTTAAGGTGGGTGAAGGGGAGAGATGGGGAGAAAACTCGGGACTCAAAATCTTGTGGAAGTGAATGTTGAAAACCAAAAATGAACGAACTAATCAATAAAAGTAAGAGTACTTTCTAGCTAATCAAAGTGTAATTTTTGCTTGAACATCTGACACCATTTTGGCACTTATGAATTTTGAAATGATCAATTTTTGGTGTTACACCAGTGATTGTAGGTGTTGCTGTGGAGGGTATGGTGTGGCTAGTGTACTCATTTAGCACTTTTCCCTTCCCTTCCCCTTTTCCTCTGGGGATTTAATCATCCATAATCTGTTTTAATGATTAGCTTGCTTTTGGGTTTAAGAACTACAGAATTGCCCCTCAGGTCTATGCGGTCCCCTCCTCAGCCACTTTATAGAGTTTATGTTAAAAGAATAACTAGGAATACAATTAGAATCTCTCAGAGCCCAGTTAAGAAAAAGGTTTGAACCTCTCCTCTAAATGTATGGTTGTCTCCAGCTAACATTCTGGCCTCTTTATGATAGAGATAAAATTCAGGTTACCAGATGTGTTTGGTAAAGAACTGAGAAGAGTATGTTACAGTGTCTGCTAATGGACAGGAATCATAAAGGGAAACTGAGGACAGAACACACACTTCCTCTGAACTTCCCTTATTCCTTGAAGAGATGGATACAAGCAACACCTTCATCGAAAGTCTTCTGCTCCAAGATCGTCCTTGTACCTCTCTGCCTGATCTCTTTCTTTCTCCTTTTCCCTGTTCCCACATCACCCTTGACTGCACATCCTTTTAAGAACTTTTACGTATGACTCAGGTCTGCATATGACTCAAAGATCATGGGAGTCAGACAGACACTGTGCTCAGGGATGAGAGGAAAATCTGCCCCTTTGAACTCTAAGATGCCAGTAAGTTTTCAAACCTCTATTAAACAAAAATATTTGCACAGGTTAAAACATCAATTCCCATGGAAATATGTTAAATATATGAATCCACAGGATATATAAGTGAAATATACATGAGAACCCCAAGAAATACTTTTCTCAATTATGAGATTATTAGTTCACCAGTTTACTTAGGTGTTTGGTAAAGAGTGAATTTTCAAACTGACAGGAGCAAAAGGAAATGATATGTTTGATCAAGATTTCTCCAGGATAAATAAAGGTAAGTTACCCAAGGAGATCCAACCAGCTCAATGAGATTTGACTCTTTTTTGGAAAAAAAAACAATAATCTATGGGCAGATAAAGCCAGAGGAAATGTCCTAAATTTTAAAATGTAATTTCCTTAACCACAGGTAATTGGAATATAATTTATAAGCAGCACAGAAAGAAACATTTTTTTCAATCGGGTAAAAATTCCACTTTTTCCCCAACCAAATCACTGATCATTTTAGCATAGCACGTTCCCAAGTGAGGAACTTCCATCAAATAGCACAAATTGGCACCTTGTCTGTAACTTCTAGTCTTCACTGCCCCAGAGCCCTGAGACACTAAATGACTTTCCCAGGGTTACAGCCAGTCCATGTCAGAGGCAGGCTTGAATCCAGGTCTTCCCAACTCAGCTTACTAGCTCTCTACTCTTTTCTTCTCCATGCTGCCCCTCATTCTGGAGAAGTAATTAACTATGCCCAGATCATCTCAGCAGGGTTACATGTGGCAAGGCCAATTTTCTTTAATTTAGCCCCCCTGGGACCACATAATCACTACATTTTCTTCCGCATCACATGATCCAATTTTCCATTACTTGTCAATCAATTTTCCAGGATCATTTCTTTCTAAGCTGAATTATGCCCTGATTTCTTATGTTCATGACAGTATATTTTGTATCCTTTTAAAACTATTGAATTAACTAGTCTTGCCTCTTTCAGTGTAGCATGTCACTGCCAATAGCTGTGCATATGTCACAGAAATCTAGCCAATCATACTCCAGGACTCTTGCTACCACTGAGACTAGTGTGAATACCTTGGCAAGTTCATTTCTGTTCTCTCCAGAAACTCCAATTCCCTTACTGTAATCTGGAAAGTTCTCTTCAAGGACTATCCACGCTGCAAATAAATGAAAGAACACAGAAATAGCACAGTAAAGATTTTGGTTACCTTCACTGCAATCAACAGACAGGAAACAGGAGAGCACAGATGAATCTAACATATATACCTCAATAGAAGAAAAGTTAAGCAATTTCCCAGAGCACTTAAAAAAAGTGTGTATGTATGTGTGTGTATGTGTACTCACATTCATATGTGGCATTAGGTATTGATTGCTTGGTAAAGATAATGGGGGAGAAGGAAATACACATGAAAATGATTCAGTTGCAAAGTGGGGACAGTCTATGGAACAGCTGCTCAGAGGAATGATTTTTATGGAAGTTAAGTAATTACTGTCATTATTTAAATTATTGATAGGTAAGTTATTTGCGTGAGGGGCAGTGTGCTATGACAGGCATTTTTTTCTTTGTTCTTTCTCTTTTTCTTTTCATTCTGAAATTAACCAACTCTAAATGAGATGAGTAAACCAGAATGAGATGTCTACAAAGAAAGCCATGACCCTGGATAACGAATAGCTTGTTTTTCTTTTAAAGCATATAATAAATTTAACTGGTAATTTCTGACATTGTCCTGCTTGCTTGTGTTTTCTCCTCATCTTCATTCTGCTTCTTTCTTCACATTCTTAAAAAAAACCTAACTTTTCTTTTTCATTTTATTAACTCCTTTGCTGTCTTCCCTCTCCCCTCATCTGAAAGAAAGAAAACTACATGACGCTTGTATCAGACAGGCATATTCAAGTAAAAGCAATCTTCCTTTTGGGCAGATATGAAAATAAAGGCCTCACTCCTTGTCATGAAGTCATGACCTCTCTGTCTGGAGAAGAGGACCAGTTTTGGAATCGGGAACACCCAGGCTAAAGTCGGACCTATGCTGCCCACTACCTTTATGACTGTGGGCAAGATGTGGAATCTCTCCATATCTCCAAAGGAGCTGCTGATCACATCTGTGATAGAATGAATTTTCATACCATGAAATTCCCCATGACAATGAAATCATAGGCTAGGATAGGGGGAAGAATTGTGATTCTGATCTGTAAAGGAAGCTTGGCCTTTGCTGTGGTGGTCAGAGTGCTGAGAGTGATTACCAGCAGATAGTAGGGGGAAATTACAGTTAGAAAGCCAAATGGAAAAAAGTGCAAGTGTTTACCCCTAGCCTGAAAAAAATCAGAATAACAGGTGGACTGTACAAGGGTGACTTGGTCTGCTCTTTGGAAAAGGGCTGAAAGGAATTCAGTGCCAACAATTCAACAAGGTACAAGGGTTAGAAAAATTCCTTTGAAAAAGATGAATCTAGAGGTTTTAAGAACTGTCCAAGATGGTTCTTTGGTGGATCACTCAAGTGGACTTGGAAGCCTAACTAACAAGATACCTAGAACTGCAGCTAGCTTCAAGAGCCTTTGCCTGGGTGGTCTCATTTGAAATCGCCAAGGAATGCTGATGTTCTCGGCAGTGGCAGCAGCGCCACCATGCCTTACTATGGGGGGGACGTGGGGAGGGGATACCAACCAGAATAGTTGTGATCGAGCAACTGGACTGTGTCAAAAAAATACAGGATGTGGAACCAAGGAAGAATAACACACAGAGACACAAGGTACAGCAGGGTTTCTTAACCAGTGGATTCTAGGAAAAGGACTCTTGAGATAAAGGAATAAATCTTCGCTCTTACTTTATGGTACTGTGTATTGTGTGGATTGTATAGGCCCCAAAACAAAGAGGGACTGGTTAGTGGAAATGGCTGCTAGGGAATCAAGCAACCTGCTTCTGTGGTGAGCTCCACCTCCCCTCCACTCCCTCAACTAGGATTTATAAAGTGTTCCAAAATTATGGTAGCATTTTCAGGTTGGGGATCCCTCAAGTAAAGAAAGAGTATAAAGTTGCTAGAAAACTTAGAAATTCTCTTTTTCATGTTTTTTTTTTTTTAGGAAAGAGATATAGACCCCATGGGGTCAATATAAATATGGAGCAACTTATATAGGTTCCTGGGATAAGTGGTGCTCACTGTATGGCTGAGTTGAATCTCTAACAACAGCCAAGTCTTGAGAAAATAGAGAAGTACCCATGGGAGATTGAATCCTCTAGGGTAAAGTTTTCTTAACTTTTGAATACAAATCCTTTAGTATTCTTTGCAAAGTATAATGTGCTTTAAAAAAAATCCTACTTGCCTTGTTATCTGGTGTTGGCAAGGGAACTGAAGATCCCTGAAAAAAGAGCTCAAAATGAATCCAATGCAAATATTCCCAGGGGAAATCATGGGTAGAGGAATGATCCATTAATATATGATGTTATTGATAAATGTCAGATTGACCTCAGTCTGTCTGCCTTTAGTCAACACATGAACAACATTAAGATTTCAAGGATTTATATTCTAGTTATAGGTATTCTTTTCACCAAAAGAGACTGCAACACTTCTAAATCTTGGTAGCTTATAAATTCACCTGTATCCAATTAGATGATGAGCCTTTTTGGCCTTAGCTAGGTTGGTCCTGAGAAAACATCAAGCCCGCTGCTAGGATTGCATTCAAAGTAATCCTAGCTTGGTAATGTGTAAAAACACATTACATTGGCTTGGTCTTTGAGAAGCCAATGTAACCTCTCTGTCATCACTAGGCAATGGAAGAGGATTATAAGCCATTTTATAAGGGAGCTATTCATTATACATAATTCATTATACATTATACATATAATATAATAATATTATATAATATATATAATCAGGTATACATATAGATATACGTGACAACCTCAAAAACTTTGAACATATTTAAAATTCAGCATGAAATAGATATAGCTAGCTTTATTAAGTAAGAACTAGGCATGTTATCACTGATACTTCCATCGTCTAAGTTTTTCCCTAAAGCAATACAATAAGCATTATTTTTAAAAGCAGTCTGTACTAAAAGACAGTCTATCCAAATGAACATTAAAGTGGGGAAAATATGTAAATTCCTTTAGGTTTACATATCTCATTGCTGTTAATGGCTTTAATTACATTTCTTTCTAAGCACATACACTGAAATTGGCTAATTTGTCATTCAATCATGCCTTTAAAATTCAGACTGTCTAGGCCAGATGTGACACCAGTAACTGAATAAATGAAAATCTCGAATGCTCCTGTGTTATTAGTGCTGGTTAGCACTACTTTGGTGAGTCAGAAGTTCACAAGGGAAAATTAACTAGTGGTTAGTTTCATCACTATAGTGATAAATTCAATATATACTTCAAAAAAAAAGCACATAACAGAAATTGACAGTTTTGTATAGAATCCTATTTTCATCTTTCTATATCTAAGAATTTATGTTAATATTTAAGTTTATATACAGAAGGACATAAAAGATTGATGGATTACAGTGATATGTGTGTATGTTACAGTGATGTATGTGTATGCATGTAGAAGGATGAAGGAAAAACAAAATGATCCAAAGGTGGTACATAACTTACAAAGGTACATGTAGAAGAGAAAAGAGAGAAGAAAGTGATCAAAAGTGCTATTTACATATAGAATTTCCTTTCAAGTTTCAGAAGAAAAATCAAGGCATCCCCAGATCACACTCTTGCTCTATCCCCAAAGGATCAATAGGTACTTTCCCCCTTGGCTATGATGACAGTCAAGGGGAAGTAAAGGGAAGATATATAAGGAAGGGGATCAGCAACTATGCTGAGTCACAAGAGAGCTGACCTTTTCCCTCCTTAAGTTTTCCCTTCCCTCCTCTCCCTCCCAACTTCTTCCAAGGATAAACAACTCAGTGATGATTTTAATTGAATACTTTGTCCCAAAAGACAAGGTGCATCCCACTTGATATGAAAATATTCCATAATAAAAACACTTTTTCCAGTTTTAAATCTTTCTGATGGTCTTAAAGACCCAAGAAAGTCTCTACTAGAAACTATAATTAACATTTCAAAATAGAAAAAAGTGTGTCTGTTTTGGAATCAGATTGTAGAATCTTATGGGAAAACATGCTCTTGATTTTACTCTCAAAACACGGAGTATGTCTTTCTTTTCCTCTTAAAGACTGGCGGGATTTTGAGGGAACAATGGTCACTTGCCCCAAGGAGGACAAGCACACTTGATCAGACTATTCAACTCCTGCAGTGGCCCTGGCTGAGACAGTGCTGACTTCAGATCAGAATCCAAGAGCATCTCCCTCCCCCAGCCCCCACCTCCAGTGTCCTGTATTTGGGCCAGCTTCCATGCAACTTTACTTAAAGGAGGTAGGTTTTAGTGTGTGTGTAGCCCATGGAGTGGTCTTTGCTTCAGGTTTCATCTCTTATGACTTCCTTAATGGGCTGTAAACTCAGTGGGGTTTGCAATTTCTTCACTTTTAATAGGTGTTCTTCAGGGGAGTTGCATTTGCCTAGAACCTTTCATGAAGTCATTTTAACTTGAAATCCTAGGCCAGGGATGGGGAACCTGCAGCCTCGAGGCCACACATGGCCCCCAGGTCCTCTAGCTTGGCCTGTTGACTGAATCTAAACATCACAGGAAGAAATGCTTTTATGAAGGGAATTTATTCTGTGAAGTTTGGATTCAATCAAAGGGCTGCACTCTAGGACCCAGAGGGCCATATGTGGCCTCGAGGTCACAGGTTCACCATGCCTGTGATAGGCAATATTTCTGTAGAACAAAAAGTAAACACCTTGAAGGCATGGGCTGACTTTCATTTTTTATTTGTATCCCGAGTATCTAAAGCAACCCTTTGCACAAAGTTAGTGCTAAATAAGTTTTCACTAGATTGGACTGAATAAAACTGTTCCCAAAGATCTACTGCATTAAGTACAGAGAAAAGTGGCCACCAGATGGGGACAGTGTGAACCTAGAAAACTCATGATTTTTCTGATTCTGAAAATGGCCTCCTTCATCTTGGTCTGCTATTCAAATTCAGATAGCCTCCCAAGTCAACCATGAGTCCCAAATGAAATGTGTAATGCAAATGACACTTAATCTATTTATTTTTAGCTAAAATGCTGGATAGATAAGAGGCTAGGCCTGACTATTAATGAGGCTGGCTGCATCTACATTAGCCCAAATAGCCATGGAGGGCTGGCATTCTAATCTGTTGGATTTCCACATGGGAAACCCAGTGGTGAAACTTTATGAGATGGCTGACCCTCTCTTTCAGTATTACTCTTTTATGGTCTTCATTTTATATTCCAGTGTGATAGGAGGCAGTTAACTTGGCTGCTTCCATAAAATCACATAATTTAATGTTTATGTGATGCTAAGGGTATGTCTACTCAATGCACAAAGTTATGTAGCTACTGTTGTAATATTTCAGTTAGTTGAGAAAGAAAAATTTAGTCACCCAACTGATTGTTTTACCCCTCTGACAGCAGCTCAATTAATTTCTCTGCCACTATTTCTTTTAGCCTTGGTCTGAGTAAGTCAGCATAAGAACATATGAGCAAATAGACACTATGAAAAGCAGAAAACAAAAGAATGAGGTTACTATACAGAACGGTCTTTGGGAACATGAAGATTTTTTCTCCATCTCCTGAGATATTCAGTAGAGCTAGAGGGAATTAATATTGATTCCAGAATGAGAGGTTAACGGCCAAAATCAAAAAAGGATTTACCAATGAGCTTCGCTTCTCATTGTCCTGAGTTATTGAGGGATATGACCAGATCTCTTCTTTAGATATTGGGAAATGTAGTAGATTCTAAATGACTGAGATCATGTTGGTGTGGTGCTGCCTTGAGGGAGGATGGTGTATAGAGCTAAGGTTCTTCACATTTTCTGTCATGTGTACCTTCTTCGGAAGCCTCGTGAAGCCTATGAACCCCTTCAAAGAATGACATTTTGAGTACATAAAATATACAGGGCACCAAGGAAACCAATCATACTGAAATAGTTTTCAAGATATTTAAAAATAAGCTCAAAGGCACCAGGCTAATACTTCCCAGTGCAGGACCTTTAGAGGTTTGTTTCAGAATGACGATTCCAAAATGAAACCAATCAACTGTGAACCAAACTTTGTACATGAGGTAAAATTTACACCTGTAAGAGCAGAACTATTCATCAACCTGGATCCAGGGAATCTTAGATTTGCAAGGAAACCTAGGGGCCACTGAGTCCAATCTCCTACCTGAAACCTATCAACTCTGGCAATTGACCCATTTCAACTCAACTCAAGTGAACAAAAACTCATTAAGTGCCTATTATATACAGAATGCTATTATGTGCAACAACACTTACTATGTATGGGATGCATTAGGGGAGATGCAAAGTTTAGATGAAACATGGTGCCTATTTTCGAAACACTTTGGAAGAAGAGAGGTGTATATTATAGAGCAATTTGGGAACTTTCCATGGCAGAACATAACTGAGCTCCAGATGTGCCCTTGCAGACCATAAGCTTTCAAATACTGACTTGTAACACAAATACACCAATGACAATACTCCCTTCTCCAGGTGTGCAGACAGCAATCTACCTACTTCTCATTCTGTATGAAACAAATTCTCCACAAGATGGATGGGGTCCTCAATATGTTAGGGACATCAGTCTAGGTACCTTGACATTATGTGAGTATCAACAGAACCCACAGGTAATTCATTTGTTTATCCTTCACTTCTGCTTCATAGCTAGCCTATAACTTTTTTCCAATTAGGGATCTCTTTGATGATGATAATAATGGCTAATGTCCACGTAACACTTAAAGGTTTGCAAAGTACTTTACATACATCAACTCACTAGGTAAGTGTTACTAACTATTCTCATTTTACAGATGAACAAACTGAGGCTGAGAGAGGTTAACTGCATTGCCCAGGGTCACAGAGCCAGGAGTATCAGAAGTAGGATTTGAACTTGGGGACTCCAAGTTTAACACTCTATCTACTGTATTATCTTGTCATCCATATCTTTTATGCCACATTACACACACACACACACACACACACACACACACACACACACCTCTTTTCTAGCATTATTTTACAACCACCCATCACCTTTTTTGGAAATCCATCGTTCTGATTCCTCAGACACTAGCATCACTGGAAGAATACTGATATCAAAATGATAGGCCTTGGTTTGAAGTTCTGGGGATCACTGAAGGCCCCTCCCCACAACTTCCTAATATGATCCAGACCCTTGCATCCTCTTATTCCACTGCGACATTTGCAGTAGACTGTATGGAAGCCTTTTAGCACTTCAACATGGAAGTTTTGTTGAACTTTTTTCATGAGT
Source organism: Bettongia penicillata ogilbyi (assembly GCA_023548195.1). Taxonomy (NCBI): domain Eukaryota; kingdom Metazoa; phylum Chordata; class Mammalia; order Diprotodontia; family Potoroidae; genus Bettongia; species Bettongia penicillata. Next base: position 558,879 of record JAJHZJ010000634.1, on the reverse strand, counting down.
TGAGAAGCTGCAGTGGTTCTATATTTCCTGGGGACCACTTGGCTATGGAAATTTTCCTTTACGTTAAAGTCACAGCCAAAGTCGATTTCTACCAGTCCTCTGAGATTCAAGGTTACTTGGTGCTGCTTCTCCTGCTTACAGCACATATTAAGATCCTTTTCCAGCCCAGGAGAATTCCTGAGGATATACTTGTGTTTAATGTCTCATACAGCTAACAGAGTTAAATATTTATCAGTGTTTAACCAAATCTTAAATTACATGGAGCAGTCAACAATGGAAACGGGCTTTGAGCTTATTTTATTATGGCAAGGCGGTACTACTACACTACAATATAAACTTGGAAAATAATAAATATTATATATGAACAGACCTACATTGTGCATTAGGGGGACCTATTTAGCATAATGCATGCTAAATTAGTTGTAAAACTTCCATTAATATTAATGGTGGATACACATCTAAATCCCAGCGTATTGCAATTAAGAGTTTCTCTCATTTGTTCTGGGAAATTGGGAAGCTCAGTATGGTTGAAAAGTGTACTGTAGAGAGGCGTGGGCGGGCGGCTGAGGCGGCAACGGCCCGGGACTCAGGAATCCCCCAGCAGCAGGCAGGATCTTCAATACTGAAGGTCTTTCCAACCTGAGGGAGCCGAGCAGGAGAGACGGCCCTGCCCCCACCCTGCTCTACTGCTGAACGCCTCTGAATAAAACCCCAAGGGAGCTGAGCACAGCAGGCGGGGCCCCCCACCCCGCCCCCACACGCTCCGTTCCTGAAAGTATCTTCAGAAAGCCCCTGAGGGCCCAACTTAGGAGGCGGCCCTGCCCCCACCCTGCGCCAGATCTAAAGTTTGCCGCGGGAAAGCGCATTTGAATCTCAGAGGCCAAGGACTAGCTGGGCGGATCCAGGCGGAGGTGGAAAGGAATCTCAGAAGTCAAGTAACTGGCTGGGAAAATGCCTAGAAAGGGGAAGAAAAATAAGACTTTGGAGAGTTTTTTCCAACAAATGCAAATGATCCCGACCTTCGGATCTGATGGGGAGGACGAGGACGTATTTTTCCCATCAGGGAAAGATGTGGAGGGGGGGGCCTCAGTACCCCAGACACCCCAGGGGGGTGTTGGGTGGGCTCAGGCCTTGGAAGAGCTTAAAAAGGATTTTGAAAAGCAAGTTAGACAGGTGGAGGAAAAACTGGGAAGAGAAATGACAAAGATGCAAGTAGAGTATGAAAAAAAGGTCAATATCTTGGTAAAGGAGTCCCAAAAAAATGCTGAGGAAATTAACACCTTGAAAAATAGGCTCACTCAATTGGCAAAAGAGGTTCAAAAAGCCAATGAGGAGAAGAATGCATTCAAAAGCAGAATGAGCCAAATGGAAAAAGAGGCTCAAAAGCTCACTGAATTTAATAGTTCTCTCAAAATTAGAATGGAACAGATGGAGTCTAATGACTTTATGAGAAACCAAGAAATCACCAAACAAAACCAAAAGAACGATAAAATGGAAGAGAATGTGAAATATCTCATGGGAAAAACAACTGACCTGGAAAATAGATCAAGGAGAGACAACTTAAAAATTATGGGACTACCTGAAAGCCATGATCAAAAAAAGAGCCTAGACATCGTCTTGCATGAAATTATCAAGGAAAACTGCCCTGACATTCTACAACCAGAGGGCAAAATAAGTATTGAAAGAATCCATCGATCACCACCTGAAAGAGATCCAAAAAGAGAAACTCCTAGGAACATTGTGGCCAAATTCCAGAACTCCCAGCTCAAGGAAAAAATCTTGCAAGCAGCTAGAAAGAAACAATTCCAGTACTGTGGAAATACAATCAGGATAACTCAAGATCTAGCAGCTTCTACATTAAGGGATCGAAGGGCATGGAATAGGATATTCCAGAAGGCAAAGGAACTAGGACTGAAACCAAGAATCACCTACCCAGCAAAACTGAGTATAATACTTCAAGGGAAAATATGGTCTTTCAATGAAACAGAGGACTTTCAATCATTCTTAATGAAAAGACCAGAGCTGAAAAGAAAATTTGACTTTCAAACACAAGAATGAGAGGAAGCATGCAAAAGTAAACAGCAAGGAGAAGTATTAAGGGACTTACCAGAAATGAACTGTTTGCATTCATACAGGGAAGGACAATATTTCTAACTCTTAAAACTTTTCAGTATCTGGGTGGTTGGTGGGACCACACATACACATGTACACACATGCACACACATACACACATGCATTCACATGCAGAGACAGAGAGCACAGATTGAACTGAATAGGATGGGACCATACCTTAAAAGAAATTAAGGTAAATGGTTAGAGAGAAATGTAGTGAGAGGAAAGAGGGGGAAATGGAAGGGGGTAACTATATGTCATATAAGAGGCAAGTAGGAGATGTTTTTAGTGGAGGGAAAACGAGGAGAGCTGAGGGAAAAAAACAAACAAACAAACAAACAAAAGTTTACCCTCATCACATTTGACTAAACGAAGGAGTGAAATGCACACTCATTTTGGTATGAAAACCTATCTTACAGTATAAGAAAGCGGGGGAGAAGGAGATAATTGGGGGGGGGATGATGGAAGGGAGGGCAAAGGGAGGAGGGAGTAATTGAGAGTCAACACTTGGGGAGGGACAGGATCAGGGGACAGAAGAGAAACAATGAGGGGCAGGTTAGGAGGGATGGCAATTCAGTTAGTCTTACACAACACGACTATCAGGAAGGTCATTTGCAAAGCTACACAGATATGGCCTATAGTGAATTGTCTGCCGTACCAGGGGGAATGAGTGGGGAGGGAGGGATGGGGAGAATTTGGAACTCAAAGTTTTAGGAACAATTGTTTAGTATTGTTGTTGCAACTAGGAAAGAAGACATACAGTTAATGAGGAATAGAAAGTCATCTGGACCTACAGGAGAAAAGAGAAGATGGAAACAAGGGAGGGGAGGGATGACAGAAGAGAGGACAGATTGGAGATAGGGAAAATTGGATTGCTTGGGGTATTGGGGTGGGGGGAGGGGAGAAAAGGGGAGAAAATTTGGAACCCAAAAATTTGTGAAAATGAATGTAAAAAGCTAAATAAATAAATAAAAAAAAAAAAAAAAAAAAAAAAAATTGCCCATGATGATGACCTCAGTATCCAAGAACTCTGGAGGTAAGAGGGAGGAGATTCCTTCATGTTCTCTTAGTCACTTCATGCTGGCATAGGAGGAGCAGGCTTCTGGAGGTGGTTTGGACAGCTGTAAAAAAAAAAAAAAAAAAAAAAAAAAAAAAAAAAAAAAAAAAAAAAAAAAAAAAGAAAAGTGTACTGTATCAAGACCACAAGCCATAACATATTCTCCAGCAACACTATCAATGGAATAATAAATCTGGTGAGACTCGAATCCACTTTGTATTTACTTTAGCCACAAGATCGGAAACTATAAGGTGACAAACATTACTTATAGTGATGAGATGAGAGAAGGGTAACAGCCATCAAGTAGCTATTTTGATTATAAAGATAGATGGAGAAAGCTGTTGGGTGTAAAGAGAACATATTAGAAGATATATTGAGGATAGGTTGCTTATAATAATAACACATAGACAAAAACCAGTGGATGTCAAGAGACATTCATCTTCATATCATGTTCAAGAGGGATGGGAAATTAGGGAATAGACATACAAAACTACAAAAATCATTTGATAAACACCAAGAGAGGACATGTTATGCTCCACTTGGGAAAAGATGGCTACAGCAAACGAACTAGCTAAATAAATAAATACAGTTCGTTCTTTAATATATAGACATTCAAGTGCATCTCAACTCCTTTGATATTTGAATGCTAAGCCCATTTTTCAGGACAACTCTGTCAACGTTTCAGCAGGTATGGCATTTGTCGTTCTGATTTGGGGCAAATGAATTAGCAAAAGTGATAGTAATATGAATGTTTGCAATAAAGAAAGGGACACCACATTTCCTGGATTGATTTAAGGCTGCATCCAGAACATCTTACAAATAAAAAGGCATATTTGTTACTCCTAACAGCCACATCCAATTCTACGAAACTGGAAAAAATCATCCAATTTTTCAGATGAGTAACTCAGTACTTTGCTTTGGAAACATGGGGAGCCCAGAAAATGAACAGGAGATAGAACAAAAGAGGCACATAACCTACTTAGATCCTTAATTGAGACATGCTCATTCAGTTGGTCTCTGGATCATATCTGATATACCATCCCTCCTGACAAACTCTTTCTCAACACTTAATATGTATTTCTTTTTAAGCCTGATGCTTGCTTCTTGGCATACTAATAACAATTTCCATAATACATCAAATTAACCAGGTTTAGATAATTTCTGCTTCACATCTGTTTCAGCGTCTTGAGTATGTGATGTAAATGATCTTTAATCAAAGAAAATTGATCACCAACATAGCATTTGCTCAAGAGGAAGGCAGTGACCAGTATTTAAACACACATGCACATACGCACACACACGTGTGCGCGCGCACACACACACACACACACACACACTAGACTAATGATCCCTCCACACAAAGATTTCAGGAAACTGCCAGGATGAAAAAATTAATAAATTATTTCCTAGTTTTTCTCTTGCATCTTGAACCTTGGAATAAGCTGGCAAAATAGAAGCTTTAGATCTATTTTACAATAAGAAGATACAAGGCCAGGTCTCATTAGCTAACTGTCAAGAATATTTTAGAGTTTTTACCTGATCCACTTGCAGAATCTCTGTATGTAAAGAAACAGTTGAAGAGGTCCGTCCATATGTATACTTTGGGGACAGGAACCCATAAGTTTGGAGACCAAGTCAAGAGGCTGTTGTTTTTCTGAAGAGGAAAAGGAAAGCATCCTATATGTGAAGGGGCTCCCACTGACTCTGAGGTAGGTGCAGTTGGGGTTCAGGACTCCCAGTTGCTACGTCTTTGCACTTTCTTACCCATAAGCAGGATTATCTTTAACTGTTCAGAACTGAATCCCTATCTCTCACTATAACCTCTCAGGTAGGACTACATATTCTGGGACACTTCTTCACCTTTTCCTCCCACCATGTGATCTGATCTCTTTGTTCCTTGAAGGATGACTAAAGCTAATTGTTAATCTGAGAAATTCATTCATTCAAGAAGCATTTATTAACAAGAGCGTACTGTGGCTGGCAATGGCAAAACTGAGATACTCCCCGTCTTTAGGGTGCTCCCACTCTGGAGGACGGTGAATGACAAAAAGAACAATATGCACACAGATTAATAAATACAAAATAACTACAAATATGCAAGGTAAGCACAGAGAAAGGTAGGTGGCATAATGGAGAGGGTACTGGTTTTGAAGTCAGAAAGAATTGAGTTTGAATTTGTCCATATTTACTATATGATCCTGGGCAAGTACCGATCTCTGGACACCTTCATTTCCTCACCTGTAAAATGAGAATATTAAAGCACCAACTTTCCAGGGTTAATGTGAGCAGAAAAGGAGATAATGTTTGCAAGCCTTAACATACTGTATAAATCTTGGTGAATTATAATAGCAACAATAATAAAGTAATGAGGGGAGAATATTAAGAAGTGGGACAGAGGAAGGGCTCCTGGCGGATGTGATGGAGGAGGTGACACTTGGGCTGAGCCTTGAATGAAGCTCAGGATTCTAAGAGGCAGAGTTAAGAATGGAGAGTGGGCTGTATGTACATGAAGGCAGGAGATGTGGTGTTAACTAGGGGAACACTGAGCTATCTTCTTTGTGTGCAACTGAGCAAGAGAAGAGGAATAACATGAAATCAATCCAGAAAAACAGAGAAGAGCCAGATGTGAAGGGTTTTCCACACCAATTGGGGCTGCTGTTAGATGATATAACATATCCAGCCCAGATAACACGCTGGATGGAAGAACCTTGAGGGCAGCGTTCATTTCACTTTGGTCTTACCACATACTAGTGCCTGGAACATAAGAAATACCTTATAAATGTTTGTGACTTTGAAATGAATTTGATGAATGGTTACCCCCTCCAGGGCCTTGACCAGAAGAAATGAATGTATTTTGGGCAGGAGCAAGGTTCAGGGAACCGTTTGATATCCCCCAATGCAATAACGTAAGGGGCCATCATAAAGTTGACCTGATTCCTAGACTGATTCCTGACACCAAAATACTAGATTGGAGAAAAATTAATAATTATAGCCTTATCACTTGAACAATTAGTGACTTACATCTCATTCATTATCTTTGCAAACCAAGTGTATGGTAGCTAGGTGGTACAGTGAATAAAGTGTCAGACCTGGAGTCAGGAAGACTAATCTTTCTAAGTTCAAATCTAGCCTTAGACACCAGCTGTGTGACCCTGTGCAAGTCACTCAGCCCTGTTTGCCTCAGTTTTCTCATCTGCAAAATGACCTGGAGAAAAAAATGGCAAACCACTCCAGTATCATTTGCCAAATGTGGCCACAAATAGTCAGACATGATTGAAATAAAGGAACAACAAAAATCTTACAGGCTTTCTTTGTAGACATCTCATCCTGGTTTGCTCATCTCATTCAGAGTTGGCTAATTTCAGAATGAAAAGAAAAAGAGAAAGAACAAAGAAAAAAATGCAGACTAGGTGACCGAATTGTAGAATCACATATGTAACAGACCTCAGAGACCATTTAATTCGACCTATATACCTGAGCAATAACATTTAACAGCACTCATGTTAGTAGGTCATCTTATTATTGCTTTAAGTCTTCTTTTATGAGTGAATGTCCTACCTCCTGAGGCAGTCCATTCTGCTTTTCGATCAATCTAATTTCTCCCACTTAACAGTATTCTATTTTTCCAATTACCTGTAAAGATGGTTTTTAACATTCACTTTTATAAGATTATGAGTTCCATTTTTTTCTCCCTCCTTTTGCTCAGGATAATAAGCAATGTGATGTAGGTTATACATGTACAAATAGATTAACCATATTTCCACATTAGTAATGTTGTAAAGAAGAATCAGAACCAAAGGGAGAAAACCATGAGAAAGGAAAAAAAAAGAGAAAATAGACTGCTTCTATCTGTGTTCAGACTCCTTAGTTCTTACTCTGGATGTGAATAGCATTTTCCCTAATGAGTCTTTTAGAATTGTCTCGATCATTGCATCGATGAGAAGAGCCAAGTCTATCGAAGTCAGTCATTGCACAATGTTGCAGTTACTATGTAGAATGTTCTCCTAGTTCTGCATCAGTTCATGTAAGTCTTCCCAGTCAAACCCACAATCTTGACATGGACTAGAAAATCTTGAAAGCTGTTTGGTAAAAATAGGCCCAGAACAGCAGCTTACACCACATACTACAGCATGTTCAATGTGGACATGTAACCTAAACATAAAAGTAACAGTACTTTTTGGAGACCTAAAGAAAATGAAAGGAGTTACTTTTTCCAAATGTGGAAGATTCTTAATCAAACAAGGGAGAGAAGAGAAAACAAATGATGAACAAGTCAATTTTGAATACATGAAATCCCATGATCTTCAAAAGCCTTCATTTTCAGAATAATGCCCTCTAATTCAAGATAATTAGGTTTTCAAGTAAAAAAAAGTATACATACATGTATATACAAATATATACACATGATACAATGTACATATACAAACATGATGTATGCATACATATATAGAATTATATGTGTATCTATGTAGATATGCACATGTTCACACCCACACATGTATGTACACACACATGAATACATGTGTGTGTACAGCAAAGACCCCTTGCAGACTTTGAGCAGTCTATGCCCAGTTTATAAAAGATAATGAAAATATGAGTGGCCTATTCAGTAGCTTGGAAAGGATAGCAAAGCTTTGAGTGGCCTAGCACAGTACTTGGCACAAAGTTAGTGGGAGTAGCTCAAGGCCTTTTCTCTTTGCCTTTTTTATTCCGTGCACAAAACAGCAGAAACAACCACTAGAAACTTGCCCAGTATGTTCACAGTGAAGCAGGGATATCCTGCTTCTCCATTATTGTTTGGTATAATCCTCTTGTCTAGATATTAAGGGGATAAGCACAAACAAAGAGGAGGCCAAGTAGCCGTTTGTTGTCGCTGTTCAGTCACTTTTCAGAGGGGTCAGACTGTTTGTGACTCCATGGTTTTTTTTAATTTGGTAAAGATCTTGGAGTGGTTTGTCACTTCTTTCTCCAGCTTACTTTACAAATGAGGAAACTGAGGCAGGCAGGGTTACGTGACTTGCCCAGGGATACATAGCCAGTAAGTGTTTGAATTCATGAAGATGAGTCTTCCTGACTCCAGGCCTAGCACTCGATCTACTGCACCATCTAGCTGTCCCTACAGTAGCCTTTTCTGCAGACAGTGTGATGGTTTCCTTAGAAAATCCAAGAGACTTCATGAAGAAACTAATCGACATAGTTAAAACCTTCAGCAAAGTTTCAAGATGCAAAATAAAATTTCGAAAACCATTAGCCTTTCTGCATGTTACTAACAAGATCCAAGTCAAAAAAACAGAAAGATTCCATTTAAAATAGCTACAAAATGCTTAAGACAAGTTTGGGTTAATCTACAAAGATATGCACCTATACCCCCACCCCCACCCCCCCACACACAGGGGTTCCATGAATACAGAAACAAATCAGTCTTTACGGAAACAGAGGAGAAGATAGTGTGTCCCAACAGAAAGAATACTGAATTTTCAGCTAGAGGGCAACCCTTCATATTCTGGCTCTGTAACTTAGTACCTGTGTGACCTTGGACAAATCACTTATCCTATCTGGACTTCAATTTTCTCATTTGTAAAATGAGAATGGACTAGATGACCCCAAATTACCCTTCCAGATCTAAATCTATGCTACTGTGAGGCCAAAGAAAACATAAATAATGGGAGGCACAATGCTCACTGGAGGTATATACTAATATAAACAAAGATGACATATAAAGAAAGCTACAGATTTTGTGTGTTACTGATCAGACTTGGAGGAGGACACTTTACAGAAAAGGATCATTGACAAGAGCCAGTAATGAAAACTGGCATTTATAGAGTGCCTTAAAGTTTGATTCTCCCCACAATTCTTTAAGGAAGGGGCTACTATGTCCATTTTATGGATGAGGAGACTGAGGCAGACAGAGCTTAAAATGACTTGCCCAGGGTCACCCAGTATGTGTTTGAAGTGGGATTTGAGCTTAAGCTTGGTAATGCAAATTCATATGGAGGATCAGAATGTCAAGGATTTCAAGGAAATCATGACAAAAGTGAATGGAGAGGTTTTTAAGCCCTTTTGGATTTCAATTATAAGGCAGTAATTACTTTAAAAAAAAAACCAAAAACCTGGTACTGATTAAAAATTGACCAGTGGGATAAACTAGAGAAATGTGACCTTGAAGCTGAAACCCCTTCAAAACACTATCGCACTTGTTCCCTAGAGAGCCTTCTAAGGCAGGTATCCCAAAGATCATCATCTCCACTGGAGAGTTGCAGAAGGCCTACTGGAGAGTAAATGGAACCAAGACTTGAATCCACATTTTTCCTTTTTCTTCAACTCTGATCTTCCTTTTCCTATGCTTTTCATCTATGCTGTCTCTCCAAGGCTAAAAAATTAAAACCCACAAAGCCAATCATGCCCATTGGCAGGGGATTATTCTCCAAATTAAAAAAAAAATCATAACCACACAGTGAAATAAACCACAACTCGCTAAGATCAGAGAGAGGCATACTACCAAGGAAACTAAACGGTGAACAAAAGGACCTAGCAACAGTTCAGGTAACAGTTCATACTAGACACAATATAAATCAAAATTTCAGAACTATTACTGATACAGGATTTTAATTAGACTGCTGATTTGCAGGTACTGCCACCTATAAAAAAATACACTGCTGAGTGTCAGCCTATTGATACACCAATTTACACAGTCCTATCTAAAAATGGAAAAAGCAGTACCACTAGCTTCAACTAATTCAGCCTTCTTCACTACCTACATGTCTGTAGTCCTTTAACCAGTTCAGTTGGAATGATTTCAGCCCATCAACTTTTAAATTTCCACAGCCTATAGAAGCTAGACTGCAGAACACCAACGGAATAAGGGTAACAGGAATCCATTATTGATCACTTCTGGAAATGTATATGTAAGCTAAGGGAAGTTTCTTTTCAATTTAATACAAGGATCTATGCGAGAAAAATCACTAATAGTCTTCCCTGCCATTTCCAGATTCATGAATCGAGAATTAAGAAGGATGGCAGGGTTTCTCTGAAAACCCACAGAAGCTTTAGCAGTATCAAGCACAATTAAACGAGTCAGTGGTTTCTTGTTACGGAAGAAGGCAACGCTAGAGTACACAAGAAATAACCCAAGAGTTCATTCCCTATTGCAGGGTTTGCAATATCATTTCTTCTAAGGCAAAAGAAAGAACTGCAAGACTCGAGGAGAATGATTCCACTGCCAGCCCCTCTCTCTTCCCTGGGAAGACCACTGGAATGAAGATATTAAGAAAACTAAGTCATAAAACTAAAAACAAGAACTCTCGAGCTGGCCATTAAGTAGGTTAAATGGCAGTATGTTTTCAGCCCAGCAGGCAGTGCTTTATTATCCTGATAACACCTTCAAATTAAAAGATAATGTCTTATAAAAAGAGGTTGTTAAATTTGATTGTGTTCACATCGTACAGCACTGCATACTTGGAATTCACATGGAATGATAAAAATCTCTCTTTCCCCTTCCGTATCATCTCTGGATTGAGAATTAAAGTGCGAACCCTTCTCCCAGACATATTTGATCTCAGACTCCAGTCAGACACAGAGGCTAGTGCAGGACAAAAGGAGTTTTGCCCCAGAGCACAGAGATCTTTTCTCCCATTAGTGCCCAACCAGTACTTCAAAGGCCTGGGACATAAGCATCCCCTTGGGTCTCTGCAAAAGAGATTCTTAGCATATATTGTGTCATGGAACCCTTTTCAGGATGACATTTTTACATAATGAAATGAAATACTCAAGTTTAGTTCATTTGTCGTTGTTCACTTGTTTCCTGTTGTATCTGACTCTTTGTGACCCCATTTGGGTCTTTCTTGGGAGAGATAATGGAGTGGTTTGCCTTTTCCTTCTCATCTTTCAGATGAGAAAACTGAGGCAAACAAGGTGAAGTGACTTGAAAAGGGTCAAAGAGCTAGTAAATATGAGGCCAGATTAGAACTCATGAAGATGAGTCTTCCTCATTCTAAGCCCAGTGCTCTCTCCACTGCACCACCTAACTATAGCCAAAATTTTAGTTAATGGTGAAGAAAAGAATGTAATCTTCCTGCATACATGTTTATGGAGCCCCCCAAATATCCATGGTTCAAAACCCTTGCTCTAATAGATAGGCCATCCCCTCTTCAAATGACTGCACTTCCCATGGGAATGCTGGGCCCATGTCTGTGGGCTGTCTGTGCTACTGGGCCATCACCTCCCCAAACAAATTTTCCCCATATACAATTTTGGCTATTTATCACTCTCCCTGTGGCTAGCAAGTATGGAATAGATAGAGAATATCAAGGTTCGATACGCATCAACATATTAGCTAAACTGAACCCAAAGTTTCAGCTTCAGCAGCTATTCTAATTTTCCTAGTGGAAACTGAACGATGTGGAGGAAAGGGTGTCAATTTTGAGTTGAGATTCAGATGTCCATAATTATAATGTCATTTGAAATTTGCAATTGCTATACCTACTTCTTAAAGGCTACCGGGTTTTCACATTCCACCCAGCAGTTCTACTCCCTGGCCCAAGAGAAGGACAGAGTCTGGGCTTAGTGGAGCTAAGTTCCTACTTTCACACTGTAATCTGAGGAAGCCTCTAGGTCTGAGGGATTAATTTAAGGTTTTATCACTTTTCTGAAATCTTTTTTGAATATTCCTCTGTCACTTCACATGGAAAACGAAATAGAGATCTGGGCACAATTATTCCACTAATGAAAGGGAAAATCCTTGTTTTAGACCTGCAGGATTCACATTGGGCCAGCCCACAATGAGAGTCTCTGCATGTTGGGTGAACAAAAGATGTGTGACTTCACCAGCTTGGGGAACTCACCCAAGGGAGCTTCCCTTAGAAGCTAAGGCCTTAGGAGTTGATTAAGGGACTCAGAAGCCGATGGGGCTAAGTTAACTGAACAATAATCCAAGGTTGGAACACAGATCTTCATCACTCCATGTTCAGCACTCCACCCATTATACTGATCTCAGATCCCATCTTATGCAAGAGATCTTTCTGAGGACCCATTCCCATACATACCCCATCCACTAGTGCTTTCCCTCTTGATACTTTCTTCCATTTTCTTTGGATATAGCTTCTATGTACATAGTTGCTCACATATTTTTTTTCCGTGTAAGCTTCTTGAAGGCATAAATTATATTTTTTTTTAGCTCAGGGCCTGGCACACAGGAAGGGCTTACTACATGCTTATTGACTGAAAGATGCCACGCTGCATCTAGATTTCACATACAAGTTAAATATTCAGAGGACAACTCGGCCACTTTTTCTACTTTATTTTTCCTGAGAAAATAAAGACCTTGATGAAATCTAGGTCATAGCAGCCATTCAAAGATTGATTTTCCAGTGCTTAACCATCATGATGGGACAGAAATACAAAGGAACCTAAAGTCTTTTTGTAATACCATGCAAATAATGGGGCTGCCCAAGAGGCACTGCTCCTACTTTCACTTCACACAATTGCTTTCAATTTTCTCTAATCAAGTCTCCAGGTCTGATAGATGAATAGTTTGGTTTCCTATATTAAAATGTTTGATGTAAATGAACAAAACATACTTGTCACTTTTGGTTGTAGATGGCATTAAGAGTAAAAATTATACAGGAAAAAGGAAAGATTAAAAAGGCTCATAAACAATACACAACTGAATAGAAGACAGAGAAATACGTATTTAATTAGACATTTAAAGAATTATGAAAAAAAATCCCTTTAAAGGGTCAATGTGGAGGCTACTTTAAAATGTTGATGAATGAGTGGTCTCACCAATGTAGGAACTCTTTTCCAACAGTGTAAACTGCAACTAAGCCAAGTCTTTTCATGCTGTGGGATTCTTTCCCCTGTTTTCCCATAGGGCCTCCTAAGAAGCTTAGCTTCCACAGTATAGTGAGTGCCTTCCTTAACAAGCTGCTGTCCATCAGGACTCCCTCCTTCTTGCTCTAGGCCAGTTCCACAGCTTTTCTAGACATGTACATCAGGGATGATGTTGGGAGTGGGTGCCATTTTTCTCCATAGAGGGTTCCTGTACATTTATTTCCAGACTTTATCCCTCTCTTAAGCTCCAGTCCCAAATTTCTAACTTCCACCTGGATATTCCATAGGCATCACAAATACAACATGGACAAAATAACTTTCCCAATATTCCCTGAAAACTTACCTTTATAACTAACTTTCTGATTTCTGACAAGGGCAATCACTCCTCTTCAGTCACCTAAGAAGTGATATTGATTTTACTTCCACATTTCTCATATCCATTACCATCACTGCACTAACAACATGACTACCTATATTGAGGCTCTCATGTCTCACTTGGACTTCTAATAGTTTCATTAAAATTACTTAAAAAGTAACTTTGTATTGATACCTTTTATTCTTACATCTTCATAGTTATTCCAAGTATCCCTTTCCCTCCTCCTACCAGGGAGCCATCTCATATGACAAATTGCATTTTTAAGAGAGAAAAAATTTATCAGCACAACTGATCAATATATTGAAAAAGTTTAAAAAAATACAAAATGTGTAACTCCTAATGAACTTCTCACCTCTAAAAAGAGGTGATGGTGGAGGTGTCCTCTCATATCTCTTCAACTGAGTCCTGTTTGATTTTTAAGTTTTTGATGCATTTACTTTTTATTTTTCAGTGGGTAATTATTCTTCCCATTTATGTTGCTATAGTTACTCTATATATTATTTTTCTTGGCTTTGCTTATTTTGCCCTGCATCAATTCATAGAGGTCTCTCCATGTTTCTCTGTGTTCATCACACACATAATTTATTACAGCCCAGTAAGATTCTATCCCATTCATATACCACAATTTGTTTAACCATTCCCTAATCAATGTGCATCTACTTTACTTCCTGCTTGCCCCAAACACTATTTTCTGGAGAATTTGCATGGGGCAGGTGATCACATGGTGGTCAGAAGAAGCGATACAAGTACACGCTCAAGGTCCCCCTCAAGAACTTTGGATTTGACTGTGCAACACGGGAGACACTGGCACAGGACCGCTCAGCATGGTGTGCCCACATCAGAGAGGATGATGTCCTCTATGAGCAAAGTAGAATTGAGACAGCACAAAGGAAAGGTAGGATGCACAAATGTGGAGTATCCACCCCAAATGTTCACATGAACTGTCTGTGTCCCATCTGTGGTAGAGCATTCTGAGCTCATACTGGTCTGATCAGCCACATTGACACTTGAGTTTATCATGGTGATGTCATTGAGGTCCTCTTCGAGAATGATGGACAACAAACAACCAACTTATTTGCATTTCTTTGCTGTCATACAGGGTGGTGGTGGAAATATTTGGGTTATATAGGGACTTTCTTCCTATCAGTGGTTTCCTTGGGATATAAACCCAGTAAACAGCATTTCTGGTTCAAAGGGTATAGACATTTTAATCACTTTATTTGCATAACTCCAAAGTGCTTTCCAAAATGTTTTTACCATTTTCACAGCTCCACCAACAATGTACTAGTGTGCCTATCATTGCACAACCCCACCAACATTGACCACAGGGTTGTTTAGATTTGCATTTGTCCTATTATTAATGATTTGGAGCTTTCCTTTATATGGTTTGTAATTCTTTTGAGAATTGTTGTATAGCTTCTGACCATTTATTTATTGGAGGAATGGCTATTAACCTCATATATTTATCATTTCTGTATCTTGAGTATCAAACCCTCATCAAAGAAATTTGATACAAAGATTTTCCCATTCGTCCACTTTTCTTCTTATCATCATTGAATTAATACTTTCTATGCAGAAGCTTTTCAATTTCAAGGAATCAAAATTAATTATTCTGTCTTCTGTAACTGCCTTTGTCTCCTGTTTCCCTAAGAATACATTTACCCATAGTTATGAGAGCTACATGATCTGTCTGTCTTCTAATTTTTTCTAATAGTACAATCTTCACTATAAAGGCTGTGTATCCATTTAGAATGTATTTTGGAATGTGATGTAAGGTGTTGGTCTACACCTGATCTGCCAAGCTGCTTTCCATTTTTTCTCAAATAGAAAGCTCTTCCCTCGGTAACTTACGTTTTCCACTTTATCAAACACCAGGTTATTGAATTCGATTGTCCCTGAATCTCCCTTGTCTAGATGATTCAATGGATCTCTCCTTATTCTTTAACCAATACCATATGGTTTTTTATGATTGCCACTTTATAATGTAATTTGAGGTCTGCAGGGGCTATTCTAGCTTTATCCTTACTTCTTTTCATAATTTTCTCTGACATTCTAGATCTTTTGTTATTCCAAATGAATTTTGCTATTATTTTTTTTCAAGTTCTACTAAGTATCCCCTTAGGAATTCATTGGCATACCACTAAAAGTGTAAATTAAGTTTGGGAATATTGTTATTTTTATCATATTGGCATGGCCTAGTCATGAATACTAAACATTCCTCTAGCTATTTAAGTTTTTTTTCCTTTAAGGACTACTTTGTAATAGAATTATCCAATCTTTTTTTATGCTTTGATAGGTTGACCCCTTATATTTAATGCATTTTGTAGTTATTTGGAATGAAATTTCCTTTTCTATCATTACTTCTTATTGCTAAAGCTATTAATTGTCTCTATTAATACCTTTGCTGATTTCCTATGATATTCTAAGGATACTATCATATTAGTACACAGGGAGAGTTTTACCGGTTCTTTACCTATCTTTATGTCTTTAATGTAGGTAGCTATGTGGCATAGCGGATAGAATCCTGGACCTTCCTAAGTCACAATCCAGTCTCTGTATGAGTAGCTAGCTACATGACCCTGTGGCAAGTCATGTTTGCCTCAGTTTCCTCATTTGTGAAATGATATGTAGAAAGAAATGTGAAACTACTCCAGAATCTATGCCCAGAAAACACCAAATAAGGTCATGAAGAGCCAACACAACTGAAACAAGTGAATGACAACAATGCCTTTAATTTCTTTCTCTTGTCTTATTGCTTTTGCTAGCAATTCCAGAACTATATTATAATGGTGGGAAGAGGGGTCATCCATGCTGTACCCCCATATTTACTAGAAAAGATTCTAATATATCCCTATTGCATACGATGTTTGCCTTTGGTGTTAACTGAGTATTTTATTGATATTTTTAAAAGTATCTCTATGCTTATACTTTGTAGTGATTTTAGTACAAAAGAGGGTTATACTTTGTCAAAGGCTTTTTCTTTATTTATTGAAATGACCATGTGGCTTTGGATGATTTGAGTTTGAATATGATTATTAGCATGATTGTTTCCCTAATGCAGAGCCTTCCTTGCTCATGGTATGAATCCCACTTGATTGTAACAAAAGACTTCTTGGGTGAATTGTTGTAGTCTGCTTCGGAGACTTGTGTTTAAAATTTTCAAGTCACTATTCATCAGTGATATTTGCCTTTAGTTTACTTTCTAAGCTTTATCTTTTTGTAGTTTGGGTATTAGGACTATATTTGTCTTATAAAAAGATTCTAATAGGGTATTTTCTCATTTTGGGGAATAATTTGTGAAGTATGGCCTTTGTTCTTCAGTTGTATCAGTTATGTCCAACTCTTTGTGACTCCATTTGGGATTTTCTTGGTAAAGATACTGGAGTGGTTTGCATTTCCTTTTCCAGTTTCTTTTACAGATGAGAAAACTGAGGCAAACAGGTGTAAGTGACTTTCCCAGGGTTACACAACTGGTAAGGGTCTAAAGCTGGATTTGAACTCAGGAAGATGAGTCTTCTTGATTCCAGGCCTGGTATTCTATCCACTGAACCACTTAGTTGCCTCTGAAGTATGGGTATTAATTGTTCTTTGAAACTTTGATAGCATTCTCCTGTGATCCATCAGGACCAGAATATTTTGTATTTGGTAGTTGCTTTGTGAGGTCTATTTCCTTTTCTGAAACTAGGCTATTTAAGATCTCAATCTGATATTCTGATAATATGGACATTTTATATTTTTGAATGTGTTCCTTTATGTATATTTCTGATTATTTTTGAAATTTCTTTTGATTTTGCTGCGATTTCACCTTGCTCACTTGTTTTTTTATTGGTTTGATTTTTACTATTCTCTTCTTTTTAATCATAATAGTTTAGGGTTCATCAATTTTATTAGTGTTTTTAAAGAATCAGCTGTCATTTTTTTCATCTCTTCAATAGGTTATTTCTAATTTGTATATCTCCCCTCCAATTTTTAATATAGCCTCTTTTACTTATTTGTTTGTTAGATTTCTATTTTAATGAATATTCAGTTCATTAATTCTTTTTTATTGTGTTAATATATGTTTGTGAGCATATGACTTTTCCCCTGAGAACTGCATAGCTTCATTTAAAAAATTCAGTTATGTAAGTTGTTTCCTCAGTATCATTTTCTTTGAATTATTGTTTCTATGAGTTCTTCTTTGACCTACTCATTATTTATGATTTCATTGTTAAATCTCCATTTGGATCTATATCTTTTGTTTATGATCCTTGAAATAATTGCCATTTTTATTTCATTGTGGTCTATAAAGGATGTATTGTCTATTTCTGCCTTTTTAATGTTTGCAATATTTCTGTGGCCTAGAACAATGTCTATTTTTGTAAAAGTTCAATGAGGTAGAGAGCAATATGTAGATTCTTTTGTTGTTCCATTTAGGAGATGCCATAACTCTAGTTCCTCCAGGAATTTGTTCAATTCCATATTTTCTCTTTTGTTTATCTTTCTGTTAGACTTATTCAGAACTTAGAAAAGGATACTGAAGTCTTTCCCACTATTGAGTTACTATCTATGACTCTTAGTATCTTAGATAATGTTTGCTTTATGAATTTGGATGCTAAGGTATTTGGAGCATATAAGTTTATTACTGATACTGGTTAGCCTTTATGATTCCTTTCAACATAATACAGTTTCTTTGTTCATTTTTGAACTTTTTTTTTGCATTATCAGACAGCATGATCACAACTCCTGCATTTTTGGAGTAACTTAATACGTAATACATTTTTTTTCTGTCCCTTTAGTTTTATTTTGTGTATATGTTTATTAAATGTGTTTCTTACATGCAATAGATTGTAGAGTTTTATTTTCTCATCAGACCCGCTATTCTTGTTAATTTTATTGTTTAATCCATTCACATTCAAACTTTCAGAAGTTAGGTTTATATTTTACTCCACCTGTCTCTAATATTGTTTTTTTTACAGCCACGATTCCCCCCTTTTTCTGTTGTAATCAAATACTATCTTTTGTAATTACAATATTAATCTTTTTTTAAAGGTGGCCCTATTTCTACTGGTTGCTGAAGGAGGCTCTGGAACCTGTACATACTAGGGATCTTTAAAAGAAGGTTCTCTCTATGACCATTTCACTGAATTTCTTCTGATTGATCTCTCCAGCTGACTTTCTGCTCTAAAATGGTGGATTACCAAACCACAAGGGGAGACAAGAGAGCTCTCAGGCATTACAAAGCAATTAACCAACCAAGAGGGTCTCATTGAACCAGTAGTACTACCATGATAGCACACTGAATTCATCAAGGAAAATGGAACTCCTTACAGCTTTAGGCAACTCATTTTCTCCTACTCAATATACTGGCAAAGATCTCAAATCATGAACTTTCTATAATAAATCAAATACTTAAAACATGACATTGTGTCCATCCCATGGTCTAACTAGCTCAGCGTTTCTATCCCCGATAGTGATGCCAAAGTAGAGCCATCTTTTTTGACATCAAATTCAAAGGGTAGAGGAAGTAGAAGGGAATAATCATTTATGGAGTGCCTACTAGGGAGGTGTTATCATTATCCCTTTCTTCCAGTAGTCAAAACTGAGGCAGGCAGAGGTTAAGTGACTGGCCCAGAGTCATACAGCTAGTGTCTTAGTCATATTTGAACACAAATCTTGCTAATTCTACGTCCAGAGCAACCGAGCTGCCGGGCGCCATAAACCTAAACATTCTTGTTTCTATTAGCAAGTTGTTGTTTATCCTTCAAAGAGGACCAGTGACATCATAGGTGAGGTCCTGGCTTGCACGTGGATTGGATTTCACTGAGGCAGAGTTGCCCAAAGTTGTCAGCCTCACTCTCTCTTCCAGATTCATTGAAGTCCTGTGGCAGCACTACAGTCAAGATGACTGGCAATGGCCTGGGATGCAGTGGATAACTTGGGCATCTTTGATATCTGTCCAAGTTCCAAATGCTCCACACTGCCTGCTTCAGCTCTCTTCATGGTCACTGTTCCTATCTGCCCATTCCACCAGGGAAAGTCTTCACATGCTTGGGGAAGACATCCCCCTAACTCAGTGATGGGTTTGAGGCTTGTTGGTTACCCTCAATCTGCTTCAACTCTTCTTCTGAGATGGTTTTACCAGGGTGTGGCCCCTGTGAATATTACATGTAGATTTATCTAAACCATGAAGGAAGCCATTTCTCTTTTTTTCTTTTTTTTAATGTCTCTATGGCCTCATGGGCCAATGAAATGCAGAAGTTTACTATCCACTGTGGGGGAAAGCACTTCCTTTATTGCCTGTAAGTATTTCATAGGCTCACTGCAAACTGCAAGGAAACTTGGAGTCCCACCCCTCCCCTTCTTTTTTCCAGATAAAGAAAGTGAGCCACAGAGCTCTTAAGTGCCTTCCCCAAGTCCTCTGATGCCAAATTCAATTCACCCTGTGCTGCCTCTTCAAAGGCCATGACTCAGTTTGAATGTCTAGAGATTTCCATGATTCAAAGGCATTTCAAGCTGGAAAGGGGTTTACACATAACTTATTCCAACACATTCCTTTTTCCAGATGAGGAAACTGGGTCCCAGAATTGTTGCTCGAGCTCCTACAGTTTGCAAGTGCATGACTGAGACAAAAACCCAGGTCTTTTAGTCAAAAGGGCTTTCCAATAACTCTAGTCAGCTCTATTGCTATTTGAGGGGGAAAAGATGGCACAAATCTCTTAAGGTTCATTTCTTTCTTCAATAATGATATATAATTCCATGTTTCAAAAAAGTAATTACTTTTTTTCTTTTTTCCCAAAAATACAGTCAGCAATAATTGAAACATTTGAAATGTAACATATGATAAAGAAACTTGGTATGATGGATTCATCTTTCCTCCAACAGATTTTTTTCAAAAAAAAATGTATATTCATGAAAGGGAAAGGGATCATGGGAAGTGATGGCTTCAAGACAAATGTGCCCAGATACAGAGGGGAAAGTTGCCTGTGTACGGTAATGCTTTATCATAACAAAACAGAGACAACAAATTGTCAGGAAGGCAGCCGCGGAAAGCCAGCACAACTGAATTGCATTTATCTTCATCCGCTCCACTGAGCTATGTATAACATTTGACATTCTGTCATAAATTTTATATTTATGGAGCTGGTCTGTGACACTGCTATCTGTTTGGCTGTGGGTAACCTGAGAAGTTATGCATTTAAAATCATTAGGATGAACTTTTTAAAAAATCCCAATAACCTTCCACCTCCTTAAATGAATGGAAAGGTGATTTTGACATATCAAATGAAGACTTTTTTTCCTCTTTCCATTAACTGACAGAAGACAAAGACTTTTACAACAGTAGCGAATGACACTAAATGAATGGGGAGTACAAGTCTTGACCTATCATATGATTCTCTTATTTCAAGACTTGGTAAACTTTCTCATTCTACAGTATGGCTCTAACCAGAAATTTAGCAAAAAACATTAGCATTTGATTTTCAGGGAAGCGGTGCATGGTCTGGATCTGTCATTTCATTGGTGCAGGGAACTCCCCCCACTAATACAGATCCTTTTGTGGTAATTGATTAGTTTTGTGCATTTCCTGTGGCCCTAAGAGGTTAAGAGACTGGTCCCGGGTTAGAAGTGTATATCAGAGGCGGGGTCTGCAACCCAGGTTTTTGTGACTCAAAGACTAGCCCTTTTTCTCCAAAGCCACCCTTCACCTCATCATTCAACGAGTTAACAAAAGCAAGTCATTTTTAAACACACTTCTAGGCCAGACAACTTAAGAGGACAGGGAAAACTCACAGTCATCTCCTTTCATCTGCATTGAACAGTATTCCTTTCACAGGCAATAGTTAACATAAATTATTTCCTTGAATCCCCTTTAGCAGCTTCAAAGTCTAGGTCCCCATGGTTATTTCATGCCTCTTATTGCAAAATTCATTAGAAGTTCTTTTTTCCCCTATGCATATCATGAAACTCCTTTAATTCTTTATGCATTACAGAAGTTGTCTGGGTACTTTTTGTCATCGCCTGGCAAGTCATGCTTATGAGTTCAAAATGATGCAACTAGTAAATTTATTTATGGAAGGGGAAGCAGATGTCTCCAGCCAACCAAGAAAGCCCTTCATTTCACTGTGTCCTTGGAGGGCATACCATTTTGGTCTTATTCCTAGATCTGTCTTTGGTTTAATTTTGGAGGGAGAAGGAGTATATGAGCCAAAGAGAGGAAAGGAAGTACAGCCCCTTCACAGATGATGGGAGCCATGGTACAGTGGAAAGATCACTGGGTCTGTGGTCAGATGGTACTCTTTCAAATCATCACCCTGTTCCTTCACAACAGTTACCAAGTTACTAATGTCCTCTGGGCCTCCTCTTTCTCTTCTGTAAAATGAGAGGGATAGACTACATGGCCTTCCATATCCCAGTCATTTCTAAAATTCACGTCTTCTAACAGGCAGAAAGGGAGAGGCAGGTGAAAGCCAAGGGTACAAATGGCTATGGTAACCTACCCAATGGTGCATGGAATCCACAGGGAATGAGAGCAACAGCAGTGGTAATAGTTATTTGGGTGAAGGGCTGGTAGAAGAAGCCAGTAGACTGGGCTTAAAACTCACTCATGCATAGCCAAAGGATAGGGAATGTATCAGAGCAAAACTCTCCCCATTCTTATCACTTGTCATAAATAATAATCTTGTCATTTAGGGTTTTCTTGGCAAAGATGCTGGAGCAATTCACCATTTCCTTCTCCACCTCATTTTACAGATAATAAATAATAAGAGCAAACATTTATATAGCGATTCAAGGTTTGAAAAGTGCTTTACATATTGAATCTCACTTTATCCCCACAACAACCCCAGGAGGTAGGTGCTATTATTATCCCACTTTATAGATGAGAAAACTGAAGCTATAAATAATGATTCTGTAATGCTTTATGGCCTAGAACCACAGATTTAGAGCTGGCAGAGACCTTAGGAATTAGAGTTCTGCTAAGATGCATTCAAGTTAAATGACTGGTCCAAGGACTCCCAAGTGCTTTGCTACCAGATCCAATGCTCTCCCTACTATGCCATGCCCCACACTCTGGCTCTCTGAATTTTGTGCCTCTCCCTCCATAGGTCCTTTAGACTTGGTTGTTTTATTGACAAAGAGTTTTTATTCATTGTATTTTGCTTTGTTTTTTAACTTTCTCTTCAGATACTGTTACTTCTGCTCATTTTTGCTATATGATGGTAACCTCGTCTCCTCTGCATCTCTGCTACCTGGGCCTTTTCAATTCTAAGGCCTGGATCCCTGGCATCTGACTCCCTCTGCTTCCTCATTTCCCAAGCCTGCAGCTTCTTCCAGCCCACTGCCCATACTACAACAGCCTAGCAGAAACCTTGACTCTAGCCTTTCCTCTGGAGGCCCTCAGTCCATCCTATGGAATCTGCTACAAGCCATAGGCCTTACTTCTGACCTGGCTCAGGGGTATAGTGTATACCCTCAAAGCAATTCTGTGAAAATGACATAAGGGGGCTAATAACATATTAGCAGGGTGATGAATTTTTTAGTTGTAACAACTCTGAAAGATGATCTATCAAGTCACAGATTGGGAGCGATCTCTGTCCTTGGAGGTAATACCAATGGAAAGGATAGCATGGGGTTTTGAACTATTGATGCCAGTTAATCTTATCTGTGTATCCCTGGGGAAGTCTTCACTTCTCTGAAGCGCATTTTCCTCATCTCTAAAGTGAGGAGGTTGGAGCAGATGAGTTTTAAGCCTTCTTTTAGATCCTATGAACCCGAAGTCAGTGCTGATTTCACTAGGTTGTGCTGTCTTTCCTCTTCTCAGGTGGATAAGCAGCTTACAAAGAAACTGCTTCTAATCTCAAGGTAATTTGTAGACAAATGAAAGAATGAAGGGTCAGTGAATCTGTGAAGGAATATGGGTGCCACCTCTACCACTGCACTGAGTGGGGAGGTCCTGTAGGACCCAGATTGTAGCTTAGCTTCCCTCCTTCTAACCATAATGAAAGCTGGCATTCCTACCGTGTTTTAAGATTGGCAAAGCATATGCATTATTTAATTTTATCCACACAGTCTCATGAAGTACAGACCACAGGTAATGCTGTCAACATTTTACAGATTGGGAAACTGAGTTTCAATGAGGTGAAATGATTAGTCTCGGGTCACAAAAGAGTAAGTCTTCTTGAATCCAGGCCCAGTACCCTCTACTGTGCCCAGCAGATATATGAGGGAGTGGAAGGGTTTGATACCAAGAGTGGACAGTCAGGCATTTCAAGGGAAGGTAGAGACCCATTTCACCAGTCTCTTGGCAAGAGGGCTGGTCCTCACTCCACAGACCAAGTAAACCTGTTGGAGGGAGTCAGCTCCTTAGTCTTGATTTATTTGTGCCTGAAACATAGAACCTCAGTGTCTTGGCTAGCTCACTGTTAACCAAACTCAAAAGCGAAGCAATGAGCATAACTTTTGGGTAAGAGCTACCAGAAGGAAGGAGGTAGTGCTGCTAGGAATAGAAAACGTGGGCAATTTTATCATTTTATGAATGAAACACTATTTCTGGCATTTTATGTGGCAACAACTTGAACATAAATCCACTGCCACCCAGAGTATATATAAATAGGAAGAAGCAGTTAACATATAAGTAGAACTATGAACTGACAAGTAGCAGACAAACATATTAAAATGGGAAACTGGGAAGCTGGCCACTGAGAACAATGGTTTCCCTTTGGAACGTACTTCAAAAATGTGCAGTGCATTGAATTCTACTTGGAAGGCTCGTGGGCACAGTGCCAGCATGAGGCATCTCGCTGGATAGCTAGCCCTGGGCCAAAGTGGGCAATGGGCATAATTTGCTCCAATTATTTTCACTCCATCTCTTCTCCATTTCCCCATCACTGCAGTATCTCACCCTTCTGCCTCCTCCATAGGCCTCCAAAGTTCTCACGCTGCTCTGCGGCCCCCCCGGTGCCATCTGACCCAGAGTGGGCTTCTGACTAAACCCCTTTCTCCACCTATACCAAATACTTCTTCCAGTATGTTATGCCAGTATTGTTTTATGTGACTGCTCAGTTAATAATCTCTTTTATTAGCTAAAATGGGCAGTAGCCTAACTCACTAATTCAACTAACTTTTGTTAAAACCCATGAGGGGTACGAAGTATGGTTGGTACATTTCCAACTGGAGGAAAGTTTGCATTTGAAAAGGTATTTGAAAAGGCACCCAACTCATTGGAAAGAGCAATAGATGTGGAGACTGGAAGACCTGAGTTCGAATCCTGTTTTTGACACCAGCTGCATGACTTTTTAGACAAATCACTTCATTCTCTAATGCTCAGTGTCCTCATCTGTAAAATGGGGATAATAAAATAGAAGAATTTCCTGTATCAATAAAATTACAACTCTGCTTTCCCCCCTCTTCTAAAAAAATGGTATCTATCTCACAGGGCTATCATGAGAATAAAAGAAGATAATATAACTAAAGTAGCTTTAAAAGCTTTAAAACCATATATACTAGCTCTTATTGTTTAATAATCACATATTAATATTTTAATGTATTTGATATTACTCAATTAATTTCACTGCTTAATAATTATACCTAATAATCATGAATATGAATATTTCCTTAATCCTCAATAAGCTACCAATGGTGAATATATGGTGGCAAAGACATGTCTGCCCACACACGGGCATCTTCTATCCACATCTAAGTCACATGTTATCTGCTTTCTAAAGAAGCATCAAAGTACAGGAGCAGAGAGCCAGCCTTTTAGACCCAAGGATCAATGTTCAAGTCTTGCTTCTGACAAACTCACTTCTCATGAGACCTCAGGAAAATCATGTCAGCTCTCGTAATACTAGGAAACTCAGACTACAAATTGAGGAGGAGTTCCTATAGAGACAGCTAGGTGGTACAGTGGATAGAACACTGGGTCTAGAGTAAAGAAAGTTCAAATCTGGTTTCAGACATATCATAGCTATATGACCCAGAGCAAATCACTTAACCTCTGTCTGCCTCAGTTTCCTTATCTGTAAAATGGGGATAATAATAGCACCTACCTCTGAGGGCTGCTGCTAACTATAATTGTTATTCTTCTTCTTATTATTATTCACATTGGTAGAAAGAATTTGCATATCATATGTTTTCTACACTGATGAGATCACAATTCCATCAAAAAAAAAAAAAAGACACATCACATAGTACAACACAGCCCACCATCCCTTAACTCTGCTGCTGGGTAACTCCCTTACAAATACAAGGAATTTATAACTAGGTCCCAATTAGCACAAGTAACAAATTCTGTAAAGTGGTCACATGTATTCAAATTCACAATATTCAAATTTATAATTATGTACAATATGGCAATTAGTTTTGGCCCAAAACACAGATCACCTCCCAAGATATTTGCAGATTTTCCCAAGACTAATGAAATTTCTGTTTCAAAGGTGATTTGGTAAATGGTGCTATGCATGGAATGAGGAAACACCTGGATTCAAATATTGACTTCAGTATTGACTAGCTGTGTGTCCTTGGGCAAGTCATTTATGCCTCCAAGACTCAGTTTCCTTTTCTATACTACTCCTAATATTGCAAGGGTACCAATGGAGCTATTCATCAGTCTTTTCTGACCTTCACCAGATCATCTCTTCCAGACTTTCTTAGAAGGCTGCAAGCACAATGGGTGGTACTCTTGTCACCAGTTTATGGCAGGATGAGGCAAGACTAACACAAGGCAGATAGGCAAGGATAAGTTGCAATCTACATCACTGGAGGGAACTTCTGAAGTAAGCACATGATGCATCCATTTTGAGTACTAGGATAATCCTTACATACTATCTCAAATTGTTGTTACAAGGCAATTTCTGGGTAAACTCTACAGCACTAAATAAATGTGACTTATCATTATTCAAACAGAACAAAACATCCTCAAGTTTACAAATCATCACAATTACAATCAAATCAGAATCCCATGCGAAACTGGGCAGAGTTTAGAAATTGGCAGCTCACACTGGGATAACCACACTGACAATGGACAGTAAAGATATTCAGAATGGTAAGAGAATAAGTATTCTGATTAATTACTTGAGCTACCTCAGTATTTCTCAAGTTTCCATTTTAAAAGAGTGAGAATATAAGAAAATGCAGTTAGTGCTAAAAGTACCATGGACAGAGGCATATCACCCCGTGATGAGACTGTCTACCAAGATGGAGAAGGGCTGTGATCTACATTGACAGTGACCAATCCCCCTGACAAAATCCTGGCTCTTTTAAAGTGTTGCTGTAAGGTAGTCAAATATTTCAGGACTCTATATGACATTTGGTACTGAGAGCTAAAGGTCAGGATTTGTAGGCTACATAGCTGTTAGGCTGCTTCCTCTATAACATACCAAGACCAAAGTCAGGGATACTTCTAGCATCTAGCTTTCTAGCCTCTGGCTTACACTAGGAATTATAATATGTTTAGAGAAAGGCAGCAAGGCACTGTGGAAAGAGTACAGGATTTTGAGTCTTGGTACCTGGGTTCAAATCTGAGCTCTGTCACACCTGTGTGACCTTGGGCAAGTCACTTAACTTCTCTAGATCTGAGTTCCCTGAATAATAATAATAATAAAAAGGAATTGAACTAGATGACCTCTAAATGTCCCTTCCAGCTGATCTTAAGAGAATGGGTTCTGTTCTAGAGGAAGCAAATTCATCCTTCCTTAATAAGAAATCTAAAGCCAAGTAAGGTGACAGAGAAACCATCAGAACTATAGTAGGAAAATGAGGATATACCATGACACAGAGAGCCTTCAGCTTTAAGAACTGACATCTTAAAGTCTGCAAAGTGCTATAACACATCATCCTCTTGAGATTGATATTCTTGTTAGCCTCATATTCCAGATGAGAAAACTGTGGGTCAGCAGGTGAAGAGATTTGTCCAAGGTCAACTAAAGAGTGAATGAAAGAGTTAGGATATGAATGTAAGTGTTCCCCACTCTAGTCCAGCATTCTATTTCCTCTACCATGCTGCTTCTCAGTAGCAATAAAAACCACTTTGCTGAGTGAGTGACTTATAGAGCAACAGGGGCAGCAGGTGGAGAGGATGCTCATTGTACTGCCAATGCAAAGAAGGAGTGAAAAAGTGCTATGGCTTAGCCCTAAGCAAAGAACCAAAGAAAACCTCCAAACTGTCATTCACTATCAGAATGGCATCAGATCTGAAGCCCTATCTTTCCCACTTCCCCTAAATCCTAATGCAGAGAATTATTTGGCATTTTCTTTTTTTGAGAGTCATTTTAGAACTGATACAAGACATCAGAGTATTCTTTATAGCAAATGATCTCTGTCCCCAGAGCAGTCAGACCAGAAATTTTCATTCATGTGACATGCATGAACAATGTATTCCCAGAAAACAATATCAGGCTCAATTATGTCTTCTAGAATTATTAAAGGACAGTTGCTTTAATTTAATGACAAAGTAGCTTTAATCTCTCCAAGCGGTATAGGATGGTGCTATGTAATTCATTATGTACATTGCACTGGTGGTAGAGTCTTCTTGGCACACACTCTAATTGCAGTCAAACATCATTGCTTCTGTGCACATGCAGCCTACGCATACATAATGCGTGCCAGCCCTCTCATCCTCAAGCAGATGGACAGTAATAGAAGTACTTGCATTTTCACTGAGCCCATCCACCCACAGTGCTGGGAAATATAACTAACACAATGGATGACAGAAATGGAATCCAAAAAGATCTCACAAGTGCAGATGGACTGATGATCAAGGAATTCCAAAGTGATGAAATTTAAGAGGGATAAATTTAGAATCTCACACTTTGGTTCAACAAATCAACTGTCCAAGTAGAGGATGGGTAGACACTGGTAGACAATACATCAAGTGAAAAGGAAATGAAGGTTTTAGTGGGTGGCAAGGTCAATATAAGTTAGCAATGCTACATGGCAGTCACAAAAACTGAGATCTTAAGAGCAGAAACGTTGAGAACAAAGTGGGTCACAGTCCTGCTATGCTCTCCCTTGGTGAGTCCAAATCTAGAGGATTCTAGAGGATCTGGAATACCACATTTAATGATGGGTATTGCTAATCTGGAGCATTCTAGAGCATGCTCAGAGGAGAACAAGGGACGAAGTAAAACAAAGAGCAGTGGGGACCTTAGACATCATCATGTATCACCTCTTTATTTTATAGAGGAGGAAGAATGAGGCTCAGAGAGGATAAGTAACTTGCCCAAAATTATACAGGTAGTAAGTGGTAAAGTGGGCAGTGAGGGGGCACTGCAGTGGATAGAGTATCAGGCCTGGAGTCAGGAGGACTCATACCTTCAAGTTTATATCAGGCCTCAAATACTTACTAGCTATGTGACCCTGGGTAAGTCACTTAACTGCTTGTTAAGTGCTTGCCTCAGTTTCCTCACCTATAAAATGAGCTGGAGAAGAACATGGCAAACCATTCCAGTATGTTTGCCAAAAGAACCCTAAATGGAGTTACAGAGAGTTGGATGTGACAGAAACAACTGAATGAGTGGTAAAGACAGAAACTCAGGTTTCCTGCCTCCAAATCCTCCTTGGGAGTTCATTCTTACTGAAAATCATCAAGCAGAGGTGATATCACCACTAATGAGGGATGTAGTAGGGCAGATTACCACTCTGGCACATATTGGACTAGGATCAGTTCTTCTTAAGGTGGGTCACTAGAAGCACTGAAGGGGTTGTGAGTGGAAAACGTTTAAGAAGCCTTAGATTATCTAAGGTCCATTTCTCAGCTGGGGCTCCAAGGTTGGAAAAAAAGAGAGTTGAAGGATGTTAAAATCAACTGAACTGCTTTTTAACAGTCTCTACAAGAAGAACAGGAGAAAAGGAAATCCTGTTGTAAAACATAAATGT
Source organism: Bettongia penicillata ogilbyi (assembly GCA_023548195.1). Classification (NCBI taxonomy): domain Eukaryota; kingdom Metazoa; phylum Chordata; class Mammalia; order Diprotodontia; family Potoroidae; genus Bettongia; species Bettongia penicillata. Next base: position 529,657 of record JAJHZJ010000634.1, on the reverse strand, counting down.
AAGCCACTGTTATTATTCCCCATTGGAAAGAAAGAGCAACAAATTAAGATTTTTGTAAGTGAATCTTAGTGATGTGGTAGAAATGGGCTGTAATAAGAGCCTCAGGAATAGAACTGTCAGTGGAAATCTATGGGATGAGTTTTAATTTGTACCAATCACTAGGCATTTTATTAAATGGTGATTCTTTTAGAATCAAAAATGCGTTTAACCTTTGGTACTTTAAAAGTGAGATCTTTGTCTAATGATGAACATACTTACATATATCTGAACTACATCTGTATAGATATCCTCTCTTGTAGCACTTATGGCATTCCTGCTCATGCTTGGGTCAACTGAGAATGCTACCCAATAGACAGAACATTCTATGGATCATAATCTACTAAAAATATAACTTCATCAATCCTCATCAGTTTATTTTTAATCATCTACCCAGGAAGACATCATATTAGTTCAAACAAAAACATTTCCTCAAACAACATAGCAAATGAAATAGGAGAGTCCTCTTTTGAGCAATCAGAATAAACTTTCTCCCAGGTTACCATACCACCACTAGGAGAGAGCACAAATGTACAGAAGATATGTGACCAAAGAATACATGTTATCACAGAACATATATGAAGAGAGACAGATCAGGGATGCATGTGGTCACAGAACACATGTAGAAAGCACATTCATGTCAAGAGTAACTCAACGCATCCAGCACTGAAAGGCCATTGATATCCTTTGGTGGTTTCATCATGTTCTCTACCGATTTCTGCTTGCTTTTGTAATAATGGACCCATGGTTGGTACTTCTTGACTGAGAGTGTGGTCTAACTCTCCATTTGGGCATCATCATGTCGTCTCACCTGAACATTTCTGGTGGTCTTCTAACAGCTCTCATAAGTCTCTCTCTGTCACCAGTTCCTAGACTTAATCCTTTCAGCAGGTCACCCTGCTGGTCATCTTGGCTAACATGCAAGTGTAAAATGACTGCAAAGACTCTCCCTGAAAGTGTCTGGCTGAAAGCTCTTTAGACATAATGTAGGCTACAAGCTACCACACATAGCTAATGATGAAACAATCAAAAGCCAGAAAAAGTGTTCCCAGGTGAAGATTAAGCTTTTCATTTTGACCCTTGTTTCCTGGGGCTGAATGTAGTCCACTATCCCAGAAAACTATCTACTGGTAGTTAGAATTTCCTTGTAATTGTCAATTAACCCTTTAGTCCTATGACAAAACAAACAAATAAAAATACTTAATTTGCAAGATCCTCTCTGGTTTAGCAAGAGCATGCGAAGGGAATCAAGCCAGAACAAAAGCTAAGCAAAGGAGGTAAGATCATCATCTTCTAGACCTTTAGGTTATATTTCTATTATTTATGTCTATTAGCTGCAAAAAAAATTCTTTCACTCTGGGGCCATATTTCAACCACTGAAAACCTCACTATCTCAGCACAAACATATAAAAGACACCAGAATCTATCAATAAGTGTTTATTTATTGCCTGTGTTCCAGGCACTGTGATAGATGCAATGCATATGATGATAAAAAGGAAACAATCCCTGTCCTCAAAGAGCTTGTATTCTATATGGGAAGACAACATGTACCCATATGCACATACAATACAAATACACATAAAATATATGCAAAGTACATGAAAAGGTAATTCTGGGGGTGATGGTCCAGGAAAGGTCTCATGTAGGAGGTGATATAGGAGTTGGGCTTTGGTAGAAACATGGCATTCTAAGAGGCAGAGGTGAGGAGAGAAGGCATTGGAATCTTATTCTTCCTCACTCATGCCTAACCTTCCATCTCTGCATTTCTGTCCCATTAATCTCCTGTGCTTGGAATGGCATCTTTTACCTCTGCTTCTTGGAATCTTGGATTTCCTTCTAGATGCAGCTCAAGCATCATCTTCTTTATGAAGTCTTTCTTGTTTTCAGATCTCCCCAAGCTTCTAATACCTCTCCCCACATATACCACAAGGAAACCTTGAATCTGTTTTGAAGAAATATGTGTGTGAATGTATACACATACCTGCTTATAGGTATGAATTTATATATGTAAATATATATTTACACACATCGATCATGGATTCAGAAAGATACATCTTTCTGAGTTCAAATCTGGTCTCAGACACTCAATAGCTATGTGACTCTGAGCAAGGTACTTAACTGTTTGCCTCAGTTTTCCCATCTGTAAAATGAGATGAGGAAGGAAATGACAAAGTACTCCAGCATCTTAATCAAGAAAATTCCAGTGTCAAAAAGAGTGAGACACAATTTAAAATAACCAAACAACAAAAATACGTACACATTTGTATATATGTGTGTACACACACACACACACACACACACACACACACACAGATTTTTCTTCTCCCTTTCAGTATAAACATCTTGAAGGCAAGGACTGTTAGGTTTTTGTCTTTTATGTCCAGTACCCAACACCATGCATGACAAATAGCAAGCACTTAACAGGTATCTGTTGATTGATTTGCAGGCACGAAGTAGAGCCTGTTCAAAGGCGAGGGCATAGAAGCTGTCTTTTCTACAAGGAAAAACAAAAAAAGGTCAGTTTGACTGGCCTAAAGAGTGTGAAGGGGATTCAAGCATAAGTCTTAAAAGTTGGTTTAGAGCCTGGTTGTGAAGGGCTTTAGATACCAAACAGATGAGTTTAGTAACTGACATTTATATAGCACTTTAAGATTTACAAAGTGATTTACATATATCCTGATGATAAATCTAGGAGAGAGATATTATCGTTATCATCATCATCATCATCATTATCAACATCATCATCATTCCTCTTTCATAGATGAGGAAAGTAAGGTTGATAAAGATTAAAGATTAAGTGATTTACCCAAGGTCACCTTGCTACGAAGCTGGTGTCTGAGTCTAAAGCTAGTGTCTGAGGCTGAATTCAAACTCAGGAAGATTGCATTTGATCCTAGAGGTAATAGGGAGCCTCTGAAGTTTAGCAAGCAGAAGAATGACATAGACACAAAGCAGCTTAGATTCTCTTTCAAAAGGCAAGCAAGTTAGCTTCATAATGACTCAAAAGGCAATAAGAAACATCATGTAGGGGAACACTTGGCCCTCTTGCCATGTCACCCACATCTGCAAACAGACCAACACAAAAATAACTGGAGCAGATGTGCCAACCTCTGTTTCAGAAGATAAAGAAATATATTGTGAGCATCCAGCAATTGGACAAAAAAATACAACAGACTGCATGAATAGAACAAAAATCTAAACCAGTTGTAAAGCTGGGAATGAGTTCAGAGTCAGCTTTCTGTGCAAAAAAATCAATAACACATTAGAAGGAAAGAAAAAGATGAGAAAGTACTGCATGCATATAAATATAATAGTACCCACATGCCCTGATTAAACAAGCTGCCAACAACTCCCTGAAATGGAAAATAGACAAAAGTAAATCTGTTGACACTTGTAATTTCTTAGGGTACTCTAATCTATGCAAAACTGGAGCCCCAATTAAGTGTTTGCTACAATCAACAAACACTTGAACCTCATGCAAAGACAAAAGAAATGGAAGCCATGGCTGCATGAGGCAGAGGACAAGTTCATCTGAGCAACATTATAAAAGATGGGAAATGAAAAGGAATAGCAGCACTCCCTTGTACAGCAATGATGCACCATTGAAAGGGAAAAGAGTCTGAAGAGTTCAGATTGAGGCAATCCTGACAAGACTGATCAGTGCAGAAGAAACTGGAAGGTAACTAGTAAGTAAAAAATCGAACAGATCTACAAGCATGTCAGTAGTAATTTATTCTCATAAGCAAAAGAAGATCCACCCTTCTAACTCAATAACAGGTCTTCTATGTAGAGCGTTGCTGATATAATTTAATATAATTCAATTCAAAAACATTTATTAAACATCTAGGATGACCCAGAAATTATGCTAGGGGCTGGAGTTTCAAGGATCTTACATTCCCCTGAGGGACAAAACCTCATACAAAATAAATGAAAAGTAAATTTTAAAAGGAAAGAGGGCTAATAAGCAAGGAGTTTAGAACAGGCTTCATAGGAGGTGATATAGAAGCTATACATTGAGGAGGACGTTGGGCAGAGTGGTTGAACTTGGCCTAAAATACAAAAGAAATCCATATGGTTGGATATATATACTTAAAGGCACTCAAAGATGAATTTTCAACATAATTTAAAGAGCTATATCAAAGATTCTGAAAGAATGGGAAAAATTTTTTTAAATGTGAGGAGATATAATCAACTACCAAGCTATCTATCCACTTTTCATCTCTACAAAATCTTGATGAAAATTATCTCAATGGACATTGAGAGTATCCTTGAAGGAAATATAAGAAGGGAACTGATAGGCTTTCACACATGGTCTTTCACTTTAGATTACAGCTTTGTATTCATAGAAATGGCCAAAAGGTCATAGAAGTGACCAGGAGGAGAAAAGTAATTGCTATTTGGTATCTGCTGATTTTACAAAAATATTTTATTCAGTAGGACAAAGTGCTATTTTAAATGTTCTCCTCAAACAAGATATTAGCCACATGTGTTAGAATCATAAAAACCAATGAAGAATGCAAACAAGGAGGTTGTTTTCTTTAACAATGTTGAATATCAACATCAAGTGTCATGTGAAATTATAATCTACACATATCTGCAGCATTGTTCCTGAATGTTATGGGTGGTGACCTATTCAGAGTCCAAATAGAACTTTGAGATTCTGTAGTGATGATGTGATTCCTCAACTGCACCACTCTGTGGATGACATTGTAGGAGTGCAGAACATGGCAGGGCTTCCTCCATAAGATCCCTAGTCACAGAAGAAATCATAAGGTCATAGCTCAGTATCTTAGAGATCACCTAGAATTTTTATAAACATATGTATTTATAGTTATACATCATACCCTCATTTTGCATGTGGAAAAAAATAAGACAAAGAGAGGTTAAGAGACTTTCCCAATGCCATAAAAGTAATGAGGAAGAGCAGAAATCAGTCTACAGCAGAAAAACAAAGTAGATAAAAAGACATTGTTGAGGCATTACAACTCACTCAGAGAGGCAGTGCTCTGAGTTACCCCACGAGTAGAGAGGTAAAGAATAGGCACAGCAGAAAGATAATATACTCAAAGAAGAAGAAGATCAACCTGGGATAACTAGTCAACACTTTCAATGATTCCAACCTGCTCAGTGATGCAAAAGCTCATCTCAGAACACCATGAATTCAGAAAACTAAAATCTGTCAATGACCAGAAGGACAATGGAAATATAACTAGTGGTGTCACAGTGGTGTAAAGGAGGCTTTAAGACTTTTTCTGTTCCTTCTCCATCCCTTATATGGTAGGGAACATCACAACTTTCCAGGGATAGGTTAGTGGTCATCTAAGAATGCTGGGAGGGGACATTTGAAACAACACACAGCCTTTTCCAGGAGAACTATCATACTACATCATGGTGGCAGGGGAATGTTTGAATACTTTAATTGAAAAGACAGGTTGATACAAGGTAGGGCTGGATACACGAGGATTCAAAGCCATTAAACTATATAAGCAAACCACATTGACCTTCATGGTCTATGCCAGCAAGGTCCTTTGGCCTACTATGGGTTCCAAGGCATCCATTTTTCAAACTGACAAACAAAAAATGCATTTATTGCTTTCCTGGGGCAGATATATGAACCATGACGGAAGACCTCTACAGACCTGTTAAGTCTGACAGTCATTTGTAATGATTCATGTTAGGGAAAAATACTTCCTGAAGAAAATTAGAAACTATGACTAGGGATTAGGAAGCCCTAGGCAAGAAACTGAAGTCATTAGGACATAGAAAATACATATACACACATAAAATATATATGTATGTATGTGGATAGTCTAAGTGCATATATACATGTATACACATGTATCTCCTGTATCCTAAGGTCTTAATTTTCTTGCCTAGGCCTTCAGAATCTCTAATCATACTTTCTCATTTTATACACGTGCATGTGTGTGTACATACGAAATTAGTGCTACCAACCAAAAACAGGTAATTCAGAAGAGAAAGACCGGCTCAAAAAGTGCCTAGCTGGCTGAGTAGCTGATGCCTCAGAGAGGGATTTAGATTTCTGGACCATAGCTTAAAATACAGGAATAATGGGCTGTTGCCTGGGAAATGGAATGTATTGAATGAGAGCCAGTAGAAATGTACAAAGCTGATCCAAGAGGACCTTAGGCTGAAAAGGTAAAGGGAGAGAGACATGTACCTGCAATTAGACATGAAGTTAGACACTACAAAGAGTAGCAGGTACAGCATAGGAACCAGCAAAGGAGAGTAACAATAACTCTCAGGAAATAATATGGAAGGAGAGAATAAGCAGGAAAACTCATGGCCTCAGAAAGATAGACAAATATACAAAATATGGAAAAAAATCAAAGTATGCATCTAACACAAAGAGATAAATGTAACTACCCCCTGGCATCATGAATACTGGAATATGGCCATGGAAGTAAATATATTATTCAAAAGAAAACAGAACAGATTATATATGGTTGAGGGATAGAGTAGCCTTACATGTATATATTATACAGATGAAATAACCATGTGTATGCATGTTTCTGTGTAGGGGCATCCTATGTGCCAAGGGTTTTAGTTTCTTGCCTAGGTATGCTCATGCTCCCACTCCCACTCCCTCTACCTCCCTCCTCACTCCATCCTCAGATTTGAACTGATGTCATCCTGACTTGGGCCAGGGAAAAGAGCACTGGGCCTGAAGTCAGGAAGACTTGAGTTCAAATCCAGCATCAGAAACTCATCCAGGGTGTGACCCTGGATAATTCACCTAAACTTCTTTGCCTCAGTTTCTTCCTCTGTAAAATGAATTGGAGAAGGAAATGGCAAATACTCCAGTATCCCTGACAAGGGAATGCTAAATGGGGTCATGGAGAGTCAGACACAGGTGAAATGAATAGACCACAACTACTTCGCCACCTGGTAGAGAAGGCTGAGAGAGGACATGATACCTGTGTTTGATGTATGGGATGAACAAGTCACGTGGAAGGAGTGCTATTTCTTCTACATGGCCCCAGATCATGCTATAAAGAGAAAATTCCCAGCGATGAATACTGCTCCAAGTGGGAATGAGCTCCCTTTTGAGATGGTAGATTTCCCCCAGTTTGAAGTCTTTAAACAAAGGCTGAATATGTTACAAATCATGTGACAGAAGGGACTTTTTTGGCATAGGGGTTGGATTAGAAGTCCTCTGAGGTCCACCCCATCTCTGAAATTTGGTGATTTAGGAGAAATACTGAAAGATGATAATTGTAGAGTGAGGGGCATTCAAAACTGAACAAATGACCAGATCTTAAAGAACTGTCATTAATCAGGTTATATTCATGCGGAAGGAGATCTACATTGGACACCCCTAGAGGCCCACAAGAATGTTTATTAAATTTTCAGATAACAGAACTTAAATTTTCAGAAAACACGAAGATAGGGGTAACATGGTAGATACAGAATCTATATGCAAAATGATTCTGAAAAGCGTAAGAAAGAAGTTGAATTAATTAACACAAAACTTGCTGGGCACATGTGCAAAGTCCAACATTTGGGTTCCAAAACATCAGCTGCCCCCATGAAGAATAGGGGGAGTACAGTCAAAGAACAGGATATATTACAATGATTGGGGACTGTCTGGGGGAATGAAAGCTCAACATGGATCACAAAAGTGACATGAAAGCCTCCAAAGTTAAAAGGCTACACCAAGAACCATAGAGTGGAACAAGACAGAGGTGAGTTTTGGTTGTATTCTGCTTTTGTGTTACAGGGCACGTCAAAATATGACTGTCCCCAATTTACTTCATATTGTCTCATGTATAGTTTCTACTCTCTTCTTTATGCTGTGTATAAGGATGTGTTTTCTGCTTAAAATTTTCTAATTCCAAGTGCCATCCTTCCTCTGAGGAATGCAAGTGAATTGATATGGCTTTCTAGAAAATATATATAGACATCCACATTTATATATGCACACATAGCTATATTAGTAATTATAGCTTTCTCCTTTTGTTAAGATATCACTGTTAGAATCTGATTTCCCCTCCCTATAAAATCTGGGTTAGCCATTACATGTAGGATTCCAAAGGAAAAAAAACCCTATTAAAGCATCCATCAGAGAATCGTTGATTCTCATTTGAGAAAACAACCCAAGGCCATCCTCTTGAACTCCCTGGAAAGGGTCATGCCCCAATTAATTGGCTTGCATCCTGTATACCTACAAAATTTTAATTGCTTCTTGATTTATTTTGTTTTCACCCTTAAAACTAGCCAAGGTCTCCAGTATTTTAGCCAATTATAACTTTGTAGATAAGTATCCATCTAGGCTCAAATGGTGCCTGGGATTATAGCCAAAAGTGAATAAATAGGGAAGCATTCCAATCTCATATTCTCATCCTCCTCAACCAATTAACATGCTACAAAATTTGAAAGCATCCATCTGTAAGCAGAGGTAATAAATAATAGCTTACTTTCCACCAATCAGTATCTCTACCACACCTCAGAGACTGGACCATTCCAAGTTCAATTTTGTACCCAATCATTTTCTCATTATCATTCTTTTTCTCCCCCAAATCTGATCTGTGTTATGACTATATATTTGGTTTTCATAGTTCAGCATACAGGGAGAGGCAGAATTGCTACAGCCCGTGGAATCTTCCTGCCTCTGACAAGTGCTGGCTGTGATCCCAAGTAAAGTGCATAACCTCTCCTCTGCCCCAGGCCACTCTGGAAAACTGTTTCACAAGAGATGACAATATTTAAAAAGGGATTCTCTTACTGGAAATACACACATACATATATGTGTACATGCACATGCAAGTATAAAGAAATATACACATACACACAAATACTCACAAATACATATACAAATATATACAATGCACAGGGGTACAAATATATACACATATGCACACATATACACAATCCATCCATATATACACACATAAAAATATGCATATGTGCAAAATACAAAAATACATACACATATTCACAAATATACACAGAAGCACAATATACATATATATGCTCATATGCACACAATACATATACACACATATATACAAATATACACATACACATTATTGTATTATCTACTAAATCTGCAGCTTAGAAAAGTCTTAGGGAATAGCTGAGGAACAGCTAGATGACTTGTCACAGACACAAAACCAGTAAGTCACTTCCTTGCTGTATTGTGCTGCTCCTCAGTATGACATACATTATGAAGAAAAGGAGGGGGAATAAAATACTTTATGATATTAAAATTCATACGGAAGAGTTAAAATGTAAAGAAAAAGATTGCAACCTATGAATTTACATATGAATTTTTTACTCAGGTAAATATGAATAAAATGAACCAAAAAATGGTTAATTTGGCAACAAATGAATTTTGACAAGTTAAACAAACTTTCTTTATACTGTTATGTATCCTTTTCTACTGTGCTTTCTTGCCCCTATATATGTAAGGCAGAAGTTCAAGTTAGGTCATAGAATTGAAAAAAAAAAACGTTTAGAATTGCATATGTTCAGCTAGTAATCGCTCTACCAGCTATATGCTGTAAGGGAGTCCAAAACACAGAGATCCTACTACACCAACCAAATCTTTGTAACATTGCTGTTTCTCACTTGGCTGCACTACTCAAAGGCGTCCCTGACCTAGGAACCAGGCCTCCAGGTACCTTCTCCTTCCCCACTTTTCAGCTTCCTTTTGTGTGTTGTCCTCTCTTGCTCCATTCTAAGCTTCTTGGGTTTGGGGCTGTCTTTCTTTTTTCTATTTGCAATCCCAGCACTTAGAACAGGACCCACACAGGAGAGGCACTTAAGAAATGTCTATTGATTGGCTGATTGATTATGGCAACGAAGTACTAAAAACAAAGTCAGTCATCACCTATAGGGGAACTGGTAAGCAAATGATGGAAGCGCAATGAAACATCATTGTTCTATGAAAAACAAAAATAAATTCTTCAGAGAAACATGAACTGAGGCAGAGCAAAAGTAAGTAAAACTCCAGGCACCATATAGAAATAATCACAATAATGTCAATGAAAAGCACTGGGAAAGGCAGCCCAGATCTGATGACCCATAACGCTTAATCTTGGTTCCGGAGTACTGGTGATGAAACACATGTGTCTCCACTGGGGGTGGGGGCAGGAATTCCAGATGCAAAATGCTGCATCTGCTGCCAGATGTGGCTGCTATACTGGTATGTTTGACTTGGCTGGGTTTTTTTCTTCTTGTGTTATAATAGTGGCAGTACTGAATGGGAAAATTACTGTGATGTAAAAAGGTGTCAATAAAGCTTAAAAATGTTAGCTTTAAGGATATTAAACTGTTTTATACAATGTTACTGCTTTTTGCTGTTATAGTTTGGCACTTAAGGTTTAAATCAGAGAGATAGACAATTAATAGCAATGGGGACTTTTTTTCCTTTATGTGAAATAGGGTAGAAAAGTAGTAGGAGAGGGAAAGGTTCTTTATGGTGAAGACAGACAGACAACTGCATAAAGCAGTTATTAAGTACTTAGTATGTGCTAAGCACTCTTTTAAGCCCTGGGGATAGAAAAACAAGAAGTCTCCAGACCAGTGGACTTATCCTCATATTAACAGGCCCAAAAAGGTGAGAGGGGACATTGCAAGGCTGACTTTAACCTTGTTAATATAGAGGTTACAAGGGACTTGATGGTTGATAGAGTAGAAGAAATGTGGTTTAGGAATCTGAGTGGAAAAGTTGATCATTATCTGAGATGACAGTCTACTCAAGATAAGTCAACACCTTAGGGTGTTCATTGAGAGACAGGAGAATAAGAACTATGACTACTTCTGGAACTCTTCTAGCAGCCCTGAGAGGACTTAGCACAGTGCCTGGCATATAGCAGGTGTTTAACAGATGTTTACCAATTGATTGAGAGAGTCGTATGGATTGGGGAAGATTCGAGCATGTGGGAATACTGAGAAATTATTGAAAATTGGAAGGTTATCATGGAGTCCCTTAGTATTCCTCCCATGATGGATATAAAGGGGTTAACTGGGTCCTGGCTACAAAAAAAAAAAAAAAAAGTTTGCTATTGCCATTAGGAATTGTGAGTGAGCCCAGAAGGCTAAGGGATGTGAGGGTGGTAAATGTAGTAGGATGGACCCTCAATATTATGTTGGACAGTGAGGCCAGAGGGGCAGAATCTGCTGGTGTGGAAGGCATAGCACAGATCCATCTAGTTCCTAGGTATTTCTTTTCAAAGTTGGTTCCCAAACCTCCAAGACCATTCTCCTCAAAAAAGCAGCACAATGCCATTTTGGAGTGGCTAGAATTTACCTGGACATCTCCTTCCCTTCGCTGCCCTAAAGCTACTAAGTAAGGGCAGAAGGCATTCACTCCACTCTGAACATAACCAGTATCAAAGCAGCTATTCCTGAAATTCAAAACCCTGGACAGCTCCTGCTTCAGATTGCTTTGAAACTGGCTCTCCTCAGCAAAACTTGGTGTTGGGCAGAGCAACTTAGAGGAAAACTTCCTCCTCCATCATCATTACGACCACTCCTATCTGCTCAACGTCCCACTGGGACGAATATTATCCTTTTGTCCTGGGACACTGGGGTTGTAGGGGAATGCCTTGTTACCCTTCAATAAAGCTATGGTCACTTTTTTTTTTTCAAATGGGAAGAAGGAAGACATGCACAGAATAGTTTCTCTGACTCTGAAGTTCTCTCATTTCCAGTTTCAATCAGGCCTTGCTTTTTTCCTAACTCCCCCCACTCATGTAATTTGTAATTATAGCTATTGTCAGTATTTTAGAAATTGTTTTATGGAGCTTTGTATCTTCCTCAGTGCCGAACAGTACTTTGTACACAGTTGCATCTCAACAAATAATTGCCGAAATCCTAGGAACACAGCTGTATCCTTTCCTCCTGGTTGCTAAAGGAAACCATGTTTTGTGCATCTTTTCAAGTTGGATACTCAGATTGCTCAAGTGGTAGCAGGGCTGAATGGTGCTTTGTGATATGAATTGCACAAGACTAAACAATCTTGTACTCAATTTAGTTCATGTGTCTGGGAGGAGAGGGAGGAAGTAAGGAGGGAGAGAGGAAAAAAGAGAAAGAGATAAGAGAGGGGAGAGAGAGATCTTTATCCTGAGATACTGATGCCTCCTGATATTCTGTTCTTGTTCAGGGAGACTCAATCATGTCTGACTTTCTGTGACCCCATTTGGGGTTTTCTTGGCCAAGATACTGGAGTGGTTTGCCATGTCCTTCTCCAGCTCATTTTACATATAAAGAAACTGAGGCAAATGGGTTAAATAACTTACCCAAGGTCACAGAGCTAGTAAGCATCTGAGGCCAGATTTAAAATGAAGATGAGCCTCCCTGACACCAGGATTGGCACTCTATCCAATACACCACCTAGATGTGATATTTTAATACAATCCAGTTTTTAAAAGTACTTATTAAATACTTTAAAAGATTTAAGGCACTGGGCATATAGATATAAAACAAAACCAAATTTAAAAACTCCCCTACATATTTAGACTATGTGGTTGTTTTGTCTACAGAGTGCCAAACTGGTTGAACTTATTACCTGGGATATACAAGCTGCTTTGCTCTGCAGACTGAGTTATATTTCAAGACAGTTGTTAGCACATCCTCCAACACTACTGCACATTTGTGTGTGCATTTGTTTGTCTACTGTTGTTTCCCCAAATGGCACATGAACTCCTGGAGGGTAGTGGTTCCTCCATTTTTGTCTTTTTCATCCCCAGCTCTCAGCACAGTGCCTGGCACATAGGATATATTTACCCAGTGATCCTTTATTTGAAATGAAGGCAGCCCAGAATGTCTGGCAGATGCCAGCTTATGTCATATAAATAAGCTTCTTTGGTTCCATTTTCAAAGTCAGGTGGGGAAGGAAGAAGAGGTAGATGGGCAGAACTTCCTTCTTTTTTGATGATGTCTTTGTCTTTGCACAGATAGAAGTCTAAATTTGTGTTCCTTTCTTCATGGTCAAACTAATCAATTGCACTTGTTGGTGAACTAGGGAAGGTTTTGGCCTTTGTTCATATCCCCAGCGTGTAGAACAGTGCCTGGCACTTTAGCTAGTGCTTAATAAATGCTAGTTGACGTGTTGACTCCGTTTGTGGATTATACCTACTGTAAGGTTATAGGGAGCCTTCAACTAAAATCCTCATTAGAGACAAAGTAAAATCATTGAAGAGGGAGCAAAGAGATGATTTGTACACATTTTTAAATGAGATAACTTTTTTGCAGCAAGTGAAGGATATTGAAAATGCTTCCAAGACAAGGTAAAACAAAAACAAGGCTAACTCAGCATGAAACTATTAAAAGGCTAACAGCAGCAGCTCAGGTTTCCACAAAATGGGTTTGTCAAAGGCACAAGAGAGAAGCATTCAAAAAAAAAAAAATCAAGGTCCCAGCCATTAATCACCGTATTTAGCTGATAAGCAGAAGGAATGATGATTTAATTACATGGAGCAGCCCATCTGAAAAGCCTAGGCTTTGCACAAATGTTGACAACACAAGAGTTGTCTAACTGAATACTTTGTTACTCAGGTGACTTCATACCCTAAACATTAATTACCCTTACATCAATTTTGTGCTGACAATTCATCTGGAATGTGATGCTGAACTTAGATTACATCTTTGTTTTATCCAGATTGACATATTTGGTTGAGTCCCTCAGTCACAGATGCAAGACCATTCTAACTTCTACATCCCAAGTTCATTATGCTAATGAGAAAAGAAAGTTCTTTTCCCCTCTGTACAATCCTATATCTAGTGGGATGCTGCTGCTAAGACACATAACCTTGAAACATCTGAGGTTTGTTGTGGGGAGGTGCTTCATCTTACCTATCCTGTGAAATATCCCTAATGAGAGGTAATTATTGAAAAAATATTTACTAACAAAAAAGTCATGAAATCAAATTTAAAACTAAATTAGAATATGGCAAGCATGGGGGAGTTGTGAGGGTTTTCTCTTCTCAAAAGGGGAATAAATTATCTATCAAAATGAGAAATAGGTTCTTAGGGAATTTGATTACCTAAGGTTTAATTTGTGCCAGGAAAGAAGAGACATTTTGATATGATTTAATCTTTGAACTGTATTTTTGGATAGGAATGACAATACAATTAGTATGTTATTTCTCCATTTATCTTTTGAAAAGGATCTTGCTTTGATACTGCAATAATCCAAAAGTGTAGCATTTAGGGGCACCCTCTTCATTCCTATGTCCTCAATACCTCATTTTGTGAAACAAAAACATCACCTACTTGGCAAACATCTCGGGATAGAGCTCTGGGGACATGGTGAAGCTGCTCCAATATTTACAGACGCCCAGTTCCAGAATTCCCAGAATTTGAAATGCCCTCAGAAACCATCCAGTTTCCTGAAGAACCAATTGTTCCTGAAGAGTGGCTACTTCTAGTCAAATGGTTATCCAGGCTCTGCTTAAAGATGGGGGACCCACTGACTAGTGGGGGTAGCTCATCATGCCTTTGGATAGCTCTACTCCATGACCAGGCTCATATTTAAAATCTTGCCAGCCTAGAGGGTGGGGACCTGCCAACTGCCTCAAAAATCCAGAATCATCTCTCTACTGCAACTGCAACATCAGAGCAGGGTTTCATTTGGGGAGGAGAAAATAATATTTCACAGTCAATTGCTTATCTTAATTTAAGAAAGGCTTTGACTGTTTTGTGAAGGCTGTTTGTTTATCTCTGCAATTACAGGTTCCCATAGAGCACACACATTTTGTAGGTGATTGTTAGAAGGGAACTTTTCTTCTGGACTTCAAAAATGCTTTACCCCATCCCCAAAAAAGATTCCTTATCTTCCAGTAAAAAAAGAAAGAAAGAAAGAAAGAGAGAGAGAGAGAGAGAGAGAGAGAGAGAGAGAGAGAGAGAGAGAGAGAAAGAAAGAAAGAAAGAAAGAAAGAAAGAAAGAAAGAAAGAAAGAAAGAAAGAAAGAAAGAAAGAAAGAAAGAAAGAAAGAAAAATTCCTTACAATCATTTAAACCACTGGTTTCCATGATTTCTAGAGCTTAACCGGGGACAGAATATCCTTTCTACTTTTTGGAACCTTTTTTAATTGTATGTAGTTAACAATTCCCTGGTGTACCAACTTGTTGTGCCCTTTAACCTTCCCTCTGCCTGATTTCAAGACAGGTAGCTGTTAAAGAGAAAATAGGACTTTTCAATTGGACCTCCTGGGGTGGTCCTAAATCATGCTCCAAATGATTAGGGTAGCAAATGACTCACCTTTCAAAATTCATACATTTCCTCTCTTTTTTTTGGCCATTCCTTAGCTAAGTTATACTGACCACTTCAGTCTGTCAGCAAGATGTTTTACAAATCAAAATGTGAAAATGAAAGCATATTAAAACAGGAGAAAAAATGCTATTTAGCTAACCCATTAAGGACCATTAATAATACAAAACTGTAGCAAAAATTTGAAGAGTGTGGACTATAGAATAAAACAATTGAGGGAGGAGGTTGTAAATTAACAGCTAAGTACATCTCCAAAGTAAAGGTCAGAGATGAGAGTGATCCAAGCCTTTCTCTGTGTTATTGCTTTTTTCCTAGTTAGGGTTCAAAAGAAGCAAATACACATTCTTCCAAAGAAGTCTCGAATTTTTGACTATACATTTAAGGTTATCTTGAAGGGTTACAAACAATATCATGAAGACTGAGAGTCATGTACACATGTCCACACATAAACATATATTATTTATGTATTTTTATATAAACCTGAATTTTACTGGTATAGGCAACTTCTAACGTAGAAAAACTTTCTCCACTAACAACTGGGATGTATACCCTGAGTTATATGCATAGGTAATTTCTTGAGACAGTGACAGACCAAATGACTTATACATGGTCATATTTCAGCAAGACATGAACATTATCCTTGATGACTCCAAGGTTGACCTATTGGATTCATTACAATACATTGCCTTTCCATGAAAATAGATTTTGTCTATATCTGGATAAGTACTTAATATATCTGTGATCTAATATGTGACAAATCTATTTGGTAAAAACTTTTAAATTCCTCCTCTGAAGTCTTATTGTGGCACTGTGAGGATTCAGAGTTTATAATACTTGTACCAAGAGAACACAATTTCCAGTAGGTCCTACTTAGCTGAGAAGACTTTGAGTATGAGCCTGGTGACAGCCCCAGACACAGTGTGCTCTGAAGATCAACCTCACTCCATACAGAGAAACCTACTACCAGGTGCTTTGAAGGCTGCTGAATAAAGAGGTGCACAATGGCATATCTTGAAGTTTACTGAGCTATCAGAATGGTTATAATCAAGAGATCGTAAAAATGGGAAAGGGTCCCACATGTACAAAAACATTTATAGCAGCACTCTTTGTGGTTGCCAAGAACTGGAAATCAAGGGGATGCTTATCAATTGGGGAACGGCTGAATAAATTATGGTATATGAATGTAATGGAGCACTATTACACCATAAGAAATGATGAACAAGAAGACTTCAGGGAGGCCTGGAAGGACTTATATGATCTGATGCTGAGAAGAAGCAGGAGAACCTTGTGCACAGCAACGACCACAGTGTGCGAGAGTTTTTTCCGGTAAACTTGGAACTTCATAATAACACAAGAACTTACTAAAAAAAAAAATCCCAATGGTAGTATTCTAACACAAAATGTCTTCCACACTCAGAGAAAGAAATATGGAAGTCATTCGCAGAATGTAGCAGATCATGTTTGTGTGTGGGTGCGTTTCAGTGTATTATGTTTTGATTCGTTATATGATTTCTTCCATTTATTTTAGTGCGACTACATGACTATTGTGAAAATGTACTCAATAGGAAAGTATATGTAGAACCTATACAGAATTGTATGCTGTCGTGGGGAGGGAGGGGGGTAGTGGAGGAAAGGTGGAGGGGCAGGGGGAGATAAAATCTTAATTTTAAGGAAGTGATTGTAGAACACCAAAAAAATAAAAATAAATAAATTAATTTAAAAAAAAAAAGAATCTTCATTGAAATAATGAGTCCATGAAGAATTTGAGCATTGCAGGCAAGGAAAATGAGATGTTCTTTACTTTCTCAGATAGTTTAAGTGTTTTAAAATTTTTAAAATAATTTTTAAAAAAAAATTATATTTGGCACCTTGATTCTATCCTGCAGATATTATATTTTGCAAACTGCAAATTCCACAGAACATGAACATTCCATAACTTAACATATGCAAATGCAATATTATTCTTAAAATAATGCTGTGTGCCAAACCAGGTGAACTGAGTCAAAAGTCAAAACACCTTATAGTAGGAAAATAAACACTGAGTGTAGAATCAGAGAATCTGGGTTCAAATTTTACCTCCTTTAGTTAGTAGTCATGTGATCCTATGCAAGTCACTTAAGTGCTCTGTGCCATTGTTTCCTCATCTATAAAGTGAAAACGTTGTACTGTATGACCTCTGAGGTTCCTTTTAGCTCTAAAATTAGGAATCTATCCTAAGAGAAAGATGGGAGATAATGGATGGTCAGCTGTGGTTTATATTTCTCTCATCATCCTTCATGCTTTAGGCTTTTACTTTTCAAAGCCCATCATGTGAAATGACTTGTTTTGCAACGTGCTAATGGGAAACATTTCTTTGGTTCCCCAAGTGGCTGAAATATTCATAATCTTTGACCCTGAGATCACAATGCCACACATAGATCCTAAGGAAGCCATGGACAAAAAGAAAAGTCTCCAATGTATCTATTTACTCTGAGCAGCACATTCATGGTAGCAAAGACATGAAAAGAAACTGGGTGCCCATCATCTACAGAATGTCCAAACCAACCACTATATGAAGAACATGGAACATGACTGTGCCGTAAGAAATGACAAAGATGAGGAAGATCCAGAGAAAGGTCAGAACATTTGTGGGAATCAATATAGAGCAAAGTAAGTGGAATCACAAAATATCTAATACAACATAATGAACAATAACATGAAACCAGATGCCAATATTAGTCTAGGAGGAGTGAGGATGCATAAATTTCTCTTTTTGCTGTAGAGGTGGGGGATTATAGGTAGGGAATAAGGCATTTTTTGTGAAATGTGATAGATGTGCTAAGAAGATTACCTGGGCAAGGAATGGGAAATGACTGATATGAAAGCAACTATAAAACAAATTCCTCTGACTGGTAACTTTAAATCCCTCTTCTAATAAGATTTACAGCTGCAAACAAACTTGCCCACTGGCATAGACACTTCATCTGCCCTTGAAACACTTAATAGAAAATCCAGCAGGGGGAATGTTCAAAAGAGGAAAAAAGTGCTTTGTTTCTTATAATTGTATCTGAGTTTACTGGATCTGGGAAGTGGGGGGAATCTAGGAATAGGAGAGGTAAGGGATGTTGAGAAGAAAAAAAAAAACAATCTCACAATATTTAAGCACTCATTCATGTTAGATGCTGTTAAATTTTGTCCTCTTTATTCTCACAAAAAAAAAACTGTCTACCTCTTTCCTAGTCATTTCTTTCTAGTTTTAAAGGCCCAGGACATATACCATTTCCTTTCTTTTAAAAAGGACAGTTTGGTGAGCTGTAACTTCAAGCTGTATGTTTTGGCATACTAGCTTTAATATACCATTCGAAACCATACAAATCGTGTCAAGACATCTGGGTACAATTTTTACTTTGACTTCTACTTTTCTTAGACTCACATGCAAAACACTCAGCCCAAAGCACTCATAAATAATTTTGAGTTATTATAGTTCTCTCAACTGGAAGACTGGGAGAAACTGGAACTCCCTCTGGCCAGATCATCAATTTAACTGGTGCTTGGGAGTACAGATTCAGTGATAAACTCTATACCATTGTAGACTGAGCAAAAGCTTCAACAAGTTCCCAGAGGATTCTCAAGTTGGCTGCAGGATGGTAAATTTCTCAGGCCAAAGCAACCCTGAAAAGCCATCTACCTGAGCTGGGGAAAGGTGATCTGTGTGCACAAGAGATATCCATACTGAGGAAATCACCAGTTCTAGAAGAATCGAAGTGTTGGCATTTACTTCCCTTTCCTCATCAAGAGTTAACTTTGAGAAGAGGCACATAAGTATTTGAGAGTGAATCGCCTAACCCCTGGCATTCCAGCCCCTGGCATTCCAGCCCCTGATCCCCGCCTTTGATCATTACTCTAAGCTTTTAGAGGGTAAAGATTGTTTTGTGATTTGTTTATATTTGTATCCCTTAGTAAAATTTTGTGGAATTGAATTGAATTGAAGAGAATGGCACCTACTGAAGGCAACAGAATCACAATGGATATACACTGCAGTGAAGCCGAGCCACTGATCTACTTCACAGGAGAATCAGATGAAAGGAATATGGAATTCAACAAACATCTGTTAAACATTTTTTTATGTGACAGGAACTCTCAGGCTCTAGGGACATAAAGACCAAAATTAAAGTCTTTGCCCTCGAGGAACTTACATTCTACTGTCCTGAATCACTAGATCATTTTGTAGTGGCTGAAATAACTTCCATCCTCCAACTCACAGGGTGAGGCCCCCAGTGGATGGACTCTCCAGTGGCTGTCCATATCTTCCAGATGTAGCTCATGAGCCCCACTGACATTTACTTTGCATAGTCATAGTTCATTCAAAGCAGACATATGATAAAATGGCATAATAAAAAAATAGTAATGGAATATTCCCATGACAAACCTATGTTATGCTTTCCTAGAAATATCCATAGCACCAGTGGGAAGAGTGGACACACCAACAGGGAACAGACATGGAAAGACACACACGGAGTAAGCATGTCTACCCAGGGCACATTTATTAAGGGATGCACACATAGGGAATGTATAACAGGGCACACATGTAAAGAACACATGTGACTAAGGTATAAATCTGGAAGGACACATTCAAGGAACATGAGTTGGCCAAGGCTCATGAATTAAAGCTGCAGAGCCACTTCTTGTGATATGGCTTCGAGTGACATGAACACAATGTTCCAGAAGGACTGCTGCGATCAAAGTTTGCTGGATGGGACTGCTTTGCTGGCCATGTGGAGTCCCACTGGGTAGGAATCTCCCTGCTCCTCTGGTAGTCTCTGTTGATAGAGGCTGTGCCCTCCACCGGAGGCTGAGGCTGGATTCTGCTCAGCTACAGCTTTCAGTTCGAGCAAAATTTGGAACTATCTCTTCCTCAAGGAAGAGCAGGTGCTACTGATGAGGTTAATTGGTGAGGGGTTTGACCCCAAAATACGGACAGTCGGGTCGTGCTCTAATGAATTCGACTCAAGCCTTCTTAAAGTCAAAGAAAACAAAGTTTATTAAGTATTCGCCAAATTGGGTTTCCTCTTAAGGAGCCTTAGCATTTGTAATGCTTGTATTCACAAGCGGGCCAGATAGAATCTCAGCTAGACAGAGTCTGAGCTGGATTGCATCTGAGCGCCTTCATGGAGGCAAGATGGAACTAAGATACAGAAGAGAGTATAGGAGGAATGTGGGGGGTGGTATGGTAGTCCAGGGTGATGGGACAAGGGGTTTAGGAAGGGTCTTGAGGAGAAGTCCAAGGAGGGTCAAAGGCTGGAAACACCTGGAGGGTATCACTAGACAGACTAGGAGGCAGACTAGGGGGCGCCTAGGTGGGAAGCAGGGCAATCCAGAGATCTTGATAGGGGCAGTTTGGAAATAGATACAGATCTTGATGGGAGTGGTCAACATCCTGGGGAATGGGGTTTTGATGGGATCAGGGGTGGGGAGTCCACAGAGACTTGAAATGATAATGAAAAGCCCCTGGGCTTCCTGAGACTGCCAGAACAAATGGGAAGATTAGATTTGAGTAAGAAAGACCAGATTAAGTGGGAAGATTCAAGGGGAGCTCAAGGAAGCTCCCAGAGTCTGAACCCCATCACTACCACACTCCGTTCGGGCTTATAGGTATGTTTGTATCTAGTGCTTTTAAAAGTGGTAGAAAGACCTTTGTCTGAGGACCAACAGGAAGCCTCAACTAGTTTCTATTGGTCCCATCTACCTAATGCCCTTTTCTTTCAACTCTACTTCTTAGGCCAGGGTTTGAACTGTTAGCTCTGACTGCACCCTAACTTAGGGTGATTTTATTTTACATATTTTCCCTTTTATAACTCGGACAGATTATATTAATCTATGAATTAGTTTAAAAATATTTGTTAAGACCTCGAGCAAAGAAAGATGAAAAATAAAGGACCAGTGAGTATGATGGAGGTAGAGAATGTCAATTCAATGAACAATTTGAGTGATTGATATTCATTGACATCAGTAAACCAGGAATCTTTCACTCGGTCAATATTAATGATATCAATTCCTTTACTTCTTTCAACTCCAAAGTCCAAAATGTGAGCTGCCTGTTTAAAACCTGGAAGGCCTAGGTAGGTTTTATTAGTCTCCCAATGTCAAATCTTCTGTCTTTTTCCCAAAGTTTCAGTTGGGTTCCATTAAGATCTTAAATAATCAGGGTACTAGTACTACCTTCAGTACCACCAATGATTCATAAAAACTTCAT
Organism: Bettongia penicillata ogilbyi; assembly: GCA_023548195.1. Classification (NCBI taxonomy): domain Eukaryota; kingdom Metazoa; phylum Chordata; class Mammalia; order Diprotodontia; family Potoroidae; genus Bettongia; species Bettongia penicillata. The sequence continues at coordinate 508,152 of JAJHZJ010000634.1, read as the reverse complement.
AATTGTCATGTTCAAGTTTATTAAGGCATTCACCGTATCTGTCATCCTTCTCAAGTGCATATCAGTGCAACATTTGTGAAAATAGTGAAGACTTATTAGTTTATAGCTTGCCAATGGGTCTTGTAACCACTTCCCATACCTGCTTAATGACTGAATTGTACTTTCCTTGTCAGTTCCATCTCTTATAAAATAATCTAGCTTCAATCTACCCTAGCAAATCTTCCCTTTTGTTGCCAATAGTGTGAACTCCTATCAGACTAAATAATCTTTCAGGGGGCCAAAGATGCCGAGCAAAGCCATTGTAAGATTCGCATTCTACTTCCTTTAAGTGCCAGAATCTTTGCAGGTTATCATTGGGAAAGTTACCTGAAAAAGATAACACTAATTTGTATAACTGTGTTGAAGCCGAGATGACTGGTTTCTGATAACAGAGTTATGAGAAAACAAAGTATAATTGCATTATCACATCTATTTTTATTTAATGGGATGCTTACATAGCCATTCTAAAACTTGGGAGGATAGGCAAGTATCCACTGATCTAACCTTTTTAAAGAAAAATAGAGTCAAAAAAAACAAGATATATCTCCTAAAGGACTATTCCTTTAAGGTCAACTTTAATGTCTTCCTTCAATGCATCATCTAAAAATGAACAAATGTCATTCTTTTGAACTTATTTTATATTATTGGATTGTTCTCAGAGAATCTCAGAAGACAAGCTCTCTTTGCCAAAATACATGAAAGCCACCAAAGTGCAGCCACCTTTGGGTGTGAACAAAACAATACTTTCTGCTTAAGTATATAATGCAAAGGCAGGGAAATGAAAATATTCATGGGCCAAATTTCAGGATTGTTGGCCAAAGGCTTAGGAAGGAACATACAAACAAGGAAAACCAGCTGTGCTATTTTCCAGAAATAGAATAAATAAGTATAACTGGTACTTAGGCAGAAAGCAGCAAAGAAAACGGTAATAACAGACATGGCAGTACCCAAGAGAAAATCCTGCCTCCTTTCTCAATTTTATGAAGATTTCATCTGTCAAATAAATACATTAGCCTTGACTGAATTATAATCATTGGTCTTGGGGAAATTTATTGCCAAACATCCAACTGGATGTTTCTAGCTTTTTATTTCTGTATATTTCTCTATAAAATATTAGCTGATTGCATCTACATTGGTCTTCTCAGACAATTCCCATTTTTCCTTCTCATCATATTTTTTTCCTTTTATGTCTTCAGGATTTCATTCTTAAGCATCTCCCATCTTTCCTTTCTATCTTCCCCTGCAGTACTTTAGTCTATAGGGTCTTAACTATCTTTCACTTGAATCCTTTGAAATCTGCTTTCCCAAAATCTAGCGTGCGTTGCAAATTCTGCCGAGCTTTCTTCTTCTTGGACCACAAATTCTAGGAAGGGAATGGTCACTTCTTTCCAAAGATTCCATCATTTCTACCTCAACCACCAGCTTTTCCCTGTTAGAGGGAATCATACCTAGAACCTGATTCAACCTTGTGGATTCCTTTACCTTTTGAAAGATGTTAATATCCAAGAGGCAAGTAAAGAAGTTATTAGCTGTTCTGTTTCTAAAAGGGAGGGTTGAAGAAGGAGGGAGGGATAGGGAGAGAAAGGGGGAGATCAAAGGAGAGAAGAAGAGGGAGGGAGGGAGGGAGAGAGAGAGAGAGAGAGAAAGTATTCCATTGGTTGTACAAGGATTACTGAAGTTCCTCATCACTACCACATGATATCACTGTGCCAGGTGTGGGATCTGTTCCTCAGACTTCTCTCTTTTCTCTTTATGTTCAGCAGCTCTATTGTATACTTGAATAACAATATCACTTCTATTTCTCCCTCTATTGAGGTTCACCCAAATACTCTCCATCATTACCTCTTCTTACTCCCAACCATGTACTGCATTGCATCCCATGAGTATAACATTTGAATGGACAGTGCTTCCTCTGTCCACAATCCCCCTTACCTATCCATTTCTTTTGAAATAAAGCAGTATACTACACAGAGCTAGCTAGCATCCAGTAATAGGCTTCATCCCACCAAGTCTCAGCAATACCAATAGATCCAGTTTGCTTCCTTGCCTTTAGATCTCTGGTTCCTCTTGTTTGCTTTGTAAAGTTTGGACATCTGTGTGGAGGAGGATGGGCTATGAATCTGGAGCTAGTGACCTTCTTTTCTTTTCATAGTCTGATAATAGCACTTCAATAGAATTGGTTTCCTATCTTGTGCATTGAAAACCATGGTTTGGATAAGGGGCTCACAGGGTTCACTAGCCTTCCACAGAGGCCTAGGACACAAACATGGTGAAGAATTCCTGTGGAAAAGAAACCTGATGGCAGGAGCATTTCTTACTGACTCCTCTCTTGGATTTTATTTCCTATTCCCTTAAGAATGTATCCACTGCTGTTGCTCTCTCCTTGCTGTAGCTCCTCCTAGTAGCTTCAAGTTTGGGTGATACACACATGCTGCCTTCTACCCCTGCCAACCTTCTCAGTTTAAAGCCCTTTGGATTACATTTGGCATTGTCTTTGCTGCATCAAAAATGAGAGTTATTAACTACATATAATATCGTAAAAGAAATATCGAACTGATATTGTCCCTTATTAATTTCAGGGAATAATTGGTTTCTCCAGTTATCTGTTTGGTAATCAAAATGAATAAGTTTCAGCAATAATTACAAAATTTTTCTACAATATATAAAACTGGCAGAAAGTTTGTTCCATGTGAGATAATTAATAAATATGGCCTCAGTGGAGAAGCTTGATATTTACTAATGGAATTTTTTTGTGACCATTGAAATTCTGAGAGATTTAGTGACTTATATTATTAGCTGTCATTGTCTCATTAAACAAAAAGCTCTATCATTGCGTGCCTATCCGAAAAATCTGATAGGGAAAGCACAAAAAGGTCTATACTTCATTTCCTAGTGGGAAATACAGCAGACACAAACAGAAGTGCGGCTGATGTGAGAAGTGAGATGTGAGAAACAAGAAGATGGAATCCTGGCTCCATCACTTGTAGCTGTTCGACTGGGACCTATCCCTTAACCCATATGGGTCCTCAGTTAGTTCATCTAAATAAAGGAGACAACAATAGCTATTCAGCTTATTTCTAAGGATCATGTGGTGAGGCTCAAATGAGACAGAATAGGGAGTACTTTGGGAACTGTAAAATGCTGTATAAATGTAGGGACACTGTTATTCTTAGCAATATTTTTCTTTTCTTCTATAGCTATATATTTATGTGCATATATGTATGTATACACAAATATACATCCATATTAACCAATTTAACAATCAATGAATAAGCATTTATTAAGCACTTACTGTATATCAAGCATTATGCTTGGGATACATAGAAAATGAAATAATCTCTGCCCTAATATATACATACAACGCACACACACATACCATACACACAACACAAATACAGGGTTATCCAAGCATTAAGACTTTGGGGTCACTCTGTGTATGTATATATACATATGTATGTGGAAACTCAAGGTCAGCCTCATGGGTCAATATCTGCTGGTCATTTATGTCCTTCACTTGAGTATGGAGCTTTCCCCACTGAGCCAAGGCATATATGCCAAGGTTGGACAAGATAAGTATGAATATTCCTTTGAGTTCTGACTTTCAGAGTTTTTGATTCTTCTCTCTCTTTGTCTCTCTCTCTCTCTGTCTGTCTCTCTGTCTCTGTCTCTGTCTCTCTCTCTCTCTCCACACACATGCATTTGGCTTGACTTGTAACTGATGAATTAACCGTAGGGCAGGCCACTGAATAAACAGCCAAATACTCTTTAGGGAGCTATAAGATAGCTAGGATAACTGATAGCCAGTGCCCAACAAGTGCCATCATAAAACATAAGTTTCAACATAGAGCCCTGTCAAGACAGGATGGTAAAGAAAGTACACATTTTCTTATGAAAACTAGCCCAGTAAATTCTCGAAAATATCTCATGTAATTTTTTTGGAGTGGGGTACAACTAGTAAGTCACCAATGCCCTCAGGTTCCAAGACTTATTGGACCACTATATTGAGTCTTCTTCTGCTGCTCAAAGAATATTCCATTGCTGCCTGCTGTTTGCCTGCATGGACCTTTTTGGGGAGTTGCATTTTTTTTGAAGAGCTACTGCCAAATGGATCCATTTTTGCATAAGAGGAAAAAAATTACTTTCAATTGTCATGGCCTCCTATGGTACAATTGATTGATATGTTGCTGCGTAAATTTGTAGCAAATTCTCAATAATTATGGTTAAATGGGGAAAGGGGCTTCTGGGTAGATGCCAAACCTGATTTCTGCATTCTGTTTGTGGCAGAGATACCCAAAAATCTAAAAGGTGGCACTCATGGAGTATGAGCGCCTCTGAGGCCTGCCTTTGTTTTGAAGCATGCTACCATGCAATATATGTGATAGAGTACTCATTGAGTTCAGAAATGGATGTTACTCAGGTGACCTCATCTGGAGCTGGTTTGATAGTTGCATATAGCAGTAGGTTTCTTTTATTCAGCATCCAAGCATCTTTTCATTTAATTCAATCAAGGAAGCATTAAATAAGCATTTACTATAGGCAGGGCACTGTGCTAGGCATTGGCAATACAAAAGATAAAGAGTTTACAATATATGTGTTTTGGGGAAGGAGGAAAGGGAGAATATAACATATACACAGAGAAATAAATACAAGATAAGTTGAGGGGAAAAGATCATGGAAGACTTCCTGTAAGAACTGGCAGGTAAGCAGAGCTCTGAAGGAAACTAGACAGTCATTCTAGGCATGGGACACAGCCTCTATAATGATCTGGAAGCAAGAGATGGAATACTGAGTTGGGAAAACAGCAATGAGGACAGTTTGTCTAAAATAGACTGTACAGGAAGTGTGTGCGTGTATGGATGTTGCAGGAGTGATTGGAACTGAATCTCCAAAGAAAAACTGATATTGAAAGCAGAAGATTCTAAATGCCAGATGAAGGCCTTTGTATTTTATCCTAGAGGTAATATAAAGCCCCTGAAGTAGAGAAGTCTCTGTCTATATTTGCACCTCAAGTGCCTCTGGGGTACAAGGACAAGTAATAGGTGCATTTTAAAAAGGAAGGCAAATGTGTGCACCATTAATGCCTTCAAGAAGCTGGCCATTTGCTAGGGGGAAAAAGATGTGTACACTGGGAAATATAATACAAATGACATTAGTGCTCATGAAAGGCAGCTCTGAGATCTATGGAGGGACATATCACCTTCAGAATGCTGGCAAGAGAAATCAGGGAAAGTGTCAGGGAGAAAGGGCAAAGGGAAGACAGGATATCCCAGAAAGATGGGAGAATTCAAACAATGGCTACCAACTTTACGAGATTTCCCTTACAGTTTTCAAGTGGTCGAAGCATAATGTGGTAGAAAGTAAAATCAATTTAGAGTCAAGAGACTTGGTTTTCAATCCGTGTTCTGATACTCAGTAGTGTGAAAAAAATGATTCTTTTTCTATCTTGGAGACTCAGAGCTCTACTTCCTCCCAGTCTTATGCTCCAAAGTTCTTCACCAAGACATAACTGATAATAAGACTGCATTGCATCTTCTTATCCCGGTCAAACCTGACCCAAGCCTGAACTGATTTTATCCTACTCAGGCTTGGGTAGAATTAGATTCTTCTGCGTAGATAGCCCAATACTGGAAATGGTCTTGTATGATGGGGAGTTGGTCTGAAAGAACAGGTACTTCCTCTATCAGAAGGTAGAATGATGGTGGGTGATATCAGCCCCTGATGAAAAGGTACTGCACCAAGATTAAGTGACCTAAGTCACATACTCAAGATCTCATTTTAATATAGCCCACCTCCCAGTGTATTGACCAACCACAGTGACTGGCATCCATTGGGAACACTTACTGTTTCCAAGAGTATATAACACTGTACCCCCAAATCCCAAATGGAGCCAGTTATGAACTGGCCTCCTTAGAGGGGTCCAGCTCTGGACTGTAACTCCTATGCAATGCATGTCAAACCAGTTCATAAGAGAAGTAAAAATATGGACACACACTTAATTTAGTTTGTCTTTTTTAAATAAAACTTTTGGGGTGGACAGTAGCTGTATCTCAGGGAAGTCACTCAACAAGTACTAGATAATGTCATACTATGTGCCACACATTATGCTGAATCCTGAGGATACAAAGAAAGCCAAAAACATAGTCCCTGCCCTTAAGGGACTTACATTCAAATGGAGGGGTGATAATATGCAGATAAAAATTGCATATAGAAGACATGTATAGAGTAGATGGGAAGGAATCTCAGAGAGAAGACACTAGCAGGGGGGAGTTTAGAGTTGAGTCTTGATAGGAGTTAAGGAAGCCAAGAGGTAGCAGTGATAGAGAATATCCCAGGCAGTCAAAAGACATTAGGATGAGGAGGGGGAGTGTATGCTCTTAGAGACAACAGCAAGAAAGATGATGCCATGGAATATGCAAAGAGGAGTGACATGTAAGAAAACGGGAAAGGTAGGAAGGGACCAGGTTGTGAAAGACTTTAAATGCTAAACAGTGGATTTTATATTTTATCCTGAAAGTAATAGGGAGTCACTGGAGTTTACTGAGTGGGATGGTGGTGGTGATAGAAGTTGGGGGGAGAGAGAGAGGGAAAGAGGGGGGAGGGAGAGGGGGAGAGAGGGGGAAGAGAGAGAAAGGGAAAAGGAGAGGGAGAGGGAAAGGGGAGAGAAGGGGAAGAGAGAGGGGGGGGGGAGAGAGAGAGAGAGAGAGAGAGAGAGAGAGAGAGAGAGAGAGAGAGAGAGAGAGAGAGGAGAGAGAGAGGTGTATGAGAGACAGGGACAGGTCTAAACTTCAAAAAGATCACAGGTGGCTAAGTGAAGGGCAGACTGAAGTAGGGAAAGAGCTGAAGCAGGTTCACCAATCACAAGGTTGTTGCAATAGCCCATGGATGACTTGAGCCGTCTCTGTGGTAGACGTAGTGTTTGGCAGTGAGTGAAGAGAAGGGGACACCTATGAGAGGTGCGTTACATGACCTTCTTGAAGTTCAGTTTAGAAACAATTAGGGCTGAAAGGTATTTAAGAGATCATCTTGTTCAACCTCTTCATTTACTGGAGGAGGAAACTGAAGCCCAAGAAGGGGAAATTCTTTGCCTGTGGTCACACAAGCAGTAAAACGTAGTGCTGAGATATGAAACCAGGTCATGTGACTACAGACTGGGCACTCTCCAAGGTACCACATTGTTTCCTCATCTGCTAAATGAAAGTGACAGTGCTTGAACCACCTCCCTCACAGAACTACTAAGGGAGATGCACCTTAAAATTCTACAGCAACATGAAGTATTACTGTGCTTCAGAAGTGGTTGAAGTTTCTGCTACTATATCTTGCTGCCTCCTTTGGGATTTTAGCCAACAATGTTTTCAACAAGTAGCTTAAGAGAATTCTGGGCAAGATCACTGGGGACTGGAACACTGACAAAATCCTTAACTTTATGATACCAACTACTATGTAGGGAACCTTGAATGAGTCCCTTCACCTCTCTGGGCCTCAGTTTTTTCTCTATAAAATGGTTGGTTCAGATGATCTCTCGAGTCTCTTCCAGGTCCAAATCTATGCTTCTAAGATCCTTGGATCACTTTATAAAAGTATTCAATTTCTGCATTGTCATATATGCACCATAAATTCTCTGTAAACCTCTCTTTCCATCTCCTAATACAGTTGCCATGAATAAAGTTTTAGGTATAAAAAACCTTTCAAAGTTTCCTAGTGAGATGACCTGAGTATAAAAAGAACATTCATTTCTAATATTAAAAATCAGTTGACAGGAAAAATATATGAATTCCTTTCCACTCCCAGAAAAATACTAAGCTAAACTAATTTCTGTATAATATACAAGCACTCTTAAAGATGTTAACAGTTCAGCAAACACATGTAATCAAATAAGGAAAATATCATTCTTTCTTTGACCATTCCTCTATTCATAATTTATTCATTTTTCATTGAAACCATAATTCTGATTCTTAGAAGAGTCTCTAATTGTTGTACCATGGAATCTTTGGTCAATGCCCAATGTGAACAAAATGTATCTTTCAAATGAGACTCTCTGATACTTTATTCTTGCTTCAAATTGTTTCAGAATCATCTTTTAATCTGGGCTGTCTTGGATATACATTCTTAATTAAAAGAATGTGTTTTCTGACATTATGTTTTGCTCTCCAGCGTTGGGATGCCTGAAAATGCTATATTCAAATACCATCCATGAACTGGGACAGGAGACAGAAGAGTTCCAAAAATCCTATTAAATTCCATTGATTGGGTTGAGTCGCCCGATGCAATATCTCTTACTTGCCCTTTAGTAGAAAGAGTCAGACACCTGTTCAAGCAGAGCATATTTCTTTCAAAGAAAAAAAATGCAAAGCAGGAAAATGAAGCCGTGAGAGGTTAGGGAATGGCTACAAGATTAGGAAGGAAGCTTGATATTGAATATCCAACAGAAACTCAAGTTCTGTCTTCAGCCTCCCTAATTACCTCAAACCTTAGAGGAGCCAGTGATGAGAGGGAGCCAGCCTCAACCTTCATTAGCCTTTGGAAACTATCTTTCCATTCTTTGGTATATCCTCTATCTACTGAAATCATGTACAGTTCCTGGTGGCAATAACGACTATATGCCTGACAGAACATGAGAACAACTCAATTCACGCCAACTATAGCAGCATTTATGAAGTGCATACGATGCAACAGGCACTGTCAGCAGTGTCACGAATATGAAGAACCAAACAAAATGTTCTCTGACCTCAAAGAGCTTCCATTTTACTGAAAATAACTCACTAGGCTTTTCCCACTTTTATTTATCTAAACTCATCACCCATAATTGGTTTTTTTCTCCTTGGGGTAGAGTTTGTGTGTGTGATTTTTCTATATCTTCAAGGCCATTGAGGCAGCCTTGAATTCTTCAGGTTCTACAGCAAAGAAGCTAGCACCCAAACACCAGTATCCCTACTTATCTTCAAGTATTTTCTATTAGACTTGTTTTTTTGAAGGGAAAAATATCTAAAGTTTTGACTCTGCATGAAGGATTTCCTTTGAGAGCCCAAACTCACTTGGGTATTTGTGTGATGGAGCTGTGAGATTGAGTGGAGGAACCAAGAATTAGGGATATATGCTAGAAGATACAAAAAGGAAACTCCCCTGGAATCAAAGGGAAAAAGCAGTAGTCAAATGCTGCAAATTCTGTTTAGAAATTAGTGGGTCTCAGTGGGGAAAAATGTAGTTTTTGGCCTGGCCATGTGGGTCTTGTTCACATAAGCTTGTCTGATACAAATGTGCTAATGCAATTCCATCAATGATGAAAGTGAAACATTGATATTTTCACAGAGCCTAAAGATGAGAAACTTGGTAATAACAGCTGAAGAGACCAGTAATCTTCCTGTCAACTGCAATCAGGTTTCTCCAAGTACAGTATAACTACCAGTGTTTGAATAGTCACTGCATTGCCTTCTGGGAAATGTCACCTTAAAAAGAAATTTTTTTTTCCTTCAAGAAGAAAACTTTTGATTTTTCTTATTTGTCTAAGGATTGGAACAAATATTCCCAGGTGTGCAAGTTTGCCCAGGAAAAGAATATGAAGTAAAATAGAATGAGGATAATAACTGGTATTTCTTTAATGTTCTACTGTAGTCTGTACTATGTACACAGCCTTTACAGGTAACGAAGTGCTTTACATACAACTTTTCAATGGAGCCTTGGAGTAGTCCTTTGTGCCAGGAGGCCTGGCAAGTAGAGTAATCCTTGCTTTACAAAAGAGGACAAAGAGGTTCAGAGAGGTTAAGCAACTTGTCGCTAGGGTCAGAGAGCTGGCAAGGACCGTCCGAGTCTAGTGTTCTGCCTACTAATCCAAGTTGCCTCTCTACACAAGAATGGAGAAACTTCCTCATCTGCTACAAATTTGGGGCCCCTCTGAAATAATATGTAATTTTACATTCGGCAAATCTTTATTTCTTGGCATCTGTTGTTTTTGAAAAAGGAGTATGTGGGTGGTTTGTGATGTGACAGTTAGTATGCCTTCCTAATTATTACCCATTAAAGGTCATCATGAATGGAGGAAACATTTTCTGAGGGATAAAATCAGAACATCCGGCCTTCTTAATATGAAATGTAAGTTGTTTACTGCATTGTGAGACAATGACTTCAAGTATATAGAGTTTATGGCTCATTAAAAACTAAAATATCTTCTAGAATTATGGAAGAACATGGAAAGGAACGGACTAATCAGGTAAGAATATGATGTATAATGATAGAGATGCCTGACAGTATCTGGAAAGCCATAAGTACTTTCCCATCATAATGTAGAAAGAATTGGGATTTGCTCTAAGAGACACTGTAGGTTACACTGCAATTAATGCCAATCTTTCTTCCAAACTTTATATTCAACCTGTAGCTCAGGCATCAATTATGGAGCATTTCTTAAATTACAGAATTTCATGAAAATACACATATAAGCAATGATAAATTTCAGAAGAGAGAAGGATTTGATACAGAAATATCAATATAAATATTGCACATTTACTTTCTAAAATTATTTCTATACAGCTTTAAAGAATGATTATGTTGTGAGATAATCTTAGCCAAAATAATAGGTTTTCTCCAAGTGTTCTTTTTGTTACAGAGACACTGGGGTTCCATAGGACAGCTCTGAGCTGGAATCCCACCCTGGACACTTATTAGCTGTGTTATCATGAGCAAGTTATTGATCTAACTAACCTCTGTGAACCTCAGGTTACCCATCCATAAAAATCAAAATAACAAAAGGATTTTTTTCACATGGTTGTTGAGAGAATCAAATGATATAATGTGTCAAGTTCTTGGCAAATCCTAAAATGCTATAAAAATATGAGCTATTGTTATTCCTAATTGCAACAGGAGAACAAGAATGCTCCTCATTTTAACACAACTTCCATCTCTCAGTGACAATGACATCTCAAAAGTGCTCTGCTCCATGGTTTGCAAAACACTTTTCAGAACTCATGGTGAGACGGCTGAATGAATAGTTCAGTCTAAGCCCAGCTTCCCTTCATCACTATTTCAAAATGGAAAGAAATGTGTCTACTTCTCTAGAGTAAAAGAACAGTTTCTAAAAAGAGATAGAAATCCTTATAAAGGAAACTTCACAGATCAAACCACATTAAACAAGACAGAATTCATAATACCATGAGTTCAATTCAATCTGACAAGGACTCTTGGAGCACATTTAGTATTGCATTAGTGTAGGGAGAGCAATCAATGTACAAAGACCCCACTCCCATACAGGTCAGACTTGTTCTTATTTTAAAACATACTGAGTCTTACCTGCAGATTTAATTGGCCTGAATGGCTAAGGTTTGGGGCACCAATATGATCTCTTGATACCCAAGTCCAAAACAACCAGCCCCCACAGGGCTGGAGCATATTCCTCTGGTTTCTCACCTTAGACCATCACGACAACCAAAATGGACATAGGAAAACTGTGCTCAGTTGAATCATAGATGAACACTGCTTCCCTTCTCTGAAAGGCCTTCCCTACATAAACAAAAACCAGCCTCTTTTTACCCATTAGATGGACTCCAAGCATCTCTTTTCATTCTAACTTCAAAACCAAGGTGTCCAACTGGCCTGCTCATTCATGAGATGTTTGAGGTTTTGAGGAAGGCCTCCATCATGTTGGATCCTTCCTCTATCAAGGGTTTCTCGAAAGACACAACCAAAAAAGGCAGAAGATGAGAAGGTATGGGAAGATTACAATCTATACCGGGAGAATGAGAATTCACACTGATGAGACCCCTTGAAAGAATGAGCTGTGTTGTCAATGATATGTGTCAAGCTTGCAGCTCACTAAAACTTGCAGATCCTTTAAAAAAAAAATAACTGTCACCCAGCCATATACCTTTCCTGTACTCTTTCAACTGTTGTTTTTGTTTATCCACATGTAATCCTTCACATTATTTCCATTCTCAACCATCCAATGAGGTACTCTAGGTATTCCATTTGTGTAGAAGAGGAAACTGAGGCTCAGGTAGCTGATGTTACTTGTCCAAGGGCATATAGCTGGTGCCAAAGGTAGGATTGGAATTTGGGTCTCTCCTAATGACAAGGTTAATATTCTTTTCACAATATTAGAAAGAATAACATGAGGCAGGACCCAACAGATCTCGAAGTGCATTTGTCTCACTAAATGGAATTGCTCTGTGGAAGATTCCATCCACCTCCAGAGAAAGAAGTGACATGTGGGGCTATGTATTGCAGAGTTTCACACACACACACACACACACACACACACACACACACACACACACCTTTTCAAATGTTGGCCTCCTCTAGGAAGGGGTTGAGAGGGAAACAGCTTGGAACTCAAATGTAACAAAAAATAAAATAAAATAAATATTAAAAACAACGACAAAGAGATGATTTCAAAGTTATGAATGTGGGTGACTGGAAAATGGTGAGTCCTTTACAAAAACCAAGACATTAGGGAAAGGAAAGGATTTCATGGTGGTGGTAGGGGGAGATAAGAAATTTTGTTTTGGACATGCTGTGACTCACTGGCCTTCCTGACTAAGCCACTGACCGAAAGGCAATGTAAAGTAGGAGGTGTAGAGTTGATCTTGTAGTGAGCAAGAACCTCTGACACATTCTGTGTGACCTTGGGCAAGCCACTAAAACTCTCAGTGCTACCAGGCAAGGCTCTAAGATTTTAAGTTGCAAAGTACTTGCTGATCTGTATCAGGAAGGTTTTACTTACCGGGAAATCCCTATGTTGATTCAATCACAGCTTTTAAAAATGTGTATATGTTTATGCATGTGTGTATGTATATATAATATACATATATATGCATATACACTTACATGTACACATATGCAAGCTTACACATACACACGTCATATACACATATGTGAATTATTTTGTTAGGTGGGGAATATAACAACAAGAGCTAATATTTATTTCCAGGTATTGTGCTAAGCATTTTACAAATATGATCCCATTTATTCCCCCCAGCAACCCTGAGAGGTAGGTGCTATTACTATCCCAATTTTACAGATGAAGAAACTGAGGCAAACAGAAGTCAAGTGACTTGCTCAGGGTTACACAGCTAGGGTCTGAGGCTAGATCTGAACTCAGGTTTTTCTGATTCCAGGTCCAGTGCTGTACCACCTATATATTTATGATTTCATCAGGGAAGGGAATTCTCAGTATGAAAAACTGTTTCCATGGTTGCACATTAGGAACATGCCTCTAAGTTAGAGTCTTAAGGTTTTTGCATAAACCAATTTAATCAGATTTTTTTTCTGGAACTAATTTAATAATGAATGGGGAAGAACATTAAAACAAATGGGCACAAAATTCAACTAAAGCCTTATCTTTTCTTCCCCCACCCCAAGAGCATCTCCTGCCCTTCCATACATCCATCTCTAGTAAAGACTGTCCTCACCCCAGGAAGTGTTCCTTATCTCCCTCTCTAGAAGCATGTAGCATATTTACCAGTGTATAAATATATATCTCAGGATAAAAAGGGCTACAAAACCATTCCACAATTACTGATCAAAAGACATAAACCAATAGTTCTCAAATCAAGAAGTAACAACTTTAAACAACCAAATCACTAAAATACAAATGAAAATAACCCAAGGTTTCACTTGATGTAGCACGATGGCAAAGATGCCAAAAGAGGAGGAGAATCAATACAGGAGCTACTGTGGGAAGATAGGCATACTAAAGCCTTCCTGGTGTAGCTCTCAACTGGTCCAACCATTGTGGAAAGTCATTTGGAATTACGTAATGAAAGTGACTGAAATGCCAATGTCCTTTGACCCAGCAATCTCACTGCTAGGCAGAAGCCTCGAGGAGGTCAGAGGCAGAAAGAAAAGAGCCCACATAAACCAAAATATGGGAAGTAGTGCTATTATAGTAACAAAGAATTAGAAACAAGAAGAGGTACATCATTTGGTAATAAAGTTGTAGCACATGAATATGATGCGATATTACTGTACTAAGAAACTCGGAATATGATAAATACAGAGAAGCATGAGAAAACTTACATGAACTGATGATGTAAAGTGAAATTAAGAAAGCAATATACCCACTGACTATAGCAAGGTAAATGGAAAGAACAGCAGTAACAACAAAAGACTGGAACGAAAACTATGAAATGTTAACGATCAAGCTTGACTCCCAAGAAGAGATATGAAAAGGGACCTCTTTTTTCCTGATTTGGAGAGGCAGGAGATTGTTGGTATGGAACACTACATGTAATATATTTCTTCTTGAATATTGTGGATAGTTTTACAGGAATCTTTTTTTTCTTTTAAAAAAAAGTATTATAAGCTCTCTGGGAGGGAACTTGGGAAGAGATATACACTGGGAAATATAGTAGATGTCAAAACAGAAGATATCAATGAAATTTATTTTAATTAAAAAACTCAGTAAAATATATAAGACTAAGACTCAGACAAATAATCATTTTGGCAAAGGGCTAACCAATGCTTAAAGGGATGACAACAGTATTTTAGACTAGGATTAAATCTCCTTTTTTTTTTTTTAAATTTTTCAAGCTTCTATTTCACAAATAATGTATTCTATTTTCTTAAGGTTTTCATTCTGAGTCAAACTTGTGTTTGTTGCATCGTAAATATTCAAAACAGTTCGGGAAAATGTCTAGAGGTTCCCACAAAGTACTGCATTTAGGGTGACACTGCCTGCAGTGCCCGTCCTGTGTTGATTATTTCTAATTTATACTCTAGATAGATTGTTTTTACTTAGCAGTTGGCAGGTTGTCTTTCCCATTAGAGTGTGAGCTCCTTGAGGATAAAGACTGTCTTTTTCCTTCCTTTTTATCCCCTGATTTTGGCACAGTGCCGGCATTTAATAAAAGCTTGTTGACTGGCTAACTTGGAGCCTTCAGAGTCAGACCCTCCAAAAGTTTTCCCAGTTATAGCTAAGAGGAGGGCCCCTCTGTGGATCAACTTTGGAAATCCTCCCAGATTTTGAATGGAGTGCTCTGGGGAAGCTAATAAACCTTAGCCAGCAAGATGGCCCAGAAGTGAAGCTATCAGCATAAAGGGACCCTTGGTACTCTTGGAGGCTACCCCTGGAATCCCCACCTCCCCAATCCCAAAACGGAAGCAATGATGTGTCCTAGGAAGAGGTCATTTTTAACAGAGATACCACCCCTGACTCCAAGTGGCATATTTCTCTAGCAGAGAACTTTATAGTCCTATCTCTAGCTTCTCCTAGGGTTGTATAATGTTACTTAATTGTATAACTCCAAGTATGTCCTACCCTATTAGTTTGCTAGATGTGTAGAAACTGATATTGTTCAGAAGGAGGGAGACACACCATCACCACACTTTCAGTCTCATAACACACTGCAGTCAGAAACACATTATTTTAAAAAGTCCATGAATTTCAGCTTTGCCATCTTCACTTGTCTATACATCAAGCAATGAAATTAACTGTAGCACACTGTAAAAAAAGCAAACACAGATCACCAAGTGCCAAATTTACACATTTCATTAATGTGGTCTCTAAAGATCTGCATATACTCTAAAGTTGTCTTTCTGATCATATAAAGATAACCTCAAATGCAGAGGGAGGAAGGGTAGTGGTGGGAAGTGAAACTGTCTGCTTTGGAGACAGGTTTTGGAACTCAATTTAATTTAACCAAATTTAATTAAGTATCTACTATGTGCAAGGTACAGGGAAGACAGAAAATTATCTGAACTTCAGGAGTCAGTCTTTGTTAATGCTAATGTCACTGATATTTGACTAAAACACCAACATGCAAGAATGACCTGCTTGCTAGGAGATTCTAATTCAAGCAAATACATAGAATGTATCTAAGACTTTAAGGTTTGCAAAGCACTTGACATATGTTAACTCACATGATCCTCACAGCAAACCCTTAGGGCAGATGCTAATATTATTCCCACTTTACAGATGGCAGAACTGATGTTCAGAGAGATATGATTTACCCAGAGCATAGGCACACTATATGTACCCCCAAGTGGGCACTAAGTTCAAGTCTCTGATTGCAGCCTAGCACACTCTCCACTGCTCCGGCCAGTCATCTCTGTGTGTCCCATATGGTTGCACTTCTCAGGACTTGTCTGGCATTCCTCTGCACCTTTTTAGCTTCCTTTTGTGTGATGTCTTCCCCTATTAGCTTGTAAGCTCCTTGAGGGTGGAATCTATCTTTCTCTTTCATATTTGTATTTCCAGCAGACGGCAAGCACTCAATAAATGTTAATGACTGACTCTCACAACTGTGTCTCAACAAGTGTTCTTTTTGTTTTCTTTCTGTCATAATCCATCATTCAAACAGAGTAAGTTTTCTTCTGCATAGTTATGCATGGATATTCCAGAGTTCTTACTGTTTGGTGACTAATAAAAAACACATTTGATTGAGTGGAACAAATCACCATTGTAAAGGTATTCCTCCAAGAGGATGTTTCTCATGCACATGGTGAAATCGTAAAATATTCCCTCAAAGATATAATAGGAAGTTGAAATTTCTTTCACTCAATAGTAATGAAGAGTTTTAAGTATATATGTTTTAAAAGCTCTTTTATTACCAGAAAGTAAGGTATAAAACAGGGTGATCTATGTTCCCTAGTGGAGCTTATTATTGCCAAAGAGGATATCCAGCAAAGAATCTAAATCAAAGAGAGATTCTCTATATGTCAGATCTTCAAGCTGCCCCTATTTGGAGATTATATTGGCCTGATTACATGAAATCCAAGCACATTCCAGAGACTCCTAAATAATACCCATCATCACTGCAAAGAGACTGACCTAACACCACAGAGGAAATCTCTGTTCCCACATTTCTGAAAGTGGTCATTCCACCTCTGCTTGAACATTTCCACGAAAAGGGAATCTATTACCTCTTCAGGCAGTCCACTTTACTTTTGGATAGTTCTAATTGTTAAGAAGGTTTCTCTGTCATCAAACCTACATTTATTTACCTATTTACAACTTATACCCATTCAGAAGGTACAACAATGGAAATCCATCAGCACCAAGGGCACCTTTCCTTCTTTGCCTTTCTTTTACTCCTCCTAGCTCCAGGCCACCCTGAACACATGTAGGGTGTTTCAATGCTCACATTGCTTGAATGGGATAAGAGTCACTATCTCTATTTCTTCCGGTGAGATAGAGGACCTTGGCACTGTCATCTGACCTAGCAATGCACCTTGGGGTCCTTCTGGGCCTTGCCATTGGGACTTCTAGACTTTTCCATCCACCTTGAAGTTCTTTTGTATGTTGTCACCCCCTCTTCTCAAACAGCGTAAACTCTTTGTGAGCTAGGATGTGTTATTAAAAAATCTGTGTTTTCATGGTTCAGTATAATGCTTGGCATATAGTAAGACCTTAAAATCTTACTATTTTTCAATTGCTTATTCATTCATTCATTCATTTTTCTGGATTCTGTTCTCTGGAGCCAAAGAGAATACATCTAATCCCTCTTCTGCATGATGTAAGATGGTTCTCATAACCCCAAGTTTTCCCTTCCCTAGGCTAAATATTCCCAGTTTTCAACTGATCCATGTATGACATAGACTCAAGTCACTTTGCTATCCTGGTTGCCTGCCCCTGGACACTCTTTGAATTATCAATGTCCTTCTTAAATTTTGGAACCTACACCTCAACACAGTTCTCTAGATGAGCTCTAATGGGAATAGAGAAAAATGAAACAATTTTTTCTGGAAGCTATTTCTCTCTTCTTTCCCCATCTAAAAAAATATTTATTTTTAGTTTTCAACATTCACTTCCATAAGATTCTAAGTTCAAATTTTCTTCCCATCTTTCCCTTTACCAACCCCAAGACAGTATGTAATTTGATACATTCATTATATTTGAACATTATATGGAACATCAAATATTACATTTGATATATTCAATACATTCATATGGAACCGATTTTTCACATTAGTCATGTTGTAAAGAAGAATTAGAGCCAAAGGGAGAAACCACAAGAAAGAAGAAACAAACAAAAAAAAAGAAAAAAAAGAGAGAGAGAGGAAATAATATGCTTCAATCTGCATTCAAGCTCCATAGTTCTTTTTCTGGATGTGGACAACCATTTTTCATCATGAGTCTTTTGGAGTTATCTTAAAACCTTGCATTGCTAAGAAGAGATCAGAGAAAGTCTATCAAAGTCAGTCATTGCACAATGTGGCTGCTACTGTATACATTCTTTCTCCTGGTTCTGCTCACGTCAGTTGGCATTAGTTCATTCAAGTCTTTCCAAGTTTTTTCTGAAGTCTGCCTACTCATCATAGCTATTACTCTCTTAATGCAGTCCAAAATCACATTCACTTTTTGGTCTACCAGATCACAATGCTGAGCCATACTGAGTTTGTAGCCCACTAAAACCCAAATAGACTGCTGTCTAACCATGCTTTTGAATGTGGCTTTTAGAAGCTGAGTATACAATTTTACTTTATTAGATTTTTTTTTAGAATTTTTTTGAAGACTTTTGCTTTATTAGATTCATACCAGTGCAGTACTCTGGCAAGATCTTTCTGGATCCTGCCTGCCATCCAGTGTATTAGACATTCTTACCAACTATGGACCATTTGAAAATTTCAGAAGCATGGTATCTGTGCCTTTATTCAAGACTCTGAAAAAAATATTAAATGGCCCAGACTCCTGTGTTATTCTCCTGGAGACCTTCTGACAAGTTGGCATCGAACCTAATGACCACTCTGAGTGCAGCCACTCAACTAGTTTTAAATGTAACTAAATGTATTATCCTCTCACCTACATCTCTCCATCTTCTCTACAACAACATTTTGAGATACTTTATCAAAAACTTTGCTAAAATCTAAGGAAACTCTATTTTCAGGATTGCCATCTTCAGTCAGATATATTATCTTGCATGGACAGCACTGATGGACAATGAATGGGATCTGGAATTGAATAGGAAGAGGAGAGTGAGCGTACTAGTGAATTTACCTGGTGTTTGAAATGACCTCTGGCTTCTCTCTGAAATAGCAGCTTATCTTTTTTACATCAAAAGTCTTCTGGTAAGACTTTTGTAGCTGCAGGTCATAGAATGCCATGGTTTCTGAAGCAATTTAGTTGTAGGTCACTTAAAGGCATGATATCTCCTCCAAAGATTTTGGTATAAGATGGGGTATATATGGGAAGCTAGATGGTGCAGTAGACAGAGTGTCAGGCCTGAAGTCAGGAAGACCAGAATTAAAATCCAGTCTCAAACACATTTTAGCTCTGTGACCCTGGGCAAGTCACTTAACTCTGTTTGCCCTCGCTTCCCCATCTGTATGGAGAAGGAAATGACAAATCACTCCAGTATCTTTGCCAAAAAAACCAAAAAGGGGTCAAAAAGAGTCAGATGAGACTAAAAAATTTAAAAAAAGAACAAAATGTGGTATAAACATAAAAGATATTATCAAGGGACAATATGAACAGAAAAGGAAATGAGTTGGTCATATGGAAAGATAGAGGAATGACTAATGAACAGCACTCTGGTTCCATCAATATCCATGTTATGGCAAAAGAGGAAGGTCTCTTCAAAGTTGGATCCCTTTTCTCCCCTCCTCTGTGGAAAACGTACTAGAGGATGTGGACACAGGTTGCACAAAATGAGAAGGCGCCCTTCTGGGTGGTGATTTGCACCACTGGAGGAAGTCCTCATGTTAATAATCATATATCCACCCACAAATAAAATGTAAACATGGAAAGGAACCATAAGGGACTAAATGGTGAAGTTGTCCTGGGATTTAAAACAATAAAAGGGAATACCCATACCAATGAGATCATGGATCCATCAAACATATTGAAATGGGCATAAATCTTTGTGATGTTTCTCTTCTGCTCAAAAATTTTTCGTGATTCTCTATTTTCTCCTGGGTAAAATTCAAATTCTATTCCTAGCATTCAAGTCCTCTACAATCTAGCACCACCACACCTTTGCAGACTTATTCACCTTATTCCCAATACTCTGCAAACTAGATTACTTACTCTTTGCCTTCTGGACATGCTCTCATGCATGAAGTGTCCTTTCCAGTCCTGCTGAAGCCCCTCCCATGCTTTAATACCCAACTCAGATGAGACCTCTTGCACAAAGTCTTCCTTCCTTCTCTCAGTTGATAATGATCTTTGCTCTGGCTGTTCATGGAGAATTGGATTCTGCACCTGTCTGATACGTAGTTACTCATCTATGTTTGGGTCTTGCTAACTTTCCCCTAACTCTTTGATTTAGTCCTTCGTATCCTCCATGTTTCCAACTTTGGAGTCATCCCTGACTCTTCCCATCTAGACAATCTTAGAGGACTGTCATATCTACGGTGGCAAAGGCTTTATCTTCCTGAAATATTGCATCCTGCCCAGTGCCTAGCACAAGGATCTATACACAGTAAATATTTGCTAAATAAATGAGTTAATCTGTCAACAACATTTATATGAGATTTTTATGAGCCAAGCACTACACTAAGTACTGAGAATACAGATACAGGCAGAAAGAAATGTCATCCCTGCCCTAAAGGAGGGCATTTTAATGGGAGAAGACAACCCAGAAAAGGGAACTGAAAAGCGAGGGAAGGGAGTGGAAATGAGTGGAGTCTGAAGAGGAAGGACCCTAAGCTTCTCTATGAAACAACAGTAGTCTCCTGGGTCGACCTGGACCTCATCCTCAAAGTGGAGGCTCTAGAAGGAACCAGCGATCAGAGGGAACAAACAATCAGGGGGCCAACAGACTGGCTTTGTCAACATAAGACAAACTGCAGATTGTCAAGAGGTAGTATCGTGTACTTGTAATAAAGAAGAACAAGGGAACACAGTATGCAGTCGTATCAGGAAGAAATATGGAATGGAACATTTGTTGTTTCTTCAGATATTTAAATCAATCAATCACGGAAACATTTTTAAAGCACCCATAATGTGCCAGGCACTGTGCTAGGCACTGGGGTTACAAAGAGAAAGGATGAAGTAACTTCTACTTTCTCAAGGAGTCTGCCTCTTCCGTCAGGGGAAATAACACATCCACACAGCTTATTAGAAGCTATTAAAGCTGAAAACTGCATCAAGACTTTTGGGACATGTATACACAGAATGATTAATTCTTTGAATCTCAAATATGGTCTAACTAAGAAATGGAAAATTCCTTCAGCAAGAAACAATCTGCTGACTGTTTGATAAGCATGATTCCCAGGTGTCCTGAGAGACAGCAAGAGCTCCATTTGCATGCCAGGTGAGCCCCAGAGCTGCATATCATCCTTTCTCCCCCTCCTAAGCCCAATCAAGGCTACAAGCCTTTCTTCAAAAGCGAACTGGATAAGAGACATGTGAGCTATACTATAACTAATGCATTTTCTCATTCTTCTTGTTGGGAATGTTAATGAGGATTTGGACTTTAAACATAACCCATTAAAAACAAACAAACAAAATCATGAGCAACCTGATTTAGTTCAATGTAAAGACCTGAGAGCATATCATGGAAAGAGGCTGAATAGCCCTAGACAGAGAGAAGAGGAAAATAAATCGAGGAAGGCAGAGAGACGACACATATTGAACAGAGTCTCCCTGGCTTTGATCCAATGGCTTCCCATTTGTGGCCTCTCCTGAAATTCTGCAAACATTGAGACAGACCCTAATCCAATCTTCTACTGGTGCTTCTGGAATGTCTGTTCCATAGATAACAAATTTGTTTTCCTTCCCCACCCCCCCCTCCCACCTCCATCTCCCCACCCTGGTTGCCCTTCTTTGGACTTCTCTCCCATGCCCCAGGAACCTCTTCATCCTGAAGTATCACTTCAGCTCTGAAACTCATGTGTAATCAGTAAAGACTCTTGGGGCCCATTGGGCCCTCCTTCTCTTTGATCACAGGGTGCAGAAGTGAGATGTCCTCTCAGAATCTCTGTCTAAGTCAGGGCCCAGTCTCACATTTTCCTCCTTTCTCACTATAGAACTTCTCTGGACCCCTCCACCATGATATTCCCCTCCCCTGCTCTCTTGCTTTTCCACTTGTTTTTCTGTGTTGTCTTCTCCCCTTAGAGTTTAAGTTCCTTGAGGGCAGGGACTCCTTTCTGCCTTTCTTTGCATCCTCAGGACTTAGCACAGTGCTGGTCATACAATAAACATGAAGAAATGCTTAATGGTTGATTTGCTTTCTATTATAAACCTTTTACTTTCTTATTCCATGTTCTCTTACTCAGACGTGGCTTTCTCCTGATGACACAATTTCCCTGGCCTCCCTTTCCAGCACTGGCTACTTCCATTCATACCTTCTCTCCTACCAAATTGATCAAGGTGGAGGTATCCCTTTACTCCTTGCTCCCCATTGCCACTTCCAGATTCTCCCTCTTCCACCAACACTCAATGATCTTGTCTCCTTTAAGGTTCATTTAATCCACATTTATCACCTGACTAAGATTTGGATAGCTGCTATGTGTCGAACCTCAGGACATAACCCATCCTTCCTAAATAAGGTCAGTTCATGGTTCACAATCTTTCCCTCCCACAACTCCTCCCCTCATAAACATTCAATTTCACCAGACATATTGATACTCCTTCAAACATACTAACTTCTTATGTACTCAATTTATAACTTTACTGCAATCTTACCCAACCTCAGCTGCACACAGGGTCATACCCTTGATCTTGCTACCACCCACAAGTATTTCTCTTCCATGTTTGTGAATGCTGACCTATCTGTATCTGACCATAATTAGGTGTGATTCCACTTCTCTCTCTGTCTTAAATCCCATCACCCTGTTCTCTATCCTCACCAGAACCTCTGATCCATCAATCCCTAAGTCCTTTCTTAGGCCATCATACCTGCACTAAAATATTGCCCCTTCCACATCATGTCCCATTGGTGAACCAGTTCCACTGTACTCTATAAGAGACTCTTCTCTCATGACCCTTACTCCCTTACTCTATCACTGACCTTGAACTGTCAAGACTGAAGTTTTGGGCAGTAGGCTCTGACCCTGGTGTGTAGAGCAGTTCTGAACTCTGGCAAGCCAAGCTCCAGCTTCCACTGCTGTCATCGCAGCCACTCCACCATCTCCTCACCACCAACATGTCTCTTTCTAGCAAACTGACCTTGGACAAAGTGGACCTGAAAGGGGAAAAGGGTCGTCATGAGGGTGGATGTTAATGTTCTCATGAAGAAAGAGATAATTAACAACCAGGGAATCAAAGCTGCTCTTCCTAACATCAATTACTGCTTGGAAAATGGAGCCAAGTCTGTTGTTCTGATGAGCCACTTGGGCAGATATGATGGTATCTCCATGCCTGATAAATACTCCTTGGAGCCTGTGGCTGTGGAGCTCAAATCCTTGCTGGCCAAAGATGTTCTCTTCCTGAAGGATTGTGTGGGTCCAGAAGTGGAGTAAGCCTATGCTCACCCACCTAATAATTTTATCATTTTGCTGGAGAATCTTTGCTTCCATGTAGAAGAAGAAGGAAAAGGCAAAGATGCTTCTGGGAACAAGATCAAAGCTGAGCCAGCCAAAATGGAAGCCTTCCAAACATCCCTCTCCAACTGGGGGATGTCTATGTCAATGATGCTTTTGGAATGGCTCACCGTGCCCACAGTTCCATGGTGGGAATGCATCTACCCCAGAAGGCATGTGATTTCCTCCTGAAAAAGGAGCTGACCTACTTTTCCAAGGTTCTTGGACAGCCCTGAGAGACCCTTCCTGGCCATTTTAGGTGGAGCTAAGGTGCCAACAAAATCCAGTTGATCAGCAATATGCTAGATAAAGTCAACGAGATGATCATTGGTGGTGGGATAGCTTTCACCTTCCTCAAGGTGCTCAACAACATGGAGATTGGAACTTCTCTTTGTGATGAAGAGGGGGCCAAGGCTGTCAAAGATCTGATGACCAAGGCTGAGAAGAATGAAGTCAAGATCACATTGCCTGTTGACTTCATCACAGCAGACAAGTTTGATGAGAATTCTAAGACTGGTCAAGCCACACTGGCCTCTGGCATCCCTGCTGGGTGGATGGGTTTGGACTGTGGCCCTGAGAGCAGCCAGAAGTATGCTGAAGCCATGGCCCCAGCTGAACAGACTGTGTGGAACTGACCTGTTGGAGTATTTGAGTGGGAAGCCTTTGCTCAGGGAATCAAAGAGCTAATGAACAATGGAGTGGAGGCCACCAAGAGGGGCTGCATCACTATCATAGGTGGTGGGGATGCTGCCACTTGCTGTGCCAAATGGAACGCTGAGAACAAAGTCAGTCATGTGGGCACTGAAGGTGGTGCCAGTCTGGAGCTGCTGGAGGGCAAAGTCCTTCCTGGGGTGGCCACCCTGAGCAATGTCTAATGGACTCCACTTTCCTGCCTGCTGGTTCTTGTGCATAGCCATTCCAACCTGACCCTGCAGTGCTTCGAGTTCCTTTCCTTAGCATTGGACAAGTTTCTCCCTCAAGACTCAACCAGTGACCAGAAGATGGGGCAATGAGAACCCCAGAAGCAGCTCAACTCACCCTGTTGGTTCCTGGGTGTGCCTGTTGTCAGGTCTCACTTGAACTTCCTTATATATTGCCTTTAGAAAGAAAAATCAAAGCTAAAGCCACTGTTAGCTCTACTCTTTTGAAATAGTTTTTTTTCCGTTCAGCTTTCTTAGTAGCTTGTTTTTGTCATTACCCACACATAGGATGGAAACAAGAAGAAGCTCCCATTTGGGTTGGGGGAAAGGTTGACCTGTTAAATAAACATTTCATAAAAGTGCCGGCTCAAAAAACAAAGACTGAAGTTTTGATTAGTCCCACCATCCACTGCCTTTGCTCTTATTCATGTGCTACTGATTGGAGCAGGGGAAAATTATGAAACTTTGGGGTATGGGTCCACAAGAAACTTAGGTTATATAATCTCAACTGTGCCCTTAACATGGCAAGCCATCCTTTTACCTCTCCTTACTTGATTTACTATCCCACTCACTGTAGCAATTTTTCCAAACCTCTTTACATTATTCCTCAAACCTCCCATGGTTTCCCCTCTCACACTTTCTTAATTGAGATCCTTGTTTCATATTTCACTGAAAAAAATGAGACCATTCACTGGGAGCTCCCTTTACTCTTTTTTTCTTCATTTTCCATCTCCCAAATACCCATCTCCTGGCAAGGCAAACCCCTCAGTCTGCCTAAACAAACCCATTCCATCCTATTCTCCAGCAGAATGTCCATTCTATCATCCATACTCTCTCCCTGTCTACCACATATTTTCCTGCTGGTTACAAACATGTTCATGTCCTTTCCAGGCTATCTCTCACCTCTTTTGTGGTTAAACTCATTGACAAGGCTGTCTACAGTGGTTACCTCTACTTCTCCTCTCAATCTCTTCTCAACCCTCTGTACTCTGGCTTCCAAACTCAATGAAAACTACTCGATCTTTAGTTACCTATTATCTCTTTAATGAATAATATAACATCCTTTTCTCAATCTTCTTCCTTCTTAATGTACTGGTAGCTTTTGCTGAGCAATCTCTTCTTGTTATACTCATCTCTCTAAGTTCTTGGGAGAATGTCCTCTTCTGGTTATCCTCCTACTTCTCAGTTCACTCCTTAATCTTCCCGATCATGCCTGCTAATTCTGAGTGTCCCCCAGTGGTCTGTCCTAGCCTCCCTTCTCTTCTTTCTTGATACTATGCTGGTTATCTCATCAGCTCCCATGGGTTCAATAATCATCTCTAGATAATATTTGCAAAATACTAAACACAGGGCCTAACACATCCAAGATGCTTTGGAACTGTTTACTTCCCCTTTTAAACACATGATTCTCAGATATATTATCCAACCCTAACCGCCAATCTTTTATCTCCAACTACCTACTGGGCATATAAAACTGGTTTTCCCATCAACATACTAAATTCAACATATCTAAAACTGAATTCATTATACCCACTCTGACCTTCCTTTCTCCCAAACTTCCTCATTACAGTCTAGGGCACCACTACCACCCAGGTCACACAGGTTTGTAACCTAAACACCATCCTTAACTTCTCTCTCATCATCTATATCCAATGATTGCCAAAAATTGTTCATTCCACCTTCAAAACATCACTGGTACACACTCTCAGTTCTCTCCTCTGATGCTAGTACCACCCTAAGGCAAGTTCACATCATCTCATGCCTGGACTGTAGCAGTGGCCTGCTAGTGGGGATCCTGCCTCAAGTCTCTCCCCACTACAGCCTATCCCTTATTAAAATAATCTTCCAAAATCACAGATCTGCCCATGTTACCCATTTTCCATTCAATACAATTCCTATTACCTTAAGTCATACTCTATTACTTCAAGAATCAAATAGTAAATCCTCAAGTTCACTTTTAAATCCTTTCTTAAACTTTGCCTTTCGTATCTTTTCAATTGTCTTACACATCATTCCCCACACTCCTCTGCCATGTACTCGGCAGTCCATTCTTGCACAAGACACCTTATCTCCCAACTCTGGGCATTTTCATTTTCTGTGATCCATGCTTAAAATTCTGGCCCACCTTGTCTCTGCCTCCTGCTTTCTCTGGATTCCTTCAAATTCTTTCTCCCGAAAGAAGCCTTTTTCCAGGCCCCTTGATGCTGGAACCTTGCTCCAGAGATTATTTCTAAATTATTCTGTGTTTATCTTGTTTGTGTATAGTTGGTTACAAACTATTTCCTCCACTAAATTGTGGGGTCCTTGAGAGCACGAACTATCTTTTGCCTTCCTTTGAATTCCAAGCACTTAGCACAGTGCTTGACACACACTGAACAGAGAGAAAGAGGAAGGAAGAGAAAGAAAGAAAAGGAAAATGGTAAATTGGAGAGATACTGCAGTATTGGAAAATGTAATATGTTCTGATCCCTCCCCCAAAAAGAGAGTGGAATCAGCACACTATAGGCCAGTAAGCTCAACTTTGATTCCTTGTAAAATTCTAAAATGTATTATTGGAGACAAAACATTTTTAAAAAGGAAGTGGTGACCACAAAGGCCATGGCTTCATCAGGAGGAAACTGTGCCAAACTAATTTTATTTCATTTTTTGATAGTTTTACTAGATTGGGAAAATGTGGTAGATACAATTCACCTAATTTTTTTCATTTAAAAATATTTACTCAGAACCTACTATGTGTATCTTCTTCCCTTCTTTACAGAAGTGAGAGGTTATTGGTGTGGAGCACTGAATATGCTGTTACACTTTGTTGCTATGCTGGTTAATTTTGCTGAACTACTTTTTACTCTTTTTAAATTCTTTATTAAAAGGGATGACTCTGGGGAGAGGAGGGACCTATTTGGAAAAAAATGAGATATCAAAACAAATATATTAATACTAAAATAAAAATTAATAATAAAAAATTAAAACTAATACTGGCCTGGTCAATAAAAATGCCCATTGCCTTATCACCACTCTAGGGAAAGGAAGTGAATGTTGCAAGGAAACAATGACAGATCTACCCCAGTGTGGAAGTATAGGAATGGAATCAAATGGGGTCTGAGAGGGATGTTAAATATCATATACTACCCCTGCATGGCGGGGAGAGGCATGTTGGAGTTTAGGGAAATAAGCAATTTATCTCAAATTATCAAATCATATGTCAACCTGACAGTGGATGGAGTGCTCAATTTGGGGATAGAAGACCTTGCAAGGTTCATGTCTTATTTCTCATGCTATGTAGCATTAACTTAACTTTTTAAGTGCCGCAGGCAATCCCTAAGATTTAATTCCCAAGTCATAGTCAAGTTATTATCCATACTGGTGGAAATACTACTGAAAGCCCCAATGCACCCAACTCATGTGTCCATTTGAGTAAGGCAGAAATGTACCAGAAGATAATTCATAGTAAGGGCCAATATTCAGATAACACTTTAAGGTTAAAGATAACACTTTATGGGATCTCATTTTAATATCACAATAAGCCCTACAGGGTAGGTGCTATTATCTTCACTTTACAGAAAAGTAAACTGAAACCCACAGTGATTGTATGATTTTCCCAGGGCCACACAGTCTGAGCAATTTAGGAAGTGTGGAAGCTGGCAAAGTCTGTGATGTTCTTTGAAGACTTTTCTTTGAAATCCAACCCCAGTCTTTTTAAAAGATAAAACTAGATATTTTTCTTTTTACCAGAAAATATATCACCCAAACCCTAAGCAAATAGGATCAAACCAAGAGATCTTAATAAACTATAGACATTTTTTCTTAGACAACTCCCTCATAAATACAAGTGTAGGAAGAGCGAGAAAAGACGTGTTGTATTGTATCTCAACTCATTAGCAGTTAATGAAGCAGAGAATAACAGGAGTCCAGAAGGAGATAGTGAATGATACCATTGAAAAAGGCCAGGAAATGAAGACAGATAATGAGTGTAATGAGCCAATGCAGGAGCTTTCAGGTTTTCAAGTTTGGAGTCATAGATAACACCAGATGCTTTCTCCCAAAGCATCTTTGAAAAAAATACATGGAAAAATCATTTTTAATGGTTGATGTTTTGATAATTCTATCCCCACAAGAAGATGTAGCCTTCAGCTCCATTTTTTTTGATCATAATAAATATTGAGAACTGGGTTTGAAGTACACCAAGGACTATTCCAAAGTGATTTTCAAGGGTTATCTTTTCTCCTTGTCCCTGAGCAATACTTTTTTCCCATATAAAGGACAAGTCCTTCATGAAGGTCATTTTTCTTTCTGATGTTTTGTTGCCATGTGAACATGACCCTAGCTTATCCAATTTTGCTTTTTTACAGTTACTCTTGAAGGTCATTTCTTGTGTGGTATTTAAAAAGTTGGAGATAATTTGTGGATAATTTAATCATTTTATTATTAATACCAGCATGTTTGTTAATAAAATAATGGTCATTTGGCCATCTTTCTCTTAGACCAAAGATCTCCTCATGGTGGTGGGCTCACAGTTTATATGCCCTTGGGAGAAAAGGTATTCCTAAGGGTGGCAATCAACTCTGATTGGTCAACAATTAATGAGTGAATATTATTATGAGAGGGTGTAGGGGTACAGGATTTGGATCATCTAAGCCTTAGTCAAGGAGACTTATTTATTTCCATAGAACTTGTCTGACAAAGGGAGGACCCACATTTTCCCAGACCTGCTTAAACAAACACAATGAGCGGGAATGAACCACTTAGCCCAAACCTATAATTTCTTTTCCTGTCCTTGATTAGATCTCAGCCATCCTGACTGGGTAAGACTTTTAGAGAGATTTCCCACACTAGCTAATTTATGGATAAGGAAGTAGAAAAGGGAAAAAAATTGGTTTTGATTCACTAATGAGTTATCAATACAAGAGAGAAATAATAATTTCTCATACCTCTTACCAAGAGGGTGGTTATCTGCGTAGGTGGGTAGAGCACCCATAGCACAGGAATTCAATGTCCTTGAAATATGCAAGTAAGATATGCAGGAAATGGGCTTGGTTCCTGTCACAATATGATGTGACTGGGAAACTCCATTCTCAATATGAGGACTCCAATCACCCTTAGTCTCAAAATCTATATTGTGGATAGGGGTTACAATCTGATCCTGACTGTGGGTTAAAAAGAATGGTCTAGCTTGAGCAAGAGCACAAAATCTAGAGGTCATCTGAGCCAACCTTTGCCTGGAGATTTACCCTTCTCTACAATATCTCAAATAGTTTTCCATTCTCCACTTGAAGACCACTAGTGACAGGGAAAACATTGCTTGCCCTCAAAAGAGGATGATCTGCTATAGTGGTTAGAAGATAAAGATAAAAGTAAAAATTTTCTTTTTACTAGAAAACACATCACCAAAACACTAAACTCTAAGCAAATAGAATCAGACCAAGAGATCTTAATAAATGATAGATATTTTTCTTAGACAACTCCCTCATAGAATGAGGTTCTCCCCTGAGATTTCTTTTTATACTCACCCTCTGTTCCTTGTTCTCCTCTTTGGAGCCATGCCCACACAAGCTGGCTCCCTCTCCCACATGACTGCCTTTCAAACACATGAAGACAATGGCCATTCTCCCACTCACACCCTGCTCCTGCAAAGTATCTTTTCTCCTACCCTCCCCATTCCTTTAACCAACTCCTCATGTGGTATTGTTTGATGAAGATGATCCTGGGTAAGTTAACTAGGAAAATGTGTGGTTTGGCTGTTTCCGAAGTGAAAATTGTGAAAAAGCCCTCACAAAAAAAACTATCATTACTTAGGCTGTGATCTTCTCAGATTACATGGGTAAAAAAATGCCCCAATCAAAAAAAAAAAAAAAAAAACCAGAACTCAAACTGGTGAATTTATATGGCCGCTTCTTTCTTTGTTAGGATCGAAAAACATATTTCTAAAAGATTGTACAATTAAAAGAAACAGCTGGATATTTCTTAGGTATAAAATAGTTTCCTCAGAGGTACAACATATTTTAAGAATATATTAGTAGGGAAATCTTTTGTTTTGACATGACAGACTCTTCCCAGCAGCTCTTCAAGCAATGCTGCTCTCCCTGTCCCAATCCAAAAGCATCTTCTCTAACAACAGTAATATAAAATTATCCAATAGAGTCATCATGGTGGGTGGGTTCCTTACTTACTGCATTTGTGGTTTACCAATTGCTGACAGGAAGAAAGGTCCCATGCTTACATTTTAATCACCATTTAGTATCACCATCATCCATCCTGTCTTCAGCCTGAGTTTTGTTGCTTCTCCACACAATATCTAGACACACTTTGGCTGCAAATATGTATGATTTCTTTTGGTTCTTCTTTATTTATTCTGTACAACTTTATAAAAGTCCTCCCATATTTCCCGGAAATCTTTGTAGCTATCTAATTGTCCCTCCCTCCTCCCTTCCTTCCTTCCTTCCTTCCTTCCTTCCTTCCTTCCTTCCTTCCTTCCTTCATAGGTGCTACTCAACAGTTGCCCATCATATCTAAATTGTTTCAGGTTTTCTTGATATAAGAACATGGAACCAAACACTAAAACCATCCTTGTGTGTCTCATTTTCTAATATAGTAGATATTCAACATCAGTAAGGGCTATGGAAGGGGCAGGGATGTATGTAGCTGGAGTAACTCAAGAGTTCCCCAAAGACCTTCCCAATAATGCCTGAAATTTCATTCTAGAGCACTGGCCCACATTAGGTATTTAATTATTGCTCTCTCCAACTGTCCTCTTGTCACAAAACAGGAACTTCTGGGAGAGGGAATGAACTCTGGGCCTAACACTTTATTGACCCTGAGACTCCTCCCTCTCAAGACACCTTGTATGTACTATTTCCCATTTATTTGCAAGCATTCTCTTTATTTATTCTTTATAGGCTTCTTTATGCTTTTGTTGTGTCCCCTGCTAAAATGTGAGCTCCTTGCAAGTATGGATTGTTTCATTCATTGTACTTGTTTCCCCAGAACCAACACAGTGCCTGGCACATAGTAGATGCCAATAAACATGATATTTTTCAGTGAGCAGAGAGGTTAGGAGATAGCATGAGATTCTGTGGTGTTTGGTTGGAGAAGGAGCACTACCATGCAGTATGAGGGCACAAGGACAACAGGCCAGCTCAGAACAGAGGCTCTGTTGCTTCCAGTGGGACAGGAAGGCCCCATTTGAAACCATTACAAGCGATAGGAGAGTGATTGAACCAAAGTTTGGGGCTCCTTAGATCCCTTGTCTTAAATTAGTTGCAAATGTAAATTTCTCATCCAAAATATTCCCCAACACGATTAAAATTCTGACCTCTCTGCCTCCTTCACATGATTCCAATTTAGATAAAATGGAACTGAAGAGAATTTGATTTTGTGCCTCACCATTAACAGTCATTTTCTCTTTCTGTTCCACAAAGTAATGAGGTAAACAGGGGCCAGTAAAGCGTGTGTATGCAAAGTGGGGGATTTATAAGCATTTAACGTTAGGTTGAGGAAAGAAAAAGGATTTTTTGTTGGTTTGTTTGCAACTGGTGTAAAATTAACCCACTGTTCCCCCAAGATCACATTTCAGGGGCAAACCAAAAAGTATGCTTCCCCCAAGATACATTGCCACTTTAATGACTAGAATCTCTCCCCTAATGGTTGTGTAGCAATGATAGGGACTCAGTCTATCATAGCAGGGGGCAAGGAGAAAACCATAATGTCTTTCAACACAGCCGGGAAGATGAGGGGATTTGACTCTCTTCTAGAACAGAGAGAGGGAAGGGAACATCTCTGCCTTATGCTTGCTTTTTCTGCTTTCATCCAGATCTGCCCCCTACCTCCAAAGGAATTGCTCAAGGAATTATGGGAGTGTGAATGGCTGAATGATGGAGGACTGTTTCTGTGTATTGGTCAGGCTGTTTCAAATGAAGCCATTCTCATTATGCTCTTAATTCATTATCAGCGAGTGATGGACCTTATTACTCTTGACATTCATGCCACTAAATTCAACATTCTTAAAAAACAAGTCTAGCTTCCCCTAAACAATCTCTCTTTATGTGCTAGAGATAAGAAGTAGAGGTAATCATCCCACTCTGGCTAGACATCCAGAGGATATCCTTCAATTTATAACGATTTTAAGTGGTATTTTGCTTTACTGTGATCAAATGAGATAATGCATGTGAAAGAATTCTTCACAGCTTAAAGACTACATGACTGAGAGTTGCTGTTATTATTGAATTAGTTAACTTGGGTAACGAGACATGCTACATTTCTCGTAAAATTACAAGTGTAGTTTACTATTTAATAAACAAACAAACCCAGAGTGGCTTCCACTAGTGTATTGCCCCAAGGTCATTTATTCCAGAGTAGCTAGCCAAGACCAGATCTAGCAGTGTCCCTTACCTGAATGAATGATGTGTGTTTATCCTTCATTAGCGAAGAAGATCATGTCATCAGAGAAATAATGACATGACTTGCACTTGACTTTGTTTTGAGTGAGGGAGGGCTGTGCAGGTCACCAGCCTCATTTCTCTGGCAGAGCCATCCACTGAATCCAGTGACCAGGATTCATCAGGATGACTGGAGATGACCCAGGATGAGGAAATTGGGGTTAAGTGACTTGCCCAAGGTGACACAGCTAGTGAGTGTCAAGTGTCTGAGGTGAGATTTGAACTCAGGTCCTCCTGACTCCTGCACTGGTGCTCTATTCACTGTACCACCTATCTGCCCACCTGAATGGTATTTTGCTGTTCAAATACCTATCTGTGGAAGTAAGAGACTAGGAGCTGTCCAGGGTGCTCCTCCTCACTGATCCAAATTCATCCTACATTTTTTCCAAGGCCCATCACTTATTTTCTCTCCATGAAATCAAATGAATGAGGCAGTGATCCTTTCTTTCTCTGTACACATCCTTAGCATTGCCCTCTAATTCCTTTGGGTGTGTAGTCTTGTCTCCTCCCCCTCCTCAGAAGAAGTCACAGAACTTCAGAGTAGGAAAAGACCTCTGTTGTCATCTATTTCAGTGGCTCTTAATCTGACATTCATGGACTCCTGATTTGGGGGGGGGAGCATTATGAACTTGTTTTTTAATATATATTTTGATAGCTGTATTTCAATATGATTGCTTATATATATATATATATATATATATATATATATATATATGTATACACACACATATGTATATACTTAATGATTCTGAGAAGGGTCCCATAGATTTCACTAGACTGCCAAACAATGACATAAAAAGGCTAGGAGGCTTTGACCTCATCCAGCCAAGCTTGAAAAATAGTCGCCATGCAACTCCTGCAACAAACAGTCATCCAGTTTCTACTTGAAGCCCTTCAGAGCAGGCAACTCCACTGCATCTCAGGCAGCCCATTTCATTCTGGGTTAATTCCAACCAAGGTTGTGCTGAAGGCAGCTCATTCAGACTCAGGAAAGCTAATTGTTCAGGTTTCAGTGTGAGCCTTTACACCTTAGAAACTGGCAAATGCTACAAATAAAGGCTTGGTTTGTTGTTTTGCTCAGTATTGAGACTTAAGAAAGCAATGGAGAAACATTTAAATGAATATTAGACTTAAAAGTGTGTACATTCCATCCCCCCCATCCAGGAGCTGGTCATTAAACCTTTAACTTTGTAACCCTGGATCTTTTTATGTCTTCTACTAGAATCAGGCACCCAGGAAACATGTTGATTCATCACAGATACAAAGGTCTTTCTAGATAAGGACAGATAAGCGTATAAAATTACATGCCAAGAGAGAAAAGCAGATCCCTCGACCAAAGCATTAAGAAATGCAAAATAAACCAAAGCCTTACATACTACAGAAGTAAACGCGTGTGAGTAAAGAAGGAATAAAAGCCTAAGAATTTCCATGTTTAGGTGGCAAAATATCTAGAGAAATCATCATTTCTATTCCAGGTAACAAGCAAAAAGAGGGGCTTACAGAAATATCCTGCATGATGGAGGGAGGTAGATTAGAGAGCTGTGAAAGGAGGTACTCTAGCCTTTGTGAGTAGAGAAGTAACAGGTCTGGCCCAATAGGGATGAAGATGACTATTACCTACATGGAAACCAGGAAGGCCTCAAATTCTCCAAATATCTCCTCAGTTAGGAAACAGTATCCGAAATTTCTTGCTAGAGTTGCCTCTCTGCAGGTTTCTATGTAATATTTTCAAAGAGTAAGTATCCCTGGGAGCGATAATACATCAAATGAATTCATCTTGCCAGTAAATTTTCGTCCATATAACAATGACCCTGAGACAGGTGAAGACTAGGATAAGAAGGGGAATATGGGAAATGGGAGGGCTGAGTACTCACCTTACAAATTGGCTTAGGGTTAGGCTTTGTAAAGATGAGGACTGAAAAAAAAATGCAATGCCCTCAGGAGTGATGAATGAAATTTGAGGGTGAGACAGGGGTGGGTAAGGCTATGGCACCACATTGAAACATAGGGAAAGGTCTTTTCATTTAGTTAGAGTTTTGGGGGAGACATTTACAGATAGTGAAATCTTATTATTAGAGAATATGTCAAGGGAATAATGATACTACCACCACCCATGTGATAACTATTTCCTGATATTTCTTTTGACCTTCAGAGATTAAGTTGTATTTTGTCTATACACGAAGGATTTAGGAATTTGACTGTTTGAAAAGGCTTAGTACAGGAACTCTCTGCACAAGAGCAGATCATGACCTGTCTATAACTACTAGTGTTGAAAGTTGCTTGAAGTTCAGAGAAACTAAATAACTTGCCCAATGTTACAGTTAGTGAATATGAGAGGCAGTATTTGAACACAGGATCTGATCCCTAAGTCCAGCACTCCATCCATTTTGCAATTCTGTTTCTCAATTTTTGTCCCAATCCAAGTCATAGTCTTCCCTATGAACTCTGCCCTCTGTGGATATAAGCTAGAGCAATGAGTGTCCATCTGTTGGTCCTCATTCTCTTTACATAATCATATATCTCTAAATTTAGAGCCAGAAGGGATTTTCACAATTAACTAGTCAAAACTCCTCATTTTACAGATGAGGAAACAGAAGCCCAGGGAATTCAGTGATTTGCCCAAGGTCACATAGGTAGTAAGTGGCAGAGCAAGTATGTGACTCCTGGTAATGAATCCAGCATTTTTTCCCATTCTCCATTTGTTTGCTCGTAGTTATAATGTCTATGTTATTTGTCACTTTTGTTGTCTTCTTCTCCAGTGTAGTATCTCCTGAAAGGGATTTTTACCCCACTTTCCTGATGCTCCCATGCTTGCCATATTTGATTATTGCTTTATTCAAGATATCGCATAGCCCAGACTAAACATTTCTTTAATATGTCTCCTACTAATAAGTGAATCTCCTTCAGATAGATTTTTGTCCTTTGTTTCTAAATCCTTTCTACTATTTTAACTTATTTGCTAACTAGAAACTGAAAATGATTTGCCTGTTCCATACAAATCCTGTTCCTGGTGAGTTTATAGCCCAAAAGTTCCCTTCTTTTTAAGGCTTCTAATTGTTAGAGATTGTGCTAATTTCTATTGCACTATTCATTCTCTTGGCTGACTTTAGTTGAGGTTCTACTCTGAAGCATAGAATAGGTAGGGGGACAGGGGAACAGAAAGCCAAGGGTCAAAGGACAAGTCAAGGCCAACATGAAAAGAATCACTTTATAGGAATGACAAGCACATCCATGGTTGACCCTGGGGTCTTCCATCCTGAGAGGTATCAACA
Source organism: Bettongia penicillata ogilbyi (assembly GCA_023548195.1). Lineage (NCBI taxonomy): Eukaryota > Metazoa > Chordata > Mammalia > Diprotodontia > Potoroidae > Bettongia > Bettongia penicillata. The sequence goes on along the minus strand of JAJHZJ010000634.1, from coordinate 472,107 downwards.
AATATAGATGCCTGATATAGTGGGAGAAGCCCAGAACTTGGATTCAAATCCTGTCTCTGCAGTTTTCTAGTTATGTGATATTGTGCAAGTCACCACTGGAACTTCAGTTTCCCTTTAATAAACTTATGATGATCCTGCTTGTGTAACCTTCCCAGAATTTTGTAAGGATCAAATAAGATTATATAGGGAAATGTGATAATCATATCTGCCAATATCATTATAGTCAATCATAAAGATCTCTATCTTGTACATTCTAATACAGCAGTAGGAAACCTGAGGCCTTGAGCCCACGTTGGCCATCTAGGTTCTCAAGTACAGTCCTCTGACTGAATCCAAACTTCACAAAACAAATCCCCTTAATATAAGGATTTGTTCTGTAAAACTTGGACTCAATCAAATGGCTGCACCCAAGGACCTAGAAGGCCACATGTATCCTTGAGACCACAGGTTCACCATCCTTATTCTAATCAGATGTTCATATTTGGTATGGAAAGCACCAGGTTTTCAAAACAGCTTTATTCCCAGTTCCTCAGTCTTTAATTCCCCTTGAAAATCTTTTGATTTAAGGGTTAATAAATTCATGTCCTCTTCAGTAAAGCTCAAGAAATGTCAATAAATGAACTAAGAATCATAGAGTCCCATGGTATCAGAGTCAAAAGAGTCTTCAGAGAATATCTCAACTAACACGTACCTGATTGAGAATCCTTTTCTAAATTTTCCCAACAAGCTTCTGCTTTGAAAGACCTCTCTGATAGTCTAGCTCTTCCCCCACAGCCCATAAAGTACCTGTAACAATAATTCTAAACAAACTCTAGAGCAGCAGAAGCCACAAAACAATACAGTGAAAGAGATTTGCACATCAAGATAGCCTGGAAGGCTGAAAGAAAAGTTCTATTGCATGGGACGTGGAGCAGAATGCAGCCCATGGAGCCCAACCTAGCCTTGGCCATGCAACACCAGAAGGAACAGGACTGGAACAGGCCTCAGGGGCAGAATCTCCAGCAGCAGCTGAAGTTCTCAGATTCCTTGACCCACAAATGCCAAAGACAGCTTCAAAGGTCAGTGAGAAAGCTTTTTCACCTTGGTGAGAAGGGAGCAGGGTCCTCCCCTAGCCCTGGCCTCAAGCAGCAGCAGCAGTATTCATTTTTAGAGCTCTTGGCTTAAAGCCCCTGAGGGAACTGAGCTGCTTATATAGGCTGCAGCCCTGAGTGGCAGCCCGGGGGTGAGGAAGAATGTTGGCTGGCATAGTGGAGCTGGTAGAGACTCTAGAAAGGGAATTCTACTTGCAGATCCTGAGCAGAAAAACTTTGGTAGCTTGCAGACCAGAGTGCAGGCCAAGAGAGGAATAAATTCCTCTCCCTTGATTGTGCCACCTTGGAGAAACTGAGAACTTACAGGTCCCCAGAGTAGACCCTCGTCTTGACAAAGGACACAGAACTCAAGTAACTGGCTGGGAAAATGTCCAAAAAAGGAAAAACAAAGACTATAGAAGGCTGCTTTCTTGGTGAACAGGTATTTTCTTCCATTCTTTTGGATGAGGAAGAACAATGCTTACCATCAGAGGAAGACATAAAAGTCAAGGTTTCTGCATGCAAAGCCCCCAAAATAAATATGCAATGGTCTAAGGCCATGGAAGAGCTCAAAAAAGATTTTGAAAATCAAGTAAGAGAGGTGGAGGAAAAATTGGGAAGAGAAATGAGAGTGATGCAAGAAAATCATGAAAAGCGAGTCAAAGCTTGCTAAAGGAGATCCTCCTGCCCCATCAAAAATGCTGAAGAAAATAATACCTTTAAAAATAGGCTAACTCAATTGACAAAAGAGGGCCAAAAAGCCAACAAGGAGAAGAATGCTTTAAAAAGTAGAACTAGCCAAATGGAAAAGGAGGTTCAAAAGCTCACTGAAGAAAATAGTTCTTTTCTTTTTTACATTTTCACCATACTCATGTTGCATAGAAAAATTAAAATGAATGGGAGAAATCATATAACAAACCAAAACATAATACAAAAGAAAATGATCTGCTACATTCTCTGATTGAATTCCATTGTTCTTTCCCTAGATGTGGCAGGCATTTGCCTTAAAAGACCATTGAGAATTTTTCATAAATTCTTGAAAAAAAAAGAAAGAAAATAGTTCTTTAAAAATTAGAGTGGAGCAAATGAAAGATAATGACTTTGTAAGAAAAAAAGAAATTACAAAACAAACCAAAAGAATGAAAACATGGAAGGTAATGTGAAATATCTCATTGGAAAAACAACTGACCTGGAAAATAGATCCAGGAGAGACAATTTAAAAATTATGGGACTATCTGAAAGCCATGATCAAAAAAAGAACCTAGACATCATCTTTCATGAAATTATCAAGGAAAACTGCCCTGATATTCTAGAACCAGACCACAAAATAAATATTGAAAGAATTCATCAATCACCTCCTGAAAGATGTCCAAAAAGAGAAACTCCTAGGAATATTGTAGCCAAATTCCAGAGTTCCCAGGTCAAGGAGAAAATATTGCAAGCAACTAGAAAGAAACAATTCGAATATTGTGGAAATACAATCAGGATAACACAAGACCTACCAGCTTCTACATTAAGGTATTGAAGGGCTTGGAATATGACATTCCAGAAGTCAAAGGAACTAGGATTAAAACCAAGAATTACCTACCCAGCAAAACTGAGTATCAGTTTTGTATCATCAGGGGAAAAAATAGTCATCCAGTGAAATAGAGGACTTTCAAGCACTCTTGGTGATAAGACCAGAACTGAATAGAAAATTTGACTTTCAAACACAAGAATCAAGAGAAGCATGAAAAGGTAAACAGCAAAGAAATACCATTAAGGACTTTCTAAAGTTGAACTGTTTACATTCCTACATGGAAAGATAATATTTGCAACTTGAGACTTTTCTCAGTATTTGGGTAGTTGGAGGGATTATACATACAGACACACACACATCTCTCTCTCTCTCTCTCTCTCTCTCTCTCTCTCTCTCTCTCTCAGAGAGAGAGAGAGAGACAGAGAGAGACAGAGAGAGAGCACAGGGTAAGCTGAATAGGAAGGGATCATACCTAAAAAAATGAAATTAAGGAGTGAGAGAGGATTATATTGGGAGGAGAAAGGGAGAAATGGAATGGGGCAAATTATCTCTCATAAAAGAGGCAAGAAAAAGCTTTTTCAATGGAGGGGAAAAGAGGGAAGGTGAGAGGGAAAAGTAAAGCTTACTCTCATCACATTTGGCTTAAAGAAGGAATAACACAAACACTCAATTTGGTATGAAAATCTATCTTACACTATAGGAAAGTAGGGGAGACGGGGATAAGTCGGGTGGGGGGATGATGGAAGGGAGGGCAAATAGGAGGAGAAAGCAATTAGAAGTAAGCACTTTTGGGGAGGGACAAGGTCAAAAGTGAGAATAGAATAAATGCAGGATAGGATGGAGGGAAATATAGTTAGTCTTACACAACATAGCTATTATGGAAGTCGTTTGCAAAACTACACATATATAGCCTATATTGAATTACTTGCCTTCTCAGTGAAGATGGGTGGGGAGGGAGGATGGAAGAGAAGTTTGAACTCAAAGTTTTAGGAACAAATGTTGAGAATTGTTTTTGCATAACTTGGAAATAAGAAATACAGATAATGGGGTATAGAAATTTTTCTTGCCCTACAAGACAATAGAGAAGATGGGGATAAGGGAAGTGAGGGGTGTTAGAAGGGAGGGAAGATTGAGGGAAGGGTTAATCAGAATGCATGGTGTTTTGGGGTGGGGGGAGGGGAGAGATGGGGAGAAAATTTGAAACTCAAAATTTTGTGGAAATGAATGTTGAAAACTCAAAATAAATTAAAAAAACGATCTCCCTTCCCACAGTGACAGTCAACCATTTACCTCCTTAGGTAGTCCACAATTATGTGAGTTAGCTCTAATTTTTGGTAAGTTTTCCCCTACACCAGGTAGAACCAGAGTTCTATATAATTTCTACTCACTGCTTCTAGTTTTACTTCTGGCATTGAGCAGATCAAACCTAATACTTCTTCCATATGCCTTCAAGTTATTGAATATAGCTATGCAATCCCTTCTAAGGCTTCTTTTTCCAGCCTAGACATCCATCCACATTTCCTTCAGTCAATCCTTATATGGCATGATCTCCAGTTTCCTCAATATGCTAGAATTCCTTCTCTGGAAACACCCCATCTTGACACAGCACTCTTGATGTGTTCCCTCAGCAATCTCATTCACTCTAACAGCATCACCCAAATGACCAGCCCTTTCCTTTCAAGCTGTAGAAACATACCACTGTCTGGACATCACACTAATGACCCCAAGTGATCATACTCCCCCAGACCATTCTTCTTTCTGACTTCTCTCTGTTGATGGTAACCCCACTTGTCCAATTTTCCAAGTCTAATTTCTTGAGATTATCTGTGAGGAAATTCCATGTTACAAGTTCTGATAGGGTTGCAGCCAAGGTTCTTTGTCAAGTGTTCAAATCACAGCTGTCAAGATGTCAAAAGACCTTTTACATCATGATGCAGCTGCCAAAGGGACATTAATTAAGAAAAGCTGGTAAAGTATCTCAGGGCTCTCTATGGAAAAGAGATCTCCTGCAGTGAGCACTACCATACTCCAATGATATTCCTCTGGGCTTTTAGGAAAGCCCAGATGTTTTAGCTCCAACATCAACACCTGGCTCAGTTCTCTGTCTGCACCAGCAACCATGACATCAAGATCTTCAAAGGTGTTTGCAAAATCTCAATGAAGTCTTTGGGGCATGCAGGTAGAAATACTCCTAGGCCATCCGTGTGAGGCTTACATTTTCCCCCTGTCAATTCCTGATCCAAGGCTATGAATCAGCAGATTTGATGTGAAATAGCTCCATTTAACAATATCATCAAATGCTTTACTCCAGCATGGGATGTGACATACAACAGTATAACCTTTTCAGGTAGGATTATTACTTTTGATCCCAAATTGTCAGAGAATTTTATCCATAAAAAATGAGAAGGATTTTTCTTATATGATTTGAAACAAACAAAAAAAAAATGCTTAAGGTGAGCTATAAGAAACAAAATATATGCAGGATTCAGAGAAGCATGGAGACATTTGTACATATTAATGAGAGGTAGAATAAAAAGAATCAGGAAATATTAGATACAATGACTATCATGCAATGATATTAATGAAAAGATTACCAAAATACAGTCAAGAACTGTGCAATTATAATGGCCTCAGAGAGAAGATGGGAATAAGTAGTCTTTTTCCCCTTTCCTTAGAGAGGTGGGAGGAGAGGGGGCGAGTGGTACAGAATATGGTATACACCATCAGGGGCAGTCATTGTGCTGAATGGCTTTGTTTAACTGTTTTCATTTGCTACAAAGCAAGGCATACTGGGTGGGGGTGATTTGGCAGTATATATGGAATTCACTGTGGGATAAGAGTGAAAGGCACCCAAAAGACATAGAGTTAAAAGAAACAAAAACCAATATAAGTATAGAGTCAAAACATTTTACAAAACTTTCCTGTCCATTTCATTAAGGGAAGTTGAATTTCCCCAAATTCTAAAATTAGCCACTACACCGTAGGTTATTTGGCATCTCCATTATTTTTCCAGGGTCACCACTAAGAACAGAAGTGCTGTTTGTTAGATTTTAAAATTTTGATCTGGACTTATGATTTCGTTAGTAATAGGAAACCAGGTGAGGCGATTCCCTTTACCAACACAGGGCAGCAACAGCTTTGTAAACTTTTGCCTGGGGCAGTGATGGGTTAAGTGACTTGCCCAGGGTCACACAGCCATAACAGTGTCAGAGGTGGGATTAAACCCTCAGGTCCTCTCGCGTGAAGTGGCCTCTGAGCTCAACTGGAAAGGGAAGCTAAGGTGAGGCATGAGTGCACTACATACATGGAAGTCAGGCTGTCCCAGGGTAGGAGCATGAAGAGCAGCAAGCAGGCATTTGGGGCTGGATTGGAGAATAATGGATAAGAGTGATCTTGGAAAGGTAACTGGGCTATGAAGAATCTTAAGACAAGTTTGCATTTTGCCCTAAAAGCAAGCAGGATCCATGGGGGCTACTTGAGCAGAGGAGTAGACCTAAACAAATATTGATTGAGCAGCTTGCTTCTTCTCCATAACTTGGTAAGAAATGGCCTTGTGTGGGGCTTACCAGTTATTCAGTCGGTCAAGCAAGAAGTAAGCATCTAATGTGTAAAGGTACTGAAGATGTATCATAGCCAGTCGGTAATACGGGACCAGAGCTCAGGAGAGTGACTGGGCCTATACTTGAGATGTCACTTGAGAAAACCCGTGAGAAGCAGCACAATCTAGAAGACAGAAACCTGGCTTCAAAGCCAAGAAAGCCTGCATTCAAATCTTGCCTCTAGGACATCTGTGTGACCTTGAGCACGTCAGTCAATCTCTCAATGCTCTAGTCCATTGTCTAAGCCTAAAAACTGCATGAGTGGCCATCTGCGTTGGTGGAAGTAGATTCCTCACCTGGGAGTTCCTCATACTAGTGAAATCACAGATTCAATCCCTATCCTTATTTTTAAAACTAGATAGAATAGAGATTTTGTGTATGACAGATCATGTGTTACAACTCATTTCTCTTATTTTTTGCTTTTAAAACTTAGTGATAACTTTTTTTATGTCATCTTTTCCCAACACATTCCTCGCTCTTCCCTCTAGAGGGACATATCTTATAACAAAAAATAAAAAAGAGAATAAAATCAGCTTAACAAAACTACCTACTATGATCCATAGTCCCCTATCTGTGCAAAGAAAGGAGGAAGGTACATTATAATATCACTTCTCTGGGACAAAGCTTCATTATTGTAATTTTACAGCATTTGGTTTCAATCCTTGCTACAGAGTTTGGTTTTGTTCCCTTTATTTACATTCGAGTAGGTAGGGAGGTAAATAGATGGATGGACAGATGGATAGATAGACAGATAGAGATACATAGATCTAGACATATGTAGGTACAAATATATACTTCTATAGATACAGATGTAGCTATAGTTTTGCTAGTTTCAGTTACTCTACTTAGCACTGGTTCATGTAAGTCTTTCTATGCTTTTCTATATTCTTCATTTTATGTCATGGTAATATTCCTTTACATTCACATAACAAAATTTTGTAGCTGTTCCCCATTGATTGGTATCTGCTTTGTTTCCATAATTATTCATTTCTAGTTACTACAAAACTGCCACTTTGAAAAATCTTCATCTTTGGAAGTTTTAATAATAGGTCATGTTTACAGAAGCCTTTGAGGTTTGCACATTGCTTTATATTCTCTCTTTTTTGGGTCTCACAACAACTCTGGGAGGTAGGTGCTATTATTATCTCCTTTTTCCAGATGAGGTACAATGACTGGACCAGGATCACATGGTTATAACTTATCTTAGGTGGGATTCAAACTCAGATCTTCCTGACTCTGGGTCCCATGCTCTGCCTAGAATACCATAATGCCTTTGACTTCACTTCCAAAACTTAAATCTTATCTGGCTCTCTTTCTGTTCCCAAACAGCTGTTAAGAAAATGAAAGCTTAGGGAATGAAATCTTAACAAACATTTCTCTATGTACGATTGACAGGCAACTTTACAAAACAGTTTCTTCCCTATTCTGCCATAATTTGGAGAGATATGACATTGTATAGGCAACATTACCTATATACATATACCCATATACAAAGTTGGAAGACTTCTCCACAATGGGACTGTTTCCTGTTTCAGAAACTCTGAGCCAGGATCAATTTCATTCATTCCAAAGGTGGATTGATTTTCATGAATTTCAGATATAAAGTCACCCTATGGCTTTCTCATTTAAAATTCATGTACCCTACTGGGATCATACTGTCATCACACTCATGATGACTGCTCCCTGCAGTATATGTGGAATTGAACCATTAATGAATTCACATTTTCCAGTGTCAACAATCTTTTTTAAAGTTGCACTGATATATCATAGTTATTTCTTGAGAAATCTCTTCCCACCTTCACCTGCAACCATGACAATGAACCTCCCTTGTAATAAAGACCCCTGAAAATTATCTGAAGCCAACTGACATAGTGAACATGTTTGACAAAGTATGCAATATTTTATATTCATTCCCCCCTCACTTTCCAATGAAAGGAGAAAGACACATTTTCTCATCTTTTCTTATGGCTCAAGATTGATTGTTAGAATCATTCAGTGTTCGGTTTCACTTTACAAAACAATCTCCCACAAAAAAAAAAATTCCTGAGATAAATATAAGCCATAAAACATTAAATATTAATGACATGATCTCAATGCATTAAGGTGAGCCATTTTGATATTTGGTTTGCTCTTGAATAAACTGTTGGATGTGAAAGTTAAGGAATAGGAAATGTCAGTGTTCAAGGTAATCAGAAGAGTGGTAGCACTGTTTCCAGAACCAGTAAAGTTCCATTGGGAGTGAGACAGGTGAGAGGATGATCAATTCAGTTGTCCATATGTGGCATTCAAAGTGTTAGGACTTCCAAGTAGAGTTAGCCAACAGGCAGCTGGAAATAAAAAAAAAAAACCACACAACTGGACTTCACGGGATAGAGTAGGGTTAGACCTGCATTAAAGTGAAGGAGTGACTCGTCATCATAGAGATGTTTATTGAAACCACAGGAATTTGGAAAGCAATCTGGAATTTTGCCCAAAGATTTCTTAAAGTGCCTATACCCTTTAACCCAGCAATACCACTACTAAGTCTGTTTCCCAAGACTATTCAGGAAGAAGAAAAAGAGCCTATATATTGTAAAATATTTATAGCGGCTCTCTTTGTGGTAGCAAAGAACTGGAAATTGAGGGGATGTCTATCAACTGAGGAATGGCAGAACACATTGTGGTATATGGTTGTGATGGAATACTACTATGCTGTAAGAAATGATGAGCAGGTTGATTTTAGGAAACAACATGGAAAGATTTGCATGAAATAATAAAGAGTGAAATGAGCAGAACCAAGAGAATGCTGTATAAGGAACAGCAATACTGTTCCAAGAACAACTCCACAAAAGTTGTTTTGGCTGTTACAAATACCCAAATCAACTCTGGGCAATTCTGCCTCACTTAAATGCAATTTCCACTTGAGACCAAAACAAAGCACAAATGACAATGGGACCTGGAGCCAACCTAGAACTTCCTCAGGTTTCAGTCCTCTGATCACTGGAGTCAGTCTAAAGGTACCTTCCCATGGCATTTCCTCTCCTTTACAGTCAAAAGGAATCAGGGAACTTCACACTGTGAACTCTAGGTGCCAGCAAATTGTTGGTTTAGCAACTGTAAGCAAGAAAGTAATCTGACCCCCAAAGGAATGATCAGATGTGAAGAGAACCAGGAGTGTGCCCTTTCAAAAACTGTAAGGGAGAAAGAACATGGAAAAAAACCAGAGGAGGGGGTGTCAACAGCATCAGGGGGTGCAGAAAGTTCACTGTGGGTGGGCTCCAAGGAAAAGGCCATTGAGCCAGGCACTTGGGAGTCACTGGTAACTAAGAGAGCTTTATCAGGACAATAGTCCAGTGGGAAATCTTCTAGGGCTGAGCCACTAAATCCTGTCAGTCTCCAGGCCAACAATCTGTATTATCCTTCAACCAGGGGCTGTTTATACAGGGAATAACCACACACCACCACAGAAGGGCAGGCAAGAAAAGGCAAAGTTCTATCACAAGTCAAGATGGCTGACAACAATTTAAAGGGAGCAAGTCAATATGGCAATGAAGGTGAATACTAGGAACAGCTCTAGCCAGTTTGCCCTCCTTACCTGGAGCCTTTCCTGAAATGAACCTGCAGCCTGTACGACCCAGGAATGGAGATTTCTCATGGCTCCCCTGTGCTGGCTCTCACCTAGGCCTGATCTTGTCTTCCTGGAACCACTGTGGTCTAAATGCTTACCAGAGAGACTAGCCAGGACCTCCACTTAGCTCTAGGCATAGATGGGGGGCACAGGGAGAAGCACAAAAGCAAGCTCACAAAATTTAGGCCCTGTATCCAGGTGTCAGGCTCTGATTTAGAGAGTCTGCTTTAAAAGGTAAATGTGAAGGATGTGCATGCCAAGCTCCCATCACTTTGACTTTCTAAAGGAAAAAAAAACTTAAAAAATTCTTATGATTTATACTCAAATTTGCCTATATCAGGTTAAAAAAATGTAAATCACATTGGAGTTTCCAATTAAGGGTTATGATGTTTCTCTGAAAAACGAAAAGGAAAAAGGAAAAAGTGAGTGGTGAGGTAGGCAGTGAGTAGTGACTGCTCTTTTTAGAACTAGGCTGAGAAATAGAGAATGAAGATAGGGCAATAACTTGAGAGATTCAGCATATTTTGACAGCAGGTTGGGCCACTTTCACAATGCCAGCTTGTGATGTGTAGGATTAGCAATCACTCTAATCTTGTTGTTTTCTGGTCATTTTCTTCATGTCCAACTATTTGTGACCCCTTTTGGGGGTTTTCTTGGCAAGGATACTAGAGTAGTTTGCCAGCTCATTTTGCAGATGAGGAAACTGAAGCAACCAGAGTGAAATGACTTGCCCAGGGTCACACTGCTAGCTAGTAAGTGTCTGAGGATAGATTTGAACTCAGCCAGCATTCTATGAACTGTGCCACCTAGCTGCCTTTACTCTATTCTGCCAGAGAAAAATTAAATCCTATGCATCTTAAAATTCCCTCTGTGTAACTTAGAGCTTCCCCTTCTCAAGCAAAAACTTTAAGGAGATTCCAAACAACTCCTTATCCAGATACCATTTTATATCAGAAGGCAAAACACTCAGGTTATTGGGAACCAATTTTAACAAAATTGTCAAGATACCAGAGGTTGTGGGGATAGGGGTGCCCTCTTGACATTTTTATGGACTTTGGTCAAAAATATATTAAGCCAGTGTCCTCTTCTTGGGGCTCCCAACCTTTTCATGATGAGGTTATTCCTACCAAGTCACTCAGCTTTAACTGGGGAACAAAAGGGAATTACGAGAGGTCCATCCTTTCAGAAATCCCTGAGCTGACTTGAGCTAACTGCCTCCTTCATGCCTGTGACCCTTCTGGAAAGGAGGAGCTTCTCTGGACTAAATTCTTAATGAGGTCATTTACTCTGCATCCACAATGAGAATAGGTTTGATGTAATAAATCTTCTGCTCTGAGTGATGTCCCAGAGGTCAGCCTCCTCAGACACAAAAATAAAATGAAACAAACAAACAAAGAAAAAACAACTTAACCTTTTCACTGAGATGGACTTTTCCTGCTCAGCTATAGCTTTCATACTTGATTTTGATTAGTCAACCATACCAAAGCATCATGTGAGGTTATTAGGATATATAGAGAGAGGTATCACACATGCAACTTGCTTATAGGCAAACACATTCATTTTTTGTTAACAAACATTTTTTGTTAATCCAGAGCATATACAGGGTTAATACAGAGGTATTGGAGGAGGATTTCTGGATACCATTTCTTTTCGGGGATACTAGATTATACTTCTGTTCACAATGTGAGGAGGGAAATTGATTGGCTTCCCAAAGTCCTGCCCAAAGAAGATTATTCACTGACCAAATAAGTCATCAGAAAGATATCAGTAAAGAATTTAATTGAACCATGTTAACAAAAGACAGTAGAAAACCCAATGTAATGGGATAGTTCTTAAACGCTCATAAACCAGTGGAAAACAAACACCCTTCTTCGACCCTATATCCAGTGCCAGTAAAGAAATTATACCCCAACAGGTACAGCTATGAAGTGCATATCTTCAGTGTCCTTTCTTCTATGGCCAGACTATTCAGCACCTTCACTGTATACTCTTTACCTGATGTCCTACTGTGGGTGGAATGGGGTGTAAATAACTGCTGGGGTCAGAGAGAAGAGGCTTCCGTTGCGCAGAGTAGGGGTGGGGGAGCCTGATGCAACAAGAAAGAAGGTCATACCTGTATTTAAACACTCTTGCAGCAGAATCAAGTCCTTGCTACAAGTTCCAGAAACACCAAAGCAGTTACGTGCCGTTAAAGTTACATCTCTACATAGGTACAAGATCCAGAGGGCAGTCAGAAAGACTATTTGCATAGTGCCCAGAATAACACAGCGTAGGCTCTCCGGACATGCCCAGTTCACCTGTGGGGGCATACTAGATTGCCTGCCACAGAGGTAGGGAGAGCCTCCTTCAATTGGCTACCTTGTCTTTAAAACTGCCAAGACTGAGCCATTGATTTCCCCAACTCTTTCTCATTCTGCTGCTCTCTCAGCAGCTGCATCCAGAAGGTGAAGACCCCGGTGTATCCACAGCATGGGCACCATGAACTGAACTGGTGACAGGAGAAAGATTTCCTTTCTCTGCTCTCTGCTTTTTGTTTGCTGCAAGAAATGGGCCTGGGAGTATTTTCTCTCCTGTGAAGTTTGTTCCTACTGTCAGGGGCCAGAGGTGATCCTCATGGGACCCGGGAGTTCAAGTCATGGGGACCTTGGAACTAGGATTACAGGAGGGAAGGGAAGGAAAAATGGAAGGGAAAATAGTAGGGAAAGGAAAGGAGCATAGTCACCCCAGCTGGGCAGAGAAGTCCTCCTAGAAGTCAGGGTGCCTGGGCCTGGAGCTGAGAAGTGTTTTGGATTTGGAACTGGGACTGTTCTATAAGAACAAAGTTAAGCTAAGAACTTAATCCAGAAACTGAGGTGGTACAAAGGAGAGAGGAGATTAAGGCTGCACATGCTAGGGGAGTAAATATGTATATTTATGGTTATACCTTTTGAAGAAAATATTTCTGTGTAGAAGCTAATCCAACTGTATTTGGCTAAGTAGAACTAGGGTACAGGGGATCTGCAGTTCCCTCCACTTGGGGGGAATATCATCTACTGATGAAACCGGAGCTATCTTCATAGGTCCTAGACACTAGTGGTCCATAAGAGTACAGGAGTGATTTGCATAAACAAACCCAATGCAACCAAGATTAGGAGGGAAGCCGAAAACTGGAAAAGAACTTTTGCAACTAGTATTTGTGATAAAGGCCTCATTTCTAAAATGTGTAGAGAACTGAGTCAAATTTACAAGAATATAGTCATACGAAAAAATGCTCTCAATCACTATTGATTAGAGAGATGCAAATCAAAACAATTCTGAGGTACCACATCACACTTAACAGATTGGCTAACATGACAAAATAGGAAGATGATAAATGTTGGAGAGCATGTGGTAAAGTTGGAACACTAATTCATTGCTGGTGGAGCTGTGAACTGATCCAATCATTCTGGAGAGCAATCTGGAACTATGACCAAAGGGCTACAAAAATGTGCATACCCTTTGACCCAGCAATATTGCTTCTAGGACTATTTCCCAAAGAGATCATAAAATTGGGAAAAAGTCCCACATGTACAAAAATATTTGTAGCAGCTCTCTTTTATTGACCAAGAACTGGAAATTGAGGGGGTGACCATCAATTGGGGAATGGCTGAATAAGCTGTGGCATATGAATGCTATGAAACACTATTGTGCTATAAGAAATGATGAACAGTCTGACTTCAGAAAAGCCTGGAAAGACTTATATGAACTGATTCTGAGTGAAATGAGCAGAACCAGGAGAATATTGTACACAGTAAAAGCCACAGTGTGTGAGGAATTTTTTTCTGGTCGTCTTAGCCCTTCACAGCAACGCAAGGACCTAAAACATTCCCAAAGGACTCTTGAGGCAAAATGCCTAGAAAGAACTATGAAATTGGAACGCAGAATGAAGCAGAATATTTTCCCTTGTTTTGTTTTGTTTTGATTTTTCTCATAGTTTCTCCCATTCATTTGAAGTCTTCCATGCAACATGACTAATGTGAAAATGTGTTTAATAAGAATGTATGTGTAGAACCCAGATAAGACTACATGCTATCTCGGGGAAGAAGGGGAGAAAATTTAAGACTTATGTAAGAGATTGTAGAAAACTGGAAACAAATTAATTTTCTTAAAAAAAGAATATAGCGGTGAAAGGTAACTTCCCTGGGGTTCAAGTGCTGAGGGTCAGGCTCTGTGTCATATTAACAAAGGACCGTGATATGCTTTTAACAACAGTGACAAAGGCATGTATGAAGTGATTGGGCAAAAGAAAGCAATATATATCTATATCTACCTATCTATCTATCATCTATCCATCTATCTATCTATCTATCTATCTATCTATCTATCTATCTATCTATCTACCTACCTACCTACCTACCTATCGGCAATAATATGAATGAAGAGGACAGTCAAGGGAAGCTAAGCATGGTATATCTATAATGACCAGGAGTGGAGTGGAAAGCACCTCTTTCCTGTGGTGGAGAGGTGTGTGGTGGGGTGGGGGGGTTAGGGTGGCTGAAAGTTGATGAGATGGCCAAGTTGTCTGATTTTGTTTCCTTTTGACACCTTAGGGGTGAAGGCAGGTGAAGAGGTATATCTGGTGATGTTTGGGATACAATCAAAAGCCATTGCTAAAATTTTAATTCAAGGCTTAAATTTCTCCTTGTGGGCACTGAGAAATCTGACTTTCTCATCCAAATGCATCCTTAGCCTCCCCTGCACAGGCCCAAACTCTAGTGAACATCAGCCTGGGTAAAGCAATTCTTTTTTCCCTCTAGGTCTTCCAGTAATCAACCATGGCTTACAGGATCTAAGTGCCTGACTCATCAAGCGTATTGACACAGGCTGTATTTACTGAGAGAGGTTCGATTCTCAGACACACCCTCTGCAGCCTGCCTTGTCTAAGAGCTGGAGGAGGTGACACTTTCATTGATTGCAGCTTCAGGGGATAGAGGCTAGAGGTCCAGAGGAGCACTCACCCATAATCTCAATCAAACTGCCTCTACTTTGGAAGGCTTGAGAAATGGATCATCACTCTTGGTTTCTGGCTATAACTAATGCCTTGAAATCAGACAGGCAAAACAAGTGGAGCAAAAACTTTTCTTCGGTTTAGCAGAAGAGGGGAAAAAGAACCCTGACCTTTCTGGCATCCTTGACAAAGCTCAAAGTGATCACATGGAGTCATTAAGCATTTATTGAGCATCTACTACAAGCCAAAGATGATGCTAACTACTGGGGATACAAAGAAATGCGAAAACAGTGAGGGTTAGAGCCCCACATAAAACCCTGATCCAAGGGCTCAAGATCATATTGATCCTTAATGAAAGCAGAAGGGACTAGACCTGGGCAAATCCCTCTATCAATGAAACACTTTCTCTGAAACTTATGCTTTTAACAATGCCTGAAAACAGAGAGGTTACATGCCTTACCCAAGGTCACACAGCCAATGGCTGTGAGAGGAAAGAACTTGTATCAATGCTTTTAGGCTAACTTTTTATCATCTACAGACTGAGAAGCTCCCACATATTGATCCAAGTCCTGACACATTATCACCACAGGCTCATTCATGGACACCAGGGCAGGTCAGTAGCACAGTGCAGAGAATTCTGGGCCTGGAGTCTGGAAGATTCATCCTCTAGAGCTCAAATCTAGCCTCTGACACTTAGACACTTTGTGTATGTGACCCTGGGCAAATCACTTCACTCTGTTTGCCTCAGTTTCTCATCTGTAAAATGAGCTAGAGATGGAAATGGGAAACCACTCCAGGATCTTTACCAAGAAAACTCCAAATGGAGTCACAGTCTCTTAGGATTATGATGGATTTCTTTGAACCCTGCTGTTTTTATCATTTTTTTTTATTGGAAACTGAATAGTCCCTTTCACTCACCTGGAGATATTTACTTTGTAGGTAGATTTTTGCTAGATGCACACCGCACAGATTTCTAATTAGTCATTAAGAAAGATCAGTGGGTTTGCTTTCCAGCTCTGCCACCTATTCCCTGGGTGACCGAGGGCAAGCCATTTACCTTTCCTAGGCTCTGTCAAAGGGAGACAGATCAGATGGCTTCTCTCATCCCTTTTAGCTCTACATGTATAATCCTATGAAGGCAAAGCTTTTATCTACAATAGACTGTTTTATGGAATATGTATTACTATTGATAAGAAACTATGTGATTATATAATTCATACATTCCAAAAACAAAAATTTACATCCATAATTTTTTTGGGGGGGCATATATGAATCTCTCTTTTGGATGCTGCCTCTGGGCCATTCTATTTGGCAGGAGAGGGATACCTGTGACCTCCTGCTGAGAATGATGGGGAGGTGTCCACTGAACAGGAACTCAAACTATGCCAGGTGACGAGAGGGTTGGAAGCTTCCAGAAGGGAGGGAGGCAGTGGGAATTTATCAAAAGAGGGTTGATTCTAAAGTCAGAGAACTTGGGTCCAAATCCTAACTCTGACAAATACTCCCTAGATGACCCTGGGTATGTCATTTCCTTTCTATATCTCAGATGTCACCTCTGTAAAACATGACTCTTTAGGAGAGGACTGCCCCCAATCTTAGGTCAAATTTTAAATGCACTGACTTCCATTCCAATGAGTACCATGAGTCTGATGGGTAGTATAACCCTGGGCGGAAGCAATAAAGATGCTTCCTTAGAGAGGGTCAGGCACAGTTTATTCTTGCCCAAGCCCACATATATCTTCCGGCCAGCCAAAACTGAAACAAGAAACCGACTCTTCTCTGCTGGGATAAATGCTCTTCTATCTCATGTGGTGTAAAGGATCTATGAGATGTCCTTTTTCCGACAAGAGACTCAGTCTTCCCTTCACAGACCTGATGGCCCAATCCTAGACTACAGAATTCCTTTTACTGAGGCTAATTACCTTTCACTGCTGCACTCATTAATCTCTGGCCACATAAATGTTTGCCAGTGGCAAAGTCTCCCATTCATCTCCATCTTTGGAAAAGTAACTTTACCAAATTCTGGTGCCAGGATTGGCTTATATGATATAGTTACAGTATGAATAGGACAGAGAACCAAGAAATCCTTGGCAAGGATCAACAAATTATAGACTCTCTATCTGCCCTGTACTTTCATATAAGTAATCTGTTAAAAATGACCAGGTGGATTTGTATTCATATTTAATATATTTATATCATTGTAAAGGTACCATTTCTAATTCTGAAGGTCAGGATTTCTTGTAAAGTATTAGCAGGGAGATCTTGAGAAGATAGCCTTGGAGTTGGGGTCCACGACTCACTTGCTACATAAATGAACCGTGTGATCCTAAACTAGTCTCTTAAACTGCTAATACTCAAGGCAATTCTGTAACATTAAAAACTGGAGAAAGCTGGTGCCCAGTGGCATCAGGAGAGGGTGTTGCCTTCACTGATGAACTTGTGTTTGGTTCAAAAAAAATGAAAACAAGTTGGGAGAGAGGCAACCAGGGCCTGTATTCTACCAAATCTTAGTGTGTAAAATGCTGACAGCATGGTGGTAGATCCTGAGTCTCCACCCTTTTTTTTATTTCTGTAATGCTGGATCATTTATCTCAAACTCCTATAGTTATGTTTTATAGCTGAGTTTCATGTCAGCTTGAGGACCTGGCTTCCAGGGATTAGGTATTCAAGGGGGTGGTGCTAGGCCTGAATCTCAGCAGTTTCTTACAACCTGTGTGACCATGGTTTAACAGGCTGTTCTCCTGTGAGGGAGAGACATATGGCTCAGACTCACAGGTAGCTCACCTAGATGAAGTTTACTGATGCCTTCACTGCGTTGCTGGTAGGTGTTTATTCCTTCATTCATTTAACAAATAGGGACTGAGCACTTTTTTTCTGAGATACTGAGCTCTAGGCAGTAAGCCAGCAGCCTGTACCACCTTTGCAAGCTAGTTGAAATGGCACAGAGCTAGCAAAATGCCTTTAGGTAGGTAGATAGAAAGAAGAAAAGGGGGGGAGGGGGAGGAGGAGGAGGGAGGAAAGGGGGGCGTGGGAGGGGGAAGGAAGAGGGGAAGTTGGAGGGGGAGGAAGAGGGAAGGGGGGAGGAAGAGGGGAAGGGGGAGGGAGGAGGAAGAGGGAAGAGGGGAGGAGGAGGAGGAAGAGGAGAAATGGGAGAGGGAGGGAGGAAGGAGAGGGGAAATAGGGTTGAAAAATATTTTAAAAATTGTTTCAAAATATTTATTTCATTTTATTGAAAAACAGGTTTAGCTCTATTAACTGTCGGCTGATTATTAACAGCCTTTAATGTGAGGAGGGGTTTTGTGTGTGTGTGTGTGACTGTGAGTGTGTATTTAAGGCGGCAGGGAGAAGCCACAGGAGGGGGGGAATCCAAGAGAATGAAGGGGGACCTTAAGAGATTAATTGAGCCGAACTGGAGGACTCACTGTTCCCAGAAGATGCTGAGCTCTCTCCCGCCTCTTTTCTCAGGCCGTCCCCACCCCGGGGTAGGTCCCCCACTCCTCCCCCATTTTCTCCAGTCAAATTCCAGTCCTTCCGAGCTCCGCCTCCTCTGGGGGGTCTGGCAGGACCGGTGGCGGCAGGTGAGCAGGGAGGGAGGCTTCCGTGTGCACACCACACAGGTGCACCGCGTCGCGCGGCCCCCTCCCCCCTTTCCCCCAACCCCCCCCACCCCCCCATCCCCGTCAGGGCTCCCCCGCCCCCGCGACAAGACCCGGTCTTGTCGCGAGTGCGCAGGCAGGCGGAGCCCTCTGACCTCTCGGGGGGTCGCTGGCTCCACCCCCAGCACCTCGCAATCACCCACCCAACACCACTGAGCGCGCAGCAAGAGATTAAGCAATATCTGTCTGCTTCATGGCATAGAACGAAATTATTTTAAAGACGGGATGGGGCGGGGCAGGACAGGGAAGGTGCATATAAAGGGAAGAACACATCAGCAGGAGGTGAATCATTAGGAAGGCTGTGTAATGAAGGCGCATGCGCAATGCACTGACTGGTAATCGACAGGGGTGGGGAGCATCTATGGTCTGAGGCAGAGCAGAAGGGTGGGGAACCTGCAGCGCAGTAAAGCTAGCGCACGCGCAATGTTCTCCCTTAATCGGCAGCAATGGCGATGAGGAGCCATAGAGACAGCTGAGGCGGGGGGGGGGGGGGGGGGGGGAAGAGAGAAGCAAGGTGGACGCATGCGCAAAATCCTGGCCTTTACCTGAAGCAACACCCAGGAAAAGCCATATGGGGAGCTGAATGAGGAGGGGGTGGGAAAACTAGCAGGGCGCATGCGTAATATTTTCGTCCTGGCCTTTACCTAGCCGTGAAGAGCCATAGAGGGAGCTGAATGGGATGCGGAGGGGAGGGTGGTGGTGGAAAAATTAAAAAAAAAAAAAAAAAGCAAAAAAAGGCGCATGCGCGTGGTGCTGGCTGTTACCTGGAGCAACAGTCATCAACATCGGTGGGGGAAGCGGATTCTAGGGGTGGGGGGAAGGGGGCGATGAGAGCGCACGCGTAATGTCCGGCAGTTACCTGGAGCAAAAGCCATCAAGAGCAACAGAGAGAACAGAAGCTAGGGGGAGGGGAGGGAGCAAGAAAAGCGCATGCTCTTTGCTCTGGCTGTTACCAGGAGCAACAGCCATCAACATCCATAGAGGGGGCAGAAAGGGGGATGGGAACGCATGCGTGTTGTGCTGTTACCTGGAGCAACTACCATCAACGGCAGTAGTGGGAGTTGAATCTTGGGGTGAGGGGGGGAGGGGAGCAATGACGGCGCATGCGCAGCGCCATCAGGTTGGGTTTGAAATGAAGGATATGCACGTGCCTGATGCACGTGCATTAGCAGGAGAAGCAGCCATTGGTTGGAGCTGAGAGTGCCGGTGGCCCTACATTCCATCTCGAGGGCCAGGTAGTTGATGGGAAGCTTCAGCTGTTGAGAGAACTGACTGGTGGCCGCTGCAGCTGAAGTGGAGCTTCGTCATCCTGTGAGCAGCTGCTTCCGGTAAATCAGGTCCAAATTGGCACCTAATTAATTCCGTATTCCCCCAGACTTTGGAGGGTGGCGGTCATCTAGGCCTGAGGCGGGACCACCGGGAGAAGGGCCAGAAGGGGGGCACCTGCAGCACCTGGGCTGTGTGTGGCGGAGCGGCGGAGGCGGGCGTGGTGGGCGGAGGCTCCGGGCCCTTACCAGAGAGATGGCGCCAAAGAAAGACCCCAAGAGGCGCCCCAGGAAGCCCCAGTTTGAGGTCGGGGAGCGGGTGTTGTGTTTCCGAGGGCCCCTGCTTTACGAAGCGGAGTGTGTGAAGGTGTCCGTTAAGTACAGGAAAGTCAAGTACCTCGTTCACTACCCGGGAGGCAATGAGAAGGGTGCTGTGCGGACCAGGCTCTCCGAAAAGCTGGCCAAGATGGAGGCTCGGGAGGCGGAAAAGGCCCAGGAGATGGACAAGGCCCAGGAGGCGGAAAAGGCCCAGGAGACTGACAAGGCCCAGGAGGCGGAAAAGGCCCAGGAGGCAGAAAAACCCGGTAAGGCCCTTAAGTCCCACAAAGGCCGGAAGCCCCGTGGTGAGGCTTCAGAGTCGGGGGTGGTCCTTAAATCCCCTAAAGCCGGTGAAACCAGTAAGGCGGGGGAAGCCAGTAATGTCGGGGAGCCCAGGGAAACCAGTGAGCCCAGTGAAGACCCTGAGGCAGAGGTAGATGAGACCAAGGCCAAAGGCAAGGGCAAAGGTAAAGGCAAGGGCAAAGGCAAAGGCAAAGCTGTCGCTGCTCCCTGCCCTGTTGGAGATGGTGATGCTGATTACAAGGAGGACTACTGTCCTACAGCTGGCTGGGATGATGAGTGGGTTCCTGAGAGCAGAATACTGAAGTATTCTGAGACTAATCTGCAGAAACAGAGAGAACTCCTCAACAGCAATGAGGAGTTATCTGCAGATGAGAAGGTGGGAGAGGACCTGGCCTCTGGGGAAAAGAAGGCCTCTGGGCCCAAGACCCCAACCTCTGAGCCTAAGACCCCCATCTCTGAGCCTAAGACCCCAATCTCTGAGCCTAAGACCCCAACCTCTGAGCCCAAGACCCCAACCTCTGAGCCCAAGACCCCAAGCTCAGAGTCCAAGACTGCAACCTCAGAGTCAGAGTCGGAGAGCCAGCAGTCGGAGGGTCAACAGGAGAAGAACATTGACAAAGAAGAAGCCTCTACAGCATCAGGGCCGTCCGGGTCTTCAGTGAAAAAGAAGGAAAAGAAAATGGCTGAAACTGGAGAAGGAAGCAGTTCCAGTGAAACATCAACAACATCTCGGCCCCAGCATTCAAAGAGGAGAGCCCGAGTGTACTACGAGGTGGAGAGGCGATATGTGAAAAAAACCGACATTAAAGTGAACATTCCCAATGAACTGAAGCCGTGGCTGGTGGAGGACTGGGAGCTGGTGGTTGGACAAAAGCAACTATTTACCCTTCCGGCCAAGAAGAACGTCGATTCCATCCTGGATGACTACGAGCAGTATGAAAAGTCCCAAGGAAATGTGGCAAAGTCGTATGCAGTCACTGAAGTGGTAGCAGGGATCAAAGCTTATTTTAATGCAATGTTGGGTCCTCAGCTGTTGTATGATTTTGAAAGGCCCCAGTATGCTGAGATCTTAGATGGTGATCCTGATGCTTCTGGGTCCCAAATTTATGGGGCATCCCATCTCCTTCGATTATTTGTCAAAATTGGAGATATGCTGTCCTATACAGCACTGGATGAGCAGAGTGTGGCATTATTGTTGAATTATCTTCATGATTTCCTAAAATATTTGGCAAATCATGCAGCAGCTCTGTTCAGTCCCAGTGATTATGAGGTTGCTCCCCCTGAGTATTTACAAAAAGTTGCCTAAGAGTCTGAAATTATTTGTCATATTTTGATCTCAGTGAACATAAATGTTATATTAGTTCGTTCTCTTTACAAGAAAAAAGTTAATTTATTCAATGTTGAATCTAATTTATGTTTGTTGAGTATTTGTTCTGTTTAAAACATAAAAAGGGTAATGTTTCAGTCCCTTCTGTAATTTTAGAGGTTCTGTTCCAGTCTATGTAATAGTGATCTGTGTAGAATGTTTCACTGTGTAGTTAACAAAGCTGCTTGTATTCCGATGGTTACATTCTTTTGACATTTTTATGATCTGTTTAAATGGGAAGTGACAAAACATCTTGATTCCTAGTGCCAAAGTTTAAGTCATTGCATATGGTTAAGAATTCATTAATTTATGCTATTTTCCTGTTACCTTTATTTTTAATCTTTAAATTTGACTGTGATTGTTGAAAAACAGTATTTTTTTGTTAAAGTTTTTGTATTTTGCTTCTGATGCACATTACAGCAGAAAAAATGCATTATTGTATATCTGGTTTTCTGAGAAAGTATACCTTTTAGGAACTGTTTTAAAGACTTAAATATATCTATTTTCATTTTAAAAACCGCAATATGTGTGTGTGTGTTTAATTTAAAAAAATAATACAGTGAGAACATAGAGCAGTAAGTGACAGACACAGCCACCTGGGATTTCTGAGCCAGCACATAACAGTGCATACGAAAGCCCTTCCAGAGGCTGGTCAGCTCTGCTTTAACTCCAGACTGACAGAAGCTGCTTCTTCCCTGATGCTGTGGCTTATGCAGTTTTACAGTCAGGAGCACAGAGGTAGTGGTTGTTGGGGGGTTGGGGGGGAGGCGGGGGGTGGCACAAATATACCAATCTAGAATATGCTGTAATAGAATATCAGCAATGGGGAGCACACTCTTTGTGGTAGGCTAGATCAGGAATTAATAGAATCGTGTTAGTGTTCAAGAATTGTACTAAACTACCTTATCACTTAATTGAGGGGCTTTTGTCCATATGTTCCTCTCATCCCTCTTTGGGAAGGAGCCTAGCCTAGCCAGACTGCGTCCGTCTGCCCCCAGACTGATAATCAGCGTGGCCACCAAGAGCCCTTTAAGTATACTGCATCATTTATTAAAGAAGCTATTTAACCTCACAAACTAGCATTAACCAATATTAATATAGCATCTCCTAATAAAATGGAAAATGGAAGCAGAGTATATGCCAGAGACATTAACAGAGCTTTGCTTTTGGTGTATCCTAGGAATGATTCCTTCCAAAAGCAATTCTGTAAAGCTGCTCTTCAGTCCAAACACTGAATGAAGAAATGATTGAATGAAAAAAAAAAACCATTAAGTGTCTCCTGTGTTCTGAACATTGTTCTCGGTTTGGGGGCATCCAAATATTGAACAGAGAGCTCTCTCCATGTAGGAGCTGATATTCTAAAGGGGAAGACAACAGAATGGGGTAGTAGACAGGGTGTGGGAAGTGACAGAAATGGTGAATAGAATCCTCAGGAACTGTCAGCATGGCCTCCCGGAGGAATGCTGAGACCGAGCTGATAACTTTTCAGAATAAAAGGAAGAAGGGAGGTGGTAAGGGAGAGCCTGCGTTTCCTGATGGGCAGAAAGCAAGATGCCAGGAGTGGATGGCTACGAAGCAGGATCTGCCACTGAAGACATGGTATATGAGGAAAGTTTGCACTCAACAACTAGGATAACCCAACATAGTCTCACTGGTCTCAATTACTGTCACTAAATGTTAAGAACAGACCTATTATCATATAGCTTACCTTCTCAATGGATGGGGGGGGGAGAAGCTGGAGGGAAGGAAGGAATTTGGAAGCCCCTCCCCCCAAAATAATGTTTAAAAATAAAAGAACTGTCCCATATCTGTAGGGAGATAGTGATTTCATCTAAGGAGAGAGGGATGCCTCTCGCTGCCCAGTTCATCACAGAAAGGCAGGTATCTAGTCTTTTATGACCAGCCTTCAGGCTGTGACCAAACATCCTGAATTCCAGAGCCAAAGGTTTAATAATTACTGGTATTTTTATGTTCTGCTAGGTGGGTGGGGGATGGGTAAAGGATACAACCTATAAACAGAAAAGTCAGTTCAAGATAATTTGAGGCTGGAGGGAGTGCTATCAGTTGTAAGGAATCTGGGGATACTTCAGTGAGGAGTTGACAACTGAGCTGAGCCTGGAAGAAATATCAGGAATTTGGGGGGTGAAGATGAGCAAGGATGACATTAAGGACATGGAGCTTGACTTGCATGAATTCATGGCAGAAGATTCAAGGGGGAGTTCAGGAAACAGCTAGGAGTCCAGCTTGGCTGGAACTACCAGAGAGAATGAATGTGAAAACAGGAGGATAATACAAAATAAGGCTATAAATGAGGTTGGAGTTAGATTTTTTGAGAAAGTCTTAAGTGCCAGACTGAGATGATTGCATTTTATCTTAGTGGCAATAGGGAGCCACTGACAGGTCTTGAGCAAGGGAATGGCTGAATCAACTTTATTCCTTATGAAGATGATTACTAGGATCACCTTTTGGAGGCTAGATTGAAAAGGGAGGAGAATGGAAGCAAAGAGAACTGTTAGGGAGATTACTGGGCCACACAGAAGATGAAATCTCCACTAATGCAGTGCTCATACGAATGGGGAGAAAAGCGGCAGACAGGGTGTGGACATAAAAGCAACAAGGGTTAGCAATTTACTGGCTATATTCTATAAGGGAGGGAGAAAAGCCAAGGTTTACAAAACTAGAACTAGAAGGAACCTGAGGTTACAAACCTGGATACACAGGAGGACTGTGGTGCCTTGAACCAGAAAAAGGCAAGTCTGGAGTAGGGGTAGGACTTCAGGGGAAAGATAAGGATCTCTATTTTAGCTATGTTGAGATACAGCAACAAATGGCATCTCTAAGTGGGGACAGGAACAGATTAATGCTGGATACATAGCTTTGGGAGGCATATGTGGAGAGATAAGTAACCCGAGAGGATCAGGCTGTGTGCCTTCAACAGAAAGACACTACTATGGGTTAAAGTTTAGAGGGAAAGGAGAAGAGGATCCAGGACTAGAGCCTTGAGGGTCACTTATGCTTAGAGAGTGATGAAGCTCTAGCAAAGCAGGAAAAAAAATCCAAAACAATGGGGAATGTTTAGTTGGGTAGGAAGAGAATCCAGAGGGAGCACTGGTTCCAGAAGGCAAAGAATGAAGACAGCTCCAAGAAAGGACTGGACCACAGTGCACAAGCTAGCAGAGGGGTCATGGAGTACAAGGACAGAGAGAAAGCTCCTGGAGTTTAAAATGAAAGATGTCACTAAAACCTGAATACTGCACATTGACACAACCAACTATACTCAGTAACAATTTACTGATGAATTAAACAAAATGCCTAAAGTATCATAGCAACTTTTCTCTTCCTCTAAGATACCATTAGGACTTGGTGGCTACGTTCTGTGTGGCTAGAGTTGTCTACTGAGAACTACATTTTTCTGCTTATGCTTCTTTTCATTTTGCATTATTATTTCACAGAATAATAATGTAAGACTTGGGAGAGACTTCCACAACCACTAGTTCAGGGGTTCTTCACCATCTGTGAACTTGTTTTTATTTTTAAAAACATTTTGACAAATGTACTTCAAAATAAATCATTTCCTTTGTAATGCTATGTCTTTTATTTTATTATTTAAAAGCATTATTCTGAGAAGGGGTCCACAGGCTTCACCAGACAGCATCTCTCTCTCTCTCTCTCTCTCTCTCTCTCTCTCTCTCTCTCTCTCTCTCTCTCTCTCTCTCTCTCTTTCTCTCTCTCTCTCTCTCTCTCTCTCTCTCTCTCTCTCTCTCTCTCTCTCTCTCTCTCTCTCTCTCTCTCTCTCTCTCTCTCTCTCTCTCACACACACACACACACACACACACACACAAATGGTTAGGAACTACTCATGGAGTCCAACCCATATAAGAAAGGAAATCATATTATAATATAACCAACAAGTAGTCATCCAGCCTCTGCCTCAGGACCTTTAAGGAGACAGAGAGCCCACTAGTTCTGGTAGTAGTTCTGATGGTAGCCCATTCCACCTTGGACAGCTCTCATCAGGAATCAGCCTCAATGAGGTTCTTTGCAACTTCTGTTTGTTGCTTCTAGCTTTAGCCTCTAAAGTCTAACATAACATGGCTGATCCTTGTACCACCTGACAACCCTTCAAAAGCCTGAACATCCCTATCATGTCCCCACTAAGTTTTTCTTTTCTCTAGGCTAACTATGGCTCATTTCTTCAGCCAGTCCTTTGATGACATAAAACCTATGGTGCTTAACATTCTTTATTGGCCCTAATCTGGAATTCTCCATTTTAGGAATGTCTTTCTGAAGACACTGTGTCCAGAACTAAACAAAATACTCCGCGTGAGTCCAGATAAGGACAGAACATTGGGGCCTCTCATGTCCTTGTTCCTAGAAACTATGAATCTCTTAATGCTGCCAAGACTGCATTAATTTTTGTGCCAGTCACGTTGGGCACCTGACTTATACTGACTTTGCAGTCCACTCACCCCCTCTCCTCTAGCTATTTTCTTCTATTTAAATTTTTTTTAAAAAATGTTACCTACATTGCTGGTCTTAGCAACGTTTTAACATTCCAATACATCAACATACCAAAATTCAACATTTCCCTTTTTGGTAGATTTTTGGGGGTTTTGTCTCCATTTTTCTGGCAATTATATGTGAAAATGCAATGAAAGCTCTTTGAACAGGTAGTTCTGTCTTGTTACAATTAATGATAACACACTTATGGTAGATTCCCAACAGGAGAATTATGAGATCAAAGTTTACATTGTAGCTCTGTATGCTGGCAAACTGCTCTCCAACAAAGATTCTACAAGGGTGCAATTCTACTAGCAATGAATGAATATGAAGAGCATGGGATGATAGGATGATAGGTTCAGAGCTGAAAAATATGTGACAGGTCATCCTGTCTAACCCTCTCCTTTTCCAGGTGAGGTAACAGAAGCCCAAACAGATGAAGTTACCTGCCCATGGTCATGCAGACAATAAGTAGCCAAACTAGAATTTCAACTACGATGGATTTATAGGTTAAGAAGTCATCAGTGAGATTCATCCATAAGTGGTCACAGGATATAAACAGTATCTTTTATAAAGAATTATAAACTATAAACAACTATATAAACTCTCCATTTTGGCATTTAAAGTCCTTTACCATCTGACTATGCAGTCTGATTATATATTACTCCCCAATACCCTTTATATGCAGCTGACCTGTGGTTCCCTGAATTCCACATTCCATCCATCTCCTCCAGGTTTTTGCATAGGCTAACCCCAAGCCTGCAATTATCTCCCTTTAATACTCAAGTACAAATTCCTCAAGGGGACTTTACTGCTTCCTAAATGGTCAATGCCTTACCCCTCCCCAGGAAAACACTTTGTCCATATCCAGTAGGGACTTACCTGTGAAAAGGGAGTTAGTCCCCTAGTAGAACAGAAATTCCTTGCAGGCAGGGACTGTCTTATTTTTGCATTTGCATCTTCAGTGCCAGGCCCATTGTAATCACTTATAAAGTGTGTGTAGACAGAATAATTGACCATAGGGAAACATGCTCCATATCACTAAAAATAAGAGAAATACAAAATTAATCAACCGTGAAGTTTCATTTCTCACACCTTGCAAATTGGTGATGACCAAAAATGGAAAAGATCATTGCTAGAGGAGCTAATGCACTTCAAGGTGTTAGGGCTCTTTCTTGGTAACGATTTGGAATTATACAAGAATAATGACCAGCTCATTTGTAATAACTGGTAACAAATATAGTCTTTATCCTAACAGTACCACTAAAACATGAAGGTTAAAGATAGAAACAAAGATTCAACATCAGCTAAAATATCCATAGCCAGATTTGTTTCCTTTGAATACCATAGCAAATAATTAGAAGCAGAGTGGGTGCCTCTCAACTGGTTGCTGGAGAACTGGGTAACAGGATAAGTATATAAGTGAACACTGTTGGATAGGGGGAAGAGGGGAATGGGAGGAATTCCAAGAAACATGGGAAGATCTGTAGAAATTAATACAGAGTGAAATTAGCAAAATCAGAAGCACAATATACATGAAGAACAGTTACATTATTACAAAGACAAAAGGATATCAAGCACTGAGTAACTGAAAAGTTAGTAGTGGTTCCAGATGATAGACAATGAGATATCTTCTTAAAGAGGAGCCAATGGATATGTTAACATTCCATAGAGAGTCCCTTGATCAATTGCACCCTGCATCCTGATGAATATCAGGTCACTGGACCCAGATGGCTCAGGAGAAGAAAGTGAGGTTGGTGACCTTGCTCAGCCCTCCCTCACTCAAATTCAAGTCAACTGCAAGTCGTATCATCATCTTGATGTCATGGTCTTCTTTGAGAACAAGGGACAAATACAACAATAACAACAACACAACAGCAACACTGATCCCAACATACTCAGAAAGAACCACACGCTAATAAATAGCAAAGTATAGTAAAGAAATGTTACTACTAATAATAAAAGCATTCAAGTCTTAGGCAACAAAAGTAGGGACAAACAGCAAAGGTCTAGCTAAAAATAAATGACATAAGATAGAAATGGAAAAAAAAAATCTTTGTATCAAATATCTGATAATGGTTTAGTATCCAGGATATATAAAAGATTCAAGAACACATAAAACAATGCTTCAAGTCCCTAATTATAAGAGCAATGCAAATCCAAACAACCCTGACATTTCATCTCATATCCTTGAAATTGGCAATATATATGTGTGTGTATGTGCGTGTGTGTGTACGTGTGTGTGTGTGTGTATAATCCCTCCAACTACCCAAATATTGAGAAAAGTCTCAAGAGTTACAAATATCATCTTTCCATGTAGAAATGTAAAACTCTCTAACTGCCTCATCTTAGACTCAGGGCTAACCCCCTCCTACTCCAAAAAGGACTTCTATGTCAGCAGAGGCATTTTCATTAGAAAAGGTCCAAATTTGGGAGATGCAGGCTACTTCCCAGGGCCTGGGGAAAGGGAATGTACTCTCTCCAAAACCCCTCCTCATCTCTCTCCCACTAGCCCTGCCCCACCTTCTACTCAACCAGTCTTTTCTGAGCTAGGAATATGAAATTTGTAGTGCCTACAATGCACCCTTGAGCCCATGGAGAACTGGTAGTAGTGCAGGTTAAGCCTGTAGCTGCTCTCTGGCCCTGGCCCCTCCTGTGTCCTGGAATAAAAGTTGTTTAATCTCCCAATCTGAGATATAAAAAGAAAAGAAATCCCCAATATGACCTCATCATGGTCACCTGCATACTATCTTCCCCAGGACTTAGATGTTTTGATCAATTCTTTGCTTTCATTACCATTTTCCAGAAACTTCAGGAATTGCTGAAAAAAATGAATGGATTTAAATATCCATAGACTTCACCACTGATAAACTTTGCTGCTGTTTTTTAGTAAATGGGGATAGTAATTTCAAAAATGACCAAGAGTAGTCATTGATGGAAAACCCAAACCTAGATACCTTGATATGTCCTCCTTGAATACAGAATAGACCACCAGAGGAAAGGGAGAAAGAGGTAATGTTATCAGAGTGAATGTGGTATATAATGTTTCTTAATCAATCACTACTTAACTAGTTTGTACTTGACAAATTTTCCTGATGAGAAACCATCCCCTACAAGCCCCATAATTCTTTTGCTCAAACTATAGTGGCTTTTTCGGCAAGTCACAAGGAAATGGAAGGCTGTATGCTGATGAGGTGATCTCTGTTTGTGCAGATGAGCAGGGTTGACAAGTCAGGGCCCCCATGGCCATTTTTCTCCATGACACATTCTGAGGTTCACATAACCACAACCTTCTGCTTTTCTTTGCCTGCAGAGGGAAAGCCTTGACGCACTGCATATCAAAGCTGAGCTTCGGTTTTTAAAGGCTTGCTGTCAGCTTTAACATGCTCAGTTTAATATGCTTGAATTCTGCAAATTCTGCCCCTCATAAATAGCAGCTCACCCTCTCCCCCCACATCTTTCCTATCTCTCCTATATCAGCCATGCACCAGGATAAACAACACGCCATAAAAGAGCAGAAGGCACAGTTAAGATCCAATCATTATGCAAATAGGTTATGGCATGCTTTATATGAGAACAGCTTCCCTAAAGAGACCTAATGGAATGACTGACCTATAAAGCATTTAATTTGTTGTTAGCATTTCATTTAATTGTCTGGCAGTTCCTCCAGGAATAAAACTTTTAATTGTAAAAACTTCTAAATGATGCGATGGTTAATTCCTTTTCCTGTAACTAACAGGTTCCTGCACTGTAGCAAACAGAAATTGTTTGCTATCATTCCATAGCATCTCTCTGGCATGGTTTAACTCTGGAATAATGGAAGGGACTAGGAAAGAACCGGGACAGATCATTTCTTCACTCGGAAGCGTTTGTAACAGGAAGACAATTGTGTTCTGGATGCTTGTAAAAGAGGCGAGTGAGAAGGGAGAGAAACTGTATGCCTAAAGGTAAAAAAGGAACCTGAGGTCTGGTTGTGAGAGGGAGAGGGCTAGTTTTCTTTTCCTCCATCATTCCTGGAGAATGGATTCTGTAGCTATGTTCTGACTGGTGCTTACCATTAAGCTGGTGAATTATTCTGTGGTCAAAGCTGGCATCACTGTCAATAATGTAAGATGTCTGGGGGTGCTAAGTAATTTTTAATGGTCTAACATTTTACACACAAGCTTTGAACCTGATGTTGAAGTGGCCTCAAAGGTATTTTAATGAGGGGGAGGCATTGCCTGAGTGCAGCTTTCCTGCTAGAGTATCAGATCAGAAGCATGTTATCTGGGTACACATAGTAGGTGGCAAATATGGGTGCATCCATGAACTAAATTCACCCTGAACGTGTGGTTCCTTTTTGTTGTTCAAGGGGAAAAGATTACATCAAAAGGTTTCTGCAAAATTTATTTACAAACAAAAACAATCACCATTTCTTTTCCCAGGAGTGCTTTTATTTTAATCTATACCTGTAAGTCCATCAGAGTAAGGGACTCTTGGTGTGTAAACTCCCTCCAGTGATACAGATCAGCAATTCTTGTGCAACTTATGTTCTGAGACAGTTGCCTGGAAACCAAGAGGTTAAGAGACTTACTCATGGTGACACAGCTAGGATGTGCCAGAGGTCAGCCCTGAACTCAAGTCTTCCTGACTCCAAGGCCACTCTGCCACTGAGTGTACTCAGATGTCTCTTTCAAGTCCAGCCAACCCAAACCTCGGGAATCATTTTTTGCTTTTAGAAGCTCCACTTGAACCAAAATCAAAGACATTATTGCGCTTCACTCCCCACCCTCCACTGCCTCATTAAAAGACCGAAGTTTTGAATCTCATCAGCACAGTATGGTGGATATGGACTTGACTTAAGAGTCAGGAAGATCTGCATTCAAATCTGTCTTCAGACATTTCTAGCTGTGTGACCTTGGGTGAGTCACATCACCCCTCTGAACCTTGGTTTCCCCATCTGTAAAATGAGCGTATTGGACTGAACCACTTGCATCTTCTTTAAATTTATGATTCTATATGGTTCAATACTTTGTCTCCCTAAGCCTCAGTTTTCCCATCTGTAAAATGAGGGAGCTGGTTGTGACATTCTATATCTCTATCCTCACAGCCACACATATATGGGGGAAAGTTCAGGATTTAAAGAACCTCCTAGGAAGGAACTCCCACTGTTTCAATAAAGAAACTGAGGCTCCGAGAGAGGAGGTGACTTGCCCACACAGAGTCACACAGGCAGCCAACAGCAGATCTGGGGCCCTCCACCAACACTTGTACTTAAAGGACTTTCTAATCCCTGAGTTGGAAAGGGCCTCACCCTTTGCAGAATTTAAATCTGCTCAACCATAGATCTGCAATCATGCAGGCTCTTCTTGAATAGTTCCAGTGATGAACAACTGGTACCAAAGGTACAAAAAACTGGTACAACTGGTACAAAAGGTAATGACCTTTTGGAGTAGCTTATTTCATTATGAGATAAATTGGACTGTTAGTTACCTTTGCCTTATATTGAGTTGAAATCTACCTCCACCTAGCTTCCTCCAACCTCCACCTCCTTGTTCCTAATTCCTGTGGCATCTGCGGCAAAATAAAATAAATCAAATCCCTCCTCTCCATGCCATGTTTTGTTTGATTTTATTCTCCAAAAGTTATTTCACCTGAAAACTGTCAACTTAAAGTGGACGTTTGGTAACATTCAATACCTCTGCCATTATATTGCACACTTGGGGTAGGTAAGTTAACATAGCTTGACTCAGAAATAAGACACAGGAATATAGTGTCACCATCTTCTCCAGTCAGAGCCTAGATAGACTTGGGGATCTGGATTTCTGACCTTCAGGTGGGTAGTTTTATAAATGAGCAGAGGAGATGCTTCCTAGCACAGTAAGAGTTTGAGGGTTCAAGACCCCTCTATGTCTGCCTCACCCCCAACTCCAACCATCTCCACTTTCTCCATCATTTGATGAGGAGATAATTTGTTAATACTGGAAAGAACTTTGGGCTAAGACAGGAAGAGATCCCCATTCCAACCCCAGCTCTAATATTTATTTACTGAAACCTTCCTCCCTTTGTCTGTAAAATGGACATAATAATATGTGAACTACTTAATTTGGAGATTCTTGGAGGAAAGAGGTTTTGCAAATCTTAAAGCACCATACAATGCTGGAAATGTTGGAGGTCAAGCTCTCTGGTCTTCACCTTGGGCTCAACTACTAACTAGCTCTGGGCCCTTAGGCAAGTGAGGCCACCTCCCCAGGATCATGTTTCTGATCTATACTCTGGAAACTATAGATTCACAAGCTTAACTTCAATTACTGACAAAATGATGGAACATGTGATTTAGGGAAGAGTTTTTAGCATCTAGAAAAGGGGGTGGTTTTCTCAAAGAGCCAGAATAGTACATCACTAGGCTCACCTAATCTCCTGATTTTCATAGGGTGATTGCTACACATATAGTTTACCTAGACCTCAGGAAGCATTTCATGAAGCCAGCCATCCTATTCTTAGAGAATATATGGAAACATGTGCATTGGATAACAGTATGGAGTTGGAACTGGTCACTGATGGTGGGCTGTGTGTTGTGTGCTTGGAAAGAGATATTCACTGCAGTGCCACAGGGATCTCTGCAGGGTCATAAATACACACATACATTTATGCACACACACATATATACATATACACACATTATATACATACATGCACATGCATATTATGGCTGTACATATATGCATATTATATATATGCAAATACAGATATTCATCTATCCATATTTTATATATATACATATATACATACACATATATATACACATATGTATATATACATTCACACACACACACAAATACACACACCCAAGGATCAGGAGTCATTAAATATTAGGCTTTTTATGAGAAAGTAAGCCCACAGAGGAGCAACAGTTTAGGCCACAGTATCTCATCTAGTTTAGTACTGTGATTATATAAAAGCCAGAGTCCAAAAAGCAACTTCCTGAAGGTAAATAGTTAGTAGTGGAATGAGATCTAAAATCCACAATTCTCAGCTGTTGAGCCAACCTTTCTGCTGGTATACCACAAGAAAGAAAACAGAATGCTTCCAAATCCCTGTGTTTTGATGTGGTGATCTTTTGTAGTTGAAGATGCTATATGCTCTCTAAAGCCTCTTCTAAGCCTTGGGAATAACATCTTTCACATAAGAACTCCAACTAAAAACCTGGCCTTAGAATCATGGAAGTCTCCTTCAAGTCTCACCTCTGACCTATCCCAGCTGTGTGACCCTGGGCAAGTCACGAAAGTCTCCATGTCCCTGGTGACTCTCAGCGTTTTCCCAGATGCACTATCAGATCCAGATAACAGTGAAATCACTGTTTCTTCCAGAGTCCCTCTGGCCCACTTTCTTTCTGTAGGAGGGCCTTTTTAAGGGGACAGGTGCCTTGCTGCCCTTCCTAAGGCTGTTCTTTAAAGATCAAGGTATTTTGCTGCTGTGGTTGTTGCTGTGTACCTATGATTTCACAGGCATGTTCGACTCCCAAGGTACACAATCCTTCCACTGATGCAGAGGTAAAACTCTATAGACTTGGAAGCTTGCCTGGGGACGCAGAGAGAAGAGGGGACGTGCCCAGGGCACTGAGACAGAAGGCGAATAAAGGTTGGAAAACTGCTAAGTATCTGTGGGTTAGCTAGATGGCTCAGAGGTTACAGAGTTGGACCTAGAGTCAGGAAAACCTGAGTTCAAATCCAGTCTCAGAGACTTACTAGCTGTGTGACCCTGGGCAAGTCATTTAACATCTGTTTGCCTTAATACACTGTAGAAAGAAATGGCAAACCATTCCAGTATCTTTGCCAGGAAAACCCCAAGGACAGTAGAGTCAGACATGACTGAATCAATTGAACAACAAGTGTCTGAGGCAGGATTCCCACTCAAGTCTCATCTCTATCCACTATGCTTTGAAAGCCCAATGCATTGGTACTGGGACAGGACTTTTGGTGCTTCCTATGTGTAGTTCCTGGCACCATCTGGGGCTGAACCCCTTGGGAACAGATTGGGTCAGATCTCATCCCTGTCTCTCCAATATGCAACCCTGTTTACCTCTAAATCACTGGGGCTGCTAAGAGAGAAGGCAATACAAAAAGCTGGTTGCTGCTCACTTGAGCTGGCAAAGAGAGATTACATTAGTCTCCATGGTAACTGCTTTGATTAGCTTCTAACTCTGCCAGAGGAGTTTGCTAGGTACCTGCTTCCAGCCAATTCCCTAAGGAAACCTTCTTTGGGTTATCTGATCAGAGCAGAATATCTTGAAAGGTGCTTAATTTGAGATATTCAGACACCAGATACGTGCCTGTTACCCCACATTCTTTCTCTGACTACCACCCTGGAGGATCACTAGAGACCTCTTGGCATTTAGGGTGCCCTGACTCTGGGATCAAAGGGGAGAACAGTGGGGACTCTATTCAGATGCGGATGTGAAAAAAATCTCTCTTGTTCCATAATGAAAAGATAAAGCATTGTCAAAGAAGAGCAGCCACAAAGGATCACGTGAAAGAACTAGGGATGTTCAGTCTAGGAAAAGAAAAGACGTCACAGCTCTATGACCACTGTCTCCAAGCAGAAGAAGAGCTATTACAGATAAGAGGGAGTGGCTATGTATGCTAGAATGCAGGGCTTTCAGCCGTGCGGTGTGCTGAGGTCATGGGGGCACATGGAGACTTGGCATGTAGGAGGCTTCCCAATACTCTGAGGGATACAACAGAGGAATGAGCTACTTCCTTGTCAATAAGTGTCTATCTCTCAGCTAAAGGGGAATAACCATTTTGGGGAGCCCTTGTTGAGCTGATTCCTGTGTAGGTACACGGTGGGTTAGATGAACTCTGCAGCTCTTTCCAACACAGAGATTCTGTAACACCGTTTCAAGCAACAGCAACAGCAGTACCCGCCCCCCCCACCCCCCAACCCAAATCTAAAGGACAATCCTTTAAAGCAACAGAGCCACTCCCT
Organism: Bettongia penicillata ogilbyi; assembly: GCA_023548195.1. Classification (NCBI taxonomy): domain Eukaryota; kingdom Metazoa; phylum Chordata; class Mammalia; order Diprotodontia; family Potoroidae; genus Bettongia; species Bettongia penicillata. The sequence continues at coordinate 436,971 of JAJHZJ010000634.1, read as the reverse complement.
ATATTTCTGCCTCAGGCTTTTCTCAAGACCAAAGATTAGTCAAATCAGTCTATCAATTTTTCAGATTCATTCATTCCAGTGTTACAATATTCAATTTGCTTCATAAATTATACATCATACATACCTCCCTCGAAAGGTACTCAATTTAAGGTATAAAGAGAGGCAAAATGGGACAGTACAAAAAGTTCAGGAATTCAAGGGCCTGGGTTCAAATTCTCATTCTTGCATTTAAATTCCTATTGGGATCATTTTTCCTTTATGGACCTCAGTTTCCTCATTTGTAAATGAGAGCACTGGAATTGAAGATTCCTAAGGTTCCTTCTGGCTCTGCATCTAGGAGTCTATGAATCTTGACTGAAATCTGGGAATTAAGATACTATGTGTGTCAGGGGGAGAGGGAGTATTGAGACAAATTAAAATTTTGGATTTAGGTGAAAGAACCCCCCAAAATCTAGCCAATAAAATGACCTCTAATGCCCCCACCATTTAGCCACTTTAAAATGTATGAACACAAGTATTGTAGGATGATTAGGAAGTTGTCTACTTCACACTGATGTTTTTATTAGCATATTTAGTTTGAATATAGCAGTCACTTCAATGCATGTGACTTTGGGCAGGGCACTTCACTAGGCCTCAGTTTCCTCTTTGGACACAGAGAGGGGTGGAATAGATTGAAAAAATCTAAGAATCACTTCTATTCTATAGTCTATGGTACTGCATAACTTTCCAAAGAGACAACCAAAGATACCACAAAGTGCATCTTCTGGAAACCGTTACAGAAAACGACCTACCTGATAGTGCTTTCTACTTTTACAGTTTAGCACATCATCTGTTGTGTTTGATCTTTGTTGAAATTTAGTACTGCCTTTATTCATAATGCTGAAGTTACATCCTAGAGTGGTCAGTCATCTGCTTCAGCTACCTTCCTTCCATAGCTTTTCCTAAGAGTCTGCCTCTGTTTGCCTGAATTCCTCATATTCATTCATTACAGAGTTACAATATTAAATTTCCTTCATAAATCACATAGCATACAATATATCACAACTGGTCAACAGTTTCCTTAGTATATAAATTTATTCTTGGCCACTTCTAAGTGTTCTCCTTTGATACTGAAACTCAGACTAGATAATTCCTTACTGATAGAATTCTATGTATTCTACTGCTTTGTACTCTGCCCTACCTTTTCAATATTTTCAGGCACTTTTCTTGGATATTTTCCTAGAATATTCAGGCTTCTTGATTCAAAGTCTTACAAGGTTGACTCATTATGGCATGGAGATGACCCAGTAAGTTGGCCATTAAGTGATAAATTCTTTGGCCCCGGTAACCCAGGAAACATGGAAAAATACAAAATGGCTCGTAGTTCTCTGTGTGGTCTCTTTTTTGCAGTTAATAGTATTTTATTTTTTTTTCCAGTTACATGTAAAGAGAGTTTTCACCATTCATTTTTGTAAGATTTTGAATTCCAAATTTTTCTTCCTCCCCTCTTCTCAAGATTACAAGCAATCTGACATAGGTTATACATGTAAAATCATATCAAACATGTTTCCACATTAGGCAATGTGTGAAAGAAGAACTAGAACAAAGAGGAGAAACCATGAGAAAGAAGAAACAAAAAACAAAATTGAAAATAATATGCTTCAATTTGCATTCAGAATGTAGTTCTTTCTTTGGATGTGGAAAGCATTTTTCATCTCTGTGGCCTCTTTCCACTTGTGCAGGGATAGTGGACAAATCAAAAGTCTGACAGGATAAACAAGGGAGCTAATGGAAATGTCGGATGCAGAGAGAGGCAGATTTCCCAGGAATACGCTGGTGACTGAGCTTCTGTGCTCTACTCTGGTAGGTCAATTGATAATGTTTATCAAGGGTTTACTATATTTCAGCCACTGTACCAAGCAGTTTGGGAAATGGAGGAAGGCTAAAATATGGTCCTTGCCCTAAAGGAGCTCACATTCTCATGGGAAGATAAATATACAAACACCTATGTGCTTAGAAGTTATATATAGTGTAAATGGGAAGTAATCACAGAGGGAAAGCACTAGCTATGGGGAGGGTCCTCCTGGAGAAGATGGGATCTGAGTAAGTCTTGAAGGAGATAAGAGGAAAACATTCCAGGCAATGAGAAGAACAAAGAATTGAGTACCAAGTACAAGTCACAGCAATGAGACCAGTGTCACTGGAGTGCCGAATATATGGAAGAGGGTAAAACACATGAAGACTGGAAAGGGAGGAGGGGGGCAAGTTGTGAAATATTTTAAAAGTCAAATTGAATAGTTTATATTGGGTCCTGGAGATAACAGGGAGCCACTGAAGTTTATTAAATGAGGAGGTGACAAGATCAGCCCTGTGCTTTAGGAACTGACAGCTGAATGAAAGATGGATTGGAGTGGGGAGAGACTTGAGGCGCAGAGCCCAACAGTGAGTAATTAAAATGATCCAATTTTGAGGTGATGAGAGCCTATACGGGGCAGTGGCAGTATCAGAGGAGAGATACTGTAAAGGTTAGATGAATAGGATTTGGCAACTGGTGGTTAGTAGGTGTGGATGAAGAGCCAAAAAGGAATACTGAGAATGAGGTCAGACAGGTAGGAAGGGAACCATGAGAGAGCGGCATCACAAAAACGTAGGAAGAAGAAAGTATTGAGGAGACTCTGTGGGTGGAAAGACCCGAGAATACCACTTCTTATGGAGTATGGGTGTACAAAGACCCTGAGATACATCATCTGGGCAAAGGTCCAGAGACACCGAGAGGCCAACATGGTGGGAGGTCACTATAAAAGTGGCTGTGGAGCTGACCCAGGAAAGAGCTTACCTGGGGTGGGATGATGAGGGAGAGGACACGTGGTAACCAGCAACTATCTGCTTTTACCAATTAGTCATGGTAACTATTACATGCTATTGTTGTTACCCCACTGAAGGAAAACAAAGTATCAGTACTCTGTAGATTTGGGGGCCTTGGAGGAATATCTTGGTTACCTCCTCCTGGCTCTACATATGAGAGCTGGTAGAAGGAGCTGGGATGGTGAGTTTGAAGAAGATAAGACTTAGCAAAGAGACATGATAAATATTTTCAAGTATTTGAAGGTTTATCACACAGAATTCCTAGACTTGTTCTGCTGGGCAAAGGGCAGAGAATTAGGAGAATTAGAGGAGTGGTTGTAAAGAGGCAGGTACAACTGACTTCCGGGTCAGCTCTCTATCCACTGTGGCCTCTCCCAGGGCTGTGATTTGCTTGAAAAGAGATGGTGCCTATATAGAGCTCTATGTAAATACCAGCTGGTATTATTAATATTTTATAGATAGGTTAGATCAAAGTTCATTCAAATGTATCTAAAGCAAAAAAAAATATTCAAGGATGATCAAATTCGGGCTCCTGAAATATGTAACAAAATTATCATGCTGTTCGTTGGGGGTATTTGGAGTTCTCTCACTTTTCAATGTCATTTCTTGTTCCCTTTAAGACCTACCTCAAGATTCATCTGTATCTAGGTTCTAATCTAGTCATTCTTTCACTTCTCCTCCCTCTTTCTCCCCCAAAACTCTCTCTTTCTTGATACAAAGCATGTCCCATTATCATGCCAATAAGTTCCAACTTAATTTCAGAGAGCAATGCAAATCATGCAAAGTTGAATACTATTCTCCCTGTGTAACCATGTGGAGTCATAGAAGCTCAATGCTCTACTTCCAATTTCTAGGTACCAAGAAATGATCTTAATTGTGATTTTGGATACATGTGCATATTTATATATACATACATATACACATATGAATATACATACATATATACAAAATGTACATATATGCGTATATTTGTCTAAAAAATGCCTTTGATTAAAAACAAAAACAACCCAAGACATTCATTGTGACCGTGGAAGTTAGAAAAACAATCCATCTATCCTGTACTAGTCCCAGGCACTAGCCCACTAAATTTTTCAGACCAATCCCATGCAACTCAACAAATATTAATTAAGTACCTACTATGTTCAAGAGGCTGGGGATACAAAGAGAAAATGAAAAGAGTCTCTACCTTCAAGAAACTTACATTTTCCTGGGGTAGTGCAATATATAAATGCAAAAGATAAATTTATAGGTGGAAATTTTAAAAGGAGGGAAACAAAGGCACAATTTGTTCTCAAGAGAAACACATTTTTAAATGAAGAGATGCAGTTCATTCTTTGGATACCAGACTGCCCTAAGAGTTAGGATTAGAAAGAAATTTCAAGTTGGGTCAGGGTTGTGTTACCATGGCTTAGAAATGATATCTAGAGCCTCAAGTTTCCTCATCTATAAAATAGGAATAATGCTATTTAGAGCATCTACCCTCACAAGTTTGATGTGAGAGTATCAAGGGAGATAATTGATAGAAAGCGTTTTGCAAATCAAAAGACATGATGGAAAGATCACTGTACTTGTATAGTGCTTCATGCTTTCCAAAGTTCCTTTATCTCATCTGAACTATAAGGTAGGTAGACTAGGCATATGTTGGCCCATATTACAGATGCATAAAGTGAGACTTAGTGAGAGAAAACGACTTTTGCAAGATCTGACAGGTACTAATGAATGGATAGAGCTGGTACTAGAGACCAGATCTTCCTTCAAACCCAATGGTATACTGTATACCACACTTTGTTCAGATAATCCCTCCAAAATTGTTGATAAATAACTGGCCAATTGGTGGTTTTGAATTACACCAGTCATGTGACTGAGTTCAGCAATCATGCCAAAACTAAATGGCTAAATTGTAGGTAAAATTATTGAAAAATGACTGAAAAAAATTGGACCATGACAGGGATAAATTCATTGACTGTGTCTGACCATAGTATCTTTCATCTTATCTGCTTAGTCACTTAAAGTTAATAGGTTCAAAGTGGAGGTGTCTATTTATTTTTTATCACTTTATTATTGGATTCACTGATGAACCATTTTTCCTTTGGAGCAGAGCCTTGTAAGTAGAATCTTCTGCCTTTCCTAAGTAACTCAGTAACAGGGAATCAGCTTCTGGGGCAGTTACGGTAGCAGAAGGAAGAGCACACAGGCCTAGAGGGTAAGAGTTGCCCACAGACAGAAACTGTTGAAACAAAAAGCCTACTTGGTGTATAGCTTGGAAGCTATATTGACTGGAGGTAAAATCTAAAATTCCTAATAAACAGCTTTTGCAAAGAAGTTGTTTGCAAATATCTCCAGAAGGCTCTTGACTGATAGGAATCATTCCATAATACAGTAATGCTCAGCATTCTTCTTGTGTGGAAATAAAACTGCTTGTTTCAAACTGTATACATAGTAGTACTCTGGCCATATTTTTTTCCTTCTGGCCTGCCCTCTCCCACTCAATCCCATTGGGGAGGACCCCTCAGACTAGAGCCCCAAACAGAATTCTTCCTCAGGAATCTGAACTAGGGGTGGAACCGAGAACTGGGAACCTAGTTCCCCTATTAAGGCAACAACAAAGACCCCAGGGCATAACATGAGGTGAGGTAAAGGACAGAGATGGACAGAAGTTACTGGTCCCTTTGCCTCCAGTCTGGTGGTAACCTGGATAGCCACTGTATAAGACTTAGATTAAGTGATACCTCATAAAATTGGAATAAAATATGGTCCAGAGCTAAGGATAATGGGCAATGAAACAGGGTACATATTTCATCGCCACCATGATGAACCATCACCACCTTCCCCAGCCCCTCCCACCAACACTAATTTGCAGATCAAGCTTCTTGACAATAAAACCTGTGAACATGGCCAGTCCTCTGACACCAAGAAAGATTCATCCTGCACCATGGGGAAGGAATGGATGACAGTAGCCTGTCTTAGTAAAGAAACTACAGGTCATATGGGCTGAAGAAAGATCTCAACGATGGACTAGAAGTTACCAATACTATGGGGAGTTTCCAGCAGGTAAATCACTATGGTGTCATATAAGTAGCACTGGACATTGAATGAGGAGACCTGGTTCCATTTCAGGCCCTGAAATCCACTAGCTTTGTGACCGAGCAATTCATTTCCCCTCAGTTTTCCTCTTCCTTTAGTAAGGAAAGTGATTTGAGGTTATGAAACTCATGCAACTACTATGTCTATATCATCTGACTGCTAATCACAGTGAGGGTTATAACCCAGAGAGGTCAGCAACAAAAGAAAGGCTCCAGAATTGTTGTACCAATTCACAGTTCCACCAACAATGCATCAGGGTGCCTGTCTTTCTATATCTACTCAACATTTAATCTTCTTGTAATATGCCATCTTTGTCAATTGCTGGGTATGAAGAAAAAAATCTCAGGATTATTTTGAGTTGCATTTCTTTTATGAGAGCATTCATTCATTCATTCATGGAGAAAGGGAAGATCTTTTTTTAAAAAATATTTTGCCATTGATGGAATTGGTTCATCAGCCTACATACTTCACATTGGTTTTTAAGCATTTGAAACTAAATACTAAATTTCACAAACCATGTGATGCCCTGGATCTAAGTAAAGGAATTATTTTTAAATGTCACTTTCAAAATGAATTCATTATGAATATCTTTAAAAAATCCCTAAAACAAAATGTGTGTTTAACTTAAAAAAGCTGTTTACAATTAAAAACGACCCCCCAAATTTTATCTTTCCTAATACAAAGATAATATTAAAATTAGATGATAATGGGGAGATTACACAAAATAATTATTTCCCAATCTCATCATGTACACAATCTCTTTAATGATAAAACAAAAGGAATAGCAACATGCCAAGAAATTATTTTTTTTATTCTCTCTGCTTCATTGATATTAGTTTCCAGGCCTCATTATATACATACGAACACACACACACATACACACACACACACACACACATATATATATATATATATATATATTTGAAGAGATAACAGACTTCTTACATTGCTTATAAAGGTCACCCCCAAATATTCTACCATGTAACATGCCAGTGGTATTTTAGTCTGGCTAGTAGCATGCATAGAGGGGAATAATGTGAAATAAGGATAGAGAAGTAAGTTGGAATCATTTGGTGATAGGCCTTAAATGCCTGGTGATTCTGGTAGGTTAGGTCTACCCTTTCACCTGGGGGTGGTGCAGCATATGGGGAAAGAGATGAAAGTGACCAATGAGAGTCCGTCAGCACAGCTGGTGACATCAAAGAAATTCTAATTATCTATTTCTGGCTACTGCATTGAATTCCCATTATCTGTACCCCCCATGGAAACTGTGCTCCATCTCAGGGTTGGTCTGTCCCTTGCTGGAGTAACCAGGGCAAAGAGAAAGAACAAATTTGGAGCAAAACAAATGGTGTGAAATGGGCATCCATGCTTTCTTTTACCTTTCCTACCATGAACATAGCTTCTACATTAGTAATGAACCCTGCAGTGATCTCAGTTCAGCAGGAATTGCTTTGTTTGTGTTCCTTGACATCCCAACCCTGACTATCACAGGCAACTATGGAGTTTCCATTTTATCCTAAAGCCACAGAAAGCTTTTCGGCAACAGGGAAAAATGGTCAGATTTGTGCCTTTGGACTATCTCTGACTTTGGCAGTTGTACAGAAGCTGGATTGGAGCAGAGAGAGAATAAATGCAGGAAAACCAAAAAGGGGCAAGAAAAGGGAAGGGAAGAAGCATTTGTTAACTGACAACTACATGCTAGGCATTGTGATAAGCACTCTTCAAATGTTTTATTCTCATAACTCTGGGAGGGTGGTATTACTATTATTTGTATCTCCATTTTTACAGTGGAAGAAACTGAGGCAGAGATGAAATGACTCACCCAGGGTCACACAGATAGTTTCTGGGGCTAGAACTGAACTCAAGTCTTCCTGACTCCAGGTCCAGTGCTCTATCTATTGTGCTACCTAGCTATTGCAATATTCCAGGAGATGTATGATGAGGGTTTAAACTAGAATGGTGGCTATGAGAATCAGGAAATTCTTGATGATTGCTAGTTAAGAATTGATATCCATGAGGAAATCAACAAAGGCTATGATTCGAGTGGGGAAATTATGTATTCAGAGTCATAGGCCCTGCATTCAAATTCTGGCTCTGCCACTTGGTAGCTATATAATTCTAGATAAGGCACTAATTATTCTGGGTCTCAGTTTTCCCACTTGACAAAATGAGGGAATGAATTTCCAGCACTAAAACTAGTAAGACCCTGTAACTAAGAAGAAATGGTTTTAGAAACAGACAGGGAAAGCATAAGGCCCACAGATCCCAAAGGGTTACTTTGGGGATCTAAAAGCCCATCAGACTCTGAGTACATCTGAGCTGGGAGGGATTTGGGGATTGGTTCATCCTGTTGAATCATCAACATTTCAGATGTGAGGAAGACTGGTTTCAGACAAATGAAGCGACTCACAGGGTCAAAGAGTAAAGAAATAGCAGAGCAGGAATGTGAACCCAGGTGTCCTGGCTCCAAGTCCAGTCCTGCCACCTTTGCTCACTATAGTGTCAGAGTTAAGGAAGGGATGTCAGTGGCCATCTGATCCAAGCTATAGCTGAATGAGTCTTTACTTTGCCCCATCCCCAACAAGGGTCTCCATGGAGAGGGAGTTTGCTACCTCTTAAGGCCACCCATTCCACTTCGCTGTTACTCAACCTGATAGGAATTTTTCCCTTATGCCAAACTGAAATCTGCCTCTGCAATGTCTCCATTATTCCTACTTCTTCCCATGGGAGTCAGTGTCTGAAGTTGCCAAAGGTACTGGTCAATGAGAATGAGATTGTCAAGAACTATTTGACCCTAAAGTTGAAGCGTGCTGATCGCTAACAGAATGATGGCCATTAAGCTGAAAGCAAGCATCCTTTATTTCAATCCTAAAATGTTGTTTGTTGCTTATAAAAAACCTAAGGCCCCACCATCAAGATTGTCATCACGAGCTCACCTTCTGGCCTTGAAATTGGATATATCACTGGTCCTGATCCCATCAAAAATGTCAAATTCTCCCACACCTTCAGGGCTTTCATTTTCTCTATTTCTGGCAGGGCTAGATGTCTGAAAACAAAGTCGCCCATCAGAAATTTCTCCATCAATTTGTTGTGAACTCATTTCATCCCCATGCCCCAAGAGTCATCCCAGTAGAATGGCAGGATGATGGAGATTGATCTGGAAGAGGCCTCAGAAGCAATCCAGATAGGGAAATTCAGGACTGAGAATTAAATGACTTGGCCCATGTCAAATAGGTAATAAGCCTTAGAGGCAAGATTCGAACCCATCTCATCTGCTTTCAGAAGCAATATTCTTTCCACTGTACCATGCTGCCTCCTTGAGTTAATGACCTCAAATTCCTGTTTCTTTGCGCCTTAGAGAGCCTTCAATTGGAGGCAGCAGCCATAGTCACTCTGGTCCAATGATGTCATGCTTGTTGATTACAGTTATCAGTTTTAAAGGAAAACAAACGGATATGGTTGTCTGTCCCAGGAGTTACGGACTCTCCCCACTCATTGATGACTCTTCAAATCTTTAATATCTTATCAAATGATAGTGTGTTAAGTGAATGCAATCTGGGTGGGAATAAGACACACAAAATCTTTTAATATGCTCAGCCAAAAAGGTCCAGATGATTGGCACCAAAAGGACAATCTCAGGACCTATGCTATGAAAGGCCCAAGTTGTCATAAGGGGAATGAGAAAGAGGCCAGTGATCTAACTGTAATAGACAACTTGTTAATTGCACTCACTTAATAGAGCAGGCACATATTTTAAATAAGCTACCTCCTTTGGCTATGCATTCAAAGAAGGTGGTGCAATGATTCTCTGTGATCCAAATTGAGCTATTGATCTTGGTTCCTTCTTTCAGAGGACTCCAGAAGTGTGGATATTTGATACAATCAACTGTACTTCTCAGAAAATGAATTCATCCCCTTGGGGTTGTCCTGATCTTTTTAACTGGGCTTGAGAGTCATAAAAAAGGCAGGACAATTGGAACTCTGGCCCCAGGCACTAGATCCATGGAGTATATGTCTTCCCTGAAACTTACCATGCACAGAACTTCCATTTTATTCCTCCCTCAGGCCTGAGACTTGCCCTCTGCTACATGGGTCCTGTGCCCTTGCTGTATTTGCCCTTTCTGCTTTCTCCTGGGAGTTGCCTACTATATCTCCACTAGTCTCACTTTTGATTTCTTATTCACAGACTGGCATCAGGGCTGTATTTGGGAACAGAAATCTTGGTAATGTCAGGAACCCCTCTCTGAAACAAGTACCTTTTCTTCATGTCTGAGGCCAAGGGGCTCATTTGCCTGATAGTGGACAATTCCTCCAGAAGTGAAGGAAGGCACTATGAGCTTGAGGGAGGGAAAACAAACAAATAAATGTATGTATGAGGGAGGTATGGGGGGAAAGAGAGGGAGGAAAAGGGAGGAGACAGACAGCAAAAGATGCCAATCTGTTTTTTGCAACTGATAGCAAATGGAAATTCTTACTCTTGCCCCCCTCAACCTGAACATTGCTCTGTTCCCTTTGGTACTATACACTGTAATCTTAGTTTTGAACTTCATAACCAGGACCCTGTCAACCTCCTTAAAGGGACAAGGTCTGCACTGCACCAGAGTGACTAAAAACATAGATTTAGAAGAACAGGGATAACTTTGCTTTCCAACTGAATTTCTGTTCCCTTCATCCCTCCAAAATTCAGGGTGGGGAGGAAAAGATGCCCTCCTTGAGACTTAAGTCAAAATATGCTCCAGATAACATGAAAGTGCTCCATATGACTCCAACATAAGAAATAGCTGATATGACATCCTAAGGCTCAAAAGGAACCAAGTATTGGCTCTACTTTTGAAGTTAAATTTAATAAAACTGAGATACCAAAACAGTATTCCAGTTGTGAATTATTAGTGACTCAGAGAGTGTGAAATACATTAAAACTGCACAAAAGTGGCATGCTTTGGAAAGAGTTCAAATGATAAAAGTGGTAGAAGTAATTCTAATTGTTTCTAACCTTGACTATGACTGATTTTCCTAATGAGATAAGTCAGGAAGAGATGAAAGAAGGTCAGCAGAAAATTCATATTCAACAAATAGCGTATAAAGAGTTCCTAAGCATAGGAAAAATTGAATGTAGTTGATTTTATTGGAGGGAAGGGAGAATGAGTGTGGATAAAATTTGGGAATTATTATGTTTTTCAATGAGAAAAGCAGCAGAGAAAGTGACTAAACAAACTCAAACATCACTACCAAAATGTCATGTGCTAAATAAGCAAGGGTAGCGAGTCAGTAGTGGGCAACTAGGTGGCTCAGTGGATACAGTACCAGGCCTGGAGTGAGGAAGACTCATCTTCTTGAGTTCAAATGTGGCCTCAGAAACTTACTAGCTGTGACACCCTGGGCAAGTCACCAAACCCTACTTCCCTCAGCTTTCTCATCTGTAAAATGAGCTGGAGAAGGAAATGGCAAAGCACTCCAGGATCGTTACCAAGAAAACTCTAAATGAGGTCTCAAAGAGCTGGACACCACTGAAATGACTGATAACAAGGGTGAGTAAGCAGTCTTAAAATCGAAGATTTCATGATACAAAGTATAAAAGGCCTGTTGGCCAAGGGCTTCTAGGGCCTCAGCTCCACATTTGCACCAACTGGGTTCTGTCCAAGGAAGCCTAACTTTAAAAAAGAGAGGGGTTGGGCCAGGGGTGGGGAATGCCGAGCCTCACCATATATGGTCTTCTACATCCTCTGGTGTGGCCTTTTGACTAAGTCCAAGTTTTACAAAACAAATCCTTTTATTAAGGGGATTTGTTCTGTGAAATTTGGATTCAAAGGGCTGCACTTGAGGATCTAGAGGGCCACTTGGCCTTGAGACCACAGATTCCTCAGCCCTGGGTTGGGCCTTCCAGACAACTAATACATGATCCACTATGCTATTGCTTCATAAGCAAAAAGCATTGTCAACAAAACAAAACAAAAAATAATGCAGCAATTTATGTGTTAAATCAAATATCGAGGGAAAGTGTAGATACAAGAGAACTCTTCAAAAATTTATGGAATATATATATATATATATATGTATATATATATATATATGTTTATCTATATAGAAATATATCCATGCTTAATTATAGCCTGGGGGAAGGAAGGGAGAAAAAGAACAAAATAAAAAGTGTACAGCAGAGAACCAAAGAAAACTGACAAGGAAGAAAAGACGGACAGCTTTCAACATAATGTATGGTATTTCGTATATAAGCTTTCTTGAAATGAACATTTACTGCTATATATTTTGAATCCTCTTTTATGTTCTGCTGTGACATTTTTTTCTGACATGCTTTTTCCTTACTTTATATTTAAGTTTTAATATTTAAGCTTGATGTTTCTTTTTCTTTTCTTATAATCTAACTTTTAGTATTCAAGTATAAATTATAAAAAAGAAAGAAATATGACAAAAGAATGCCTTTTCCTAATGTATTCAAGGTTAAGATTCAAGGTATCTTGAAAACCATCGCCATACCTGACACTTGCCAGAGGACATGTCAAAGCTCGGCAGTCCTCAAGAAGCTGCTGGATGTCCATTTGGTAGAAATGCTCTAGTAGCAATTTCTTCACATGTGGGTTCTACCAGCTAGCTGCTGAGGTCCCTTCCACTATACAGCCTAGGATGTAAAGTCAGGGGAACCAACCATTCAGAGGGCCACATGGAGGATTCTCTGATAATGAGGACTTGAAGGAAATCAAGATAAAGTATTTCATGCTGATAATTATACTTTTATTTGGGAAGGAGGAGAAGGTAGAAGGAGTGGTCCAGGCTTGTGGTTTAGTCTGTGTGATAAGAGCTACTGCTTCCCTAGCACTTTTAAGATTTGCAAAATGGTTTACAAAATGTTATCTCATTTTATTCTGACAGCAACCCTGAAAGGTAGCTGCTACTAATTATCCCCATTTTCCAGATGAAGAAACTAAGGCAGACAGAGGTGAAGTGAATTGTCCAGGATTATAGAGATAGGGAATGTCTGGGGGCAGATTCAAACTCTGGTTTTCCCATAAAGCCAGCCTGTGTCACAGCTAGGACTTGAATCCTGCTCTTCAATCCCTGACACCAGGGCCAGCCCTCCATCCAGCATTGTTTTCTGCCTCTCCCATAATCATATATAACGATGCCCATTCATCCTAGCATCGGAGTTCAAGACTGAGGAAGCCTTAGGGGAAAATTAGTATTTTTAAGAAACGAACACCCAAAGAAACCAAAACAAACAATCCAGTTGCTGAAATCCATGCATTTCCTTAAGCATTACAAATTCAGAGTATGTGTTTATGCAGATAAAGTTAGTCAGAGATTGATCAGGGACAATTTAATTACTTTGACATTAACTAGAATAAAAGTGTGACCGCTTCTGTAGCCTCATGACATCATAAAAGAGAGCTTTGCTTTTCTTAGGTTTTATTAAATAAATAAAAGACAGATCTCAATTTTCTTTATGATAAGTGAAGCAGGGAATAAATAAGAAACTGTCCTATTTACAAGCCATTTTGGGGCAAGCCGTCATGACACAATTAGACATGGTGCAACATGAGGCATTAATGAGATTAGCCTCATAGAGCCACTAATAAAAACACCACAACAATCCCATGGATTTTAATATAAGCAAATATTGAAGATGAGTTTAATTAAATATATTAGCAAAAAGAGTATTTTACAGAAAACTAACTGGGAAATGTCAAGGATAAATCACACCAAGAAAGCAGATTTCTTTTAAAGGAGACAAGCAACGTTCGTCGGCTGCAAAAGCCGTCATATTTTGTTTATTCTGCTACTTCAACCAGAGCATATTGGGGTGCACTTTAGAAAACCCCCAGAAGATTCAGTCTAGGCTTCTGGGATAAGTTTCCCCTCCATACAGCTTTAGAATGAAATATCTGATTTGGTTGGTTAGTCTTGGCTTCTTTTATTGGCACCCATTTCATCTTTGAAGCTCTGGCCCCAGCAAGGTCCCTTATGATTCTTATCTTAATTAAATCCTCATTGTTTAAAATGTGAAGGCGACAGCTGCACTTCATATTCCAGGGAGTACTTCACGTTGGTGAGTTTACGAGCTTTCGGCTTTGTGGCCTCTCGGATGAGGGATGGTTACCTAACATGGGAACGGACAAGAGAAGCCAATTCATGACACTAAACACAAAAGGCTCCCAAGATTTACCATCACAAGATGTTGAGCAAGAATAACATGAACTCACAATCATCATTATTTAACAAGTGTCAAAGAAAAGGTTTCTGGCATTTTTCCAGAATGGAAAGAGGAGGAGGTTTTTCCTCCAAAAAAGCTTGGCATGATTTGCCTTTAAAGGTAAAACTCCAAAGCCTGGCAAAGAATTCATGTGTCAGCCATCAGAGTGGAACTTTAGGCATCCTGGCATACTGGCAAGCCAGAGGCTGAACAAATTAGGATCTAGAAAAGTCATAGAATTTTACCGATTTTTAAGGAATGACCAATTAGAAGAGATCAAATAAGCATGCTGGGAAGGCTTGTATGAAGGGATGAAGGACGCAGAGAACACAGAGAAAAGAAAAAGGCAACAAAGTCCCCATGGAGGGGCAGCAGAACTTTGGTTACATACCACAAAGGGCTCAAAGAATCCAAGTTAGTACAACCTTTTAAAAAATCATATCAACTTTTTCCAGTTCTAGGTAACAAACATTTCTTAATCATGTACAAGGCAGCATACCAGGCCCTAAGGATACACAGGCAAAAAGTGAAACAGCCCTTGCCCTCAGATGCTTAGACTCCATGGGAGAATGCAACACACACACACACACACACACATACACACATTATATAGTATACATATATGTATACATAAATATACATACACACATGCATGCAACAAATATACGCACACATGCACAAATAACATATATATGTAGGTACATATAGATACAACAAAAATACACATGTGTATATATGTACGCAATATACCATATGTGCATATGCATATAGACATTTGTCACTTATCCTGTACAGCTCATTTGTATGTAGCTGTTTACACACAGTCTTCCCCTAGAAAACTGTGAGATCCTTGAAAGCAAGGATTGTTTTTCACCCTTCTTTGTACCTCCAGTCCTTAGCACAGTGCCTGGCAAATATTTGACACAATAAATATTTACTACTAAGATGTAGATAGATTATATGCAAAGGAAATACAAAAGAATAAAAGAATTCATGGGATGTAATTTGTATGGTGCTTCGGGGTTTGCTGGGAAGTTATCTTTTGTAATGAGCAGCAACAGAATTAATTTATAATATACAGAAGCAATTTTTACTAAAATAAAATAAAGTCCCAAGAGAAGATGGAGACCTTCATGTGAGCCTGTCCACTACACCAAAGACTGGCAGGAGAAATCTATAGGAGATTTGAATTACAGCTCATCTTTCACTTAACACTTGGGTGATAACAGGGGGAAAAAGTCTGGGAGTGGCTCAGAACTGAGAGTTTGTCCTTATTTAATGACCTTCAACAAAAGCTGTAAATCTCCATGACTCAGTGTTGCCATATGAAAGACAAAGAGTATGTCCCCCCCACCATCCCCTGTCTCCCACCTAGAAGAGCTGCTGAGAAAGTAAACAGTTCAAGATCCATTTTAGATACTTTTCAAAAAGGACTGGGCATTCAAATATTTTATATTTTAATCTCTCTGGAATGTACCATCATGACTCTCCCTAGCATGAGAAATTCGCAACAGTGCTTGGCACCAAAACAGAGTAATTAATATACTATCTTACCCTGTCAAGAAGGTAGAGACTGAATGACAGGCCACATTGAAATGCCAAGTACAATCTTTCCATCTGAATTTATCTGTGCTGGGCAACACGCCCCCAGCCCCTATCAATGTCAAATGCAATCATTATTCCTGCAACTATTGTAGTGTCAGTTTACCTTCTGATGAAGAAAACTATTGATTGGAATGAAGCTGAGAATGAATGACATTCCTGCTTCTTGTGGCAATGTAATAAATAACGTTTGTATCTATGAGCGTCAAAGGTATTTTTGTAACTCATAAAAGAAAGGAGTATATAGAGGCATAGGAAGGTAAAGCTGGAAAGGCCCTAACTGGACAGGGTACGACTGTGAGACCCAGAAGGAGAGAGAGGGCCTTGCTCTCATATTCTGACAGTATATACTTCCAGAGGAAAGTCATCTGAAAGTTGCTTCTGGCGTTTGGTGGAACTTTTTGTCACAAATGGAATTCACAGCCTTTCTTCTTTATTTATAGCTGTGTTATTTCAAAATCTACAGGTAACCAGTCACACTGCCCAATTATCAAGGCAACCATAATTAGATTCGATCAGGCCTCAGATTAGATCATGGATTTTGTCTCTGGCTCAGGAGCTCTTCTAATGCTATTTGGTGTGAGGGAGGGGGTGGAGGAATCATTGAGAATGCTGGGTAATCTCAAACGCAACCTTTCCCAAGGAACCCTTCTGACTACATTCTGGGCCCACCTCACTGTCTAACTACTGCAATGCCTATCCAAGGTATGTACAGTGGCATAGCAATTAAAAGGACTGTGTGTATCATCTGGTCAACATGTACCTTTTGCCCACTTTCTTTTTCCTGGTGTGGATGGTTCATTACTATGAAAATTCCGGAGCTTAAAGTGATCTATAGTGCCTTCAATGATCTCAGATGGCTTTGGTGTCCTAGAAGCACATCTCTTGAACACAAATGTACTCTGGGTATGGTGCATGTCTGGAAATCATGGAATACTATAGTATTTGAAGGAAAATTCCTAATGATGAAAATGGAAATGGAAAGATGATGGTTTCTGGATTTAGATGGTAACATGTTACTCACAATGAATTTCTTTCAGTCATTTTTTTCCCTTTCATATTGTTTATCAGTGACATCATGACTCCCAGCCCCCCTAGCTTCCGCTTTTTGTTCGTTCTTCTGCCCCTATTCTCCTAGCCCATATTCAGGTTACTGGCGTCTCCTTCCAATAGCTATTCTAAATCAATCCTAATCTACACCAGCCCCATCTACATTGCCCATCTTTCTGGAGAGCTCCTAATTCTGCTGCTAAAGTCCTTTCTCCCTCATGCAGGGTGTCTTCCATGTCATCTAACACAAATTTCTTCTCCTCACCAGTTCGACTCCCCCAGGCACTGCAGATCTAAGATAAATTGCAGCACAGGAAAAAGGCCGTGGGCGTCTGAACTAATACTGAATTAGATATAATAGAAATAACACCTGTATTAGATTCAGGATGTGTTAGATTTCTATATGGGAAGAAGGAAAGAAGGGAAGGAGAAAGTGGAGGAAGGAAGTGGGTAGAGAAGGAGAAGAGGGGTAGAAAGGGGGAGGAGAGGAGAGGGAGAAGGAGAGGGAGAGGGAAAGAGAGAGATTGAGAAATGATGTGGGGAAATTCCTTTTTTTGGGGCTTAATAAATTAAGGGAGAAGTTGAGGGTGGATCCAAGCCAATTTCCCCCCCTTCTCCAACCAGTTATGGTAAGAACTAATTCACTCAACTCCTTTGATCTCCAAAGTTTGTTAGCTGCCAGGACATGACCTGCATGCAAGTATTAAGTGAAAAAAAAAAGGCCACCTTCTTTTCAGTGACTTTTTTCAAGCTTTAGCTAATGTGTTTTCTTAAGCTTTAGGATGGTGTCATCCTCACTTGAAATTGTTAAATTTCAGACATACAGCTATATTATTATGAATTCTTCTTGATAGAATTAGACTATCATTAACAGGTAATAAGGAGAACATTACTGACTCGGCGAAGAATTCCATCCTCCAGGATTTTAATCTAAATTTAACTTTGGTCTGACTTAAAAGAATAAATTGTCTCTGCAGCCTCCTGTTTCCTTGGTGACACTTTTTATTCGTACTTTGTAATGTTAGGAGGGGAAACTTGCTTAACATTTGGGACTTTGTGATAGTACCTTCCCAAAGTACAATATACTGAAATTATATAGAATTGAACAATGCCAAAAGGAAAGAAATAAAGTAAAGCACGTCCACTGATAGGGAGTACAGTTGGATGATCAGGGAAAGGTAAGTGACCAAATGATCAAATGAACAGCAATGAAGTATATAACTTCATGCTTCATATGTGACTGTTCAAACACATGTGAAATGTGAGCCCCTATGAACATCTGACCTTAGAGGAGGAGTTTTTTAAAGAGGTAAATATTCTCACCATTGGACTACGCTTTACAAGTCAATTCGGAATTCGAAAAGCAAGAGGCAGTCACAGAGACATGAGTTTCTCTTTCCGGTTTCTTCCCTGCTTGATATAGCCACAAAGAGAAATGAATGGCTAGTTGATAGAAACAGGATATTGTCGAATAAAGGCAAGGCCCATAAATGGCCTGGCTCAGCAAAACAAGTCCTCTCTTGGACACTAGTCTAATGGTCGGGTTTCCTGAGAAGCAATGATTTCAGAGCCTTCAAAGCACAATGTCCAGGGCCACCTCCACCATGAGGTCTTTCAGGATCTCTTCAATTGTTGGGTCTCTCTCCCCCTTGATTTGACTTTGCACTCTTTGTACATGCCTTGCTCTGACTTCTCTGTTACAGGCTGTTCTTGCCACCAGTATAATTTAGTGTCGTCAAGGGCAGGGACTGTTCTGTCTTTGTGTCTGTACTCAGGGGCCAAAACAGTGACTGGCACACCAGAGGCACTTGATAAATGCCTGATAAATCAGACAGAATGAAAGTGGCACAATGAACAACCATAAGTTTAGGGGAGGAAAAAGAGGGAAAGAATGGGAAAATCTGGCAACACAGGTTGGGTTAAGGTTTAGCTTCCCTTTTTTGAGTGGAAAAGAGAGGAGTCCATTGAGCAGAGCTAGCTTTCCACACATGGTCGTTTCAACTTTGAGCCCAATCGAATGAGTTAGAGAAAGGAAGAGAGTGGGAGACAGGCAAGGCTAACTTCTTCTCAAAAGTTTTAAGGAGAAACAGAATTAGAATCAAACACTTTTCCTACCATCTTCCAAAAGTTTGTTATTCTTAACATTTGTCAGACTTGGAACTGATGCAGATGTACAGGAGTGTGATATAATGAAAGAGGGATGGGGGTGAGGGGAAAGGCTGTTTTAGTTCTAACTTGCTGTGTGACCTTTAGCTAGTAATTTGCCCTCTCTGGACCTCATTTCCCAGAGGGTAGGATTATACAATCTCTAACATTCTGCTGTGTCTTTTTAAAAGGGTAGGGGCTCCCTGAATCTCTCTTCCATTGCTGTCGGGGAAGAGTCCATGTTCGTTATTGACGAACACCTTCTCTTATCTTCTCATATCCACTTTTAATCATAAAATTTCTTCCTTTAGGTGATACCTCAAATCCTTTCTGGAAGCAGGTAGGGGAAACAATGACTTAATCAATCAGCAAGCTTTTATTGAATGCTTTCTATGTGCCAGGGGCTGTACCAAGTTCTGGTGATTCAAACAAAAAGCAATGGTCTGTACCCTCTGGAAACCTACATTAAAAAGGGGAACCAACGTGCATCTGGGAGTTATGACGAAAGGATCATTGGAGTTGGGGGTCACAGGGACTGTGAGTGGAGTCACCCATAGGAGAGTGTCACACCCTTTCTTAGGGAAATAGCACTATTGATTTCATTATTATTATTTATGATTATTCTAAGAGGACAAGCTGCCATAGGGGGAAGGAGAGGAAGGGAATAAGCGTTTTATTAAGAGCCTATTAAGTGCCAGGCAGTGTGCAAAGGACTTCACAAATACGATTTCATTTGACCCTCACAACAATGCTGTCAGATAAGTGCTATTATTATCCCCATTTTAAAGACAAGGAAACTGAGGCAGATGCTAGAGTCACATAGCCAATATAGATACCTGACCTCAGGTCTTTCTTTATGATTCCAAGGCTATAGAGGACATCCCTTATCTCTCAGGTCTTAAAGTATAAGGGGTTGAATTAATCAACTTTGTCATAAAAATAATAACCATGTGAACCTTACCTACATACCATTTTGTTTTAAGGTTGTTTGAGTTTTATAATTTTGGAGGGTGTATAGAATTCTAAGAGAGAAAGAAGGCTATTGTATCAAGAGTGAATAAGGGAGAGAGGGAGATGGAGGGGGAGAGGGAGGGGGAAAGAGGGCAGGAGGGAGGGAGGGAGGGAGGGAGGGAGAGAGAGAGAGAGAGAGAGAGAGAGAGGAGAGAGAGAGAGAGAGAGAGAGAGAGAGAGAGAGAGAGAGAGAGAGAGAGAGAGACTGAGATGAGACAGGGAGACAGTGAGACAGAGGCAGAGAGACAGAGAGAGACAGATTCTGAAAGAATTGATCATCTGATTGCATTAGTGAAGAAAAGTGCCTCTAGAGAGAAATAGGACACTGACTTTTCTTTGATCCCCAGGTCATTATCTCCAGGTCATTATCCCCAGGCTCATCCATCTCGCCTGCAAAAAATTCTTACATATTGAAGTGAGGTATAAAAAACAAAAAGCAAACATTCATATGCTTGGCTGTCTGCCTAATTTGCCCAGGCTTGAACATTTATGGAGACTTTGTACTCAACACAAGAGATAAAATAATTCTTGGAATTGCCTGGCAGAGACAACAAGAAAAACATTGCCTCCTCCGTGACGCCCCACAGGGCCCCGCATTCCATCTTAAACCTCTTTGCCTTGTTGAGTTGCTTATAGGACATTTCAGAAGGAATCTCAGACTGATAGGGCTGGGAGGGACCTTGCACATGAGTGAAGGTATTCAAAAGACTCATCTTAACAGAGGAGGAAACTGAGGTCCACAGAGAGAAAATGACTCCTATGAGGCCCTACAGTGGCTTGGTGCTAGAGCAGGAACCACAACCCAAAGTCCTATGTCTCTCAAACCTAGTGGTGCTTTTGGCTGGCCCCATCTGTGTCAAGTAAACGTGCTCACAAATGCCAGCATAAAGACTGAAGTGGCAATGGAAATATGCTTCAGTCCCTTCAGCCTTTAATTAGGGATGAAACCTCACTGAGGAATAGAAAAGGGTATGGTGGGGACAGATCCTTGCTTTGTAATTGAGGGGGAGTAGAGTTCAAACAGAAAACTATATACTAGGAATCCAAGCATTTATTAACTTTCCTATGTTGAGGGCTCTGAGCTAAGTGTGGGGCTACAAATACCAAGACCATGCTGGCTTAGCCCCCGAGAGGCCTCTGTTCTACTGAGTGGGCTTCTAGGAGGTGATGATGAGGAAATAACTGCATACACAGTGACATAAATACACAATGATGCAAATACAGACAACTGCGAAGAGACCACAGATCTCAGGTCTTACCCAAAGGATAATGCTGCTACCAAATTAGCCCAGCTGAAAGCATGAATCCTTTTTCTCTGTTGACAAATGGCAAATGACCAGAGTAACAAATGGCCTGGATCAAAAGCCCCCATTCCTCTGTTAGGAAGTTTTGCTTCATGAATTTTTTTTGGTAGAGTTGGCTTGTTCATTGGAAAATGTATCGATAGAAGAGCAAAAAACTCAACATTTTCTCTCATATGCTTTAAAGACAAAGAAAGCATGTTAATCATTGGCATAAATAAATTACAGTCTGGTATTTAATGGTAAGCCTTTTAATTCTTTGCATGGTTCAGGAAAACTCCAAATCTCATCTTTATAAATAAATCTGACTGAGAAGGAAAAGAAATAGAAAAACATCTTTTCAAAGTCTGCTCCCAAGTTAACCTGACAATATTTATTCAGAACACACACAAGCCTCCAGATTTATTGGACTTATGCTGTGAAGAAAGGATGTTTAAGATGAATGAGGGTGCCTGGTAGTGGCCTCCCCACCTTCTAGAGCAAAGACATATTTCTGACCACATGTGAATGTTCCTTCTCCCCCTCCCACTGGGTCTTGGTAGCCTAGCAATGATTCCCTAGTCATTTGGACATCCGTGCTACATTAACACAAGAGAAAAATAAAAGGAGAGGTACATTAATATTATAGCATTCTGTGTCAGAGCCTCATAAATGAAGGAAAAAAAATCAACTTCACTACAGCTAGAGGAAAACACATGGGAAAGGCACAATAGCCAGACTAGAGTTCCCATGGTAAAAAGCTGTTGGTTTTAGTAGACTGCAAGCTTAATAGGAATTCACATAACAATAAGAATAATAGGAATCACATGGTAATGAGAAAGATCACACTGTCTTGGGCTGCTTCAAGAGGGGTCTGCGGCTTCTGGGAATAAGGAGGTGGAAATCTCTCTGGCCTAGAGTCTTATGCACTGGTGAAAACACATCTACAGAATGATGCTCCGTTCTAAGTGGCACCTTTAAGGAAGGATATTGACAAAAGTGATCTTGAGGGTGAGGGCACTGGAGACCATATTGCATGATGGTCACTGAAAGAACAGTCAGGATCCCAGAAGATATTGACCATTTCAATTTTCTTGTTCAGTATTGTCCGATCCTTTGTGATCCCATAGAACACAGCACACCAGGCCCTTCTATCCGCCACCATCTCCTGAAGTTCAAGTTCACATTTGTTATTTACCATGATACTATCTAGTCATATCATCTGCTGCTATTCCTTTTTCTTTTTGCCTTCAGTGTCTTTTCCAATGAGTCCCATCTTCTCATTACGCGGCCAAAGTATTTCAGCTTCAGCTTTATTACTTGATCTTCCAAAGAAGAGTCTGAATTAATTTCTTTAAGTATTGACCATTTAGGACATTGGCCTTAATCCAATAAAATGAAATTTAATAGCAAAAAGAGTCTAATCTTACCCTAGGGTTCAAATATTGACTTTGCTGTCAAAACAGGGGGGAAGTTTGATTAGATAGCAATTTGGTTTGTCTGAAAAGGACCAGGGGACTGTAGTGGACTAGAAGCTTATTATGATTCAACGTAACAGGGCAGCCAAAAAAGCTGCCTACAGGGAGGAACAGCACGCAGGAATCAAGAGGTGAGCGTCTCACTCTACTATGGCCTGGTTTGACAACACATGGAGTATCATGTTCAGTTGGGGGCATCAGATTAGAAACAATATTGACAAACCAAAGAACTTCCAGAGGAGAGCAGAGAGAAAAAAGGTTTGTTGAAGCACCAGAGTGAGTTAACCCAGAAAAGAGAAAGCAGAGAGGGAACCAATAGTAGGAAACTCGAAGTACTGTAAAGACTCAGGGTGGGCAACTGTATCAGCAAGGACCCTGGCATACACAGGAGGGCTTAGATTCTTAGATCTGCTTTTCTAAAAAGAAAGCAACTATTGAAAGGTCAGCTATCACTTTAATCAAGCACATATATCATTCACTTAGTTCATGGGGAAATGTCAGCATCCTGAACTTCAGAGAAAATACAAACAGAGAAATGAAGACCAACTGACAGGGCTTCCAACTGTCTGACCATAAGGAATATATACATCACAGATCAACATACAGATCCAACTGTCTGACCATTATATACCTACATAGTTACTAGAGAGAAGCACCAGCATCTGGGGTTTTCAAAGGGGGAACTTCTTTTAATTCCATAATAATTCAGACTTCTTCTCTGGTATGAAGAGAGTCAAAAATTGCATATGGATTTTCCAGATGGTGAGGGTTCTGTGCCTCTTTAAGTCCCTAAAAAATGTGGAAGGGAAAACTGTACCCACCTCAAACAAACACTGACCTTGAAATTCTTTCAACCTCTCCCAGCCTTAGTTGCCTTCTCTGTAAAGTGAGGAAAATAACAGCACTTACCTCACAAGTTTGTTGGGAACATCCAGTGAGAAAAACTCAGTAAAACACAAACCAATAAAATGTCATGAAAGTCCTAGATGCACTCCTATTACTATTCCTGTGAGTGCTCTCCTCCATGCCCCAGGTGTCCCTCAAAGGCTTCAAGTTTGAGAGAAGGCACTGCCCTGCACTTGTACACTGAGATTCCCTTTAGCAAGGAGGTAGAAACGGTGCTGGAGGACAAAGACAGGGTGTAAAGAATCAAAAAAGGCTTGGGAGATGTAGAGTGGGGCATGAATAGGCTGTTTCCCTCCATCATCATCATCATTTTCCTCATGCCTCTCCCAGAAAAAGCTCAACATCACTGAGAAGACTTCAGCTTGGCTATTTCCTTGTCTTCAACACCCTCAGTTCCTTCCAGCTCTCTGACTGGAGGGCTGGAAGGTAGAGAAAACTCCTCATGTAGCCTCCCTTTTTGGATGGCACAAAATCTCAACCATCTATTTGCCACCAACTGTTCTGGTTTCGACTCCAGAATCATCTTTATCATGCCCATGCCTCCAGGTACCCTCTGACACTCTTCTTGCCCACTCATCTCTATTTTCAGCTGTCTTTTGTGAAATGTCTTTCCCCATTAGACTGTAAGGTCCTTGAGGGAAGGGATTGTCTTTCTTTTCTCTATTTGTATGCCCAGTGTATACAACAGTGCCCAACACACTACAGACACTTCATAAGTGTTTATTATATCATATTATACACAATATTATTAAGCATTGGCCAGGCTGTGTGTTATAGCATGAGAGTGGTATACCTAGAGCCCTGTTATCAGTTGTATCACAAATTACCTGTGGGACCCTGGCAAGTCACTTAACCTCTTTGGGACTCCTCATCTGTAAAATTAGAGAGACCTGAACAAGAAGACCACTTCAAACCCCTTAGCTCAAAATTTATGACCCTGTGAGTGTATCACACTCCCATAAGGGGTGTAAAGGATCCTATTAAAGGGATGTTAGGTAAAGAAGATGGGTCAGTCATGGCATGAAACTCATTGAGAACAAAGAGACCTCCCATGTGTTCTACTGAAACCAATATAATGTTGAGAGACCCAGAGAAAACTTGAGTGCTTTGGGTGAATTCATGGAGAATTTATGGGCAAACAAGAAGGATGTAAGCTGCAAAGGCATGGATGGGTCATGATTTGGATTATCCCCGAGATTACCCACATTAACAAGATTAGGGAAGCAGTGAAAATAGGAAGCCCACTGGCATGAATAAAAAAAATATGCTTCTTGAGGGCAGGCACTATTTTGTTTTTGTTGCTGGATCACTTGAATCTAGAATAGTGCCTGATGTAGTAGAAACTCAATCAAGGCTCATTCACATAAACTGAATTCAAGGAATACAAGGCGGTGGAAGAAATGATTCTTACCTTATGTGGGCAGGCAAGGAAGTCAAAAGACAGACTGTACAGTGTGTTATATGATAAAGGGGGAAATGCTTTGTAAATCTTCAAGGATGCTATAGGAATGGGAGGCTTAGTAGAAATCGCAGAGACTCTAAGTGCTAGAGGGGAAGGGGACAGTCAAAGTTTGGGAAGATTAAGCCCATAAGATGGGAATAAAGCCTCAAAGGATGACAAGCTTTGTGATCCTCCCCACATTTTCACTAATAAGGTGATGAGCCCCTCAAGAAAAGGAATAATCATTTTTAAAGTAGGGAAGAAAATGACTCCCACCCACACCAATGAAAAATACTGAATCTGGAGGTTCCTGGTATTATATGAATCAAGTGAAATCTAAGTTATTGGTTCTCATATGTTTCCCAAAGTGGAAAAAAAATTCAAAAAACAAAATCCAAACTTTATCTGCCTCCTGCTGCTGAATCAGGTATGTTTCACTCAGTTTTTATCCCAATATCTATTAATAATAGAAATTTTAGGTTCTTCTCCCAAGAAAAGACTGTTTTTTATCATGTGATCAATCAGCACATGGGCTACTTATATATTTAGAAACAGTATTCTAAATCTGAAGACTTGAACTATTTCCAAAGATCTTTCAGTTGAAGACAATCTTGGGAACCAGCACCAGGCTTACAGTATGTTCAGATGCTCCCTGGCCTAGTAGGAATTTAGTATTTGTAGCTTCCCTGTTACATTTCCATACTTTTTACTCCTTCATTTTCCATCTCCATAACTCACCGATTTGCTGTTCATACTCTATTGGTGTTAGCTAGTCTATTCTTTTCTAAGTCAGCAGAGAGTCCTTGGCTGGGAGATTTGCCGAACAAGCCAAAGCTTTGCCCTTGAGCTGTGTTTCAAAAAGTCAAAACCTTAGTCCTTCCTCAAGGGTTACATTGAAAAGGTAAGTATTCAGAGGTCAATGTGATTCATTTGGCAACAATATTTCAGGTATCATCTAGCCATCCACACTAGGATATCACAGCCTGCACAGAGAGGGCATCTTTCCACCTGCCCTATTACCATACACATTGAGTCAATGAACCAATGAAGATAAATGATGAATAAAACATGTATCACTGCTACTTCTCCCCTTCCTCCTCCTCCTTCTACCTCAACACTTTGAGAATCCATATTTGTGGCAATGTAGGTGTTCCCAAATAATGTAGATTGTGATTCCTCAATAATTTAGTCGGCAGTCTTTGATATTTCTCAAGGGCCAAAGTTCAGCACCCAAGGAAGAACAGGTTAAACCTCTCCAAACTAATTCTAGCTGTCAGCTAACCTGGCTGTCTTCCACATAGCTTACACTTGGAACCTTTAGAGTTTGGTGACACCTACCAGAGCTTGGGTGCCATGGACATATCCTTATCACTGCTGTCTCCGTGGTTGAAATACCCTCCTTCATCACCTTTGTCTCTGTCAATGAGGAATCATGTATCTGAAGCCTTTCCATATTACCCCACCTTGTAGTAGACCACCATGAAATACATTTTACTCTGTGTGTATATGTATGTATCTACTTATATATAGATACATATGTACATACACACATATACATACATTATATATTTTAAATCTACTTATCTGCATATATGTTGTTCCCATTCTCCTTTCTTCCCCTAGGGCCCAGTCATGTAAACTAGGCTAGTTATTCCCAAGGCCCTATCCCACACAAAATTTATGCTAGTCCAATTTTTACTTAAAAGCTATTGGAATTGCCCTTGAGACTTAATTAGCTCAGATGGTTCTACCTCCAACCATCTATCAAGTGCTTACTGCGTGCAAAAGTACTGTCTAAGATGCTGAAGACAGAAGGTACTGAATGAAAATATCTACCCACAAAGAGTTTACATTTTAATGGGGAAGACGCCAAGCACATATTCTACATACATATGTATACACATGTATATCATATGTACACGAGATAAATATCAAGAGAATAAATGTAGCAATCCAATATGCTGCCAAGTCTTGTTTCTACCTTCAAAGTATTGGTTACATTTGCCCCCTCCTATGCTCTGGCCTGCTCCCACACTGACACGGGCCCTCATTACCACACACTGGCACCTGGCAGGAGCCTTCCAGGAGGGATCTTCTTGGCTCTGTCTCCCCACTTCACTCCATCTTCCATTCAGTTGCTAAAATGATTTTTTCATCATGTCATCACCTCTCTCACCCCACTGCATGAACTCTACTGGCTCCCTGCTGCCTTACCTTGACTTTTAAAGCTCCTCCTAACCCAGTCCACTGCTCCCCTTCACATACTCTCCAATCCTGGAGACAAAGACATTGGCCTTTCTGTACTTCCTCCCATACAGTGTGGTGCTCTGTCTGCCAGCTCTAGGCTCCTTTTTCAGAGACTGTTCACCATATCTGGAATGCTTTTCCTTTTCACCTCTACCTCCTGAGTTCCTTGACTTTTTGCACCTTCAGCAGGAAATCTTTTCTGGTTCCCTGAAGGATGAGGACTTCTGTCTACCATTACCTCCCATTTGTATTAGATATATCTTATGAATGTAGCTGTTCATGTAGCATCTCCCATATTAGAATATAAGCTCCTTGAGGGCAGGGACCATGGAGGTTTACACTTTCTTCTTATTCCCAGCATGTAATGCAGTGTACGTGATCTAGTAAACATTGAATAAATTGTTATTGACCAAATTTGTTATTGACCAGCAAATATAATAAATACCAGTATATGCAAAGTAGTTTAATACAAGACATTTGGGACAGAGGGCATTAGGAGGTGGGAGAATCGTGAAAGATTTCATGTAGAAGCTAGTGTTTGAGATAGGTCTTGAAGGAAGAGAGCATCAGTGTGATAAAGGTAAAGAGGGAGTGCATTGTAGGCATGAAGGATAGCCAACCGAATAAAAGGCATGGGGAAGGCAGACAGAGTACCATCGGCGAGGAACAGAGAGGTCAGGAGTGTGCTAGATAGGTATGGGAAAGATTGGAAAGGCCTTTAAAGCTACATCAGAGCTTTTCTTTGATCTTTGAGACAAGAGGTAGCCATTGGAATCAACTGAGTAGTGAAATCACACGAGCAGATTTGTGCTTAAAGGAAATTCTTTTGGCAGTGCTGTACAGAGTGGACTGGAGGTTTGAGACAAGGAGATCATTGGGGGGGCACTGTTACAACAATCCATGTGAGAAGTGATGAGAGGCTGAACTAAAGTGACAGTGAGTGAGCCGAGAGAAGGGAACAGCTGGGAAAGATATTATGGCCAGGGTTGATGACTGATTGGATACATACCATAATGGAGGAGGTAAACTCAAGGATAATGTTACTATCCTGAACCTGGGAGAATGGAAGGATGCTTGTGCCTTGGGCAATAATAGGGGAGTTCAGATGTGGGAGTTTTGAGGGAAAGATAATGAGTTCAGTTTTGGATGTGTTCAGTTTGCTACAACTCTAGGAAAACCTGTTTTTGATGTCTAATGGTCAACAGGAGACTGAAGCTCAGGGGAAGGCTGGGGACAGATGCAAAGATTCATGAGTCATCTGCAAAGAGATGAGAGTCAATCTATGGGAGTTGATGAGCTTATCAAGAAAGAAAGGACAGAGAGGGAAGAGGTCTTAGGACAGGACAGAATATCGGGGTAACTAACCAGGATATTGAATACAAAAAGTGGAGGACATGAAAAGTCACCTGGAGTCTTTCCCAGGCTTCTCACCAGCAGACTACTGAGTCAAACACAAGCACAGAGTAGCTGCACTCAGCTGGGCCCATGCTATGTCCTTGCTAAATATCCTGACTTGGTTAAGGCCAAGTAAACTTCCTTCTGTTAAATTTCATATCTTTTATAAGTGCCCCATTTCATTCAGACCTCCACCTACAAGCACTAGACCCACCTGAGTGAAGCCTGCTTTATAATATTCCGGTAAAATAGAAGCTTACTGAGGGCAGGGGCCATTTGGGTTTGTCTGTGTAGTGCCAGGGCCTTGCACAGTGTCTGACACATTAACAGGCACTTAATATTTCTGGTTGTTCTTTGACAAGCCAGGGTCACCTCTGGGCAATCATGAGGAGTTGGAGGAAGGCTGTGGTGGCAGACAAGGAGAGGGATGACAGACACAGGACACAAACAATGATCCTGATGGGCAGAATTTAATAAGATGACATTCAGTAATTCAGTAGGGAAAATCAAGTTTCAAAGAACAAGGTGGGGTAGGGGAAAGGGTAGTTAGAAAGCAGTTCATCTGGAAAAGATCCCAGAGTTTCAGTGAACCTCTATGTCAACATGAGTCACCAGGGTGATGTGGTGACCCCTGAAAACTAACGTCATGTTGGGCTGCCTTAAGAGAAGCCTAGCTTCAGGAATAAGGACATGCTGGTAGTATTGTTCTCTGTGGCACCACTCTCAGTTCAAGGGACCACCCTGGAGAAATGCCGTGGAGAAAGTGGACTGGGAAGAGCCTGGAACTCATGCCTTATCAGGATTGAATAAAGGAACTGGTGACATTTAACCTGCAGAAGAAGTGACAGCATGGAGATGACAGCTGGGTTCAAACACACTAAGAGTGATTAGCCATGTTTAAACTGGGCTCAGAAGGGAGAGCAAAGGGGTAAAAGTTGTGGGTCTCTCTGCTCTTCCTTCTGGAGGTCTTCACACAAAGAATAAATTAGGGTTTCATAGTCCTTTACAAATATATTAATTCATTTTATCCTCACAGGAACCCTAGGAAGCACATTTTATCATTGAAACCATTCTAGAGATGAGGAATCTGAGGCACAGAGTAAGTTCCACAGCCAGTATTTGAGGCTGAAATTAATCTCAGATCTTCCTGATGGCTGCCTGGGAGATTTGGACTTCATGGCAAGAGACAACCTTTCCAATTGAGCTTAACACCATGAAGATAATCTATTCTTAGGATTACCTGAGCAAAAAAGTTATAGAATCTTCTCCAATAATCGTACCCCCAAATATGGAATTATAATTATTATTATAATTTAATAACTAACATTGAAACAATTCTTGGCTAGAGAGGCCCAACATCTGGGGCAGCTCTGGAGTCACCAGTATGGATAAGGGTCTTAAGTTTATTTTTCCAAGAAATCAGCTATATCACCTACCAGTCCCTTGCTTCAACTCTATTCAACTTATTAGATTTCTTATTCATTTATTAGATTCCAACTATGTGTAAGGCAATGCAGTAGGTGCTGGGAACGCAGTGACAAAGCTGAATAGCAATGCTTTCCTCAGGGTTACAGCTTTTGAGCTGTGTGGAGAAGGTGGCATCTAAGGAGCCTTTAAGGAAGTAAAGGAGCCTAAGAGGCCCAGGTGGGGAATGGGGCATGAGGGACTTGTAGAGACAGGAGATGGGCTATGAGGGAGTCCATGGTATGTCAAAGGGCACGGAAGAGAGGACTGTCACAAAGCCAGCGAGGGGAAAAGTTATTGGAACTGTGGTTTCACTGACCTATGGAAATTACAGGGGAGGAAACTCCTTCCCCGAGGACAGGTCAGCATCTTCTTTGCAAGTTGCTTCAAGTGCAGAGAGGTTAAGGTACTGGTCCAGGGTCATTTGTGGCCCTCTGTGCCACAAATGCATGTGTGAAAGCACATGAAACAGTGATATAATCCCCAGCCAGAATCCTGGGGCTCAGTGGTACTTTTCTATTATGCTCCCCCACAGGAGCTCCCTTATCACTCAGGCTTTAGTGAGAAAATATGGAGAACCCATTTTCTGCTTCCCCAATGAAGGGTGTAAAACCATCCCCCAATGAAGGGCTGGGGCAGGTTGGATGCCTAGCTCCTGGGGCTCTTGGTTCAGTCTCCACACTGTTCCTGATAAGGTTGATTGATGACTAATCCTGAACATCCCTACAATAAACCTTGACAGTCTTGATAAGTAGTTCTTTCCTCCATGGTTACTTCCTGTACTGCATAATTCAACCTTGAGCACAGATGGGCTAGTCTGCTAGCCTAATGAGCCAAGGTCAGTATCCCTCCCAGCATGCATTTCTCTTCTATAGGTATCAGCCTATTGGAGGGGGAGGAGGGAGTCTGGTCTGCATAGAGAATTTTAATTTAATTCCAAGAAATTCAAGGTAGCAAAATTATTTACTCATTCTCAAACGACAATCCCTATTTTCTCTGAGATAATTCATAGACCAAAGTCACATCTGACCATAGACAAATCACTTTAGTTATATGGGCCCATCCCTCGGCTCCCAAATCTATACAGTGATGGAGGTTGACCTGGATTCAAGTATGGCCTAGCACTAGTGGTCTGGGAGTCTGTTAGGCACTGGCCCTTTTAGCAGCCTTGGCAGTCAGGACTTCCAATGGCATGTGACACATTTCTGGAAGCTTTCTTACCTTGGTCTACCTTCTGGGATTATACAACCATTTGGGGAACTTGGTCATTAGCATGGCAGGGTAGGCGAGGGGGTCACCTGTACTGGCACAGGGACTCCTCTCCCTCATTAATTTCCCCCAAAAAAGGCATGTGGACACAGCAGACTTTCTATAGGCAGCCACATTTAGATCTTTGAGACCCTGCCCCCTATTTTTCCTGATTTTAACAAGTCTGCATTCTTCCCTCATCAGTCTGCTATGAGATTAAAGTCTTCCAAATAGAGAATTAAAATTTTCAAGATAATCAAAGGTAATCAGCTCTGCTTTACTTCTGCCCATTCCAACTGTGCTGTAAGGATTATGTTGAAAGATTATTTTTTGCTAGCATTCAAAATGTCCTATACTGAGTAGAACTAGGGAGGGTCTGAGTAAGATACCCAGCAGTAGAAGGCAAACAGCAATAATGAGAAACACAGGCAGATGGCAAGATAACTGGGGTGGCTACTTTGAGATCCAACTGTGGTTCGCAGATCTGGGGGGAAGCTGTTCCCTCAAATTCTAATGGACAAAGCAGCCATATTCACTGACATGCCCACCAGGAGGAGGATGGTTGGTTATAAGACTGAACCAGTGGAGAGGGGGCACTAGTGTTATTATTTGCAATATAAATGCAAAACCTCCTAAATATCAAAAATAATGTTTGCAAATGAATATCAGAAGAGCCCCTAGGAATGAGTGTACTGGGTGGAAGAAAAGGCATCTCACAGCATCACAGACTGTTAGAGCACCATCGAATCCCAGCAGCATCTGCACTGAAGTCCCTGTACAATATACCTGCCAGGTAGTAATTGGGGATTTCTCCTTGTCTTCAGGATTGCTGCTGAGGAGAAACACAGGCCCCAGGAGGTAGCGCACTGCACTCTGGGAAAGCTTTTAACAATATGAGCTTTCTTCTGATAGGCAGCCTTCATGTCCCTTTTTTCAAGGCTTCCTCCTCAATCCAATTTCTGCCTTTGGGGTCAGTAACCCTAAAACAAAACAAATCTACCCTCTCCCTTTTTTCCTCCTTTCTTTAACCCCTTTGTTCTATTGATGGCTTTTCACACACTTGCAGACAGCTATTGTATCCTCCCCATACATTTTCTTTTCCAGGCTAAATATTGCCAGTTGCTTCAACCAATTGTCATGTGGCACGGGCTCAAAGCCCTCCCACCATCAGGCTGTCTTCCTCCAGACAGACGCTGTAACTCAGCAATGCCCTTCCTCATTTGTGTGACGCAGACTCAACATGATAATACTGCAGAGGTGGCATGGACACTGGAGAACTCTGTATTGTCTCTTGATTTCGTGTAAGGAAGACAGCACTCAATTCTTTCCTTCGTAGGCCATCACTTTCCAATATCGCGAGGGACTAGACCAAAGTTAAGTGGTTAATGATATATTTATCGGTGGCCTTTATCTATGCTCTTAAACTGGGAAAGGTCATAAGTCTGATTAAGAAAATGCCCAAAAGGAGTCATTTGCTTTGCTAATGGCCTTTGCTTCTAGTTACTAATGGGGCTGATTTGGCCTATGTGGCCTCATCGATGTGGGTACCCCCTGGACGGATGCAACCCATCCATGACTGTCTGACTCTTGTCCACTTCCTCTGATAAGTCTACCAAAGGGGACTCTTCCCATTGCACTAGAGGCCCTCTTTAATTTTACTCAACAATGCATAGGTAATTACATTCTGATGACAAGCACATATTATTTTTTAGTCATATATTTCTTTGGTGATAGCCTACGTGTTTTTTTTTTTTCTGGTGTAACATCTCATTTATAACGGATTTTTAGCCTGTTCAAACTCACAACTTACCTCTCTGATGCTTTCTGCGTGTTTCTTAATTTCAGTCCTTTGGAGACTGGAGAGTTCCAAGACTCAAAGCAATACCCTGCGAGAAGAATATTGTTTATTATTATTATAAATAGTGACGACAATAACTATAGTAATGTGAGAGGCAGTGAGGTATAGTGTCCTGGATTTACGACTCACCTCTGACACATATTGAGGTGCCCAAAGCCAGGCACTCAACAACCCAAGCAATTCTTTAAAACTACAAAATGCAGAGCAGTCGGCAGTCTGCATTGGGAGAGGGAATCCTTCCTTTGGGAGTTCCCTGTGCTAATGATATTGGAGTTTTCAAACAAAAGGCTAGTAAGAATAATTCTTTCAGCAAGCATTCGCTATGTTGCCTACTCTATGCCAAGCACCATGTTAGGGGCTGGAGAACAGCCAGAAGGACCTATGGCCTCAGGGGGCCAGGCCTGGCTCCTGGTCCGCAGGGCTGATGTGCTAACAGTCATAACCAGCTGCTAAAATTCTCCCACAAGCTTGCTGATGTGACACCTTTCTCATTCTCAGGGATTCCATGGTCCATGTCTTGTAGTGTAGACGGAACAGGGCTTCTTCTCTTTGCCACTGGTCCATGTGCCTTCCTCCATTGCTCCATGGGAATTCCTGTGCCTGAAAACCTGATATAAAGCCCAGACTGGAGCAACTTTAGAGCTGCCAACACAACTTTCAGGCTGCCTCCAGTGCAGAAGGAGTGGCAGAGGCTCCATGTTATTCCATCTTTGGGTATCCATTCATACTTTTCAATACTGTTGTTTTGCACAGATAAGTAACAACATAATTTGAACAAAGCAAAACCAAGTCTCATGTGGATAGTAGTCACAAGAAGTTGTGTGTTCATCCTTCGTTGCTATCAGAGAAATAATGACATGACTTGCACTTGACTCTGTTTTGAGTGAGGGAGGGCTGGGCAGGTCACCAGCCTCACTTCTCCTCCAGAGCCATCTGAATCCAGTGATGAGATATTCATCAGGATGACTGGAGATGGCCCAGGATGAGGCAATTGGGGTTAAATGACTTGTCCAAGGTCACACAGCTAGTGTGTGTCAAGTGTCTGAGGTGAGATTTGAACTCAGGTCCTCCTGATTCTTGCACTGGTGCTCTATCCACTGCACCACCTAGCTGCCCCAGTCACCAGAAGTTAGGGAGGGAGGAAAAGCCTCTCATAGGAGGCCATGCTTTAGCTGAGCCTTGCTGAACAGCATGGTGGTGAGTTACAGTCAATTACAGAAATCGAGTAATGATATAATATACATTCTGAATATTCTGAAGCTCATAGACTTTTACATTTCTCTGTTGTCTTCGCTAGGGAAACACACACACCTCACACACACACCGCCATTCAATACAGTATGTGCATAACTCCCCAGATAATCCTGTGCGAGGAAAACATTCCTATTTCAAAGCAACAGAGGATGCTGCTCAAAGCAGACCCTGGGCCTCCAGATCAGGAATGTGACTTCATAGCTTGCCGTGCAGGAGGGCATGATTTCCAACAATAACACTGTCTCTCACAGAGCTGCTCCAAAGCATAACTCACAGCTAGAAACTTGCTAGTAAAGATGGGGGCTGCAAGAAGGAGCAGTGGGGAAGAACAGGGAGTTCCTGAATATCCATTCTCAGCCTCAAAGAGAAAAGAGAGGAAAGGGGCAATGATAAGGGAGGGAGAGACTGAGGCAAAGCTCCAGAGCAACTGCGTTTGGGCTCTCTCTTCTCTGAAGACAGGGCACGCCTGTACCTGGCACTAGCCTGTGGGCTCATCCACACAATGACTCAGCTGTGCCCTTTGTTTCTAGACCCCAACACAATTTGGGGAAAGCACCGAGGCAGTTTTATGTATTATCAGGTAATGAAATGCATTTCGACTTGTCATTGAAAACAAAAGTTGGATTAGGGTTCATTATGTGCTGCAGGGGTCACGCTAGCCTGAGATCCCTCATTACTGGAAAGGTGCGAAGAGTACAGGGCCAGGAGCACAGGCTCTTCAGGCAGAAGGTCTCACTTCCAATTCCATCTCTGATGTTCACTTGCTGTGAGACCTGGGGAAAGTCACCTAACCTCTGAATCTGCATTTCCTCAACTATCAAATGGAGGGGGTTACATTAGGGAGAAGAGAGGTATGAGAGAAAGAGAGAGAGGTGTGTGTATGTGTGTGTGTGTGTGTGTGTGTGTGTGAGTGAGAGAGAGACAGACAGACAGACATGAAGGAAGGGCAAAGAGCAAGATATAGAAGCCATAGTGCCAGCTTTCAAGTCAAGAAGACTTAGGTAAAATTCTTCCCTCTACCACCTAAGTGTATTACCTTGGCCAAGTCCCTTAACTTCTCAATGTCACCAAGGAACTACTTAAGATTCTAATTTCTAGGCAAACTACAATTTTGCATCAGTGACATCAGTGACCAGGAATTCTAGATAATGATGAAATTGAAGGCACAGGTTTATACCTCTCCTATCCCTGCCATAATAACATGTCATATTGATATAGTTTTTAGAGCTTGCAAACTATATTACATGTAATATATGATCTCAGTTGGGCCTCATATCAAGCTTCTGAGAAAGCTACTGAAAGTATCATTCTCATTTTATAGTTGAGAAAACTGAGGCGCAGAGAGGTTTGGTTACTTTGCTGGTGGTTATATAATAAATGCCTGAGATGGAATCTGAACGAATGTCCTCCTGATTCCAAAGTGCAGCATGCTATCCAGATGACTTTCTCATCTACATTCAGAAGAGCTAGTTATTAACACTTTTTGGGAGCAAAGAGGAAGTCCAGAAAGATTAAAAGGGAAGAGATTTATTCTTTAGGGGACTCATGATTTCACCAATGTGAGTATTCCTTCTCCTATGCAGATCACAACCTCTCCAGGCTTTCCCTTACTGTTCTTGTCCATATGTTGGCAAATATTAATTTGCCAAATGAAAGATCTCATCTTCCTTAGGGGAAAGGTCCATTGGGAGAGAAGGCTATGGATTTACTCCTGAACAAAGGCATATTTTCAGTGTCATTTTCATAGTCATTAGTTCTGACACCCTTTATTTAGAAGGAAAAAAAAAATCCCTTGGTGTGAGCCTGGTCATTGTTCCAAGAGCAGGCGGTGTCAGCTCTACTAGAAATCACTCTGTCTTTTGTAAATCTGCTTATCTTCAAAGATTAATTTCCTTGAGAGAGATTCAAATTTTTCACTAAAGAGTTTTGAAAGGACTAGTAAAGCAGCTACCCTTAGAAAACTCAAATGAGGCCTTTGCATGATACTCCCCTGTCTAGGACAAATTGCCCGGAAGATGGTCCTTAAAGAAAAAGGAAGATGATCCCTAAGTTTCTTTAAACCAAAATCATGTGATATTCCCCCCTTTTTTGGATACAAATGATTGAAATACCTCAACAAGTCATAGTTTCATGGGTTCTCTGTTCCTTGATAGAAGTATAACCCTTTCCCATCTTACTAGACAACTTTTTGGTGAGTTGATCTGGCTATACATATACACCTTCTGCTGATGGGCCTCTCTGAACTTGAAGAGGCTAGTTCTAAGGTGATGGCCATGTGGTCCATCACCAGGAGCCTACTTGCAGTCTTTCTGAAGCCTTGGGAGGACCTACCAGCCCCTTAGGTATTTTGATGTCACATCCATGATGAATCTGAGGACTTTTCATCGAAATGACCTGGATAACACTCCTAAGTTCACCTAATACTTGTAGACATAGTCAAGCTTCTATAGCTACGTGATAAAGTGAAGAGAATGTTAATTTGAAGTCAAGAAGATCTGAGTTCTAAACCTGCCCCAGATACTTATTACTGGGGGACTCTGAGCAGTTCACCATTGTTGGTTGTGGTTGCCCCATCATAATAATTTTTCTCCTCAATGATAGTAGTGGAGACAGGTCTGGTAATTTGGGGGATACTGTTACTCTCAAGGTTCCTGGATTTAGGATCTTGGGTTATCTCCAAGCGAAGGCAGTGGTGACAGTGGCTCAACTTGTCTGCCACAAAATGCCTCTTTGCTCCTCCACAAGGAGCCATATTCCTTCAACGAGGATAATTTGCCTACCCTAAGGGGTAAAACAGCTAGCGGCACAGTGGATATGGTACTGAGCCTGGAGTTAAGAAGCCCTGACTTCAAAACTAACCTCAGACACTTCCTAGCTGTATGACCCTGGATGAGTCACTTTGCCTCCTTTTACCTCAGTTTTCCCATCAGTAAAATGGTGATAATAATAGAATCTGCATTACAGAATTGTTGTGTGGATAAAATGAGATAGAAATAACATGCCTGGCATACAGTAGGCAGTACATAAATGCTTATTCCCTTCTCTTTCCTTCTCCTATGAGTGGCAGTTGGTGGGGATGACTGACTCCTGCTCCACAGGAATTACCTCCTGAGATGGTGGACACAAGGGTTGGATCTGAAGGCAAACAGTGGACTGGGGTTGCTGCTGCTCCCAAGCTTTCTGTGCCTATTTATTTATAGGATATATTAAGTACTTTGCAAACTAAGTGAATGAACTTATTATGCAATAAATTCATCAAAAAACATTTATTAAACCCTTACTGTGGATGAAACATTGTTAATGTAAGTAAGGACGAGAGTCTCTGCTCTCAAGGAACTTATATCCTAAAGAAGGTAGATAACACATAAGGGAGCTAGAAGTTGTGGGGGGGTACACCTGTATTGGCTTGTTGCTCAGTCCTTTCAGTCATGTCTGACTTCATGATGCCATTTTGGGGGTTTTCTTGGCTAGCTACTAGATTGGTTTTCCATTTGCTTCTCTAGCTCATTTCACAGACAAGGAAACTGAGGTAAGCAGAGTTAAATTGGCACTGACCTAATTGTATTCTCTGCCTAATTCCTGAAAGGGTTAACACCTTTATTGGGGCTCAACTAGATCATCCTTTCTCTGGGGAACCCATCCTGCAAATTGGGAGTTTCCCCTGAGCACGACATCTATTCATCCATCTATATGAATATACATTCATTTATTACACATTATCTATCTATCTATCTATCTATCTATCTATCTATCTATCTATCTATCTATCTATCTATCTATCTATCTATCTGTCTGTCTGTCTCCATTCCTATGTCTGTCTACCTATCTATAGAATCCTGCAGAATCAGAATTGCAGAACCATTGAAGAAAAGGGACTTCAGTGGTCATCCAAACCCCAAACCGGATCAAAATGCCCCCTAGGGTCCCCATGGGTTTAATTATGATCTCTATCCAGATGGCTCCTAGACCTATGAATCCAGCCCCAATTTCTCTGGATGGCTCCAGGCCTGTATTAGCAACCTTCTATTGGATATTTTAAATTGGATGTCCTAGAGGCATAGCAAAGACCTTGGTGTTAAACTTACCTTCTCACTCTTGCTCACACCACATAGCTAATCAATTGCCAAATCTTGTAATTTCTTCTTTCATAACACTGCTTGTTCTCTCCACTCCACTCCACTCTCTACTCTCCACAGTTAGCACAGCAGCTCAGGACTGTGTGTCTCTCACTCAGACTATTACAATAGTCTTCCAAGTCTCTCCCCACCCCAGTGCATCTACCACACAACCTCCAAAGTGCATGTCTGCTCATGTTATCTTGCCTCCTTCCCCCTACTCAATAAACCCCACTGACTCCCTATTATCTCCAAGATCAAATATCACTTCTTCTATTGAGCATGGACCATTTGGTACCATCCTATCTCCCTTTCCAGTCTTCCTACACATTACTTTCTTTCATATATTCTATGGTCCAGCCAAAGCAGCCCTCTGATCTCTCCCAGCTCCACACCTTTGTGCTGGCCATCGCCTAGTCATGGAGCGTACTTCCTCCCTGGTGTACCTCTGGGCATCCTCAGTCTTCTTCTACAGCCCAATTGAGTATTACCTGCATGAGGCCCTTCTTGGTCTCCCTCTTTAGAAATACTTTCCCCCACCTAGATCTCCTTTTTAATGCATATCAGATATATTTCCATAGATGCAAGCTGTCTCAACAGATAGAATCTAAGCTTCCTCACGGCAGGGGCAGTTTTTCTTCAGGCTCTATGTCCCTTGAATATAATAAAGTATATGGCATCTAATGGATGTTTGTTGATGGACTGAAGGATGAATTGACTAGTGGTCATCTATGCCTTCAGCAAAGGAGTAACCTAACAACTTGTCTACTTGAGGACAGCTTTAATTGCTGTTTTTGCATTTTTGTAGTGACGAGTTTGTCAGCCAAGGCTAAGTGTTGGCAAAAGGAACACAGGAATTATGAATTAATAATTGAGAACCTTTCTTTATTTTTCTCAGGCAATATAGGCTTAATGACTTAAAAATAGATGTGGATGAGGGAAAACTGAATTTATTTATCACTCTCAAATACTAACACATTATACTGTTGATAACTAAAGAGAAATAAAGTTTTGCCAGTGGCAACTCTAATATTTCACCTTCTGCATACAATAGGCATTTAAAAAGGTCCCAGTTTTGTAGTTTGGTCAGTAGAGGTTACTCTGGGTACAATTGACATCTCCTTTTGCTAAAGTGATTTCCTTCCTTATTACAGCAAACAGTGGTACCAACACAAGGGTAATGCACTATTACTTCTTTTCAAATGATGGTGGTGGGCTGATGAATCAGGCAGCGGCTCAGGTTTTTGGACTTTTCCAATTGGGCTAGATCTGTGACCTCATTGAGGAGGGTCCTCTTTTCAACCAATGCAGATCATATCTCAATTCAGGTGGGCCATCTTATGCACATCTCATCCATGTCCTTTTGTAAATTCTCAACAGTAGTTGAGTTCTATCCAGCATAGATATAATAATCTTAGCATGCACATCATGGGAGTCTCTAACGGAGAGATTTCTGAAGGCATCAGTCCAAGGTTGGGTACTCAAGAAGCTGTCAGCAAGAAAATGCAACAATTTCTAGTGGTTTTCCCAATTCATTAAAGGTGCAGATAACTTAGTGTTTCAAATTTTACCAGCACTCAACATTAAGCAAATCATTATTGATGCCTTTTCTTTTTACATAATTTTTTAATATACTACCCCTGAGCTAGCTTTCCTTTGGATACTCAACCAACAAGCATTTATTGAGTTCAAATTATGTGCCAGGGACTGTACAAGGAGCTGGGAGACAGAGAGCTCAAAATGAAGCAGTCCTTATGCCCAAGAAGTCTACATTCTGACACAGAAAGATGATACATATTTATATGAAAAGCAGACCCAAGGTAATCTGAGAGGGCAAGGCACCAGCAGCTGCGGAGAACCATAAAGGCCTCTTGAAGAAGTCGGGACATTAGCTGAAACCTGAAGAAGCAAAGATGGGGAGAGGGGAGTGCGTGACAAGGTTGAGAGCTAGTGCAAAGGAATGGGGGTGGGGTGGGGTGGGGAGATCAAGCTTTGCTTCTCTGCAGTAGACCAACATGTGTACCTCTTAGAGGTAAGGTGTCAAATACGTGGCCCACAACACTCCCAACTGGTGGCTAACTAGATTAAAATATAATTGGGAAAAAATTAACAAAATCAATAAAAATGAAATAAAAGCCAGATAACATCTCATTGATAACTAAAGCACTACGGGGTATGGCCCCCTGGGATTCTTATGTGACTGATTGGTGATGCTTGATAGCACTGTCTTGGAAGATAATTGATGTATAATAAGGCTGGGGAAGTAGACAGGGACCCACTTTGTTTTCAGATTTTATTTTTTTGCTTCCACAAAAAGAGCAACCAATTTTTACTCTGAAATAGTTGTCAAGCATCCTGTCTAAGTGTATCTTTTTCTCATGTTTTAACTACAAGCTAGGTGATAGACTTGGAGTCAAGAAGACCTGGTTCAAATCTTGCTTCAGACACTTCTGAGCTGTGTGAGACCCTGGGCCTGTCACTCAATACTAATACTGACAGCTAACATTTACATAGGATTTACCATGTGCCAGTCACTGTGTTAAGTGTTTCATAACTATTATTTTATCCTCACAACCCTGGGAGGTAGGTGTGACTATTATCCCCATTTTACAGATGAGGAAACTGAAACAGACTGAGGTTCAGTGACTCACACACAGTCACACTGCCAATAAGTGACTGAGGTAGAATTTGGACTTGGGTCTTCCTGTCTTCAGGTCCAGAGATGCCTCAGTGTCTCAACATAACCCTTCTGAGCCTCAGATGACTGTTTCAGGCTAAGGCATCATTTGCCATGTGCTTCAGGAGACTCACAGATGTTCACAAAACAAGTTGGGGATGACAGGCTTCCAAATCCATTAAGTCCACATTAATTCAGACTCGAGTAACCTGGAATCTGTAGGGATTCAACAGGAACTTCCAAAGTGGTAAAAATGAGCACCCAAGTTTTTCTGAGCAGAGGCTGGCCAAAGGAGCTGCCAGGAGACGATTTGATTTCTCTGCTTAACAAAACTGCCTAATCCCTGTGTCACTTCCTTTCAAACATCAAAACCAGATGTGAAGATCTTAGAGGTCACAAAAATAGGACAAGCCTTTGCCTGGACCTGAATATTCCTTCCATTCCCTCCCATCCCCCTGTCGGCTCTTTTACTGCCTTGTTAGGAACACAGATTAGTTAACTTGGAAGAAACGCTGCATGCTGTGGAACAGAGACTTTGGCACGCTGTATAATCAAAACTTTCAAAGAGATGCTTACAAAGCAAAGTGCTCATATTGCCTTGCTGACTTTCATACACCATATAAATGAAAGAAGAAGCAGTTTTCATACAGGAGAGAGTCATTAAAATGTAAACTTGGACAGGCTATATTAATTTTAAAAGGTAGGCAATTTTTCTTTCACGAGAAATTTACTACTATATCCTAAAACTTATTGATCAAAAGATTTAAGTTGACTTTCTAGCCTAGATGTCCAGCATAAACAGACTCACAAACTCTGGAAAACCCAAACCAAAACCTCTGGTTGAATCAAAAGAGTACCCATGTCCACACATGCAAAGGAAATGCTTCTCATTTATTCAGAATGCTTTAGGGGTTAAGATAGATGAGTTCAGCAATCCTTCTGTTTAATGGAGGGTCACCAAGTCTTGTGTACACAGATGGACAATTTCTTAAAACTTGGAACATAAACATCACTTGAGTTGTAGCATCAAATGTAACACTTGAATATTTCTTTGATAAATGGAAATGCACTTAAAGAACCATTAATCCCTCAGGGTGCATTGGTATCATCACACAGGGAAATAGGACTATTCGAGATTCTTGGGGCTACACAGAGCCTGTATAAATGGGCATGCACTATGCACCCAAGTAGACCAGTGTCCAGAAAATGAGAACTCCTGTTAATTGCTCTCTATTCCTTGGGAGTTTGCAAATTGATAAGGAGAATACATTTATATCTGAAATGGACCTTAGAGGTCACCAAGTCCAACCTGATCTTTTTACAGAGAGGAAAATTGAGGCCCAGAGAGGGGAAAGGGATTTATATCACAAAAATATTAAGAATCAGAGTCAGTATTTGAACTCGGGTCCTCTGATTCAAATCTAGCACTCCTTCCAAAGTATCATTATTTTCACTCTGTGTCCTTCAATGTTACTTTCTTTCATAGAGCTTTTCTCAACTGGCTCTAAGCTGCACTCCACCCCAAAGTTCTTAATATAATGGTGCCCATCAAGGGGAAATGGGATAAATAATCTTGCCGTTGTATTCATTTAATGAAATCTTTCCCATAATCCTTTTCTCAAGGTTATCATTTCCCCCATTGCCTTTCTCACACCTGTTCACTCTGTGACACACCTGGATCTTTTCCATCTTTGTGACGCCACCCTGAACATCTCTTTTTCTTCCACTGACTCATGATTTCTACTTTTTTTTTGCAGACTTTTCTGGCTTTCCTTTCTTTCTACCCTGCCTCATATTTTAGTCAACTGAAGCAGGCCCTATCCTTGGTGGACTTTTTTCCACAGTTCCTGCTTTTTTACCTCTCTCTTTCTTGCCTCTCGTCCTTCACTCTACATACCATGAAGTACGTTGAGAGTGATGCTCCTTTCTTAACTTGGCGGCCACCTGCCAGAGGACAACCATATCTCCTAGTCTTTTTCCCATACCACCAAGCCCATAATTCAATTCATTTACACAAATCGTTTATATCCTACTATGTGCCAGACATTGGGAATATAGTGATGTAAACAAACATTGGGTCCTGACATCAAGGAAACCCCATTCTAGTGGGGGTTACAAATATATAGCTAAGTAATTACAAGATAGTTTGATAAAGAACAGAGCACTAAACCTTTGGGTGAGGGGGATCAAGGAAGCTTGGTTTATACTAAGAGGTGGCATATGAAAGAAGCTAATAATTGTTAAAGGTAGAGGTGAGAAAAGAGGGCATTCGAGGCATAGGGGTACAGCCTGAGGAAAGACATAGACTTTGAGGATCAGAGAGCAGACCAGTCTCGATAGAACACAGAAGGGAACTAATGTGAAGTAGGTCTAGAAAGGTTGATTGGAGCCAGATTATACTTGGCTTTAAATATCAGACTGTTTGCATTTTATCCTGTAGGCAATAGGGAACCATGGAAAATTTCTGAGAAAAAGGGGAATGAGTATAAAGAGGAAATTATGAGCCCTTTGCTCTAGGGAGATTTTTTGGAAAGCTGTGTAGAACAGTGGTGTCAAATTCAAATACAAATGGAGAACATTAAACTATACATAAGAATCACTCTAGGTCACATACTGACTCAGTTTTCAAATGTAGTATTATCTATGTTCCATTATATTTTTATTTATTTTCTTAAATATTTCTCAATTGCATTTTAATGTGGTTTGGGCCACACTTGAAAGTGCCATGGGCATAACCCAGCCTGCATGTGGGACATGTCTCTGACATCATTGTTGTAGAGGAAGTGAATGAAAGTGCAGAGAACAACACCTTTTGAACCTTTTTCCTACCTGTTCAGGGGTGAGCTAACAAAAACATTTATTAAGCACTTACTGAGTTTTATAAAGTGCTTCACTCACAACAAACTGGCAAAGTAGGCAATGTAAATAACATTATCCCCATTTTCCAGATGAGGAAGTAGACTCAGAGAAGTGAGCATGGCTACGGTAACAATTACATCTCAGAAAGGGATTGCAACTCAATTCTCTCCAGACCAAATGTCCAAATCTCTTTCAAATGGCTCTCAAAAGAGGCTTTAATGCCTCTCAGATGGTGGTGTAATCACACAGATATTGTG
The DNA here is from genome assembly GCA_023548195.1 of Bettongia penicillata ogilbyi. Classification (NCBI taxonomy): domain Eukaryota; kingdom Metazoa; phylum Chordata; class Mammalia; order Diprotodontia; family Potoroidae; genus Bettongia; species Bettongia penicillata. Next base: position 392,550 of record JAJHZJ010000634.1, on the reverse strand, counting down.
AATTTCTGCATTTTAAAAATGTAGCTTTGTTGTTTTTAATACTACAGTTTTTAAAATATTTTTCAAATTAAAAATGTAGTTTTATTTTGTACTTCAATGAAATGCTGAGTGAGACACTAGATCTTCAATATGAGCAATGATCAGGAGCAAGGAAGTTGCAGGCTACCAAATGTGCTAAAGAAGTAGAATGGAGCACTGGATAATCAACGGCTATAGGACATGATATAGAATAGGATACAGGATAAAGGATAGATACTATCTTCTAATTGTGCTATTTTTTTTTGCTTGATATCCACAGCATTTTGTTTACATGACATCTGTTTCTTCTCTGTACATAAAACATCAGGTGGACAATCCTTTCCCTACTGGCTTTCTGCCTGTTCTTTCCTCTTTACCCTCTCCTTCTAACCCTAAATGCCTCCTACCTACAATGAGCAAGTTCATCCAGAAGTCACATTTTCAGTCTCCTTCTTCTTCCTGGAGGTACCCAATGTATCATTTCAAACTGAAGTCGATTTCTGAAAGTTACTGTTAAGGGCCATAAGGCAGAGAACTAATATGAAGCATTACTGCTGGGGCTTGATTTTAACAGCATTACTAACGGTGACATTTATCCTGCTTAACCTCACCCCTTGTCCCCTGCGGAAATGGCAGCAGAGTCTTATGCTCCTAATATAAATGAATTATCAAAGAGCTAGCAAAATATAATCATCTAAATATATTCCCGATCGAGAAGGAACATCTGGTACCAGAGTTCAGCACCAAAACGACTTAATATGCCAATTAAATGAAAAAAAAACAATTAAGATGGATCCACCTGCTGCAATTCTTTAGATGAAAGCAGAGTCACATCTTAGAACACTTTTCATTTGTTTTCATGAAACCCATAATTATATTTTGAATATCCCCTTTTTATTGTTTCTTGGACATCATTGAGAATATCATCCTATTTATGAAGATGGTTTCCTCCTTTCACAGAGGGAGGATACATACTCCCTACTCCCAGGAGGGATGTATATCATGTCATTTCCATCCAGGGCAAATCTGCCAATAAGGGAGGGAGGGTGTGAGACAAGATGTGTTCTGTCAACTGCAAGCATTTCACCAGTACACATCCCAATCACTATTTTTCAGAAATACTGTCACCCTTATAACAAGGAAGGGGGACCAGCTTCAGGAATGTAATGAGCTGTTTTCAAGGAAAGGAACCAATTTAGATTTGTAAAAACTTTTTTTTATATATGGAATGATGGGAGATGTCACCCATCCTAAATCATTCCAAAGCACATTTCATACAGATAAAAGTGATGCAACAAATCCCCTCAATGGTACCAAGAACCAGGCTTTCGAGAGGAAGAATGTTTCAAAACAATGATCTAAGGGAAAGGCTTTGCTTTTGAGCTTTGCAAAGTGACACAATTCTTAGTATAATGCAATTTGGATGAATTTTCTCACAGAAGTGAAAAGGAAACCGAGACAATATATTCTCCATGTTCAGATACACACATCTCCATTGTATACCATTCATTAGAACCCCACAAGCTGAGGCTGGTTTTCCCATTAGCTTTGCATATAGTAGGTATTTAATGGGCACTTCAAATTTATATTCTATTTGACTTATTTGGATGTTGTATTTTCTGGATAAGAAGGTGTAAACTTCTAGAGATTTAATCCTTTTTTTTTGGTGAGAAAGAGAAATGATCTGAAAAACTCTCTACAGGCATGAATGACGTGATTCTAAAATCCCTTGTCACTCTGATTCTAATGATACTTTGAACCTGTGCAAATGGCATACAAAGAGAATTTGTTGATGACAAAAACAGGGAGAGACAGCTACCAGAAACAGCTAGGCTTTATAATGGATAGAGGCTGGTCCTGGAGTCAAGAAAACATGAGTTCAAATCTCACTTCACACACTAGCTCAATGATCCTTGGGAAGTCACTTAAACTGAAATTGCCATATTCCACTTCCAATGTCATATTCTGCTCCTTTAGTCCATGGGAACAGTATACATTTGGTACCAAATCTTGGCTGCTCCTACTTTTCCAGTCTTCTTATGCCTTACTTTGTTTTGTATACGTTACATCTTTGGTACTCTTCTCCATTTACCCTACAATCCACTATTCTCTTTTCTATTCCTCTCACAAGATAGTTCATCTCCTAACACCACGCCTTTTCACTGATTGTCCATCACATGTTCCTTGTTCTTGTCTCTGCCTCCCAGCTTCCATTAAACTTTAGTCAAAATCCTTCCTTCTACAAGAAGTGCCCACTAAATTTTAGTGCCTTCCTTCACTGCTCATCCCCAATTTTGCCTGTAAATATCTCATAGACACATAATTGCTTGCATGTTGCCTCCCTCATCAAGAGTGTGGGCTTGTTGTGCCAGAAACTCTTTTTTGCCTTTCTTTCTAGTCTAAGTGCAGTACCTGGACTAGAACAGGCACTTAATTTATATCTGTTGATGACTGGTCATATCTAATCAGGGGAGAAACCCTGGGATCTCTGTCTATAATGATGCTCGCCTCCATTACCATTGCTCCGCTCACATAACCAGCACTTTAGTTCTGGCTTTTGTACCATAGGCCCATCCAGACTGTTCCAGCTGTCTCCTGACTGGATCTTCTTTCTCAAGTCTCTCTGCATTCCAAACCTCTCTCCACTCAGTTGCGAAAGTGATTTTCCTAAAACAACCATGTAACCTTGTCATTCCTTTACTCAATAAACTACAGTATTTCCACTTTACCTTTGGGAACAAGAGAAATCATTCTTTAGTTAGTTTCAACTCTTCCTAAGCTTGTCCTCTGAGGCAGTGTGGTACTGTTCAAAGAACACTCCATTTGGGATCTCAAGAGATGGGCACAGCTGTACTAGATGTCAAACTACATTAGAAAGCAGCAATCATCAAAACTACTTGGTATTGGCTAAGAAATAGAGTAGTGGATCAGTGAATAGGTTGGGAACACATGACACAGTAGTCAATGACTATAGTAATCTCCTTTTTGATAAACCAAAGACTACAACCTCTGGTGTAAAAACTCATTATTTGAGAAAAACTATTGGGAAAACTGGAAAATAGTATGGCAGAAACTGGAAGAAACCAACATCTCGCACCATGTATCAAGATAAGGTCAAAACAGGGACATGATTTAGACATAAAAGGTGTCACCACAAGCAAATTAGGAGACCAAAGAATAGTTTATATGTCAGATCTATAGAAAAAGGAAGAATTTATGACCAAACAAGAAACAGAGAATATTATGAAATGCAAAATGGATAATTTGATTACATTGAATTAAAAAGGTTTTGCATAAACAAAATCAACACAATTGAGACTAGAAAGAAAGCAAAGGGCAACCAAGCTGTTCATATCCTTTGATTCAGCAATACCATTGCTAGGTCTGTATCCCAAAAAAATCATAAGAAATGGAAAAGGATCCACATGTACAAAAATATTTATAGTAGCTCTTTTTGTGGTGGCAAAGAATTGCAAACTGAGAGGATGCCCATCAGTTGGGGAATGGCTGAACAAGCTGTGTCATATGATTGTGATGGAATACCATTGTGCTGTAAGAAATGATGAACAGGAGGACTTCAGAAATACCTGGATAGACTTACAGAAACTGATGCTGAGTGAACTGAGCAGAACCAGGAGAATATCGTACATAGTAACAGCAGCATTATGTGATGATCAACTATGACTGACTTAGCTCTCCTCAGCAATACAATGGTCCAAGACAATTTCAAAAGACTCAAGATGGAAAATGCTAGCCACATCCAGAGAAAGAACTATAGAGTCTGAATGCATATTGAAGCAGATTTTTTCCACTTTCTTGTGGTTTTTCCCTTTGGTTCAAATTATTCTTTTACAACATAACTAATGTGGAAATATGTTTACATGATTGCACATATACAGTCTATATCAGACTGCATGCCATTTTGGGGAGGAGGGAAGGAAAGGAAGGAAGAAGAAAAAAAATTAAAATTCAAAATCATATAAAAAATGAAAGTTAAAACTATCTTTACATGTAATGAAAAAGAAATAAAATACTATTTACCAAAACATTAAAAAAATAAAAGAAATGGGTTCAAATTCTATTTCTGCTGCTTACCATGAATAAGGACCATGACCAAGTCCCAGTGGACTTCTTTTGTTATTTGAAAAGTGAGAGGGTCGGACTAGAGGGCCATCAATGTCTATTCCAGTTCCTTCCATGTGTTTGTTTGATCTTATATTTCCATTTTTCTTATATTTTACATGCTTCTGGTACTCCAGAATCAAGCCATACTGGTCTACATGCTGCTCCTCACATGACACCGTCATCTCCCATCTCCATGTCTTTGCCCTGGTTGTCCCTTGTACCTGCAATACACTCCCTCTTAACTTCTGCTGGCTGGAATTGCTGGCTTCCTTTAAGGGTCAGTAAGACTACCTGCTGTGGGTTGTCGTTTCCAGCCTCCTGCTCTCACCCTGGCTGCTAGTGCTTTCTATCTATTCTGGATGCATCTTTTATGTACTGATTACACACCTGTTTTATCTCCCTATTAGACTGTAACCATCTTGCTTTTTCTTTGTATTCTAAGTACTTAACACAATGGCAGAAATCTAGCAAGAGCTCAATCAATTTTGGTTGATCGACTTTAAGATCATGTTACAGAATTTTTATCACAATTGAGTTTCGAGCCTACTTTATATTTTCCAGTAGAGTGGAAAGAAAGGAGTCCTTTTGGAGGATGTGTGCAAATTCAGTTTGCAAATTTTACAACTTGGACACATTGAGCAGACCATCCCTACCCAGCCTGTATAATTCACAACTTAACCCTGAAAATATTGTCTGATGCTATTATATACTGAAAGAATTCATTCAAAGAAGATAGCATCGTTGTTGAATGGAGATAAGGAGAAATGTTTAATTTTTTAAAAGGATAGATTGTTCACAAATATTTTGTTCTGGGAAGAAAAGAGGAGAATCCATTTTGTGACAATTATTACCAATAAAAATAATTACTCTCAGAAAATCAAAGAGGAAATCGATATTGCAGCATTGTTAATAGTTGCCAGTTGGAACATTCGCTCCATTCCCAGGGGTTAGAGGTCCTCAGATTTCCTTTAGCAGGGCCTTCACGTATTGGGTACTTCAGGAATACAGAGAGAATCCAACCTAGGCCTACACCACTAAAGTCCATCATTGCAAGGCAACATTCATGGTTTATGAGAACCCCTTTCTCTCTAATCAGAATTTCATTCAGACAATTCTCAGAGTCCAAACATAGTAGCTCATCAAAGTTATTTGATAAATGAATTCATACCAAAGTGTTACTTCTTTAAGAACTTAATGTGATGTCTTTTCTGGAGTATGTGCATTTTATTTATTTATATAGTTTAACAAGACTCATCTTGTTATTTTACTATTTTGGTGGAGCTAAGTCATGAGCATTGAATATCTCTAATTATCTAGGCCCTCTTTTATTTTGGTAAAAGCTGAATTGGACTTGTATTTACTGTATGTAATTTCTCTATTTGCCTTGATAGCTTAATTCTCACATATATTACGCTTTTTGTGGGGAGAGATGAAACTACTGATGCCTTTTGTTTTTATGTCACTGAAATTTCTCATATATCCTCCTTATATGCAGGGAAACATTCACATGAAACATGGAAAATAAAATATTTAATTAAAACCAACGTAGAGAAAATGTTTGATAATTTATGTAGCATTCCATATCAGGAGTCGCTCACTGCCTTCTCTACCAGGAGGAGAGAAGTATGTTTTTTCATCATCTCTTCTTTAGAGTCAAGATTTGTCTTCACAATTAATGAGAAGTCAGCTATCTTTCAGCATTTGGGGGTGCAGTTACATTAATGCAGTAATTGATTTTGTAGTTATTTCTAATGAAATTTCTCTTTAGATTTCTTTCTCTCAGGTTTTGTTGGTAATATACATAAAGGGTGATGATTTGGCAGGCCAAAATAAGCTTGTTACTGTATATCCTGTTCTTTATTCCATGGTTGAATGACCTCCTGTGGTACTCTAACTACAAGAAATAATACATTCCTCCCTCTTCCTCCCCTAGCATATTTATTTTTATTTCTTTTTTTTGGACAACAAAGCCCAGAGGTTCTCTGTGTTCCCTCCATGACTCTCAGGGAGGGTAGAACTCTGGAGGTATAATTGTTTGCTTGCCCTTTCAGAATGTAAGCACTAAAGTATCCCTTAGGCTTTAAAGTTTTATGCATACACACACACATAAATATATGATTTTTTTTTACCTTTCTTAATTTTCTTCCATCAACTTGTTTAAAGACTGTCCAACTCCAGCTTTCTCAGCTGGATGCTTAGAAGTCTTCAATCCTGTTCAAAGTCCATTTTTGTCCTCCAGGATTAGAGTTAACTTTGTAGGACAAGTAATTCTTGGGTAGGAGCCATTTTCCTCTGGATTTTTTCTGTCTCATATATCCTAGTTCAAATTTTCTTGCTGATTCTGATAGGAGTTCTACAATAAGTAATCTGACAAAAGGTAATCATAGGAGTAGATATTAATACGCCTTATTCCAAATTTAGAAAACTCACTATAAAAATAACCCAGAAATTAAAATTCTCAACAGAATATTAGAAAAGCTACATATGTGAAATCTTACAGAGTATCCTTAGTTTCTATCACTTAGTTTCTATCTATTTACAAACTGTGATCACATGCTAGGGCATTTCTTATTTTTTTGATATGGCTAGTGGGATGACTTTCCATGGGTCCATACCTGAGAAATTTAGCTATGTGCATTTTAAAAGAAGATATCTAGGGAAGACAGTGTTTTAACCAGGGTCAGCAACTATAGACCACTGGGCAAATTTGCCCTTCTACTAAGAATGTTTCTGTATGGCCCAGGAGCTAAGAATAGTCACATGTAAAAAACCACTCAGCTCCTGGACCACAGGAAAACTGGTGGGAGGCCAGATTTGGCACAGGGGGCATAGTTTGCCCATCCCTACCTTAAACTAAGCAAAGGAATCATGGGTGGTAAAATATGAGATAAAAATGACACAATGGGGGATATAAAGTTTGAGGTACCCTCAAATTATACTAGTGCCTCACATTACTGAGTTCCGACTACTTTCAAAGCCATATAATAAAGAAATAACTTGCTGATTAGGCAAGAAGCATTTTCAGGCCTGAAAAGTCAGAAACTTCTTTATCTTTGACACCATGACAATGTTTGCCAACGCAAAATGGATGTTGACCTCTGTACTGCCTGTTTGATTTCTATCAACCTTTTCTCATCTGGACAAACGCAGTGCCGAAAAGGATGGTACTTTCAGCTGAGCCAAACTGCTGCTATGAGGAAGTCCCCCATTCCTCTCTCACGCAGATAAAACAAATGGTTTAGAAACCTTTTTAAATTTATATAAACTAAGGAAATACCATGGAATACTGAAGTCATAATCATGGAAGTTTATTACAAAATATCCTCAAATTAATATAGGTTCACATAAGATTTCTCCTCTCCATCAACAACAAAGAATGGAAATGCAGGATTTTATTGGCCACCAGAGTAAGTTGGGCAAAATAAATCATTTTAATCCTATTGAGTAAAAATTTTCATGTGTGCCTCTGAGAAGCACTATATTAAGGGCTTTCTAAAGAGAAAAGTTTTATTCAGCCCTAAAGTAATAAAGTGAGAATATGAAAAACAACAGTGAGGAGTCCTAGGAAATCTTTTTTATGCTGTAAATGAGCCAAAATTTAAATGACATTTAATGACTGATAATAATTTGACCTTCTGAATTATCCGACTACTGAATAGTGCACAGTGCTAAAGGAGAAGGAGATTTTAATTTTAAAGATAACCAAAGTAAAGGCTAAATTAAATTGATAAAATCTCTACTTCAATTAAAATTATTGATAGTACTCCAACCATCATATTCACAGGTATTTGCTCTTTTTTTGGTGACATATTGTGAGATGAATTTTCTATTTCTCTGTTCTCTAGCTTTGATAAGAGAAGGGGGAGAAGGTAGGAGGGAGCAGTAGATCAAGAAATAAGGGGAAGGGAAAACTTAGAAGAGGAGGGGGAATACTGGAGACAGTAGAAGAGAAAGGGAAGGGGAGGAGAAGGAAAAATAACTTCTTGGCAATTTGCAGTTCTTTTATCATGACAAAGAAAATCATTGCTCATATAAAAAAGAATTAATCATTTGTTACACTTTTATAAAAATAATTTGAAGACACTTGTCAAGTACATAAACAACTAGAGATATCAGATGTATTAAAACCCACCATCCTTGTAAGGATAAGGTTTCAGCCATACTATGGCTGGAGGTACTGGATTTAGGAGGATAGCCGTTGCATCTTTATTGATATGCTGCCTTATAAGCACCATCTAAATAGTCAAATTGAGGCAAACTGTCTCCAGTGTCTTTGGTCATCTAATCCAAATCACTCCATCTGGGTTAGATGTTGCAGAAAATAGCTCCACCAATATCATAGCATATTGTTGGTAGTGCTTTGGTATTAGGCTGCTGTGGTCCTGGGGACCAAGACACTTTATCTCTTTGAGTGGAATGTTCTGTTTCTTATCAAGCTTCCCCTGAACAGAATTTTGCCTTCTGTGACCCACAGATGAGAATAAGTACAATGATAATCTTTGAGTAGTTACTAGAGTATTTCATCGAGGGAGGAAAATATTTTCAAGTTACTTGTAAAAGCTTGACTAGATAACCACCAAGGGTGATCTGGAAGAAATATAAGGATGTAAAAATCAACTCAGTCACTGGTGTGTTGTTATTCCAAGACATACAGAGGTGGGATTTTTCGGCAGGATGATAGGATAAAATGGCAGGATAAAAGGAGTTGCCAGCCTCCTCTTCTCAAGGAGAGACCGTCTAGGTTATATAGTCTATATAACCCCTCTATAGAAAGGGGCCAAGATGGCCAGTGACTCTAAAGTGGCAGATAGTGGAAACTCACCTAATTGATTATCTCAAGATGGCGTCCCAAACGATTCTTATCCATTCACCCTAGTCATCTTGGGACATCTTGTTATGACCCATCCTGCCCTTGCATATACATGTCTATTTCCTCATGCTCACTTTCGACCTCTTTTCTAGGAACTGTAATCAAGTCAATAGTATCACATACATAAAGTAAAAATCTGATTTTATACGTAGTACATATATACATACACAATGCATGTATATCTATATCTATATCTATATATGTGCTGCTACATATGACACTCATATTTCATATATTTCTTCTTTCCAATAATTTTTATTCCAGGAACAAGATGAAGTAAAAAGAAAGAAAGACCTGGAGAAGTTGAGAATTATAGATCTTCAATGTGGAAGGAACCGCAAGAAGACACCTAGTCCAGTTCCCTATCTTCAGGCAAGTAAGATGTGATATTACCTTATAGAGGAGGCAACTATGACATCAAGAGGTTAAATCCTAAGACCTGATGGCTAGACATAAATATGTCCAGAACATAAGAGCACATGGGAAAACATTCACACTAGTTCTATGGCTGAGAAGCAAAAATCAACTATCTTAGTCATTTAAGGGAATGAAGTCATGTTATCTATATTTCTAGTAGCATGATTATCCTTTTTTTCCACAGATAGGGGTGGAGGAGGAGAACATAAAATAGTCAATAAACATTTTAAACAGATCATTGGAATGTTCTAATTAGCTCAAGTAATAATGAATTTCATCAACCAAATCAACTTAAAACCAAAGTTAACAATGTGGTTAATTGTGGTTATTTTGTTTCCTAAATATAGATCTTTATGTGCCTAAAAATGGATGCAGTCCTTTAGCAGGGATGGAAGATAACAGCTAAAAGTGTCTCCTGGGTTGCGAATCCTAACATATTTGAAAAACTTTCCATCCTTCTTGAAAGCTCACTGTGTTTGGTCAAATTATTTGGTAAGTTTAGGTTGTAAAATCTTATTTTCAGATATTATTTTCTTTTTTTTCGGTTCCCATTTTATATATTTTTTAAAATTTTTTTTAGATTTTGACATTCATTTCCATAAAATTTTGAGTTCCAATTTTTCTCCCCATCTCTCCCCTCCACCCTCCCCTTAATACCATGCATTCTGATTACCCTTTTCTTCAATGTACCCTCCCTTCCATCACACCCCACCCTTCCCTTATCCCCATCTTCTCTCTTTTTTTGTGGGGCAAGATAAATTTCTGTACCCCATTACCTGCGTTTCTTTTCCCCCTGTTATATGCAATAATAACTCTCAACATACATTTCTAATACTTTGAATTACAACTTCTCTCCCTCCCTCCATCTCTACCCATCCCCACTGAGAAGGTAAGTGATTCAATACTGGCTATATGTGTGTCGTTTTGCAAAAGGCTTCCATATGTTGTGGAATACTAACTATATTTCCCTCTATTCTACCTTGTGCCCCCCTTGTTTTTATTCTCTCATTTGACCTTGTCCCTTCCCAAAAATGGTTACTTCTAGTTACTCCCTTCTCCCATTTGCCGTCCCTTCTATCATCCCCCTCAGGCCATTTGTCTCCTCCTCCCCTACTTTCCTGTAGGGTAACATAGATTTTCATACCAAAGTTAGTGAGCATGTTATTCCCTCCTTAAGCCAAATGTGAAGAGAGTAAGCTTTACTTTTTCCCTCTCATCTTCTCCCTTTTTTCCTCCATTGAGCAGGATCTTTCTTATCTCTTTTATGAGTTATAGTCTGCCCCATTCCATTTCTCCCTTCTTCCTCTGAGTATTTTCCTCCCTCATCCCTTAATTTTTATTTGATTTTTTTTTCTGGATATCATCTCTTCTGATTCAACTCAACCTGTACCTCCTGTCTATATGTGTGTGTGTGTGTGTGTGTGTGTGTGTGTGTGTGTGTATAATCCCTCCACCTATCCAAATACTGAGAAAAGTCTCAAGAGTTACAAATATTATCTTTCCATGTAGGAATGCAAACAGTTTAGCTTCAGAAAGCCTTTTATGCTTTCTCTTTCCTGTATACCTTTTCATGCTTCCCTTGATTCTTGTATTTGGAAGTCAAATTTCCTATTCAGTTCTGGTCTTTTCATCATGAGTGCTTCAAAGTACTCTATATCATTGAATGACCATTTATTCCATGGAAGCATTATATTCAGTTTTGCTGCGTAGGTGATTCTTGGTTTTAATCCTAGTTCCTTTGACTTCTAGAATATCATATTCCAAGTCCTCTGATCCCTTAATGTAGAAGCTGCCAGATCTTGCGCTATCCTGATTGTATTTCCACAATACTCAAATTGTTTCTTTCTAACTGCTTACAGTATTTTCTCCTTGACCTAGGAACTCTGAAATTTAGCCACAATATTCCTAGGAGTTTCAATTTTTGGGTCTCTTTCAAGAGGTGACTAGTGGATTCTTTTAATATTTATTTTGCCCTCTGGTTCTAGAATATCAGGGCAGTTTTCCTGGATAATTTCATGGAAGATAATGTCTAGGCTCTTTTTTTTGATCATGGCTTTCAGGTAGTCCCATAATTTTTAAATTGTCTGTCCTGGATCTATTTTCCAGGTCAGTTGTTTTTCCTATGAGATGTTTCACACTATCTTCTATTTTTTCAAACTTTTGGTTTTGTTTCTAACTGCTTGGTTTATCTCATACTCATTAGCTTCCCTGAACTTGATTGTCTTTTTTAAAGAACCATTTTGTTCAGGGAGCTTTTGAACCTCCTTTAGCATTTGGCTAATTCTATATTCTAAAGCCTTCTTCTCCTCACTAACTTTTTGGATCTATTTTTCCAATTGAGTTAGCCTCTTTTTAAAAATTATTTTCCTCAGCATTTTTTGGTTCTCCTTTAGCAGGCTGCTGACACATTTTTCAATCCCATCTATGGCCTGAGCCCATTTCATATTCATTTTGGGGGTATTGGAGTCAGAGGTTTTGACTTTCTCTGACAGTATGCCTTGTTTTTCCTCATCTGAAAGGATGGAAGGAGACACCTGTTCACCAAAAAAGTAACCTATGGTCTTATTTTTTTCCCTTTTTTGGGCATTTTCCCAACCAGTTACTTGACTTCTGAATCCTTTGTGAAAAGGAGGGTCCTAGTGCTTCTCCTGTCCCCAATACAAGGCTGAGATTCAAATCAGCTACTCAATTCCCCTGGGGTTTGGGTGGGGGCGTGGCCACCACTGAGGGCTGAGGTTCAGATCAGGTGCTCAATTCTGCCAAAGGCCTTAAATTGAGCTGCCTGGACAATGGAACCAGGCTGCTTCCTGGGCCACTGTAGCTGCCTGCCTCCTGCTGCTACCTCTGCCACCGCCTGGGGCCAGTGCTGTGGGAACCCCGCTCTCCTCTCGCATAGCTGGAAAAGCACTCCCACCCTGATGTTTGGAGCTTTATTTGTTGCCTGTGGGTTGAGGGATCTGGGACCTTCCCTGCTGGGAATTCTGCCCCAGAAATCTGTTCAGGTCCTGTTCCTCCCAGTGCCACATGGCCAGGGCTGGGCTCCGCTCAGCATCCCGTGAGATAGATCTTTCCTTTCAGCCTTCCATGTTACCCTTGGATGGAAACCTCTTTCACTCTCTTGTTCTGTGGCTTCTGCTGCTCTAGAATTCATTGAGAGTAATTTTTTACAGGTATTTGGTGAGCTGTGGGGGAAGCACTAGAGTATATGTGTCTTTCTACTCCACCATCTTCTTATTTTCCTCATTTTAATTCTTTAGGATGGGCCTAGAGCAAGAGTTCTTAACCTGTGGTTCATGGCTCTTTTTAAATAATTATGATAACTGTATCTTAACATAATTGGTTTCCTTTGTTATCCTATGTCTTGATTTCTGCATTGAAAAACATTATTCTGAGAAGGGGTCCATTGGTTTCACCATACTGCCAAAAGTGTCCCTGACACAAAAAAAGGTTAAGGATCCCTGGCCTAGAGAAATGTTAGGAAAGATTACCTTGCTGACATAAAGGGGAAAAGATAGGTAGGCAGACAGATATACACCAATAGTTAGAAAGATAGGTAAATTGATAGAGACAGAAATATGGATATGTTTACTCATCCTAAAAGAAAAAAAAATTCAGAGCTATAAATCATTAAAGAAGAAATAGCAATGACTCAATATTAACTTGGCATTCCATGACCTTCTCCATCAGGTTAACTGTATATCACTTCCCTTTATGAAGTCTCTTCCAACCAAACTGTTCTACATATTTTCTCCTGAACTTGGTATTCCATCTCGAGTTCATGACTTTCCACAGACTGTTCCCGAGGCCTAGAAGAAACTCTTTCCTCATTTCTGCCTGTTTAAACTTCTAGTTTCCTTCAAAGTTCAGTTCATGTTCCATCTGCTTTGGAAAGTCTTTCATCACTTCCTCCTCCTCAAAGTTCCATATATATATATATATATATATACACATATATTCCATATATGTTCCATATATATGTTATATATACATACACATACACACACACACACATATATATATATATATATATATCTTGGTTTACATTTTGTATTTCACCAGTACAATATAAACTCCTAGAGGGCAGATATTTCCATGCCATTTTGGCTTTTGTAACCTCAGGGTCCCTCACAGCACCTTGAAAAGAGTAAGTACAAAAAAAACCCCATTTAATGAATTCCACTAGATTGGGACTTAACATTATGTCACTATCATCTGTTTTCCCATGTAAAAATATAATTTCCCACATGTTTAATTTTGTATAAAATGGCTGATAAAAATCTTCATTCATTATGCTTCCTGCTTCACTTTAAGCAGGAAATTTTATTAATTAGAAATGAGTCAATTGAAAATAAGATGATCGTAGGACTTACTAGAATTCTAGAGACTGTCTAATAATTAGCTGAAACCACACACTGAAATTCACTGTCTTTGTGCTTTTATCCATCTTGAAATAGGAAAAAGCCTAAAATAGGATCATGGTCTGAGCTTTGTCCCAACATATTCTGTGACCAAATTAAAGAGTAGCAGGAATACAGTTAGCTAGGAATTATCTTTTCCCTTTTTTGTCTTATTGACCATATCACCTAAATCAGATACTTCAGAGAAATAAAGTAGCTTGTAAGAAGGGATGATTAATACTAAAATTATTTCTCATTTAACTTGATTTTATTACAAAGCTAGGCTTCTCAGAATCTCAAAGTTGAAAGAAAGCTCAGTCTCATCCATACATGAACAAGAATGACCTCTACAATATTCCCCACAAGAAGGGCTTGAAGATGCCAAGCAAGAGGAATCTTGCCTTCTGAGGCAGTCTATTAATAGCCCTTTCAGAGAGCTCTCATTATTAGGAAGTCTTTATTTACCATAAGCCTTAGTTTCTCTCTTTCTGCTTTCTACCCAATGCTACTCTTTTTGATCTCTGGGGTCAAAGTAAGACAAGCAGAATTCATTTTCTATGTGACAACCCTTCAAACACTTGGAGATCAATGTGAAATTCCATCTCATGCAAATGTAGCTCTTTGCTAGCCTAGATATCCTAAGGCCTTTCATCATACAAGGTCCTCGTCTAATCATTCATAAGCTTAGAAGAATCATTCCTAAAACTTGGTACCTAAATATGGTACCAGATTCCAGATGTGGAATTACAAGAAAAAGCACCCAACATCTACATTTGTTAAATATAAGTATTCACAACTTTTGACTTTGAATTAAGTATGATTGATCTTGTATTGAAGTCTACCAATAGAGTCTAAATTACCTCTGCGATGCTTATCTGCATGTTACAAATGGATTCACTCATTCATTCATTTATTCATTCTTTTGTTAATTCAACAAAATTTAATTCGCCCATGATATTCCATCTCCTATCTCCATGTTTCTGCACAGGTTCCATAAGCTCTTTTCTTATCTCTACTTAAAATTTTGAGTTTAAGGCTAAATTCAGACACTATCTGCTATAGGAAGCAATTCTTGATCTCCATGGCCCTTATCTAGGCACCTGCTGTATCTTCACAATGGAACGGAAGCTCTCAGAGGGCAGAGATTATTTTGACTTTGTCTTTTTATCCATGGTATCTAAGAAAGTCTGGTATCTAAATTACTTGATAAAGCACTCCAAATTAAATCAACACATATTTTGATAATCAATGACCTTAATGCAAAGGCAGGTATAGATAAGGTAGCATATTTTGGAAAAATGTGGTTAAGAAAAAATAAATGAGATAGGCCAAAGGCATTAGACAATATAGAAACCTTATGGTTATACACCATGAATGTTTTATTCACAAAAATAATCAGTATGTGTTGGATGCAATGAGGTTGGAATATCACAAAAATAGGGAAACTGATTTTGAAAAAAAAACACCTCATAACATACAAGGCTGTCATACTTAAGTCAGTAGTATGGATAATCAGGCCACTAACTTGTTAAAGCAAAAATTAAAATCAAAAGCTAGAAGGAAAATGAGAAGAAAAAATAGGGCATACACTTAGTCTGGTTCCAACCTGATTTATTTGAACCAGTTCTTCATAAAAAATGGGAAATGCCTAGAAGAAAGGATATCAACACCAATTATAACTATTTCCTATAGAAGCTTAACTAACAGAAATGAGTTACCAAAACAAAGAAAGCAAGAGATCTGGAAATCGTCCTTAGTAAATCCTTGACACATTTACCAAGCAAGGAGATGAAGTCACCAAAGGCAATACCAAATAACAACATAAACACCTTTATAAAATTAAACATAGAAGGATGTGGGAAGATTATATAAACAACATTGCCTCATAAAATAATGAAAAGCAGTAGAAGGAAACATAAAACAGTTTAAAGAAAGCTTAGAGACAAAACCAATTGGGTTAAGCTCTCCTAGCTTTTTAAGATAAAACTAGAAGGGGGCAAACACAGAAGAAAGAAGGAAAAGAGCTATCCAGTTTTCTCTATGCAAATTTCTTCATCATCAAAGTCAGTGGAGATGCAACTTGAACCACACTGTCCCAGATGTCATTTTGCTGGATGTGGGCCACTGAAGAAACCATGATGGAAAAAAGCAGCTGGACAAACACAAATAGACAGAGGAGCTATCTCTGCTGATGATAACATGGTTTTTTGGACACAGGGGGGCTGATTCTCAAGCAGGGTAGATACCGATGGCACCTTGGACTGTACTGTTACAAAAAGACAAAAGGTGATGGAGGATACATCAGCTATTGACCCAGATGCCTATACTTTCCCATCTATACTAAATTTTAAGAGAAAAACTGATACAGGCATCAAGAGCCTCCTTGAGGAAGATATGTGTAGAGAATATGTACCTATTCACAAGCAATATTCCATAATGGACCCCACTTTTACCCTCACAGAAAGACATGGAGAAGAGAACATTTATGGCTTATTGACTATGAAAAAATCTGATATAGTAAAGCAAAATGTCATCTTAAAGGATACCACACTTATATAAAAATGATACAAGATTCCTTGAAAGGTCCCACAATAGAGGGAACTTCATTGGATGGTAAACTGATCATTAACTGAGTCACAAAACACAGATTATGTTAATGAGACTTTACTCTCCCAGAGGACACCCAGAATAGAGTCCATATCAAAGAGTAACTCCCTGTGATTTGTAAGGTTGCTCAGATATCCCTAATTATGCATGACACTATTCTGATTGAATTAAGCTCTGGAAAATTGCATAGCCTCCAAAATTGGGTCCATAATTATTCAAAAGAGTTTGACCTGGCTATTCATACAGTAAAACTTCATAGGAAAAAATGCCTATTGCTTAAATGAGTCAAATAGGTAGTGGGGTCATGGACCCCCAGGGGGCCATGGCATAGATTCAAGCAGTGCTTTGTCAATCAACTGGAGGATGAGAATAGGGGACACATTTCACTCTCACAATGATAGCTAATTTGGTACTCCTCTCCAATACAACTACACTTGATGTTTGATACTTTATAGCTCAACACTCCCTGTCTCTACTGAGTCAAATGTACAAGAATACAAGTCATTCCTCAAATGATAAATGGTCAAAGGATACAAACAGGGAGTTTTCAGAGGAAGAAATTAAAGCTATCTATAGCCATATGAAAAAATGCTCTAAATCACTATTGATTACAGACATTCAAATCAAAACAACTCTGAGGTACCACATCATACCTATAAGATTGGCTAACATAACAAAATAGGAAGATGATAAATGTTGGAGAAGATATGGGAGAGTTGGAACACTAATTCATTGTTGGTGGAGCTGTGAGCTGATCCAACCATTCTGGAGAGCAATTTGGAACTATGCCCAAAGGGCTACAAAAATATGCATACTCTTTAACCCAGAAAGATTGCTTCTAGGACTGTATTCCAAAGAAATCATAAAAATGGGAAAGGGTTTCATGTGTACAAAAAATATTTATAGCAGTTCTCTTTGTGGTGGCCAAGAACTGGAAATCTAGAGGATGCCCATCCATTGGGTAATGGCTGAACAAGTTGTGGTATATGAATGTAATGGAATACTATTGTGCTATAAGAAATGATGAACAGGAAGACTTCTGAGAGACCTGGAAAGACTTATATGAACTAAGGCTGAGTGAAAGGAGCAGAACCAGGAGAACATTGTATACAGCAACAACCACAATGTGTGAGAAATTTTTCTGATAGCCTTAGCCCTTCACAGCAATGCAAGGACCTAAAACATTCCCAAAGGATTCTTGAGGCACAATGCCATCTACATCCAGAGAAAAAACTATGGAATTGAAACACAGAATGAAGCAGAATATTTTCTCTTGTGTTACATTTTTGTTTTTTGGGTTTTTCTCATGGTTTCTCCCATTTATTTAAATTCTTCCATGCAACATGACTAATGTGAAAATGTGTTTAATGTATGTATAGAACCCATATAACATTGCATGCTGCCTCAGGGAGGGAGGGGTGGAAGGGAGGGGGAGAAAATCTAAAACTTATGGAAGTGATTGCAGAAAAACTGAAAACAAATACATTAATAATATAAAAAACAAAAATAAAACACTCCCTGTCTCTGCCCCCTACACATATTAGTCTCCTGTAGAGACATCAGTTCCTCAAAGGCAATTACAACCTAACTGTGTGACCCAAGCACCTGTAGCATCGCTGCAGGCAAAATTCTCTCCCCTCTACTATTTTTGCAGTGTCACTACCCTTTTCCACCCAGATCACCCCAGGGATATAGCAGAAACTCTCATTGAACCAGATGTGTGCTCCAAGGAAATGACCAGGGAGTAATTCCTCTTTTGTTCATTGTTAATGGGACAAAGACACATAGGATGGACAGGTATGGATGGGTTGTTACCTTCAACAAAGACAGTGGGACATTCATTATCTTTCCACTGGAACCCTCTTCTGAATTTCCCTACTTCTCCTGAGGGGACCAGCGTCCTTTCAGTCTTCTAGGTTCACAGTCTCGCAGTCAACTTCAACTTCCCACTTTCAGTCACTCCACATATTCAATCAGCTGGCAAATCTTATTTTTTTTTCAATTGCCATATAGTGTCTCACATTTAATCCTTCCTCTCCTCTCACAAAGCCAAGACCATTGTTCCGACCTCATCAACTTTACTGCCTCTTTAGTCATAGAACCTGCCAGCTGTGCTACCTTGGGCAAGTCACTTAATCTCTATAGGTTTCAGTATCCTCATTTGTAAAATGAGAGGGTTGGATTGGATGACCTTAAAGGACTTCTTTACACTGTATCTGTGCTCTCTCCTCTCTTGAATCTATGCTCCATAGAGTTGGCAACTTGATACAGCGAGGTCCTGATTAGTGGGAATAATGGCTCCTGTGAAATGGTCACATGTAGTGGAAAGGGTGTTCTTCAAAGTCACAATTACAGTAAAACAAGATCACTGGTTTCAGTCCAGTTGAAATATGCAGTGTGAATTCAAAGAAATGTGACCCCTTCGCAGGATCTATCATTTACCCTAGTTGGGACCTGGCTGTAATCCTAAACAAAGGTAAAAAAAAAACAAACAAAAAACAAAACACCCTTTCTCATTACTTTTTGTGTAAGTATTATGACATACATAATTTTTAATATAGCAGTATAGCTATAAAATTTATTTTAAAAAGCAAATCAACATATATTTATAGGCCCATAATTTAAAAAAAAATCAACAAGACTACATAACCTAAAAAGTGTGAAGACTACCAATTTAGAATATATAATTAGATGGAAAAATTACTCATCCATCAGTATAAATAGCTTCTAAGACATTTCAAGAGACAAGGATTTGGACCCAGAACCCAATTGGACAAGATCTAGTAGGGTTACCTTTGAAAAAACATAAAGTTATTTTAATGACTCACACTCCAACTTGAAGCAGGCATGGCATGTATAGGTTATAATATCTCTCTATCTATACATCCATTCATTCATAGGTAGAAAGACAGAGATGGATCTATTTATACATAGTTATAGAGATATTATCTACGTATCCATATATCTATGTATTTATCTATCCTTGGAAGACATTTCCACACCAATACAATCACAGATCCATTGAATTGCCCCCTGGGGGTCTAGGTAAAATCATTCTCTTGTACAGAATGGATAAGTAGTAAACATCTGTTGAACAGAAGTAACAAATAACCTGATGAGGTTTAACCAAGACTAAAATGGGTGTTTCTAATGGCAGTCTCTACTCAGTAGCTATTACGCAATAAGTTAATGAAAACCATTCTCTAGTAGAATCACTGGCCACTAGGCACCCAGGAATAGATGACTGGTTTCCAAAGGGAATACAAGAAGATGTTACTTACATGGGAAAAAAAACAAAACAAAACAAAATCTACCTTCTGGCACATTTGAATTCTCCCACCCCCTCTAGTTCCAGATGGAGTTTCATTCAGATTTTCGGAATGTATAAACCATTTTTATACCACATTTGTCAAAATGTGGATCCTGGCATTCCATTTTTTCCACAATTCCTGTATCTTAGAGTTGGCAGGCAGTTCTCAGGCCATCTAGGCCAGCCCTACTAGAACAAGAATCCCTTTTATAAGATGACTGACAAGTGACTATGCAGCCTCTTCCACCAGAAAGCCATCAGGGAAGTTGAAACCTCCCACCTTTCAAGGCAGTCCATTCCATCCACTAGTGTTAGGAAGATTATACTTATATCAAACTTCAATCTTTTTGTTTGCTGCTTTCAGCTATCTCAGCCCTGTGGGGCAAGTCTCTTGCACGTGATAGTTTTAGGTTCTTCAATCATCCACCCTTTTTCCTACTGAGGCTTCTACTTTCCAATGTAAATATATACTTCCTTCAATTGGCCTTCATATTGATAGAGACTCTAGAGTCTAAATCCTTCAAACACTGGTTTCCTTCTTCTTTCCAGATTATTGATCCTTTTGAAATTATGGCACTGAGCACTGTGCACTAAGCTTCAAGCCTGAGTTGGGCAGGAGGCAGTGGAACTATCCCTTCCTTACTCTCAGAAGCTTTGTATCTCAGGGCAGCCCAAACCTGCTTTAGTTATTTTGGGCTGTGACATCACAGTGGAGATCCATTTAAGTTTTCAGTTCACTAGGCTCAAAGCTCTAGGCTGTCAAGACTTTGTGGCACCATGACTGTCACTTAGTTGTTTAGCTTTTCCTTCAAGTGTTGTGTCATATTCAAATTGGATAATTACAGCACCTACATTGGGATTTGAAATGCCCATGTTTTGACATCAACCTTGTGACTGTGGGCAAAACAACTCACTGCTTTGATCTTCAGTTTCCTCCCTTTTAAGATAGAAGTAATGACGGATATAAAGCACTCTGAAACCTTCAAGTGCTATGTAAATTACACAGATGATCAATTTCCAAATATGATGCCCTAAAAGAAACAAAGTACTCCAGATGAGGGCTGTGTCCTGAACTAGAGGGATAATCTCAGAGATTGGAGATGTTATTAGTTCCTCACGTTTATTTCTCCATAATTAGCAGAATGGATGGTTATGTGCTAAGAGCTGACCGACTATGCCCCACTAAGAGAACAAAGATATGGCTTGAGATCCCACCCATGACGATTACTACCTGGGCAAATTATTTAACTTCTTGGAGCCTCAGTTTCCTTATTTGTAGAATAAAAGCATTGGGCTGGACAGTTTCTAAGGTGCCTTTCATCTCAATATCCATGATTTCATAAGCTCCTGGATACTTACTTAGATCCAAGATTGAATTATCTATGTTAGCTGCCACATCATTGTACTGAGCTTGCAGGCTACTAAAAACCTAAGTTCATTTTGAAACAAAAATCTCCCTAACCATGCCTCCCCTATTCTGTATTTGTAATGTTCAAAGAATCACCAAATCAAAGATTTTTATTTGAAAGGGACTTCAGAGGCCAATTAGTTAAACAAATACCTGATCAAGAATGCTTCCTCGGACATCCTTGAAAAGTGGTCATTCAGATATTGTTTCAATACCACAAGGGAAATTTGAAATAAGATAGGGCTTAGCACAACATGCTTAGGAATTCCACTGGAGACCTTCTATCAAGTTGACATCAAAACTTTGACTCATCTTTGGGTCCAGCTATTCAAGCATGTCTCAATACATCTAATTACACGACCATTTAAACTGCATCTTCCTACTTTAAAAAGAGTATCATGAGATACTTTACGAAATGTTTGGATAAAATCAAGCTAAACTTATCTAGAAAAATCTTTTCACCTAAATTTCTCCCAGTATTTTCACTTCCATTCCTGTCTTCCAGAGAATCATTCCATATAACAATTATTTTAAAAGATTTTAAAAGAGAAGAAAAACCTAAGAAAACAAATCAATTCAATGAAACACTCTGAAAATGTATCCAATGGTGTCCAGCCATGGACATCCCACTTCTGTGAATGTGAGAGGGGGAGAGAGAGAGAGAGGAGAGAGAGAGAGAGAGAGAGAGAGAGAGAGAGAGAGAGAGAGAGAGAGAGAGAGAGAGTGAGAGGGAGGGAGGGAGGGAGGGGGAGGGGGAAAGAGAGAGAAGGGGGGGAGAGAGAGAAGGGGGGGAGAGAGAGAGAGAGAGAGAGAGAGAGAGAGAGAGAATGAGAGAGAGAGAATGAGAGATGGGGGGGGGGAGAGAAAGGGAGGAAGCTCCCCATATCTCTTCTTTAACATCCTGTATGTTCCATGTAATTTTACAATATTTAATTTTGATTGTTTTGTGGTTATTCTTTCCATTTACCTGAGTTCTGAATATTCCTCTAGGTTTTTAAGTTGGTCTTTAGTCCTTTAAAGCCACTTTGTAAGAGGATTTGTATAAGTGGTTTTCTTTTTTCTGTGCTTGGCTAGATTAGTCCTCAACTATTTTATAAATTATGTATTTATTTTCATTGGAATCTTATTTTCTATTACTGCCTCTTAAATTTTCCTAAAATGGATTACATAAAAGTGTTATTGATTTTTCTGGGTTTGTTTTGCAGCCTTCAATCTTACTAAAGCTTTAATGGTCTTAATTAAGATTTTGGTTAATTCCTTAGGGTTTTCCAAGTAAACCATCATGTCACTGACACATACGAATAGTTTGATTTCCTCTTTTCCTATCTATATGTCTTTAATTTACTTCCCCTGTCTTACTGTGACTGTTAATATTTGGAGAGTTATATAAAGTAATAGCAGAGAGAACAAGGTTCCTTCATTTACTCCTGCATTTATTAGGAAAGTTTCTGGTATATCTCAATTACATATGATACTTGCTTTTGGTTACAGGTAGATTTTTTTTATATGAAAAGTCTTTTTCCTTTGAAGAGTTTTTAGTATAACTTGTGGTATCCTTTGTCAAATGCTGTTTTTCACATCTACTGAGATAATCCTTTGGTTTTAGATTAAAAAAAAACATGATAAATTATGTGGACTGCCTTCCTCTAGTTGAAACATTCCTACTTCTCTGGTGTAAATATAACTTGATCATAATGAATGATTTCTTGGATGAATTAGTCTTTTGGTAGAGTTGTATTTAAAAAGTACAGATTGCTATTCCTTAAAGATAGTGGCCTATAGTCCTCCCTCTATGCTTTACTTTCCCTGGTTTAAGTATTAGGGCTGTATATCTCTCATAAAAGGAGTCTGGGAGAGTACTTTCTTTCTCAATTTTTTAGAACAATTTATATAGTATTTCACTAGCTGTTCTTTACAAGCTTGATAAAACTCTCCCATGAATCCAACAGGAATAGGAGACACCTTTCCCCTTTGGCAATTCCTTTAGAAATTCTAAACAATGATTATATCAAAGAATAAATAAAAAAAAATTGTGTCCAGGAAAATGACAATGATGAAACAACATATCAAAATATCAAAAAAACCTAAAGCCATCCTAAGAGGAAAAATCCTTTCCTTAAGATATACATTAAGATAACAAACTTTTTAAAAGAAGAGAACAAAGAAATATGTATTTTTAAAAGTTAGAATGCTTTCTAATAATTTCTAATATTTTTATTGTGGTATGGTTTTTGAATGGTGGTTATTTTTATTTTATTCACTATTTTTGCATTTTTAATTTTCAATATTTCTGTGCACAAAATGGTCCTTTTTTGGTAAAAGTTATCTTAAGTGCTGAGAAATAAGTATCTTCCTTGACAGTCATGATGACAGATATCATAAATCTTTTAGCTCTAGTTTCTCCTGAAATTTCTTCAAATGTATATTTTTCTTTTTGCTTCTCTTCCAGTTATATTTGTCCAAATCTCAGAGATGGATATTAGAATCTCCTACCACTGTTGTGTTATGCTCTCTATATTTTTATAATTCAGTTAAATTTTCCTTTACAAATTTAGATGTAGCAGAATTTGGAGCACAGAAGTTTAATAGTGATAGTGGTTTGCTATCTATGGTTACTTTCAGCGTAATGTAATTTCCTTGTTTATCTGAGTTTATATTCTAAGTTTTTGTTTCTACTTTGTCTAATATCATGACTGCAATTCCTGCTGTTTTGAATTTATCTGATGCTTAGTAAATTTTGTTGCCAACTTCATTCTTATTCTATGAATGACTGGGCTTTTTCAGTGTGTTTCTTAAAAGCAATAGATTGTGGGGTTTGTTTTCCTGGATTGTTAAATCAATAAAGTTATGAAAATTGGGCTTGTATTTTCTTCTATTTCTCTCTAATATTTTTTTTCTGAATTAAGATTTCTTGTTTGCCATTTCTTTTCCTCTTTAACAACAGTACTTTCTCTTCTGTGATTTCTGCTCTCTTACTCTTACCTCCATCTCCCTACCTGTAATACCTCACCCTTTCTTCTAGTTTTGGAGTAATATTTGCAGAATTAATTTCTCTTTCTTTCTACCTTTTCTCTAAGTTGAGAAGTCATCTTGTCTTGTTCTCTCAGTTGCCTAGTTAAGTAAAAACCTCCCTTCTGCTCTTTCCTTTGGTTCTTCTCCAATTTCTTTTGTTTGTAAGGTTAGTTTTCATTCACTGTACTTTACCTAAAAAGGATTTCTTTATCATGCTCTTTCCATGCATTCTCTTGCCTTTCTGTCTATTCTAAGCATTTATTACTTAATTCATGATCCATTTACCTATTTAGACCATGTTTAGTCTCTGTGATCCTCATTAAATTAAAGCTTCTAAAATACCAATGGTGAATTCTTGATCCTAAACAGTTTCTCTGTTATTGCCTTAGAGATCTTGCCCCTTGCCCTATTTATTCTATTGTGTTAAATAATATAAATTAGTTCCTTGAGGATAGGGACTATTTCATTTGGGTTTGGTATCTTCAGTGTCCAGTACAATGTTTGACTTGATAAACATTTGTTTATGTGCTTAATAAACATGTTTTACCTGGTCTCTCCATGACACCATGATAGACTAAGTGCCTTGATTATGAAAAGTGGCTCCAAGTCTAGAAAGCCAGTGGAGCTGCTAGTGATCTCCTACAGGGCTGGCCTGGAGAAATGTCAAATTTGAACAAAGCGGGTTTCTAAAACATCCCAGCTATCTTGACTGGTGACAGTAGAATGAAGCAGCCATGAAGGAGAGGCTTCTAGCAGCTAAGTCTAAGAGGCTTCAAGGTTTATTGGGCACTTGGGGACCAGGTAAAGGAAGGAGAGGCAAATAGAAAACTAGACTGCGTGGGAATCCCCCACTTCTAACTTATTTCCCCACAATTAATCCGGTCAACATGATAAAGAAGGCTTCAGGTGGGAAGAAAAGACCAAAGGGATGCTATGGTTGCCGATGTGGAAGAAGCGGGGTATGCATATGTGGCTGGGGAGGAATTACATGCTAATATGAATTGTGTTCTACTGCCTTGCCTTGTAATTTCATTTACTATTCCTGCTCTACTTCCCTAGGTTACTGGTCATTCCCCTCTCCGTTTTAAACCTTGGGCCTTGAGCCATCCTCGCAATTCACTGTCATAATAGATATAGGTAAATAGGACCAACATATATTTTCAAGGTTCCCAAAGAAATCCCTCTTACCAGAAGTATCTCTCCTCTCTCCCTGCTCCCTCATCCCAAGATAAATGTATCCCATGGGAATACCAGTCTGCTTTTATTCAGCCTTTATTATATATGTCAGCATACATCAAACTCAAGAAAAGGGATGAGGCCCCCGAGAGGGCCAAGGAACTTAGTCTGAAATTGAAATTTCTCACCTAGAGAAAGAGAAAGGATGAGTACTCATCTCTTCCGTTAGATGCTCACGAGAAAGATATGTACTAAAAGGAAGACACCTAGAGCTTCTGTATTTTGGGAGACAGTCTTCTCTTTCAAAAATGGGTCTTCTAACATTTCCTGCATACCAGTTATACTCTCAGACTGACAATCCGTTGTCACTGATACTTATAACATACACCCTCCCTTTCTAGTTTGGCTCTGGTAATAATAGTAACAGTAGTAATAGTAGTAGTAATATTCATATAGTGCTTATTTTGTGCCAAGAACTGTGCTAACTGATTTACAAATCTTATCTTACTTGATCCCCACAAGAGCCCTGAGAGGTACGTGCTGTTACCCTGCTTTTTTATGGAAGAGGTAACTGAGGCAAACAGGGATTAAGTTGCTAAGGGGGACCTCATGAAGGGAATCTCCATGAAGGGAGAAAAATACTTGTGGGGTCAGAAGTCTACACATAAGTCTCAGTACATACAACTTTACCTTAATTTTGAGCACATTCTCCATATGGACCTGTTATGTGCAAGAGGAAAGTGGGTCCCAGCTTGTTTTGGAATTACTCTTCTTTAAATCCCTTTTGAAAAGGCCAGTAGGGTCCAACTGGCTGGTCAGTCATAGGGAATACTGTGACCACTGTATGGGGTCATAGGAACTAAATGACTAAAACTCCATATCCTCAGGGCTATGCCCAGAACCCAAGGAGAGAATAGTATTCATGTACCCTCTGATGACCCTGCTTGTAAGTGCAGGTGCCAGATGAGAGGAAGTCCAGAGGAAGTACTATCCAAGGATCAAGGAGATTCTTGGGAAAGGGATTCTCTCCAAATGGGAAGATTTTCATAAATGATATTCTATAACCAATCAATTCTTTAAAGTCACACAACTGACTGAAAGGTACAGATAATGATGTAGAAGTCCCATAGTGTATACTGTGTGTTGCCTGTCAAAAAAACATTTGATTTAATAGAACAAAATGCCACCATCAAGACACTCCTGTGGCCCTCAAAATCCTAAGAGTATCTTTGGAAGATGTAAGAATACAGATAACTGCCTAGTAGGTCTTTACTTACTAATATCACAAGACAAAGAGCAGGGATAGATATACTTGCAAAATGTCCACCAGTGTCACTGAGGCTATGCAATATAGAGTGCAAATGGAAGAGAGATTCATTAGAGATACTGATGTTACCCAAAGTCTTTCTGCAGTTGGTCCTGTGCGGATTTTTTCAAGCCTCAGAATACTGCCCAGTCTCCTAAATAAAACATATAATCATCTAGAAGATTTCAGCCTAACTATTCATACAGGAAAAAAAACAAATGGATAAAGAATGCCTATCATCCAGGTTATGATACATAATTATTTGGAAAACCTATCCAGCTGGTGCTTCTATATTTTGAAAACACATGTCCTAGGCAACCATGTGAGTGGAGAGGAATGGGAAAGGATATGAGAGACAGCAAGAAAATGGAATTGACAAGCCTTGGCACTTCAGTGGAAACAGGGACGAGGGAGGTGAGGAGCTGAGGATGACTCACGTTTTTGAAGAACAATAGTGTCATCCTCATGGATGACACTGACAATGTTTACTTGTTTCCATGGAGAATGAAAGTAGGACATGGCACTAGAAAAAATGATCTGTCATCTTCAAGTGAAGTCTGGAAACAGACCATGACCACTCTTCCCCATGTAAAGATAAAAAAATTAAGCATGCTTTCTGAATATTACCGATATCATGTCTTATTCACTTCACTGCATTATCTGAGTTTTTATTTGACTAATAAAATGTTTTCTTAATGCAGCCAATACCTTTGAGGAAAATGAGAAAAGGCCTTTGTGGCGTGTGTGCAGTACTTTCAGTGCAGGGCTTAAATAGATAATTAAAAGTAAACTAGGCTTGAAATTAGATTGTACACATGTAGAAGAGAGATGGTATAGTTAGGATGAGAATGATAAACTAATTGTGGAAAAATCAAAACCAGACATGGCTTTCCAGGGTTCCAATTCATGATTTTTACATTCCAAAGCTTCAAATTCTGACCCCCAAATGGGAGCAGAGCATAGAAGATAGCTTTTAGCCTTTTACACAAAATGTGGTGTCATTGTTTCCAGAGAATGCAATCTATCTGATGATATTTTAAAAATTATTGTTCAATAGAAAAATCTCATAAAAGACTCAAGGCAAACTTAAAAGATATTCTTGGATTTGATAAACGCATTTTTATAAAATATTCTTCAGGGCTCAAAAAAAGGTTTAGCCAACAACATGATGGTATTTATCAGAATAAGGAAAGCAATATTTTTATCTTACCTGTCAGACACGCTAGCACGCTAGCACACTTGCACAGGTGAAATTAAGGTGGTTTTTTTCTCTGTTGTCTATCAAAAATTTAATGAAATAATGGCTTGTGATGATCAAGGACAGAATGTTAATAGTAAAGAGTCTCTTCCTGACATGAATATATTGGAAAAATGTTTGACTCTATTAACAGGGAAATGGGGAGGGGGGAAGAGAAGTTGGGACTTTGTCATCAGGAAATATTTAATGCACCAAAATATTGAGGAGATTTAAAAAAGTTTTGGGGGTCTTCTTTCCTTCCTTCCCAACTTCAGCCCAGGTCAATTCTAAACAGAATCATCTATATTTGGGTCAGTTACAGACCCATCCATGGCTCTGAGTCCAAGTTGAAGGCTGGCAGCCTTTGGTGGGTTGAATTCTGTCTCTCCTGTACCATACCCTTCTCATTACAATTACCACAGAGGCATATGCTATACTGGATCCATATTTTCTTTGCACCTTATAGTTTTCTAGGGTAAACTACTATTAATAATAATATTTATTATTATAGCTGCTAACATTTAAATAGTGCCTACTGCATGCCAGTAAAAGCACTGAATCAAGTGCTTTTACAAGTATCATCTCATAGGATCCTCACAACCGCCCTGGGAGGTAAGTGCTATAGTTAAGGCCATTTTACAGCTGAGGAAACTAAGGCAGATAGAGATCAAGTGACTTGCGCAGGATCACACAGCTAATAAGAGTCAGAAGTCAGGTTTGAACTCAGGTCATCCTGAATTCAAATTCAGCATGGGCCACCTACCTGCCCAAGATTAGTAATGGTTTTTCTGGTCATTTGTCTTCATTTTGTTACTTATTAAATACTTACTAAGTGCTTTCTACTGGACAGTGCTGTACTGAGGTTCTGGGAGGAAATAAAAGCTGAAGACCATCTCCCTACCCTCAAGGAATTTGTGTCTATCTCTTCATAGCAATTTCGGACGCGTGTTCACTTCAATAATGGAGAACAATGGAAGAATGCTATTCCATGTTCACAAAGTCACTCGACATTCAATTGGTTCAGGAACAAATCCATTCCACTAAATTTGCTACTGATCCTACAAAACCATGTACACAAAATGAATTCTAACAGCCCTAGCAGCGCCTCTGAGGGACTCACAGGAATTTCACTTGCCTGGTTTGTGGCCAGAAGATAGAAGCAGAGAGAGATGAGAGACAACAGAGTAGAAGGTGAGGTATGGGGCACTTAGCCAGCACTTACTGAACACCTACTGTGTGTGCCAGGCACTATACTCAGAACTGGGGCTACAAATCAGTCCCTACTCCCCTGTAGCTCACAGCCTAATGGGAAAGACAAGCAAACCAGGTATAAACAAAGATATTGGTAGGACAAATGAGAGCTAATTAGCAGGGGGAAGAAATTAGCATCAAGGAGGATGAGAAGAAGCATCTGGCAGAAAGCAGGATTATGTCTGAGACTCAAAGTAAGTTGTGGAAGTGAAGAGGGGAGGTGAAGGAGACAGTTCCAGGCATGGAAGACAGCAGGTGAGAGTGCCAATTTTTGAAGAGGAATAGGGAGAAAAACTAAAACTAATAGTGGTTCTGAGGCCCCGCCTTATGTCTTCCAGGAATTTACTGGTGCTAAGACTGTACTGGAGAGCCTGGCCCCTCGTTCTTGTCAGATTCAGGCACAAGTGGGGGGTACAGAAAGCCAGATCAAGGAACAGGAAGCACAATCAGGCTCAGTATAGGGACCCAAGAAGAACAGGACCAGGGTCAACAGCAGTGCAGCTACACCAGAGGTCCAATAAGCAAGGCTGGTTAATGCAACAAGGCAACAAGGAAGATGATGTGCCTTCTGTGGCGAGGGGGCAATACTTTACAGCCATGTGTGGGAGATGGACAGAATGAAGTGACAGCTTATGGGAGAATGAAGCCGTGGCTGTGTGAGTGGGAGAAAGAGAGATGGTAACGGGCCTTTTGTTTTACTAGACTTTTTGTTACTTGTATTAAAAGTAGATTCTAGCCATTTGTGGCTGCTAAAGTAACTGGGAAATACAAGGAGGAACAGAAGGAGTTTTCTTGGGCATAATGAAAATATCTGGACCAGTTACAGGTAAACCAAAGACCAAAGAGAGAAAAGTGACACCACCTCCAAAGGGCCAGAGCCAAGGGGAGGGTGATAGCTTTCTGAGAGCTGGAGAGTATTGGGTACTTACCTATGACTGGCAGGGATGAGCCCTGACATACAGAATCTACTTCCTCCCATGAAAAAGTCTTAAGCATCTATCACAAGCAGTAAACACTGTACTTTACAATCCATTCTAGCAATGCGTTTCGCTCCTGGGAGGAAGATTCAAACCATCATCCTCTTGAGTTGTTCCCAAGTTAGATTTGTTAGTTCACTGCTTCTGTATTCCCAGGCTCTGGCACATGGACTTAGCAGGCCAAGAAAACGCTTCCCTTCCCACTCTGCTCCTCTGCTGTCACTGTCGAAGTCTTGAGGGCACAGACTGACTCAACATTCTATTTTGTATTGCTCGTTAACCACAGTGCCTCCCACACAGCGGCAAAAGTTTAATCAATGCCTTCCTTTGCTTGTTTACTCCTTCCTTCATTCAAAAACTCAACAGGGAGCCAAACTGAACAACCAGCTGTTTCCTAGTCAACATTTCATTTCTAGCCTCCATGCAGTTATATTGGCATGACTGGACAACTCCTGTTCTGTGAAGTCTTCCCTGACACCTGTGGTCATTAGTACCTCTATTTACTTACATGTGTATGCTCTTTTCTAGCCTAACCCATTTCTGAGGTCAGGAGCTGTGTCATTTTTGTTACTAAGCTTTACTAACATTTGGTGGCTAGAAGTGTTGAACTGCTATCACTGCTTTCACAAAATAACAAATGCACCAGATAGGCATGCATGCATGGGAGCTTCAGCAGAGTTCTCCTGCCATGCTTTCATCCACCCAAATTTTAGAACCTTTAATCAACCTGAATGGCAAATTAGTTTTCTTTTATCCTAAAAAGAAATTTGAGAATAAGCAAAGTTCAGTTTTCATTTCATCAAATGTAGGTTTTTGATCACTTTACGACAACTGAATGCTGAGACCCTTATAAGCTGAGTCAAATCAGCAAACATCTAAAAATTGCCTACATACATGACACTGAGCCAGGAACTGACTTACAGTAGTCATGGGGTTCTTATAGGAGTGTGGTGGCAGAAAGGAGTTTTGCGAGGGAGCATGGCGGAATGGGAAATAGGACACGAGTATAATTATCCCAGTTTTCTAAAAGCAAGGGAACTGAGGATTGAAGAGGTGAATGTAACCTCCCTAAGATCACAGAGCTTGACTTCCAACACAGACCTCCATCCAATGGAGATGCAGAACGCTACCTCACAACAGCCCAGGCTGCCACCACACTCCTGTAAGAACTATGTGACTGGTATGAGGCAGTGCCTGGCTTCATGACTTGTGATTGAGGAGAACGCTTTGTAAACCTAAAAGTGCTACAGAAATTCAAGGGTTCCTATCACTAAAGAATGTTTAATGACATTAATGTTTCCTGACAAATGAGAAATACTAGTCACTGTCTTTAATATAAATAATTTCCCTTTCGCAGTGCTGAATTGCTTCCACATTTTTTATTTTTAATTGACCCTATTACACAGTCTACATTCTTGCCATGTAGCACCTTTTAAAAATATAAACATTGTTTAAAATGAGATTTTAATATTTAAAAAATTAAAATGTAATGCAATAGTTTAAGAACAGTTTAAATTGGTAGCTGTATATGTTTTAATATACTGCATTTATAGCCTTGACTGAACAGTATTTCAAAAATCCCTATCATCTTCTATCCTAAAATCTATCTCCAACACTTTTTCGAGGAACAGTGAAATCAGGTTAATGTGCACCCAAGTCTGTTATGCACCTGTCTGCTATCAAAGTCTACCAAGGAAAATACATCCTCAGCTGAGTGCTCCATCCATTTGTTTTTATTTACATGAATCTTCTACAGTCTTTCACGGCAAACATTTAACATAGAAGCTAAAATACAAACATTCTTAAATGTTGTTTCTGAATCAGGTTTGCGTGTGTAAGACCTACAGTCCAGAGGGTGATAGACCCTGTTCCCACCAAGGAGCCTCAGCACTGGGATTAATCAGACAGCCATTCAGTCCTGGGGGAGCCTGCCCCTCCCTCCCAAAGGAATCAAGATCTTTGGTTCATTATGTGCCCCACTGCAGAGTGGAACTCTGGGGAAAATCTTTAAAATGAAGTTTAGGTTTGGCTCATATCTAAGGTCTCTCCGAAATTAACAGGATCCCTTCTAAAACGCTCAATGTACAAAGAATATGAGGTAAATCACAGCTACTTATTTACTCCATCACAAAAGAAAGCCCTAAAATATAAGAGCTTCCTAAATATACAATGACAAATACTTAAAATACCTAACAGAAACCCATGTGCGTGCCTGTGTATTTGAATGTAAATCTGTTTTGCCCAGAACAGTGGCCACCTATGAGCTCAATACCAGGACTGAGTCTCCTGCTTTGGGTCTCTGACTTAGGCTAGCTAACCCTTCTATAGGCAGCCTGTGATCCTTCATTCCAGGCAGTTAACTAATATTTGCATAGCTCTTACCATGTGGCAATTGCTTTACAATTATTATTTATTGGGTCCTTACAACAATCGTGAGTGGCAGGTGCTTTATTACTTCCAATATACAAATGAGGAAGATGAGGCAGCCAGAGGTTAAGTGAACTGGCAAGGGACACATGGGTTAGGAAAGGTCAGAGGCCCAGTTTGAACTGGACACTAACTACTGCACCACCTGGCTGCCTCATATTAGTGCCAGAATGAGTGTGGTCCCTCGACTGGCTTTAGCCCTACTGCAGTTCAGATCTCCCCAATTCAGGAAATCTATCAGACGCAGCGTTTCCCAGTAGTAAGGACTAGGGGGCTACACCATCATCACCAGCCCCAGGAAGTTGATACTAGAGCAACGGAGAACTAACCAATGACAGCCCAGTCCCGGGAGCATGTGCAAGGGACTGTGGGTAACCCTGCTTCCTGCAAACATTATGCTAGACCTTCAAAGAAGCCATCCCGATTAACCCTTTTGTTAAGGTGCTCTACTATTCATGTCTGAAGCAGGCTCATCCAACATCAGCATAGGTCATCCTGCACTTTTTCCCAGAAACAAGACTCTCATTGGCCAGTCCCTCCCTACAGTCTCATTGGCCAGTCCTTCCCTACACTCTCATTGGCCACTTTCCCACTCACTCTCATTGGACAGTCCCCCGTTGTACTATCATTGGCCATTCCCCTGTTATGCTCTTATTGGCCCTTCCTTCACTCACTCTTATTGGCCATTCCATCCATATTAAACTTTCATTGGCCAGTATTGCAATATGCTCTCATTGGTCAATACCCCACTATATTCTCATTGGCTAATTTCAGCTACTCTCATTGGCCACTTGCCCTTATAGGCCAGTCCCCTTCTATACTCTCACTGGTCATTTCCCCGTTCACTCTCAGTGACCAGTCCCCTGCTACGCTTTCATTGGCCAATCCTCCTATAATCAACTCTCATTGGCCAGTTCACTGTTACACTCTCATTGGGTAATCCTCTGCTAGTTTTCTATTTTCATTGGCCAGTACTCCTCAAAACATGAAGCCCACTGTAGGACTGCTGAACAAATTTTTCACTTTCCTCCCAAACTTAACAGCTCGATATCTTCTGTCTAGTAAAGAATGCATGGTTCACCCCCTTTCAGGGTTCATCTTTTTGTCAGAGATGGGCCGCAGATACGGAAAATGCCCCCAGCACACCCAGCATCAAATTCCCTAAGTCCTGAACTGACAAGGTTAGAAACATACCTTGTAGAATCACTGTTCTAACCTGTCCTCAGGGAAGGAAACACAAGAGAGAACTTGAGGTCCACTGGGAGACCTGCCTATTCAAGTGCCATTTATTTAGCCATGTGTTCTTAGTCTCTATTGCAAGCAATTGGGGGTTTTGGAGAGGAAGAAGAGCCCTCCCCTACTCCGTGGTGATCAGATGGAGAGTTGCCTGAGTCCCAAGCCACATACGCCAAACAGAGAAAGAGACAGACTAATAGGAAAAGTTGTTTTTCAAGCTATGCTTAGTAAATAAATAATATTTGGTGTAGCCTCACTCCCATCCCTATCAGAGTGATTCAGGGACCAACCTGGAACGTCTGTGCTAGCATTTCCCTTAACAAGAGACCAAGAGACATGCATTAATTGTAGAGCCACCAGCAGAGACTAGAGTCCAGGTGCAGATTTAAAACTGGTGCCTTAGGATGACACCTACTGGCTCATTCCCATGACTAATTTTTCTCATCTATAAAATCAAGGGGTTTCTAACAGGTCAGTCCCCACAAACGAGACTAACTCCCATGATTACTTCTGTTACATATGGTTATATTGTTTAAGAGCCAACTCAGCATTTAAACACTGTTGAAGGCAGCCCTGGAAAAAAGATAACAGAGGAAATGTGGAACTAGGTAAATCCAAATGACATAGCCATTACCTCTGATAACATGCAAAAACTCTCCACCCATAATCTCCTCTTCAAGGAAAAGTTCTCCAGGTGAAAATTGCAATGACCTCTAGCCACTCACCCCAAGTTATGTGACTCCATCTACTTTTTCAAAAATGTCCGTTTTACTCCAGGGTTGCCCCTTCATAAGAGGTAAACACATAATTTATAGATCAGCAGCCATAGAAAATAATAAAAATTTGATAACAAGAGTTCTACTTTACAGAAGACTTTCATTACAGTTTTGAGAATATGATAACAGAGTGTACTTTCTCATGCTACACAGGTTCATGCATTTTAAAACTCAAAGAGACCTTAACCACTTTATTTTAGTGAAAAAGAAGCTGAGGCCCAGAGATGAAGTGACTTGGAGAAAGTCACACAGGCAGCAGGTGAAAGATGTGCAATCTAACCTAAATACATCTTCATACTCCAGATTCAGCCTTTTATCCACTTTGGTCACCAAGAATTGCAATATATAAACAAGTATATTTACAAAAATGATAATGCAATTAATCATTTAACTCCTATGTGCCAGGGATTGTGGCAAGCACTAAGGATACAATACAAATACAAAATGAAATAATCCTAACTCTAATTTTCTAACATTAAGTGTGTATGTGTGTGTCTATGTGTGTTTGTGTCTGAATACACACACATACATATATGTAAATAAAAATAACCATAAAGGGAATTAATACAAAATAATTAGGGATGGATGGCAGTCACAATTGGGAGAACCAGGAAAGGCTACAAGAAGACAGTTGTGCTTAAGCAGGGAATTGAAGGAAGAGCAGTTGGAGGGGTGGAAGGGAAAATATGATTCAATCAGGGATTCTGAATGAATGGTGAGACGGGGCCTCTGGGTCAACATGAACATTGTGTGTCAGTAGGGAATAATCAGTGATATCTCATCCAGAGCTATTTACAGAATTTTTATATATGTGGCAAATTTCATACAATGCAATAATAAATGTTCTCAAATCAACTTTTTAAAACAAATCTAGATGAGGGAAGGGTGAGTGGAAAGACACTGGGATCCTAGGAGGCATGCTGGTCTGTGTGGATTAGGACACCAGGATACAAAAAGACCACTTCATGGTTGGTAGGAAGGTGGAGGGAAACTGCACTGGGGTGCTATAGCAGGGAGTACAAAGAGGGGTGCCACGAGACACCCCTATTTCAACTATTCTTAGTAAATAGGCACTAAGCATATTTATTTTGTGGATGTTGAAGGAATGACAGTGTATCCTCTCAATCTAAATTTTAATACCCTTGGACAAACTTCCTGTTGCCCTGTCATAGTGATAGTTCTGTTAGCTAATCAGTTGCAAACCTGAACTGAAATGCCTCCTGTAATTCACAAGACAATGTCACCACAATGCTAACATTATTTCCTATTCAGTTTCTACCACTTGTTATTTTTGTCAGACTCTGTGACAAAATTGGATTCGAACTAAAACAACCCTGAAACATTCTCTGCTCTTTATCTTGAATGAAATGAAAACTCACTTAGTAAACTTTTCTCAAAGTATGTTTCTCCACCAAATTTCAAAGCTTGAAACAAACAGCCACGAAAGTTTCAATATCCTCGGAAATATTTCAAAGCAGATTTTTGAAATGTTTTAGAGAATGTTTTCACTCTTAAAATAACCAGGGAAAGCTTGAAAGGGGCTGTGAAGTGGCATAGGAATGGGGAGGCATATTTAGCACATACAAATAAGGGTGTCTGCTTTGAGCTATAGAGTTGGACTGTCACTCTTTTTAGAGCCATGAATTCAATCTCCTCATTTCTTACCACTTCAAACAAGCCATTTCAGCACAGCATATCTGGAAATGCCAATGGCTGGACCGTGTATGTGAGGACCTGAACAGCAGGCTAAGTTAATGAAGGACAGGGCGGAGACAGTGAAAGAAAAATTGCTAGTCCTCCATCGCTCCAGTGTAGTCGGATTTTGATTAGAAACTGAATATGTCAAGTTTCTGCCAAGTCACTTATGGAATAGTGAAGAGGGAGGTAGGAATGCATTTAAGCAACCATACAGGTGCCATGCTTTAGGTACCATGAGAGCTTCTGATCTGAAAACAGTTTGAATCAAGCACATTAGCACAGCAAGCTCCTAGCCGTTATTAGTTACATGCAATCACAAAATTGGATTTACACCCAAACAGTTCTGGGTGCTTTCTGTACTCTTCATTGTACCTTGGGAAACCTTATTCAATAAACTTTACAAGGAATTATCGATTATTTGCATGAATTAAATCTCCAACTATATTGTCTGGCATTAAAAAATACCCTCTGCTCACCTATCACTCAAATTGAACTGCAGAGTGACCATTTCACGGCACTAGTGTCCTATTCTGAAGCCTGTGGAGCCAAACAGAACAAATCAGAGCCTCCATCCCCATGAGATGGACTTAATGATAGACACCCCTGAAAGCATCTCTTCTTTAGGTCAATATGTCACATCAATGCCTATATATATATGTTATGTGATTTATACCCTTCTCACCACATAAGCTGCTCTTCTTCGGAATAGATTCCAACTTATCATTGGGCCTCCAAAAGTGTGGTGCCCAGAACTGGTCAAATGATGCTCCAGATATGCTGCAGTCAGGGCAGTTTGTGTTACCTTGCACACTTACTCTAGATACTGTGCTACCATTAATTCAGCCAAAGAGCCCATTTCTTTAATAGAATCCTTCTGTGGTGCTTCACCACAGCATGAAGGTGATCTTGGGGTGACCTTTCCTGAGTGCCCTCATTATTAGTATTTTTCCCATCAGTGATTACATAGTGTTTATTTTTTACTTATTGACTTTTTTGATGTATATGCTGTTTCCATCAATCAACCAGTAGACAAGAATTAAGCACCTACTGTGTGTCAGTGCCTACACACCAGGACCTTACATTCTAACGGGAGAAACAAGAACACACATACATTTATATAGAATAAAGATGAGCTGCATAAAAAGAGATCTATGAAAAGTAGTTAAGATACAGAGCAGTTTAGGAGGGAGGCCAGTAGCAGCTGTAGGGATCATGATAGTCTTCATAAAGATGATGGTGCCTCAGTGTCATCTTAAGGGAGAAGAAGAATTCTCTGATATTAGCGTGATAAAGAAGTGAATTCCAGGCATAGGGGCTGTGGGGGAGAGGAGCACTTGGCCTGGGCAAGGGATGCAAATACTGGAGATCGAATGTTGAATGAGGAAGAGAGAGAAAGCCAGTAGGCTGGACTGCAGTGAGAGAGAGGGAATAATGTCCAATAAGGGATAGAAAGATAAGCTAGGGAAGGTCTCGAAAAGCTAAAAAGCAGAGTTTATGTTTTAAACTAGAAGAAATAGGAGGCTTCTGGATCTGAGTGAGTGGGGGCTATAGATGATCATATCTTTACTTTGGCAAATTCATGTTGGCAGCAGGGTGCAGGGTAGACTGTCATGAGAAGAGATCTGAAACAGGGTAAACAATTATCTAGGTGAGAGATGATGATGGCCAGAACTAAGAAGGTGACTGTGGGAGGAAAGAACAGTGATCAGAAAAGAGAGAGGCCGTAGAGGGAGAAACAGCCAAGTTCTGACAAGGCACTGGATACTTAGAATGAGGGAGGGCAAGAACTTGTGGATTATGCTGAGTTTGTGAACCTGGGACACTAGAAGAACAGTGATACCTTTAATCAAAATAGAGAGATAAGAAGAAGTCAATATTTAGGGGAAAATAATAATGAATTCCATTTTGGCCATGGTGAGAGATGTCCAGGGTATCCAGTTTGGTACGTTCAATAGGCAGCTATTGATGTGGGACTAAAAAGTAGTATTGATACTGGGGCTGGAGATAGACAGACAGACAGACACACATACACACACATGCACGCACTTATATGTCTTACTACCATTCTCAGTTTTAATAACTTAAAAGTGTAAATCCTACAATCTTGTAAAAAAAGCAACATTTGACAGGTTATTAAAAGCTTGACATATTATTAAATTTCAACGTAACCACAGACGTGTTATATATTGCTCTAGTCAATTTTTGGAATTTGTAAAAAAAAAAACAAACTTTTATTACCTGCTGTTCAGTGACTGAAAAGATTACAATTGTAAGCCTTGCCTTAATATCATTCAAAGAACAAAATTTTGAACTTCACATGAGAGTTTTGACCTGAATCCACCAAAAAAAGGCTAATGGAAATATAACAAGTGTTCAAGGAAGCAAAGTAAGAGGATTGCCTCTACCTATCCACCATTCTGAGAAAGTGGCATCCAGAAACTGTGGCTAATGCAATACATAATGACACGGTGTTCATTAAGTCATCTTTTTAAATTTAAAATTTATTCTTCCAAATTCATAAAACTCAATTTTAAGAAAAATTTATGAACTTTCAAATGATTTTTATGTTTTTAGCATTTCTACTTTATAGAAATTGAAACCTACACTAAGACTTTTGGGTCACTAAATGTTCCTATGTATGCATATGTATGTCCATGTACACATACACACACACACACGTATCCCATATGAAAGCTGATGAGGAGACCAAGAGAGAGAAAATAAAAGGGACTAGGATAGAACCTTAGGGGATGACCAAAGAGAAGAGGCATTAAATAGATGATGATACAGAAGAGGGAACTGAGGACTGATAAGGCCAGTAAGAGAACAGGAAGAGTAGTGCTGTGAAACCCCGGGAGAGAAGATAATATACAGGATGAAAGGATGGTCAGTCTTGTCAAGTGCAGCATATAGGATGAGAAAGATAAGGATGGAAAAGGGCAATCAGAAATCACTGGAGAGTGGAGAAAACAATTTCTGTTGAGTGATGAGGTCAGAAGTCACAGTGCAAAGCACTGAGGAATGAGTGACAGAAGAGGAAACAGAAGTGAGTGCAGACATCTTTCAAGGAGTGGGGCTAAGAAAGGAAAGAAAGAAGATAGATGCTTAGGGGATGGTAGAGTCTAGTAAAGATTTTGAAGAATGCTTGAAGAGAGTATAAGGAGAGAAGAAGAGGTTGAATTTTGAGTGAGTCAACAACTGTGGATGCTATCTGCAGGAGAAGATAAGAGGGCATGCCTTCAAGCATACATGCTGCAGAATTCTATTTGGGAAGGGGAAGGGACCACCTCTTTGTCAGAGACTGGAGGAATGAAAGAGAGAGCTTTTGACATGAAGAGAATGGGAGAAGAGAGTGTTCACATGAAATGGCTTCATTTTCTTCAGTAAAGTGAAAGTCAAAGTCATTCACTGAGTGAGACAGGGAGGAGAACTGTGGGAAGCTTGAGGAGAGCAGAGAAAGACTGGAATAGCTTCTTGGAGACTGAAATCAGGAGTCAGTTCAGGAGAGGAAAAGATGGCTTGGTTATAGCCAAGTAACCAGACGAGGTTGGATAACATGAGTTTGTACCGTATCAAGTCTGAAGTTGTAGGATTTCCTCCAGCGGTTTTGAGTAGCTCATTCATAGCAGAAGCAGATGGCAGGAGCTATCCAGGGCAGAGGTTTGGCTGGAGGTTAGCAATGAAAGGACAAAGGGGCAAGAACTTCGAGAGAAGAAAACAATGTCTAGTTGAGATGGTGTGGACTGATTCAGTTCTGCCTTCACTTGCCCAGCACTTAGTACAGGTCCTGGTACACAGCAGGTACTTAATTAATGTTTGGAGGATCAAACTGAATTGAAGCAGGTTCTGGCAAGTGACACAGAACTGGAAAGACTTTAAGTATGCACTGGGTGACAAGCAAGCCATATGTCTGTCATTGGAGAAACAGCCTTGTTAAGTGCAGAGAGGCTCATTGCCAGGATGAGCTGTAAGCTGTGGGGACTGTTAAACCTTTTCTAAGTCAAAGAGGAGTTGCATTTTCTATCCATGGAGGGATTAGAGACTTGAATAAGCCTTCAGTTTGTGGGCGCAGTTCCCAGGTTCCCAAGACCAGGCAAAAAACAAAGTTACCATGCTCAAAGCCTCCTTGCATGAGTGCTCTGTAGGTAAGCCTCTCTGTTCCTCACAAAGGCAGGAGTCAATGAATCAGGCAATGAATGCATCTGACTCTAGGAACTGAGGAAGATATCCTATGTAAAACTTTTGGCCTCTTCCTGTGACTGACTGATACCCCCTGACTCTTCACAAGCCATGTGCGGGACAGAGGGTTGCCCAAGGGCCCACGATGGAGGACAGGGGAAACATTAATAGCAGAGAAAGTTTTTACAAGTGAGGGGATTTATTTCTTTAATACTGTTCTCAATTTCACTTTTACCCATAAGTAGCTAAAAATGAGTTTTTATGGCACAGAGAGTATAAGCTGGGGCATCAAGCAAATGGGTTAAGGAAAGAGCATTGGAATGAATAAGTAGAGTCACTTCTATCCATCCATTCACGTGTGCAGCTTGGCAGGGGCTTGGGGTTATGTTTGGAGAACTCACATTAAACACTTCTGGAGAGCCCACTGATGTTCTCATAAAAGAGAATCTTAATCCCAGCCTGTAATTCTTCATAAATGATTGCTTGGTTTGGCTCAGATCGACAACTTTTATAGTCTCAGCTGGGTTTCTGTTCTAGTTTTGACTCAACTCAACTGTGACCACACATGAAGGAGACCTTCACTAAGTGATTCCTTAACCACAGTAAATTCATGGCTGTCACCTGGTCGCTTAGACATCATTTAACCCTTCAGAAATCTATTCCTACATTTTCAGAGCCACCTCCATACCAGCAGACCCCATAGTCTTGTCACCAAAACTACTGCTAACTCTCTAATGACAGATGTGTAGTCCTGAGAACACTCAATAGGGGGAGTTGTCCTAGACCTTAACCACCTCCCAGGGAATGTGCTCTATGTAGAGTTCTAGGAGGAAGGTGGGCAGAAGAGCAGCTCCCAGAAAATGCATGTTCTGCAGTCAGGGTAACCTTTGGAGGGCAATTTAGTTGGAAAACAGAAAAAAAAAAACCAACCACAACCATATTTCAAAAGGAGAAAATTGGTGTCGAAGCCAATGAATATGTGTTTAGCAGAGATATAAAAGAATGGCTCATTACAGACACTAAGCAAACATCTGTTAAACTCCTTCTTTTGCGTTCATTGATTTATCAATTGGACAGTTAGGTGCAGTGGATAGAGTGCAAGGGCTGGAGTCAGAAAGACTCGTTGTCCTGAGTTCAAATCTGGCCTCTGACACTTACTAGCTGTGTGACCCTGGAGAAATCACTTCACCCTGTTTGCCTCAGTTCTCTTATCTGTAAAATGAGCTGGAGAAGGAAATGGCAAACCACTCCAGTATCTTTGCCCAGAAGACCCTATATGGAATCATGAAGAATCAAACACTACTGAAATGAATGGACAACAAAAACAACGGCCCAGCATTCTCCCTTGTACACTTAGACCCATAACTAGCCTAGGTCAAAGAGGAATTTGTCCTAAGGCAGGAAGTTCTGGGTGCTTCAGCACCTTCCACTGTCCCACCATGTGGCATGACTTCTCCCCATGCCCCTACTGCCTTGGGGCCCTCTTGAGGGGGCAGGTTAGACTTTGTTCACTTATTTCTACAGTGAAGGTTGTCTGTCTTCCCTCCTTTAAGTATACTTTTTAAGGGGGTGCTCAGCATCTTTGCCCTGATGTTAGCAAACTTCCCTTTGACCTGCAACAAGAAGGGGAAGCTGGGATGTTTCTTCAGCAGTCAAATACCAAATGAACAAAAAAAAAACCTCCCAGGAGTTCTTCAGCTTATTTTCAAATATGTACAGTTATCTTCCAGATGGCTTCTCTGTCCAGAACGTGACACCTCAAGTGCTTCTATCTTTGCTAGGAATAATTGGTCTTCCTCACCAAAAGCACCAAAGAGTTCTCTGGAGCCCAGAGAGAGCCCCGCAAAGAAGGTCCAGGTGAGAACTTAATTATCTTGATGCCATCTCATCCCCTTTCTTAGAGATACAAACAAATACCCTTTGAATAAC
Source organism: Bettongia penicillata ogilbyi (assembly GCA_023548195.1). Classification (NCBI taxonomy): domain Eukaryota; kingdom Metazoa; phylum Chordata; class Mammalia; order Diprotodontia; family Potoroidae; genus Bettongia; species Bettongia penicillata. The sequence goes on along the minus strand of JAJHZJ010000634.1, from coordinate 350,194 downwards.
TCTGTTCATCAGGAAATGGCCTGCTTAGCAAGCAATAGGATTTCAAAGCCCCATTACACAGTGTGTATTCAATAGGTCCCCAATTCAGAGAAATTCCAATGGGATGCACCATTCCTGACCTCTTTGGAATAAAACTAGGAGGTCTCCTCTCACATGACCTACATCACTCAGAATCTCAGTTTCATTTCTCAGTGTCTCCCTACTCTGGGGAATTAAGGGAGTATCAAAAGTGTATCAAGAGTTCAGAAAGAAAAAAAACAAAACTCCAGTGATGAAAGTTGCATCTGCTGCCTTCTCACCAGTCATTTTTCCCTTTTATTCCACCTCTCTGCTTAGCTCCCCTGCTGCTTCCAAGAAGTTTCTGGGCAGAATAAGAGTGACAGGGAGTCACTTGGGATGGGAGGGCCTTAGGACACAGGGAGGAGGAGAGAACCTTCTTGGAGGTTAAAGGAATTCTGCCAGTCCAAGTGTTTAACAGCAAATTATAGAGCAGGCACTATTGGCTTAGCAGAGAAAACTTTTCCAAGTGAAGGAGGAGTCTCCTTCCCATAGAAAAAGGACTGAAATGAAGCTATACATGAAGAATCATTAGTTAGTCATCATTTATGTTTCTGACTTTCCCATTATCTAATCAGTGAAAGATGTTTATGAGTAGCCAAAAATAAGCAAAGAAAAACAAGTTGAATCAGGCAGTATTTGCAAATGTTAGGATTCTCGTAAAACAATCCAACGACAAAATAATGCACATGAGTTAGAGAATCATGGGATTGGACAAGCACAGTTAGAGAACTGGAAGGACCACTGAAGCCAGCCATTAAACCCAAGGCCCTCGTTTTACAGATGAACAAGCAGAGCCTTGGTTAGGTGACTCGTTAGAAGTCACAGCTAATAAGGTTCAAAGGCTGAATTTTAATACACGTCCTCCAACTCCAGAGTCAATTCCCCTTTTCCAAAGGAAAAGAACAGGCTTTCCTTTTTGAAAAGTCCTGTGGGTTGTCTGCCTCCCCTACTAATGAAGATATTTGTCATAAAGTAAGATGGATATTTTTTTCTAGAAGAAAATGACTCAAGATGTTTATGAAGGGAATGAGCAATCATTAAAAGTTATAAAACATTGAGAAAAAGATCCATAAGTTCTTAAAGACAGTCTTCCATGGGTATGTATATGAATCAATAAACATTTATTAAGTGTCTAGGCTATGTGCCTGGCACCGTGCTAAGCTCTGAGTGTATAAAAAGAGGCAAAAGGCAATCTGTGCCCTCAAGGAGACTAATCCACACAAAGCATGCTATCCACAGGGTAAAGAGGAAATGATTAACAGAGGGAAGGAACTGGCAAAAAAAAAAAGGGATTGGGAAAAGCTCCTTGCAGAAGATGAGATTTGGGAGAGTTGGGAAATTTAAAGGAAGCCAGGGGACTCAAGTAAGGAGGGAGAGTGTTCCAAGTATGGACTCCATCAGAGAAAGTGCTCAGGACTCACAGATGGAGAGGCTTCTTGTTGTAACAGTCAGGAGGCCAGCATCCCTGCACTGAAGAGTACACATCCACATGCACGTGGATATTACATAACATTTTAAACCTAAAAAAACACAGCAAAGAAGCCACTTGTCCACCATGCTTCTCGCTATAATTAAGAAAATATAGGAAAGAGCAAAAGACCAGCTGGAAGAGCCCCATAGGAGCCTTACCTTTAGGAGAACAAATAAGTATTTATTTGACATCTGGTGATGTTCAGATGGTATTGCCTGTTGTAAAAAAACAAAACAAAACAAAATAAAATCCCCAAAACATGACAGTGATGGTGGGCCTGCTAAAGAGCAAACTGTTTCATCTGGTGAACCTACTAAGTGTGATAATTCCTCCCAGATCAATGGGTCATTTTATGGGTAGTTTGACAAAATGCTTAGTGTTTATCATTAGGTTCATTTGCAACTGAAAAGGCTACAAGTCTATGGGCATGAAGCTTATGTCTGTGCCCGTTCTTATGCACCACCTGGTTTTATTATATTATTATACTATTGTGGTTAGTCACCAGTGATGCTTTTGAGAGTTGATAATATAAATAAGAAATAAGTTCACAAGTAAAACCTAAATAATAAACTTAAGTAGCAGATCACCTAGCATTACAAAGAAGAAGTTATTGGCTTAAAAAGTAGACTTATTGGCTAACACCTCAAATGAAAGAGGTAAATCTGGGATTCAAAATAGGTAATCTTACTCACAAAAAAGATATTTAAGGTATAGGAAAGGAAGGAAAAAATTTATTAAGCACCAATCATGTGCCAGGCAAATATTTTCCAAATATTATCTAGCTTGATCCTCACAACAACCCTGGGAGGTAGGTGTTTTTATTATGTCCATTTTACAGTTAAGGAAACTGAGGCAGACAGCAGTTAAATGAGTATCTGGGGTCACATTTGAACCTAGTTCTTCTTGATTGCAGGTCCAGTGCCACCAGCTGCCAGCTGCATATAGAGACCTTGGTATTCTAAGTAGTAGTGAAACAAGAACAGGAAATTATTTTTCTCATTAGGGAATCTTAACATTGGAAGGGACCTCAGAGACATTAGTCTCAAATCTGATGGAGTATTCCCTCCATAATACTGCAAAAGAAGTCCTGGCAAGATGGCAGAAGGGAGCGTTGGGACTAAGTCTATCTCAAAATAGCAACAAACATGCTTCCTTAAAAGTAAAAGAATTCCCCCCAAAAATGAAAAGGAAAAATATCCATGCAAGCAAAGTCATTCACCCCCACCCCATCAAAATAGTTAATAACATATAGGTATTCTCATGAATAACCTAAATAAAAATGCTCAAATGGATAAATTCTATGGAGTAAAAGATGAGTACAAGAGAAAAAAACAATAATACAAGATACCCTCTTCCCAGAAGCAAAACTGGATCATGAAAATAACCTCCAGGGTAGATAATAAGGAAAATAGAAGGTTTGAGATCTACAAATATTTAATTAAAATCTGTAAGAATGCCCCCAAAATGTAAGTGGAGAGTTTAGAATATGTAGTAAAAAAAATCATAAATGAAATGGTATGACAAATAAAAAGCAATAGAATCATCCAGATCATAAATACAAAGGAGAAAATCATCCAACTGAGGCAGGACAAATAACAAAACACAATTTTCAAACAGCAAAACTGGAAGAAAACCAAAAATCACCAAGTTAATGGAAATAATAGAGATGGAGTCTATGCCCAGGCAAGGCATCCTAAAGATTATTGGCATCCCAGAAAAATAGAAAGTTCATACTGAATAACATAAATCAACAGATCATACAAATAAGATTTCTATAAGTCTTCAAAACAGAGGTAGAGGGTAGAATGAGAGAATCAAAGGCACACCAACAGGGAGGATCTGACAAACAAATCACATATTCAAAAGCCCCAATTCCAACAGCACAATACTGTCATCTAAAATGAGAAATGAAAGGGGAGACCAGCATGTGATAAATCAGAAAGCAAGGCAAATAAGCTTTCACCTTCAAACTGCCTATTTAGGAAAATGGAACATGTTAATTCAAGAGAAAAGATGGAATTTCAATGCAAGTAAAAAATTCCTGGTCTTTCTCCTGACTAATACAGCAGTGATCAAGGCCTTTGATAACATTTTAAATCAAGGAAATCAGAGGCGCTTCATAGGATTTAGATGTTGTATTGATGAGAAAGGCTATTGTCTCTTTGATGTCTCACCTTACCTTACAGGAAGGATACCTGGAGACAATATCTAGAAACTGAGTGAAAACCCTATTAAAAGGGGGTGTGGTTAGAGAAGCCATGTTAAAAAAGGGGGTGAGCTAGGAGAAAGAATTAGATGACTTTGAAGATGGGTGAAATAATCTAATAGAATGATCATAGCTTGTATCATCTGGCTTTGAGGAGGACCAATTTCTCCACAGCCAGAAAGGGAGGGCTTCCAGGGTGTGGGGGTATGGACTTCTGGGAATTGTCTTCCAAAAGGACAATACAAATCCCTTCCCTCAAGAAGGAGGGGAAGAGGCACCTTAGCATGGCAGATTCAGATACAGTCCAGAGGGAGCATCAGATGCCAAAATTTGATCCGATGGGTTATGAGACAGAGGCATGCCAGTGAGTGTTTTAAATAGATTCCCAAACTGGGGTAGTGATGTGGTTGATGCTGCACCTCCCCTCTTCACTCCCTTGCTATTTTCCCTATTAAACTGCTGAGAAGGGTGAGTCTGAATGGAGGGGAGCTGAGATGTCTAAAGAGTAGTGATCTAGTTCTTCACCTTTCCCCCACCCTGCCTCCCTGCCCTTCTGCCCATACGTGATAGAGACTTACTTCCACATCAGTCTATTTTTAAATTTGTTATTAGCTCCTATTTTTTTCATATAAACTGTCGTCATAACTTAAATGTGATTCATGCCTGTTATTGATGAAAATATATCGGGAATGAGACATGGAGAGTTCGTGATGGGGCAGTAGTACAAAAGAATTAATTGGGACAGAGGTTTGAACTGTGGGCAAAAATAACTAGGGTTCATTTTGGTTCCTAGTTTGGGGCTCTGAGCTATAATTGTGAGAGAATCATATGGTTTCTTTATTAGCAACTTTTGCTAAACTTCCCCAAAGCAGAAATCAAACTGGTGGGTCGTATGCCTTTGAGACTAAACATGTGAAGTAGGTAGCAAAGGTGGTCTGCTGAGAGGTTTTCTAAGCTCCCCACCCCCACATTCTTTGCTTCCTGAGCATACCCAGGACTGTGAGGGCAAGGACTGGAGGGGAAAGAGAAAGATGTGGTCCAGCAAGAGTGGTCATACTTCAAAATTCCAATAAGAGTAGATAGAGGAAAGAAAGACTGGTTTTTCTATGCTCTTTCCACATAAACTTCCAAATATTCCCGGATAATACCTACTACCATTCACCTTTGAATGTGGGTAATGGAGATGAAGATGTGGGGGAGAGAGAGATTAGGTAAACAGGGTAATTCATAAATCATACTCTGATGTGGACTTTGGAAAGGGAAGGAAGCTTTGAAAAGATTATATCAATAAAAGTATACTCTCAGGTTGTGCTCTGAGTAAGCATCAATGTGTGTGTGTGCAAAATCTAGGAGTGGGCTAGTATTACAATTAATGTAATAGCATATGGCAGAGAGAAAAGTAATGCTTGTATATTTAAATTTTATCCTGAACTAAAAAAATTTAATAAGGAATGGGAAAAAATATTCATACTAAGTACTTTGAATAACAGACTGATATCCAAAATCTATAGAAAAGTGAAACAATCTTTTAAAAAATTAAATATTTCACAATATATGTGACCAAATGATAAGGACATGTGGTTTCCAAAAGAAGTAAATTATTACGAACTAGTTGAAAAAAAAATTATGTGAAATCTCTAATAGTGAGAAAATTGCAGATGAAAAAAATCTAAGTTATATCTCTAAACGTATTAAACTGGCAAAGATGTGAAAGTTCAATGCTTCCAGATACGGGGGGCAAAAACAGGTATTGCAATTTCATGTTGAATTAGTGAAAAAAAGCTTAAAGACTGATATACAAACTGACTACAGCTATATAAATGAAGAGGACACTGAAGGCCAATAAAAAACAGGTTATTGTAGAAGGTACCTTGTAAAAAAAATACAATCTTCGAGTAAGCTCAATTCAATAAACATTGTCAAGTGCCTATTATAGGCCAAGTAATCTACTGAGAGGGCAGGAATTGGCACAGTGGATAAAGTGCTGGGTGTGGAGTCAGGAAGATTTTTCCTCATGAGTTCAAATCTGACCTCAGACATTTCCTAGCTGTTTGTTCCCAGGGAAGTAATTTAACCCTGTTTGCCTCATTTTCCTCATCTGCAAAATGAGTTGGAGAAGGAAATGGCAACCCACTCCAGTATCTTTGCCAAGAAAACCCCAAATGGGGTCACACAAAGAGTTGGGAATGATTGAAACAACTCAATAACAAAAATCTACTAGGAGAATATGAAAGCCCATATCCTTGTGAAGTTTTTTGTTTGGAGGAGTGGGAGGTAACGACACATAAACAACACACACACACATACATACATGAATATGTATTGTTAGGGTTGGGTTGAAAAACCCTTCCACCATTTATCTGTGCCACGTTTACCAGGTTAAAACATCACTAAGACTTTAGACCAAGTACGTAGTCCTTGAAAGCCACTGGAAAACTGCAGTGACACTGTCCAGTATCACCAGCTAGCTAAGGCACTTGGTCACTCCTGAAGAACTCATATCAAGTGAAAAGCTAACTAAAGAGAGATTGGCAGGGTCTGACAGTAGAGAGGAATGAGGGGGAATATCGAGAGAAAAGATGGAAAAGATCAGCAATATAGACGTACTGAGCAAAAGAAGCAAGAGAAAAGAGTGAGCCATAGCCAGAAGGGAGGCAAGACCCACTGGCTCCACAGTTGTCTTGGAACATAAAACTGGGGCTGCTGGTACCAGGTGCACTGCCTTCCTCCCACCTCCCCAAGGACTGAGGGAAATGAACAACAAAAGGTATGCTGTTTTCACATGTTTATTAACAGATACTATACTATGCTTTTGCTAATTCTTTACCCAAATATTTCCAATAATTTGAATTTTGCCTTGACCACAAAGAGACCAAGGGTCAGCAGGAGGTAAATATCAGTTTAGGCAGAGAGCCAAAACTGCCTGAATGTTAGCACATTTCCTAGTTGGGGGCGTCAAGAAATTATTAATAGCACTCCTAAGTTCCTGCAGCCACAGAGGAGGGGAATGATATAGATAGACCTCAGGGGCCATTATATTTTCCCCACCCCTCAGCTTCAAATGAGGTAATTATCCTGACAGGGTGTGATCTATTGCAAATACGTTAAAAACAAACAAATAAACAAACTTGGGAGCGGACAGAGTGGTTGGGAGGATGAGATATTATCGGCAAGGAGGTTGCATTGGACTTGGAATCAAGAAGGTAGACGTTGAAATCTGGCCTCAGACACTTATTAGCTATAAGATCTTAGGCAAGTCACTTAATTTCTGCTTGCTTCAGTTTCCTCCTCTGTAAAAATGGGGATAATTAAGGCACATACTTCCCAGGGCTCTTTCAGGGAGAAGATGAACCTAGTATTTCTGAAGTGCTTTGCCAGTCTTAAAGTACTAAGTACTATCTACCATGATTAACGAACAACTAGGGAAATCAGAAATGACCTCTACCTAGGCTGAGCCCTGAAGGAATCAAGAGGTTCCAGAGGACAGAGGGGAAGAGGGAAGACACTCCACGAATGAGGCGGTGACAGTGTTTACACAGGAAGAGATGGGGCATGTATGATCGGTATTCGAACAAGAAGTAGAGGAGTTTGGTTGGAACGGCATGGCCAGCAGGAAGGCTAATAACCAGCCTGGAAAGATAGGCCAGAGCTCTCCTGTGAAAGGAATGAGAAGCCAAAGAAAAGACACTGCATTTTATCCAGAAGAAGGGAAGGACTCTGAAGTTTCTTGAGCTGCAGATGCATTTTTCAGGAATAGTGAGCTGTCCTTTCTTGTTTAAAAACAAAAGAAAGCTAAGAGAAGCATGACGTTGCATTTACAGGCATCTGCCTCATGTCTCTCCCTGATCCAGTCTAACTCCCAATCAGCTGTGATTCTGATCATGTTACTGGCATTTAATAGTCTTCATTTCTAACTCTATTACCTTCAGAATCAAGTATAAAACCTTCTGCTTGGCTTTGAAAATCCCTCATAACCTGGCTCCTTCCTACATTTCCATTCTTAGACCTTACTCTCCACTCCACATATTGTGTTCTTTGCACAAGAAATTCCATCTCCCAAATATGTATGTTCACTGGGTATGCTCCATGCCTGGAACTCTCTGTCTCAGCCTCTTGGCTTAAAGTCTCAGCTGAAGCCTCGACTTCCCCAAGAAACCTTTCTTCATCACCCCCTCCCAACTAATGCCATCTGACACTGTCTTTGATTTCTTCGTAGGTAATTTGTTTCTGCATAGTTTTTATACTGGATCCCCCATTAGATTGCAAGCTCCTGGACTTTGGGGGACCTTCCTTTGAATCCTCAGGGCTTGACACATACTAAGTTCCTCCTAAATGGTTTGTGATCTGACTCAGCTACTAAAATGATCTTCTTAAAGTGCAGGTCTGAACAGAACATGTCAGTCCCTACTTGATAAACTCTAGCAACTCACTATTGCATCTAGGATCAAATATGAAATCTTCTGTTTGACTTTTCGTGCCATTCACAACCTGGCTCTTTCCACCCTTTCCAGTCTTTGTACACTTTCCTCCTCTCCCCAACCCTAGCACTCTATAGCTCAACCACACCAGCTTTCTTACTGTTCATTGCACTTAACTCTCTTTCTCTCAACTCTGTGTTTTGCTAGCTATTTTCTGGCTTCCTTCAAGACTTAGCTCAAATTATACCTTGGGCAAGTGGACATTCCTGGGCCTTCCCTTTTTTTTCCTCTTCCACATGCTAGGAATTTCTCTCCAGATTTACACCCTAGTTCCTGTTTAAATATTTTATAGCTACATAATTGTTTGCATGTTGCTTTCCCCATTGGACCTTGAATACCTTGAGAGCAGACTCTTTGTTTTTGCCTTTCCTTGTATGCCCAGTTACAGTGTCTGGCCAGTAGTGGGTACTAAGTAAATGTTTGTTGTCTGGAAGCCTAATAGGGATAAATAAAGAAACCTATACTAGGTTGAAAAGTGCAGCTTGACTGCAGAACAGCACATCTTAAAAAGAGAAATGGGGTTTTAGTGGACGAAAAATCTCAATTGGAGTCATCGGTGTGATATGACAGCCAAAAGAGCTAATGTGATTGTAGGTGGCATTGAGAGGCATACTGGTGACGCAATGAGAGTTGCCTGTGTTTCTCCATGTTCTGGACAGAGCAATATCCAAGGTACTATGTGCAACTCCAGGTGACAGATTTTAGAAAGGGCACTCAAATAGCATCTAGAAGAAAGCAACTTGGGTGGTGAGGAATCTTTTATATGAGGAGACAATGAAGAAACTGGAGATGTTTAAGCTATGCTGAAAGAAAAGATTTGGCAGGGACCATGATAGTTGCTTTCAAGTATTTGAAGTGTTGTTCAAGGGAAATAAAGCTTGGATTCACTAAGTCTGGCTCCAGAGACAAGAACTAAGAATAATGGGGTGGATAGTCCAAAGGAGTGAATTGAGGCTTGATGTCAAGAAAGACTTCTGAACACTTAGAGAAGTCTCCAAAGGGAGTTGATCTGTCTCAGGAGGTGGTAGATTCCCTTTCCCTAGAGATCTTCACACAAAAGCCACCTGTGGGGATTGTTGTGGGAGACCTGGACCCTTGTTCACATAGGGGTGGGGCCAGATGGCCTTTCAGGTCCATGCTACCCCTGAGATTTTTGTGAGTCTATGACTCAGGAACAGCAGGGCAGGTTTAATGGAAATGCTTACATTTCCAAATAGACAAAAGCATATACCACAAAGGACTGAAACAGTGTCCTATAATTAGCAAGGAGATGGGGAAATGAGATTTCAGGCTCTCCTGTTTATTTCTTCTACTTCACCTAGAACTCTCTCTGCTCTCTGATAATGAAATTTATACCCAGATTCTATAGAAAGGAACCACACAATGAATTTCAGTGTCACAGAGGACTCAGGAAGAGACCTATTTATAATCTCTTCCATCTTCTGCGTAGAATTACCTCAGCTTCTCATTTGTGAGAAACATTCTTTTCTTGTCATTGTTTCTACAGGTTTCAATGATTCTCTAAGAAATATATTTTATACTCAAGACAAAGCAGAGTGCATATTTTCTGTGTTTGTTTTCTATCAAAGAATCTAAATTTCAGCCTCAACAAAATGACAAAGTATCCAGATATGCCCTATGGTTTTCCAGCCATGATTTCCTTCAAAGTTATCATCACAGTTCAGAAAGGAGGTTTTAAGCTCCAGACATCAAACTGTGCTATCCCAGACTCCTTTCCCCACTGGCCCACCCACACATCTGCAGGATGACAATAACTGTTCTTAATGATGACCCTAAGGTCCTGCAGGAGCTTCAATCACCTTCTGAGTCAGCCAAGATTCAATTATGCTTTTGAGAGTTTTAGTCTTAAGTGAATTTGGGATTCTAATTCTCTAGAAATGGGTGATTCATGCATGGAATCATTGATGTGCCTCTCCATTACCAGAATATTTAATTAAGCCAAACACCCCATTTCATTACTGGGCTGGATAACAGTGTTTACTGTATTTCAAGTCAATATTGGCCTTCAGAATTGCAGTAGGAGGAATCTTTCTTGAATTTCTTAATTATTTCCCTTCGTTTCAGACAAGAATGCTTCTCCCTTCAGTGCCCTCACTGACTCCACGATGCCTACATTAAGACAGTCATGAAGCAACATATTCTGATCCCTAACCTCTTTTCATAGAGAGAGAGAACCAGAAGATGCCACTTCCTTCTTCAATGTCATTTATTTCCTGGTCATAAAACATCATTTACTGCATAGTTCCATATTTACTCCCCAAAACAAGCATCTCTCTCTTGCAACCATGATCTGAGTTTTGAATGAGTTTTTTTTTCTTTTTAAAATGTAGCTTGAATACAAGGTATTTTTCTATTTGGAATATGCCTGGCTCTTTGGGAAAACAGGAAAAAGTTGGATCCCTATTTTCTATATAACTAAAACAGAAAGCACTATTTTCATGCTAGTTTCTTTGGAGCATCATGATTTTATTCTTTATGGGGGGTGGGGATTTGGGCCTGGGATTCATCATGATGGAGGAACTCTGAGTGTGGAAGTCTTTCCACGAGGATAGAACATCAACTGCCCCACTGTTTGTAGTCTTAGAGAGTTTATTGCAGATAATCAGAGGTTAAATGAATTGCCCAGCACAGCTGGTAACGTGGTGAAGGCAATCTGGGAACCTAGGTATTCCTGAACCCAAGACCAGCTCTTGATCTAGTACACCATGCTATGCTGCTCTAAAATAATAATCGTGATAGCAACAAGTAGCATTTGTATAGTGCTTTTTAAAGTTTACAAAGCACTTTTAAAATATTATCTAATTTAGTTCTCATAACAACCCTGGGAGGTTATTGCTGTTCCTCTTTTACAGATGTAGAAACTGAGGCAAAAAGCAACAGAATGACTTGTGTAGGCTCAGTAGCCAGTAAGTGTCTGAGGCTAGATAGGACTTGGATTTTTGTGATTCCAAATCCAGTGCTCTCTGCAATGTGCCCACCTAGTTGTCTGCTAGAGTTAATTTCTAGGAGTAACAGATTCAATTTGACTGCCAGACGTTGAATCTACTTTTTCTAAAAAGGGCTGAAGTGGATGGGAACTGCAGCAAGAAATAGTTCAATTAGACAGAAGAAAGCATTTGCTACAGAAAACGTAATTCAACTCTGAAGCAGACTAGAGAAGGGGTGCCAGGAGCCCTTGGCACTTGAAGGATTGCCTCAGATGATCCAGGAAACTTGGGAAGACTTCTATGTCCTCTTTGACTTTGACTGAGTCAAAGAAGTCAACCAAGAAAACAATAAGTGAAATGTTAAAAATGGGTGTGCTCAACTTGAGCCCAATGCTTCTTCTCTGGGCAACAGTGATGCTAGTCTGCCCACAAACTTTCAGCAAGGCAAAATGAATGACATCAGATCTAGAGAGTGCCCTCCCAAAGGCTTGTATTACAGAAACTAAACTCATGATTCATCCATCCAAGGCAGCTGAGCAAAGTTCTTCAAAAACATGATGAAGAATTCAAGCATTCACAGAAATACTTTCGGAACAGACCTCACTTACTGAAGCAGTAGTAAAGCCTGACAGGAGGCACCTGTCAGTGGGTTTTCTTATGTCACATATGTGTACTTGTGTGGTGCCCACTGTGGGGTCAAAAACTCTCAGCATGTTAGGGTTTTGCTCTGCCTGATTTGTTCGAGGTTCTATTACATCTTGATTTATTCTAGTATCTACTGTGTGACCCTGGACAAGACAACCTTCCCAAACTCTAACATTGTAATGTTTCTAACGTCTCTCAGCCTCGGTTGTTTCATATGTAAAATGGGGATAATAATAGCCTCTACACCTCAGGGTTGTTGAGAGAATCAAGGAATACAGCATACATAAAGAGTTTTACAAAACTGACAATGCTAAATAAAGGTCAGCTATTAATTACCACCTAGTCTCACTAATGTCCTCTGTGACTAAGTCATCAGCTGAAAGGGTCAAGTAGGATCAGTTTATCTATCTTTCCATTTACCCTATGAAGTTCTATGGCTTAGATTCATGGGAGTATTTAAATCATAGTGGCTTGGGTGGGGAGAAGGTACTAAAATGAGTGTTAGCACAAGAAGCTAATTAACTGATGTTTCAGCGTTAATAGAAGACCTTTTTAAACTCATGTAGTAGTCTCAGCATATGCAGAGTCTCTGTTGTATATCACCCTAGCTGATATAACCTTTTTAAATTTTTTTTTTAATATAAATTTATTTAACATTTACATTCATTTTCACAAAATTTGGGGTTCCAAATTTTCTCCCCTTTTATCCCCTCCCCGCACCCCAATACACCCAGCATTCTAATTTTCCCTATCACCAATCTGCCCTCTCTTCTATCATCCCTCCCTTCTCTTGTCCCCATCTTCTCTTTTGTCCTGTAGGGCCAGATGACTTTCTATTTTCCATTAACTGTATTTCTTATTTCCTAGTAGCAACAACAATACTCAACAGTTGTTCCTAAAACTTTGAGTTCCAACTTCTCCCCATCCCTCCCTCCCCACCCATTCCCTTTGGGAAGGCAGGCAATTCAATATAGGCCATATCTGTGTAGTTTTGCAAATGACTTCCATAATAGTTGTAGTTATGTAAGACTAACTGTATTTCCCTCCATCCTATCCTGCCCCCCATTGTTTCTATTCTGTCTTTTGATCCTGTCTCTCCCCAAGAGTGTTGACTTCAAATTGCTCCCTCCTCCCATTGCCCTTCCTTCCATCATCCCCCCCACCCTGCTTATCTCCTGCTCCCCAACTTTCCTGTATTGTAAGATAGGTTTTCATACCAAAATGAGTGTGCATTTTATTCCTTCCTTTAGTCGAATGTGATGAGGGTAAACTTCATGTTTTTTTCTCAGCTCTCCTCTTTTTCCCTCCACTAAAAAGTCTCCTGCTTGCCACTTGAATGAGAGATAATTTACCCCATTCCATTTCATCCTCTCTCCTCCCAATACATTTGTCTCTCACCGTTTACGTTAATTTCTTTTAAGATATGGTCCCATCCTATTTAATTCACTCTGTGCTCTCTGTCTCGGTATGTGCGTGGATGTGTGTGCGTGCACACATGTACATGTGTGTGTGCATGTGTGTGTGTGTGTGTGTGTGTGTGTGTGTGTGTGGTCCCACCAACTACCCAGACACTGAAAAGTTTTAAGAGTTACAAATATTGTCTTTCCATGTAGGAATGTAAACAGTTCACCTCTGGTAAGTCCCTTATGACTTCTCTTTGCTGTTTACTTTTTCATGCTTCTTCTCATTCTTGTGTTTGAAGGTCAAATTTTCTTTTCAGCTCTGGTCTTTTCATCAAGAATGTTTGAAAGTCCTCTGTTTCATTGAAAGACCATATTTTCCCCTGAAGTATTATACTCAGTTTTTCTAGGTAGGTGATTCTTGGTTTTAGTCCTAGTTCCTTTGACTTCTGGAATATCCTATTCCACGCCCTTCAATCCCTTAATGTAGAAGCTTCTAGATCTTGGGTTATGCTGATTTTATTTCCACAATACTGGAATTGTTTCTTTCTAGCTGCTTGCAATATTTTCTCCTTGACCTGGGAAATACTGGAATTTGGCCACAATGTTCCCAGGAGTTTCTCTTTTTGGATCTCTTTCAGGCAGTGATCGATGAATTCCTTCAATACTTATTTTCCCCTCTGTTTCTAGAATCTCAGGGCAGTTTTCCTTGATAATTTCATGAAAGATGATGTCTAGGCTCTTATTTTGATCATGGCTTTCAGGTAGTCCCATAATTTTTAAATTGTCTCTCCTGAATCTATTTTCCAGGTCAGTTGTTTTTCCAATGAGATATTTCACATTCTCTTCCATTTTTTCATTCTTTTGGTTTTGTTTTATGATTTCTTGGTTTCTCAGAAAGTCATTAGCCTCCATCTATTCCATTCTAATTTTGAGAGAACTATTTTCCTCAGTGAGCTTTTGAACCTCTTTTTCCATTTGGCTAATTCAGCTTTTTAAAGCATTCTTCTCCTCATTGGCTTTTTGAACCTCTTTTGTCAATTGAATGAGCCTATTTTTCAAGGTGTTATTTTCTTCAGCATTTTTTGGGTGTCCTTTACCAAGGTATTGACCCGTTTTTCATGCTTTTCTTGCATCCCTCTCATTTCTCTTCCCAGTTTTTCCTCCACCTGTCTAACTTGATTTTCAAAATCCTTTTTGAGCTCTTCCATGGCCTGATCCCATTGGATATCTATTTTGGATGTTTGGGGTACTGAGGCTTTGACTTCTATGTCTTTCCCTGATGGTAAGCATTGTTCCTCGTCATCAGAAATGAAAGGCGGGAACATCTGTTCCCCAAGAAAGTACCCTTCTATGGTCTTATTTTTTTCTCTTTTCTGGGTATTTTCCCAGCCAGTTACTTGACTTCTGAGATTCCTCTCCACCCCCGCCTAGATCCGCCCAGCTAGTGCTTGGGGTCTGAGATTCAAATGCTGCTTCCCAGCCTCAGGGCTTTCAGAGGCAGGGCGGCTGCTATTCAATGTGAGTTTAAGTTCTGGTGCTTGGGTGGGGGAAGGGCCGCCTCCCAGGCTCAGTTCCCTCAGGGGGTTTGTGTGGAGACCTTCAATAATGGATCTGATGTCCTGTCTGCTCTGGGAGTCCCAGGCTGCAGCTCCCTCTGCCACTGTCTCCCGAGGGGGCCTGAGTTAATGGAGACACACCGCTCCCCTCTCGGCCAGCTCTGAAGTCTCTCTTACTGACCTGTAGCACCTGTGGGCAGAGGGACCTTCGTGGCCACTGGAGGTTCCATCCCTGAAGCCTGCTCAGACCTGCTCCTCTCGGGGCTGCACAGCCAGGGCAGGGCAGGGGCTCTACTCCGTGTCCGGTGCACGACGGACCTTTGGGGTTGGTTTTTCAGGGCTCTCTGGAATGGAAATCTCCTCCCCTCCATTGCTGTGTGGGTTCCACTGCTCCAGAATTTGTGGGGAGTTCTTTTTACAGGAAATTTATGGGCTGTGGGTTCCGGAGCTAGCATACATGAGTCTTTCTACTCCGCCATCTTGGCTCCTCCCCCTGATATAACCTTTTAATCCTTGCTGGGGCAGCTATAGCTACTACAGTGGATAGAGCACTGGGCCCCAAGTCAGGAAGTCCAAATTCAAATATGGCCTCAGAAATTTCTTAGTTTTGTGACTCTGGGCAAGTCACTTAATCTCTGTTTGTCACGACATCCTTGTCTGAAAAATGAGCTAACTACCTCCTAGAGTTGTCATGGAAATTTAATGAGATAATACTTATAAAGCACTTAGCACACTGCCAGGCATACAGAAAGCTCCATATAAATGTTACCTGTTATTGTTTTTATTACTTTTCTCCTATACTCTCACCCTCTATAACACAGATAATAGGTTGGACTTTGAGTGAGTTAGGTAGTCAAATGTTAAGAGGTCAACTGGCATCCCAAAGGTCAAGGTGAATAGGAAGAACAAATGCTTACATGATACCAGTTGACGAGTGTGTTATTGGTATGGAGAGACAGATGGCAATGGACCTAGTAGGCAATACAACACCTAGACAATGGTAAAGCACATGGATCATGATTCCAATGTAGTTAGTCAACAAGGAGGGAGATCATTGGAAGACATTCTCAGATTACACAACAAAAATGTTGAAATTTTACAGCATACTTCAGAATACATAGACTTCGTCTGACAAAGCAAAACTCAATGGTGGCATCTGTCATTATTGTACTGAACAAAGCAGTTAACTGCTAAAGGGCTGAACACACATGCACAACCCTCTGGCTGATAATCCACATGAACTGAACCAGTAATATGGTGACAAACAAAGAGCAAACATCTGAAAAAGCAGAATTTATAAGAATGACTCAGAATCAGGTAAATACCATTAGAAATTGCAGAAAGATTATCTTTAAGAAGCTCAAAATTCTGGATCAATGCAGATTATACAATGAAGCAATGAAAACTAGGTTACATATCAGTATGGGTTGCTAGAAACCTAGAAAGACACATGGCTAGAATTATAGGCTAGAAGTGTGCTATCCTTTAGAATCTAATAGAAAAACAATTCCTTGTGCTACAAATGCAAACCCTAAAAAATTGAGAATCGAGCAAATAAAGTATATGGGATCCAGCACATCATAGCAGACAGAACCATTACTCAGATAAAACAAAGATTCATATACCTGTACAAAGAATTTAATGGTTCTTTTCATACCAGATGGTGGCAATTAGATGGCACAGCAGATAGAGTACCAGGTTAGAGTCAGGAAGACCTGTCTTTGAGACATCAAACCCAGCCCCAGATACTTAGTAGCTGTGCAATCCCGGGGCAAGTCATTTCACCCTTTGCCTCCCATTCCTCATCAGTCATCAAAAGGAGATACATAAGGAAATGGCAAACCACTCCAGTATCTTTGCCAAGAAAAACCCAAACCAGGTCAAGAATAGTCAGACAAAACTGAAATGAATGAACCACCATCCATACACCAAAAACTCAAACTCCAAACTAAAGGGTATGGTACGCATTCCAAGTATAGAGCTCTAGTGGAAGACATTAAGAGTTATGTGGGAATAGGATGAGATATGTCATACCTTCTATCCAATCTGCTAAATTGCCCCCCAAATGCTTTCTTTGTTAGGGGCTATCACTATGCTCATTTTATAGATGGGGAAACTGAGAGGTTACATGATTTGCCCAGGGTCACACAGCTAAGTAAGTATATAAGGCAGGATTTGAATTCATGTCTTCCTAACTCCAAGTCCAACAATGAGAGTTCTCTCTCATTGTGGTCCTAGCTCCTGAAAAGAGCAACTCATTATTGCCCTAGCAATTATTAAATAATCCACCTGGAGGCACATAACATTTGCTGCTTTTTTGATCATCATAAAGGCATCATAAAGTCCTACACTCATGGCTTGCCCATGAACTACAAACATCTAACACAGATCCAAGTATAGCAAGAATGTTAGATTATATGATGTCCACAAGAAAAAATATTAGCTATTAAAAACACTACCACCACAATGTTCTCAAATACAATCCTTCTATGATGAGGCATTTTTCAGGGATATAGTTTTAAGTCCCATATGGTGCTTCCTGGACTTAAAGTTCTTATCTTTTTAACAGAACCAAGTGTGGATTCCAAGTTAATAAGGGAGTTGAGTCAAAACATCTTAGGAATCACTTGGTACACATGGATAAATCAATCTGTATCAGAAAACTCATGAAGCACTTCCTCCTTTGAAAAGTTTCTCCAGTGATACAGAAGTCATTTTGCCCTACATAATAACACCAGTCATATATTTCAGTTATAAAATGGACTTTTGAATGACTGACTGGTTTGCATGCTAACCAAAACCAAGACAAAAGACAGGGTCTATCATTCTAAGGTAGCTCTAGAAAGATTATGACGTTGACAGAAGAAAGGAAGAGGACTCATGGACGTTTTTCGAGTATTCGATAACTAGGTCAACTGAGTCTATGAAACCACAAAGATTCCCCCAAGGTTCTGTGTTGGATCCTCTTATCTTCTTCTATACTATTTCACTTGGTGATTTTATCAGCTCCCAAGGATTCAATATGACCTCAATATCATGACTATGTAAATGAGTCTCATATCAGTTTCTCCAGCTCTACACTCTGTCCTAACTTCTACTCTCACATTTCCAACAACCTATGGGATATCTCAAAATGGATGTCTCATAGACATCTTAAATTTAACCTGTATGAAACTGAACTCATATTTTGGACCAAACTTTCCACTCTTCTGAAATTTCATATTCCTGTTGTGGAAACTACCATCCTCCCAGTCGCTCAGGCTTAGCACAACCCAAGTGTCATCCTCAACTTCTCAGTCACCACATCCAATCATTTTGGCCAAGTCTTACTATTACCACCTTTATAAAATCTCATATGCATTCCTGCATCTCTCCTGTAACATTGCTATCCCCCTAGTGCAGGCAGTCAGCATCTGATGCCTGGACTCCTGTGATAAATAGCATTCTTGTTAGCTTACCTGCTTCAAATCTCTCCCCATTCCAGTATAACCCCCATTCAGCTGACCATGTCTTTCTAAAGCATAGGTCTTACCATGTCAATAAGCTCTAGTTGTTCCTGATTACTTCTCAGATCAAATAGGAAATCTTCCATTAGGCTTTTAAAGACTTTCATGACCTGACTCCTTCCTATTTTTGCTATCACCTTTAGTCCAGTGACACTGGCTTCCCTGCCATTCCTCACACAAGAAACTCTCTCTTTCAAATCTGAGAATTTTCACTGGTTGTCCCCCATGCTTAGAGAACTTTCTCAATTCTCATCTCATCCTCCTGGTTTCCCTTGATTCCTTAAGCTCCTGGCTAAAGTTCAAATTTTGGAAGAAGCCCTTCCTAGTCCTCAATCCCCATCTGAGATTATTTCCAATTTTATGCATATTTATATAAACATTCAGTATACACACATACACATATACACATATAAATGTATGCATATATAACATATATGTATAATATATCGATATATGTATATATCTAGTTTTTGCATAGTTGCTGGCATACTGTTTCCTCCATTAGATTGTGAGCTTCTTGACAACAGGGACTCCCAGTGTTTGGCACATAGTAGATATCTAAGAAATGTTTGTTGACCTGACTGAGAATTTCCATAAAGTTCAAATTTCAGACCTATGCTTCAAATGTATAATCACAAGAGAGAAAATGAAATTTACCTAATATCAATCCACACAATCATTGAAACTCATATTTTAGCTGAAATCAATAGGTGTTCTTTAAATTAATGAAAAAGTATTTATTGAATTCCTATTCCTAATAAGTTCCAAGTGTAGAGTCTATGGTCAGGTTCACACTGGGAGGGGGCAGGGTATCAGATAGTTCAGTTGCTGGGTAAATGAAAAAACTTTTCAAAGTTATAAATCTTAAAAATCATACGAATGTATCAGAGGGGGCAGATGGCATGGCCCAGGCAGGCATTTTTAGAATGTCAGTAGGTCACCTGATAGTGGGCATACAGCAAGCAGGGCAAGTGGTAAAGCCAGGAAGACCTTAGAAAGCAGAATCAGGGCTGATGGCAAGGTTTGTTTCACAGTTCACTTTACCTAAAGGAAAAGTTGGTGACTCACATTAACCCAAGTCATGTGAGCAATCAAGCAGTCTGCATTGGTTTCAACGTGGTCTGGGATGAGAATTGAACAAGTTGGAGTTCAGTTGGATCTGAGAGAGATGAGGATATCTGACTTTTTCCTTATTATCAGTACAAATGAAGAATTTCTACCATTGTTTATAGCATGCTTTTTGTTTGTATTATTAAAGAAAAATTAAAATTACACATAGAGAAACTGAGAAAGCATATGAAGGAAATGGTCAAAGATAGTCATGGAATACAGCTCCAACACAAGGGGAAAAATAAGGTAAAGAGAAAATGATTTGGAGATTATATATTATATTCGATTGTGTTTCCAACTCATCTCTAGTCTCTCCAAACGTTTTGTAGGAAAATAAAGTGACTCTGACTTTCAGAGAATATAATCAATAGGTTTTTAATAGAATAACTGAACATACCATAGACTTGCCTTGCAGATTGTTTTGATACACAAAACTGTGAATTTTCTCCACCAGAAATAACTACATCATTCTCATCCACAATCTGTGTTTCTATAGTGCTAAACAAAAGTCACATATCCATAAGAGCACACACACACACACACACACACACACACACACAGAGACAGAGAGAGAGAGAGAGAGAGAGAGAGAGAGAGAGAGAGAGAGAGAGAGAGAGAGCAAACATATCATCTACTCCCAAAACAAGTGAATATCAAGTAATAACAAATTCACAAGTAAATGTGCTAGCTTTACACTATGTTCTTCCAGCTTGGGGCATGTACACATTTCTATGTTGATAAAGTAAATGGCAGCAAATGAAATGAGTGGAACAATTGAGTATAATTTGCCTGTTATAGATAAAACTGAAAATGGTTTAGCATCCCTTGACAAGTTATCCAGTTTTTGCTTGAAGAGTCCCTTCGGGGAGAAGGTACCGTCCTGCCATGGCAGCCCATTCCACTATGGGGCAGCTCTAATGAATGAGAAGTTCTTCTTGGACTCCCACCTCCATTGGCCTCACTGTAGCTTTCGTCTGGCAGCCCCAATTCTGGCCTCTGCCATCATGCAGAGGGAGTTCAATCCCTCTGCCATGTCACAGCCCTTCAAATACACGAAGAAAGCTATCATGATCTCCCTAAGTTGTTGTAATCAGACTAAAAAATTCCCCAGTCCCTAAAAGCAATCTTCTCATCTATCACCTCATCTTGACCCCACTCTTTTTACTTTTTTGTTTTGTACATTTCTGCTTACTTTACTCTGAACTCTCTGCATATTATCGATGTCCTTCCTAAAATGTGGTGTTGAGAAGTGAACACAATATTCCAGGTGTTGTCGGACCAAGCCAAAGTATATTAAGACTGTTCTTATTCCGTGAATTTCAGCCCTATTTCAGACCTCATTTGGTTTTGTTTGTGTTGTTGTTGTTCTTGTTTTTGGCAAAGATACTGGAGTACTTTCCCATTTCCTTCTCCATTCCATTTTACAGATGGGCAATTGAGGCAAACAGGGTTAAGAGGTTAGTTCCGGACCAAACAGATAGTATATGTCTGAGGGTAGAGTCTTCTGGACTTCAAGTCCAGCACTCTATCCACTGTACCACCTAGTTGCCTCAACAGTAACACCACCATCTCTCTAGTCCTGAAATTACACCTTCTTAATGCACCTGGCCACCATAGCCCACTGACTCATACTGTGCTTGCAGTCCAATGAAACTCCCCCTTCTACAGTCTGTAAGGCGGCCAAACTAGCATTCCTCATGTTGTTCACAGAAACCGCTCCATTTCCTACCTCCATGCCTTTGTACTGGACACTTCACATGCCTGACTGTACTTCTTTACCTGTCTTATAACATTCCTCTTTCTTTAGATGCAGTTCAAGTATTCTCTTCTAATGTGAAATCTTTCCTGACCTCCATGACCCCCAAATGCCATTGCCCTCCATCCCAAATTTGTATTTTTACAACATCATGTATGTTTGTACTATATATGTGTATATATATCCATGTGTGCACTTCCTGTTTCCCTCCTTGTATTGTAGAGATTTTTTGATTCTATATACTTGTATCCTGTGAGTAGTGGAGCATCAGGCACATAGTAGGGGTTTATTTAAATGCTTATTGATTGACTGATTTAAATGTCCAGGTTTCTCCAATGAACTGTTGACTATTCACAACTCATTCATCTTATGCTTAGGAAGTTGATTTTTTTTTTTTTTAGCTCAAGTGAAAGTCATTACATTTATCCTTACTAAATTTGGCACCATGCTCTAGCTTCCCAAGATTTTTGTGTACCCTGAGTCTATCATTCCACATTTTAATTCTCTTTCCCAGTTTTGTTTCCATTGTCTATCTGTACAATCCTATACATATATAAGTATATATATATATATATATATATATGTGCATGTGTGTGTGTGTCTATACATATATATATATATATATATATATTTGATTAATATTTAAAACTGATGTACTTTATACCTCTCAAATCTTCTCTCACTACTTGGCCCCTACTCTGGTACCAAACATACTCAAATGTTCCTGTATTTTTCATCAATATATTTCTAGTTGACTGTGAGAAGAGTTCTTATGAATTATGTGGCAGAAATCTCTTGGATCCCTGCCTGCACAAGGTGGGTAGAAAGTCACTTGAAGAAACTGGCAAGTGATAAAAAATTTAGATATAACATTTGATATGTTATCAACGTTTTCCGGTCTTCATTCCGTGGAGTATTATATGTGTTCTTTAAATGAAAAGAAAATAGCATTCTACAAGGCTCCTGTTAAAAAAGATTATTAATATTTTATGAAAGATAGTCCCAATGGTTAGGGAAAAAAATAAATCAACTAGAAAAAACACAGAGGCAAAGAAAAAAATGGTCAGTCTCATGGATACAAAGATGGGAAGAATGGTACACATTGATTGAGACTCCATACTACCTCAGTTGGTGCAGAAGGGCCCAGGTGAAAGGGAAAGAAATCCATTCAAAGGGGAAAAAGTACCAGTTGGCCAAGTTCATAGATAAAAGAAAAAGATGGGAGTTCCCAAGACATGCTTAAGGTGAGCATCGTCAATCACGTGGGGCAGAGGGAGGGGCTGTTTATCCAGTTGGTTGCTTTATCTCATCATTCTTTCCACTGCTAGGCACCTTCAGGCATTTCAAAACTTCAGTTTGCTGACACAAATCAACTTCTTTGTCAACTACAGCATGCTGCCTCCAGAAATGGAAACTAATTACTGATACAGATATGACCTTGGGTACAAGAATGGAACTTAGAGCCATACAGCCAAATCTTATCACTTTATAGATGTCTATGCTGAGGCTCAGAAAAGGGCAAAGAAATGCTCTAAGGGAAACAGATAAGAAATGGTCAAACTAAGAGGAGAAAGTAGCTTTCTTCAACTTTAGGTCATGGTTGTTGGTGCTTTATTTTTTTTTTTTTTTTTTACCATCCACCACTGACACAGAGATCAAGTCTGCCTGCAGTTGGGTCACTTACCGAGGCACCTACCAAGTTTAGGATACTGTTCCAGGTGCTAGGGATAAAAAAGGAAAAACGAAAAAGAAAAAGAAAAAAAATGAAAACTAGTACAAGGGAAAAAAGCAATATGTGGACAATATAATACCATTTCTTTTTATATTTGTTTGGTGATTCATTTGGTATAGAGAACTCCCAAAGAGGATGATCTACAGTTGGGGCTTTAAGCTCAAGGGAAAGTGACTTAACTGATAACACAAAGTAAGTGACAGAGAGAATTTGAACAAAGGGATTTTTAACTCAGAGGCTGGCTCTCTACCAACTATGCCCTGTTGTCTTTCAAATATGTGTGTATGTATGTGTAAATGCATAAGTTATATAAACATGTATATGCAATTCCATGTTATATATCCATGCATATGTTATGCCTATACATGCAATACATGTACATGTATATTGACATATGCATATATTTACTTCATATAGATGTGTATATATATATATATAAAATTTATGTGTGTATACACATACACAAATTAAATATATATGATTATCTATACCTATATATGTGTATACATACATTTAGAGAGAGCATGGCATAGTAGATAGGTATAGTAGGTAATTAACCTCTGAGTCAGGAACATTTGAGTTCAAGTTCTCCCTCATTCATGTGCTCACTGAGTGACCTTAGGCAAATCGTTTTCTCTTGAGCTCAGTGCAACAAGTAACTCTCAAAGACCATCTATTTCGGAGTACATACAGATCTGTATAGGTAGATGGAGATTCCTCAGTGAGAGTTTCCTACACCAAATAAATCACACATCAAGTGCAAAAAAAGTATACACAAACACATCCATATATATTTATATCGACACAAACACACAAAATAAATTCCAAGCAATATTGGAGGTGTATGAAACTAGGCACTTGGCGGGGGGGGGGGGGGGGGGGGGGGCGGATTTTAATTGAGGCTTGAAGAGAGCAGGGCATACAAGAAGTAGACATGAGGAAGAACGTAATTCAGATCTGGGGCACAAAGACAAGAGATGGAGTTTTTAAGGGGAATTATTAAGGGCAATTACCCTTAACTATTTGGAACAGAGTTGTCTGTGGCTAACTTCAGAAAGTTTTCTGATAAGGTTCAAGAAACAGCCATGTAAAGTGACTAAGATCCTTATGAAGATGCAGGTACATATTTGGGTCATTAAGTCACTTCAGTGCCCAGTGCTTAGCACAGTGCCTGGCAAACAGTAGTCATTTAATAAATGTTTACTGACTAAATGAAGAGATCCTGTGCTGTTGTTTTCCTTCTAAATCTTACTGCCTTTTTATTTATTTTAAAGAACTTTCTTTAGGGATTTACACAGATAAATGAGCTCCCATCACCTAAGGAAGCTAAGATCCTCCACTCTTCAAGAGCTGTTCAGTACAAACTCACAGTCACAGTCATGGTCTGTGTCTGTCCAATGGATCACTCACTGTGAGGGTAAGGATGCGATTTCTTTAATGCCTTCCACATCTAGAGAAAGAACTATGGAACTGGATCACAGAATGAAGCAGACCATTTTCTCTTGTGTTACGTTTTGTTTTGTTTTTTTTCATAGTTTCTCCCATTCATTTTGATTCTTCTTTGCAACATGACTAAGGTGAAAATGTATTTTATAAGAATGGATGTGTAGAACCTATCTATATAAGATTGCACACTGTCTCGTGGAGGGAGGAGGGAGAGGGGTAAGGCACAGGAGGGAGAAGGAAAAAATCTAAGATATAGAGAAGTTATTGTAGAAAACTGAAAACAAATTAATTAATTAAAAAATAAAAACACATTCACCAATCTCTGGGTGAAAGCAGAATCAAAAGTGGTAAAAAAGTAATCTACGAGAAGGTCAAAGCAGGTCAAAGCAGAAGGAGATAAGGAGTCAGGAAGGAAGTTCTCTGGAGTCTTTGGACCTCCCCTCCAAAATCCTAAATTCCTTTTCTATCCATCTGGTCCAAAGGGCACCCAGATGAATCACTGACCAGTGAACTCAGATTGCCCCAGTGGACACTCCACAATCTTGGCTTACAACAGTGGCAGTTGGTGAGACACAGTTGGTGGCATAATTTCAACTACCCTAGAGCCATGATCTTCCTTGCTCAAAAACATTCATCTCTGCAGTACTATGCTGTTGATGTGCTCAAATCTTTATTACAACCAATGTAGCTAGATATATTCCTAGTTCACTAAGTCTTTAACTGCAAAGTATATACAATTTCACTTTCTTCCGCTGAGAATAGAGCCTGAGACTCATGAGGCAATCAACACACTTTTCTGTTATATGCAAAGATGAAACTTGGAGAACAAAATATGTAACCGATGTTTAATAAACATCTGTTACCAGGCTGCCCATGATCTGGAGAGGTTGGGATTCTCATTATTGGTGAGATTACTCAAAGTGACAAAATCACAAATCCACCAGAACACCAAAGTAATTCACAGAAATGTCATAGTGATAATGAAAATTCTCATGACATCTCTCTTGGACATGTAGCAAGTACAAAGAAAAAGATGAAAATTTTCATGAATTTGTGCATGGTCAATTCCCCAATATCAGAAATGAGCATAGCTCAGCCCCGCCCAACCTTAAGTTAGGCCCTGAACCTTCAGAAAGCATTATTACTAGTAAACATATGACCTGTATCAATCCTTTAGGGTCACTGTGGAGGTCTGTAGCCTCTCCTCATATGTGAAATGTTACTGAAATCTATCTAAAATCAT
Source organism: Bettongia penicillata ogilbyi (assembly GCA_023548195.1). Lineage (NCBI taxonomy): Eukaryota > Metazoa > Chordata > Mammalia > Diprotodontia > Potoroidae > Bettongia > Bettongia penicillata. The sequence continues at coordinate 324,634 of JAJHZJ010000634.1, read as the reverse complement.
AGGAGGGATACCTGTTGAATAAAAACCACTAGCTGCCAATTTGTTTCAAGATTGTAATCTAGACGACAAATCAGAAAAAATTAAACCTTGATACTGTTTATTAATCAAACAGAATACTTACTACATCCTGTGATTTGAACCCAGGTTGTCTGCTTCCACATCCTATGTTCTTCCCACCAGAGCTGGAGCTGACATAGAGTGGCAGTGGCCTTGTCCTAGAGGCCAACTTGTCCCCCTCAGTACCGCTATATAGCATCACTTAACTAATTGACCTAATTGTTCCCAAGCATAGCCCTGAGTTGCCACTGCCTCCCTCCAAGCTTTAATGATTGTCAGGCTCCTCTACTGAGACACCTTTCCAGTAGGGCAAAATACATTATGATTCCCCTGTACCAATCCTGATTAGCCTGGGGATGTGGGATGGGACCTACTATGGGCATCAGTGGTGATTGCGGCTTGTCATTTGATGCTGTCTCCCCAATACCACTACCTCGGTCCTAGCTACTATTCTCCTCTGTTCTTCCCTTCTGCTGATAATTTTCTTCTGCTGTGGAACAGTAGATATACTGCTGGACTTAGAGTCACAGGAGTTGAGTTTGTATTCCCTGCAGGACCATGGACAAGTCCCTTCATTTCTTTTGAGTTTCATTTTCCTCATCTGTTAAATGATCAGACAAGATTCCTTTCAGCTTAGATGCCATGTTTCTGTTTCATGTCAACTTTGAAAAGAATTGCCTAATTAAATCTGTAAAATCTAAAAGCACTAAGTGACAAACTGCCAAGATCCCTTCCAGATTCAAATCTCTGATCCCATCAACCTCAATCCCCTCCTCTCTCAGGTTCCTTCATAACCTGGTGCACACAGAAAGCTAGCATCCTCCTGATGATCCTACATCTCCTGTCACCCTTTCTAAGGCTGACTGATCCTTCAGCATCCTGACACACAAGGCCAACAGAAGCTGGCATAATTCTGCCATCCATTTCCCATCCTTCAGCCAACACTCCGTTACTCCCTCTATGCCTTTAAAGTTCACTCCAGTTTGCCCAGATTTATGGCGCTGTCATTGAAGGACCCCTAGGTCACCGTCCCTCTTACTTAGCCCTCTCAAACCTGCTTTGCAGTTTTCTTCACTCCAACCTTGGTTTCCTTAGCGCTAGCCTTCTAATTTCTCTACTTAACTCCTCCCATGACCTCTGTGTCTCCAGGCTACTTCACCCATACAAATGAATACATTATACCTCCTTCCCAAGACCATTCTTCATATTTTAATAAACAAAGTCATGCACTTACAGCAATGAAAATGGACACTCATGGGAACACTATTTCCAAGTGCTAGGTACTGCCTGAGATCCCTGCAGGAGGTTCCATGCTCTGTTGTATCACTGGAAAGCCTGCTAGGACCTCCCAGTTGCCCATAGCTATTCATGAAGTAGCTTACCAATATGCTTTCTCTCTACAGTCCCTGGGTGTCCCTGGCCTCAGATACTCCGATGGTTTGGGGGTATATACAAATTCATCATATGAGTAATAAATAACTCTCAGGTTATTAGAGCATTACTTTAGAACACACATGACACTGGCCAGTCCAAAGACTGAACACCACCAATATCCCTCTAGGGCAGTGGTGTGACACTTCAATAAAAACAAAGATGACCAAAGGGGACACAGAATGACTTAGAGAGGCACATATTAACATTATTTACATTTTATTGTATTTTATTTATTTTGTTAAACATTTCCCAATTACATTTTAATCTGGTTCTGGCCAGGCTGCCTAGCCAGTGTGCTTGACACCTCTGGCCAAGAGATTTCCAATCCCTCTAAATGGACTCAGGTAGGAAGGAGAAAGCAAGTCAGTTAACAGTTCCTACCATTTCCTTGGCCCAACCACAATTACAAGGAAGGCTCCTGAACTGGGAGTGTACAGCACTTAACATCTTAGAGATCACATTTATTTGTATAAGGGCCTCTTTTTACAGAGGAGTAAATCTAGTCAATTGTTTAGGAAATCTCTTTGCTCCTCCCTCTCTTCTGTCCTCACTCCTACATGTCCTCCAGTGGTAATTCTCCTTAACTCAGATCCTGTCATGGCCAAAGGCCTGCCTCAAAGTTTGAGGGACAGGTAACAGAGATTTCATTTCTTCACTAGATACTCAGACTGTGGGAATGAAATGAATTGATAGGATATGTAAGGAATTCTTTCAGGAAAATGTGTTTCTCCTTCTAAGCAGTTGTTTCTAAGTGGGTTAACTACCTGGATCTCTATTAAATGCTAGCTAACGGATTGGAATTTGTCAGATTTGATTCTTAGTCTTGGGCGTGCCTCATAAAAAATAACAACTGTGGGGATTTTGACTTCTGTTTTCTTGTTTTCTTTTCTTATGAAATCCACTGTGATTTCCCCGCTAACACGCTCATATTTCTGTTAGTTGGAAGAAACACTCTTCCATCAGGGTTGACATCATTCGGTCAGTGCTTTACAGGATTACAATGTGACTGTACAACTCTGACATCCAGCAATCATTTTAATGGAACTGGTGAAGACAGCTTTGAAATTTTATTAACAGGATTTCCCCCCTCCTTACATTAACTTGGAGTCCCTGTTGTATTAATGCAATAAATAAAAATCAGATTCTATTGATGAAATTCATCCTGCTAATAAAGAGAATAAAATCTCATGCCCAGTTAGAATCGACCCATCACCCAACATTAGTTTCTCTTGAGGTCCCCTTCTGTCTTACAGTTTGATTTAATGGGCATTTCAGAGCCTATCTACTAAAATTTGATATTTAGCCTGATTGAAATGCATGTATTAAAACTTTTCTTAGTTTACAATCCATGAAACTACCTATGATATCATTTGTGAGGAACATCAGGGAATAGTTGTTTAACAGCTAAATGGAACAGAAATGGAGAGAAAGCTAGAAAACAAGGCCTTCCGTTCTTGTTGCTCCCCTTTATGTACGCTACCTTTCAGCTGCACCAACCTACCTACTGTATGCTACACGGAACATTCCTTCTCTCACTGCTGTGTCTTTGGACAAGGTGTCACCCCCACCTTCACATCAAGGAATCCCTAGCTCTCTTCAAAGTTCAGCAAAGCTGTTAACTTCTACGTGAGTCTTTCCTGATCCACCCCTCAGTTATTGTTATTTCCATAACCCCACCCTGGAAATTACTTTGTATTGGCTTCTCTAGGTATATGTTGTTCCTTCTTCTAGAATGTAATCATACAGAGGGCAGAGGCAGTTCCCTTTTTATCTCTATGTTGCTACCACCAAGCAGAGAGCCATACATATATTGGACCCTCAACATATGTGTCTTAGATTGAATTACTGATTTCTTCAAGAGATTAGGTATGGTAGGGATGGTTTACAGGCCCTGAAAAGAACAGACTGTGAGAAGAGAGATCAGGGAACTTTTATTCTTTTCATAATGTACTTCCTTTGGTTCATTCCTCTTCAACCTAATTCACTTTTGTTGTTGAACTGTTTTAGTTTTGTCCAACAATTTATGACCTAATTTGGGGATTTCTTGGCAAAGGTCCTGGGGTGGTTTGTCATTTCCTTCTCCAGCACATTTTACAGATGAGGAAATTGAGGCAAACAAGATGAAGTGACATGCCTAGTGTCACCCAGCTGGCAAGTGTCTGATGCTAAATTTGAACTCAGGAGGAAGTATTCCTGATTACTGATATCAGGCCCAGCACCTATAGTACCACCTAGCTGCCAATTTAAGTTGTAGTACTTGTCAAACGTGGGAATTGGCTGTTGGAAGGGAGATGGGGCCGAGTTGGGCATTTCCCGGCAAGGGTATCTTGGAGATGGCTATGTTTATTTTCATAGCATGACAATAGATTTAGGAAGCAAGAATTTTGAGACTTTTCAGAAAATTCCATTCAATGAGATTTGTTTCCAGTAGAAACTGAAAGGGATAAGGAAGATTTTTTTAAGGGATCAGGGAGACTAATATTAAAGATATAGAGCCTAAAGTCAGAGATATAACTTGACTTTGCCAGGCTTATATGAGTGAAAAGTAGGAAAGTCAGGATTTGAACCCATGTCTTTTCATGCTATCAAGAACTAGTCCCCGTTCGTAGTGCTGTACTATTTCTGATGGTCATTACAAAATCTCAGTCACATGGGAATTGAAAAAATAGATTTTAAAGGTATCTTTTGTATTTAAATAACTTAGACTTCTACCTGTATCTTATCTCATAACAAAGAAGTTTTGCAAAGAGAGATTTTTATTACAAAATAAAAAAAAATTTAAACAAAAGAAAAACATTTGCCAGAACTATCTCCTCTTGCCTTGCTATAAAAAAGAGTCTCTTTTAAAGAAAGTGATAGAGTCTTGGAAATATAGTCTTTTCACAATAAAACTTAAAATGACACTTTATTGCCTTGAAACAGTAACCTAAGACCAACCCCTGTGCACAGCACTGTTAAGGTTATCTTCAGAGAGGAAAACATGCATGTCAAGGCTCCATCCTCATCCAATACGATCTATAATTTCGATCAATTGCTCAAGTGGTGTTTTTCCGGCTAACACCCTGAAATCGCTGGCCATGATCATTGATTAAACCTGCTATAATAGTAATAAAAGGGTCTTATCTGAAGACTTACCTAAAGATGAAACTAAGGATTCATCAATGAAAGCAATTAGTTTGTTTCCAATAAGAGAAATGTGTATATGTGTGGATTTCAAGACTGCAAGTTTAGATTTGGTTCACCAAAGAAAATAATAAGTTAGGTGTTCAGTCATTCACAGTCATTTCTGGGTTATTTTTCCCCTTTTTATTCTACTACTTATGGAACAAAACAACTTCTCCAGCTTGCATCTTGCTAATATAGAGTGACAATTTTACTGTTGACCAAACAGGAACTGCATTAGCACTTACAGACAACCAACTCCCTAGAAAGTAACACAACAAAATTGAAGCAGTTCTTTACTTAATACCAACTTAATTTCTCCATAGAGAAACTACCCATGTACCTGGTAATCATGGGCATTTTTAATTTTATGGATAGAGAAATTTACAAGCTCTGGTTGTTCTGTTATTGTATTAAGTGAGCAGTTTCTGGGAGCCCTCATATAATAAAAGTAAGGACTGACCTTTGAACACTGAAGTGAGACTTCACGACTCATAAAATCAGGGAAAAAAATCCATGCAGTTTCTATCCTAATTATGGTTTGTTTCCAACACCATGACTCTGTGGTGCACTAGGTTCCCAGTACTGTGATACTTAGCAGGCATGACTGTTTTCTTCAATGATGCTCCCTTCCCCTAAGAGTTATGCAGCTGTCTTTCCTTCTGTTTGTCGTTCTGACAAGTACATCTTTCTGCATCCCAATTAGTGATTTTTTAAAATACGTTTTATTGATGCCTTTTGTTTACATCATAGTCACTTCTGGATAGCACTGCCATCTCCAATTTCATCCTTTGCCCCCAAACAAACAAATAAACATAGAAAATGAGTTAAGCAAAGATCTGCTCCATGACTATATCTGACAGCATGTGCGACAATCTATACCTGTAGTGTCTATCTCTATCCTCTTCCTCACTTCTTTTCTATACAGATTCCTTAATGACTTCTTATGTCATTTTAACTAATACTTACAGGTAATGCAGCATCCTTGGAGAGACTACAGGCTTAGAGTCAGAAGACCTTGGCTTCAAGTTCAGCCTCTGATAACTACCTCTACGAATAAGGGCAAATCACTTAACCCTCCGCACATCAAGCAATGCCCTAGGAATTATCCACTAAGTCACATGTGGATTGTAATTGATATCAGTGAAATTCTAATACTGTAAGTTCCCCATGCTGACACGATCATGGATAATTTCTGGAGTCACATAATTAATGTCAGATATATTGCCTTTCTGAATCAGGATGTCTTGTCAATGTGAGTTTTCTAAATAATAACTCCCAGAACAAGGGAATGTCACAAAATGTTTTCCTCATGATAGCCTTCTGAGGTGGGTTGTACAAATATATTACACCCATTTTGCTGATGAGAGAGCTCAGCTTTAAAGAAGTTCAGTGATTTATCCAGAGCTAAACAATGATTGTGTACCAAGACTTCAGCTGGAGTCTGCCTGACTCCAAGTCCAATGCTTATTCCTCTACCTCATGGTACATTACTGCCACATCACAGAAGCACAAAAAGGTTACAGAATCACAGGCAACAGAAGGGACCTCAATGGCCACAATTCAAACCAGTGGTGTCAAACTCAAATAGAAATGGATCCCTGAAGGTTACAGACTGACTTTAAAACCCCACAAGTTAATATTATCAATGTTTTACTGTATTTTATAATTCTTTTGTTAAACATTTCTCAATGACATTTTTCATAAAATAAAGACTCCAGTTTCTAACATCCTGAGACACAGCTTTGGTTTGAAGCCCTCCAAAGTATAGGGACACCCAACAACCCAAGTGGCCCATTTTTCGAGAACCAGAACAGAAAGCATCTGCTGACTTATCAGCTAAATTGGCCTCTCTTTGACTTCTACCCTCTGGGTCCAAGTAGCAAAAAGTGAATCATTCTTTCAAGTATCTGCCCTTCAAGTATGATGAAACGAATAAATGATTGATTTATTAAGCACTCACCTGCAAAGCTTTAAGGATAGAAACAGAAAAGCAAGACAGTTGCCACTTTCAAGAAGCTCATTTTCTAATTCAGGAGTGGATGAGACAACACAAATTGAAAGTTTCGGCTGCAAATCAGAGAGAAAAGACCCATGGCCATTCAGGAGCAGTGGCAAAACAGATGGTCAGGCCTGCCCTTTAATACTGTTACTGAGGATATAAAGATATCAGTTTCTGATGTCGATCCATTGGATAGGGTCAAGGACTCTGGTGGCAAGAACTTTGCTCCTTGGAGCTTTGGGAGCTGCAGCACCTTCAGGAGCCATTACCAAGTTGTACCTCCACAAGGTTTATTTCCTAGGATGATGACTGAGGGCACTGGGCTAGAAAGATTGCTGCCATTCCTTCTCCACCAGGCTAATTTTCTTCAACGGATTTCTTCCCATTACATGGATTTAAGACTCTTCACCTTCCCAGTTTCCGTCTCTGGATGTTGTCCAGTTTATTAATATATTCATCTGATAGGGCAGTTAGGTGGTGCAGTTGATAGAGCACCAGTGCAGGAGTCAGGAGGATCTGAGTTCAAATCTCACCTCAGACACTTGACACGCACTAGCTGTGTGACCTTGGACAAGTCACTTAATCCCAATTGCCTCACCCTGGGTCATCTCCAGTCATCCTGATGAGTATCTGGTCACTGGATTCAGATGGTTCTGGAGGAGAAGTGAGGCTGGTGACCTGCCCAGCCCTCCCTCCCTCAAAACAAAGTCAAGTGCAAGTCATGTCATCATTTCTCTGATGGCATGGTCTTCTTCGGCAATGCAGGATGAACACACACACACATACAATATTCATCTGATATTGTGGTGGAAAAAACACATTTACCATCAAGTAAAGATTCCCCAAATCCTAGATACAGAAGACAAAGTATGAATTTCTCTAATTCGTACATGATTTTAAAACAAGTTTGTTTTTTCTTTTTAGTTTCTTCTGGTTGGATTGTTAGGATTTTCAATTTCAGTTCATGATGGGATGCCATTTCCATGAAGCCAACATGACCAATCAGCATGTACATCAGGCATATTCAGACACAAATAGTCCGCTTCTTTATGAACCGATGAGCTCAATGACAGAGGCTGTGGTGCTGACTTTTGGAAGCTGCCACAGATCATGGGGCCACCATGGAGACTGGATCTGGACTAAATGAATCTGCCTATTATTTCAGGTAAAGCCACAGTTTCACTGGAACAGCATCTTTAATCGCTATTCTATGCAGTTTACATGGCCTGTAATGAAACACAACCAGGATACAAACAATGGGTTTGGGGGCTCATGAATTGTTGCCCTAACAATGTAGTATTACTAGGCTTGCTTAGCTCTGCCATTAAAAAATCCAAACAAACAACAGTCTTATACCAGTGAATACATATTTCAAATATTCCCCTTTGATCACTCCAAAGAAGCAAAATGGAAAAAGAAAATCTCCATAAATACTAAAATATGCAGAGTGGCACATTTTGTGGCAGCAAAGAGCTGGAAACAAAAGTGATGCCCACTGATTGCAAAACGAGTTAACCAAACTGTGCTTCACCAATGTAATGTCACATCATCGCACTGTAAGAATTGGAAGAATTCTGAAAAGCATGGAAAGAATTACATAAATTGACATAGATTGAAAGAAGGATTGTGAAAACAACATACCCTGTGACTACAACGACATCACTGAAAAGAATGGAAAAATTAAACTGAACATTGTGTAATTGTGATTACCAAAACTGGCTCTGGAGAAGTGATGAGAAAATGAACATCAAATTCAACCTAAAAGGTAATAACTGCTCCATCATTTCTAGCAAGCAGTCAGAGGAGCCTTCCCTTGAAGATCTACTGGTCCATTCCATTATGGGAGACCTCTCACTAGGAGGACCCTTGACATCTACAGCTGATCCATATGGAGGGACACAGTGGGCAGCAGCATCTTGAGAAACACTTGCCAGACCACATCTCCTCAAGAGTTTTTCTTGCATGGGGACAGTGTATGGGGAACTGGACTGGTAGCAGTGTTGCTGGTCTGGAGAGCATGGATATTGCTGGGTCTCTCTGACTTAACCTATGCTGTTGCCAGCAATTAGTCTTATACCAATTCCAGAAAAAGAAATAGACAAGCAGGATAGTGTGGAAACTACCATGTTAAATGTGAATATATGTATATGTATATATACACACATATATATTTATAATGTTTACATATAAAAGTCTTCATGCAGGAGGTGATAGCTGAGCTGTGCTTGGAAGGAAGTAGAGAGTATATGATGTAGAGAAGAAAAAGAAGTACATTGCCATCATGGAGGACCGGCCGTTTACTGGTGCTCCCCTGCAGCCCTGCTTATCCTCCAGGTATCTTTTACAGGCATTTCTCCTTCTAGGTTGCCCTGCTTGAAAATGGTTTGTCTTGGCTCAGTAGAAGAATGACCAGGGGAAGTGTCTGCTGTGCACTTGGGTGAGAGGTAATAAAAAGGAAATAGAACCCCACTTCAAAATTCCTCTTGGCCATGGTGCTCTTGACCAGGGACTGGCCAGCATTTTGTTCTCATTACCTCCTGGGAAGGTAGTGAAGAAGTCATTGACAAAGGCTTTTTTGTGTTTGTTTCTGTTTTTGTTTTGGTCAGGCAAGGCTTACTTTAGCAGACAGAGAAAGGGCCCCTGTTTATATAAGGGGAAATAACTAGTGTTACTGTGATTACCATGTGATAAAGGACAACCAACTATAGGAAAGATCAAAGTTACGTGAGAGACAATCAGGACAGGTTTCCAAGAAGAGGTGAACTTCCAACCACAGGAGGAAAAGGATATGATTTACAAGATAAGGACCAAATCTTGTACAAATAACAGAACTTCATTCAGAGTCGGAATGTGGAGGCAGGGCAGCATTCCTATAAGGCAGGATCTAGAATCATAGCTTAGAAAGGTTATTATAACATTACGATTGTATGTTAAGCACAGTCACATAAATGGTCTGATGAGGTTTAACCACATATTAACTCCATAACTGTTATTTATCAATGAAATTACTGAATCCTGCTTTAAATCTGCCAATGTGGATCATTGGATTTCTGAGGGTAAAGATGATCTTTTTGTCTCTTTTTGAATCTCCAGTGCTTCACACACTTCCTGGCACATAGTAGGCACTTAATATTTACTGATGGATGGTCATGAGCATTTTGTGTTTAGCGTTTCTTTTGTGTGTAGGAAATAAATACTAATTCCACACCTGATTCATATTGTACAATAGATCCTTTTCTACTGCCCACTTTGGACCTAAGACATCAGCCAAACCACTAAGTTATCCCCAGGGTGTTGGAGTTGGAGTGTAAGGTATCAAAGGGTGGGAGAAAAGGGAGTTGAACCGCTCTCATTAGAGGCCAGCCTCCCTCAGAAATGACATCGATCACTGTATGTGTAGGTCCAGTGAGAGAGCACCTTTAGTGGGTACGGAGAGGGAAATCGCCCCTTTCCTCTCCCCCTTGCCCCAGGCCCAGCAGTGTTACTGTTAGATAAATTTCCAAATACTTCAATGAATCTGTGATCCCATAAATGTAGGTATTCCTTCTAAGAGCAGCTAGGTGGCACAGTTGGTAGAGCAGTGGGTTTGGAATGAGGAAGATTCACTCTCATGATTTCAAATCCCATCTCAGACTCCTACTAGCTGCGTGACCCTGGGCAAGTCACTTAATCCTGTTTGCCTCAGTTCCTCTTCTAATAAAATGAGCTGGAGAAGGAAATGGCAAACAACTTCTGTATCTTGGCCAAGAAAACCCCAAATGAGGTCACAAAGACTTGGAGACAATTGAAACAACAGCAACAAAATTTCTTCCGGTGCTTGAGATCATCATTGCTACCCGACTCCTATTCATGCCCTCCCATATGTTTGTCACACGAGGTCCACCAAATGTGCTTGGTTCTCCTTCTAAATATTGTGTGGATACCTCTTCTCCTTTTCTCTCCATGTGAGTAGCCTATCTTATTTGTTTCTCCTACTCTTCTTGGATGAAATTCTTTAATTCACTTTTCCTTGCTAATATTCAGTTTGTTTATTGAGTTGAATCTTGCAGAAGATCCTTGAATGAGCAAAAAGAGATATTCTCACTTTTACTTTTTATATACTATCAACAAAGCATTCATTAGTGAAGAGTTGGAGTGTAAGGTATCATTACTACTACTTATGTAACTACTTCTTCTTCTTTCTCTCTCTCTCTCTCTCTCTCTCTCTCTCTCTCTCTCTCTCTCTCTCTCTCTCTCTCCCTCCCTCCCTCCCTCCCTCCCTCCCTCGCATGATTCTACAAGATTTTGAAAACAAACAACCCAAACAAATCTATTTTCTGCAGAGTCAAGGTAGCATTTCTGCTGAGGGGAGTATGTCTTAGCTGTGAAGCTGGTTGTTTTGGCTTTCCCAGCTTAAGGCTTCTAACTACACTGGCCTCACTAGTAGAGTGCTATTATCTTTCCAATATTTAAATCAATCTTCTCATCAAAAGGCAGGGCACTTTGCCCCTTCACCCAGGAGGGTACTGGTTATGCAGCATAACAGATGGGGATGAGTTTTCAGAAGGGAAGGACTCTGCTTTTGGTGGCTACTCAAGCCAGAGATATTTTGCTTGGCTGCTTATAAAGTGTTAGGCAGGGAATAAATGTTCCAATTCCCTGCTAGGTCCATCATTTCTTTCTGACCACATTAGCTCACTGGTCATGCCTTTAAGAGGTATACAATAGCTTTGGGATTTCAATCAATTAATCACCAGACAATTATTGAACACCTTTAATATTCCCAGTCCCCAGACATTGTCTATGAAGGATGGAATAGAGGATAAGATATCACCTGGGCCCTTGAATAATTCACAGTCCAGTGGAGATGTCAAATGCCTGGATAAAAAGCACCAATATTGCAAGGGAGTTTAAAAGTACCAAGTGAGTGAAGCAGACAATCGAGAACTTAAGGTTCAGAGGAGCTATCTGATACTGATTAAGCATTAGATGTGAACACGTTATTTTCAGTTCTCCTGTTTGATGGGGGAAGCCCTTACCAATATGGTCCTAGCCTGTATATCTAGATTTATTCTATATTAATCCCTTTCATATACATACAACATTCCAGTCAAGGTGATCTAATGGCCATTCTCCAATCTTTTGCCTCAGTGTCCTTGCCCAGGGGACTTCAATGCCTACAATATCCTTCTCCCTTAATTCTACCTTGGAGAATCCCAAGCTTCCTGGAAATATCAGCTTAAGCACCACCTTCTTTCCTGAAACTTTTCCTGAGATTTCCAGGTATTAGTGCCTCCCTCCAAAGGTAGCCTATGTTTATTTTGTACATATTTGATATATGGAGGGAATTTCACCTGTTCTTCTCTGATCTCATTTCTCCTTCTCCTAGGCACAGATTATGGCACAAAGCTCCTGCAGTTCTTCCAGTTACATTCATCCTTCACAAAATGTCCCTATTCATCTTCCATAAGCACATACCTGCCTATTTCATTGCCCTGCTCCAGAACTCAATATGGTTTCTTATTGCCCAATAAAATAAATCCAACTTGCTTAGACTACTGTTCATGCCCTGCTGTTACTGAATTTTATTTGACCATTCGGTTTTAGAAAAGGCTTAGATTTTCAATGCCTGAAGAAAGCTATGCCCTGCCACACAATCTCTTCTTCTCGAGGTTAAACATTACCATTTGCTTGAACCCATCCTCACTTAAGATGACCTCAAGGCCTTTCAGCATTCTGGATTTCTTCCTCATGTCATTCTCCAGCTTATCAATGCCTATCTCAAACTTCCACATTTTAAGAATCCGGAGAATGTACCAGAATCTAAAGAGACATGCTTTCCTCTCCAAATAATGGGTCAACCTATGCAGTGCTGCCAGTTTGGGGAGTCTTTTGGAAGAAAGAGTGAAGGAGACGTCATGTTCATTGTCTCACCTGATATACATTGGGACTTCCCGAAAACCCTTTCTCTAATAGTGAGGAAATAGAAGATGGCCAGCAGAAGTCCCATATGCCATTTCTGCCACCAGTTAAAATTTACATGTGTAAAAGGACATCAGTAATTTTCTCACATTTACCTAATCTGCCCTGGTGGATTCAGGCCATGCTTTTCATTTACTCCAGATGTGATAACCAAACTGTCAGCGACATCTCAGCTTTGCCTCTAATCTTCCCCTGGAGCCAATAATACAAGATTAGTAATTGACAGTGGTTGCTAGGCTAAGGGTAATGCTGATTTAAACCATGGGCAGGAGACTCTATATTTTTGGAAGGGATCATTTGTAGGAGACCAGAAAATTGGATTACTTTGTTATCTGTTGTGTAAATGACAAAGATACTCAGTGTCCTTAAAATGTCAAGCCAACGGTAATTAAAAATTTATGACTTAAAAATTATCTAAGGGGTTGTTAATAAATATAATTTGACAAACTAATCAAAAATGGGTTGAAAGTTATAATTTTTAGACCTTTATAACTCTTCATAAAATTATAAAATCCAAAGGCATTTCACCAGAAGAGAAAATATTTATTTTGCTTCATTAATAAAATATAGCCCCCTTTCTTCCTCACTGGAAAATAAATGAACCCTATCCATTCATTTAACTCATTTAGCAAGCATTTCTTAAGTACCTCCTGATTCATGAATCACTCTGCTGGAAGGTCCTTTTCCACCAATCAGGAATTGCCATTTTTCAAAACAATTCAATCTGAAAAGAGAATGACTGCCTATTAACTAAACCTGAAACATTGTAGGGATGGTAGGATGTTGGAAGGGTCAGAACATTGACTGTGGAATCACATGACTGGAGTTTAAGTCCCAGCTCTGATATTGACTAGCTATGTGATCTTGGGCAAACTACTTTATCTTTCCAAGAATTGTTTTTCTCATATGTAAAATGTGAAAAACTATTCTTGCGCCACCAAGATCATTATAATTACTGTCATCATTATTATACCATGCTCCCCTCACCATTACTGAGGTAAAACTAAGGGTAATCCAACCTAGAAATGGTTCGGAGGACATGGAATTAGGATACATAAATATCTTTGCAAGCTTTTTCCTAAAGTTCTCAGCAATTTGGGCATCATTTCCTTTTCCTCCCTAATTTCATCAGGACCCCAAAATGTTCCACTTCCAAAACTCTGATGTCAAAATTATCCTGTTTTGATCAAAATTTCTTCTTCTTTTACATTTTTTTCCTCCTATGAAGATTGCTCTTCATTCTCAATATAATTTCATTCCATTTCCTTTCATTCTAATTTCTTTATAACCCTAATGCCCAAGACTTTACTCCTAAGAGTGCTCTTCACCTTCAGTCTTGCTCGTTTTTTCTTCCTTTCATAGTCTTAAGTCTGACATTTCCTAGCTCTATGACTATGAACTTTTCTGAGGTTCAGTCTTTCCATCTGTAAAATGAAGCTTCCATCCCTGCATGAAGAAGACCTTAGGGCTAGAAATGGAAATTCCTTCTGAAATGGAAAGAACAAACAAGGCCCTCACAACAGGTTTTATTAGAAGCAAATGGGTATTTCAAGGGATGGGAGAGGATTTGTCTGTTTCCCACCCCCACCCCCAGAGATTGAGTAGATGGAGAATATAGGTACTAGGGGGATGGTATGTGGGCCATATGATAAACAGAATCCTAAAGAATGAGTGGGATAAAGAGCAAGGCACAGGAAAAATGACTGTTCCAAAGAGAATGACAATAAAAACGTATTAAAACCAGCTCTCAGAGAGAAGAAATGTATCTGTAAACATTAACTTAAATGCCTCTAAAATTTATCCCTAAATACATCAACCTTAGCAAAAGAAGATTATTGAATTGAGTATGCAGTTTAAAAAAAAACCTAGTAAGTTATCCTATTAACCCTGAAACAAGCAGAAAGAAAGAAATATTTAAAAAAGAGGAGGAACAGATAAAATTGAAAATGAAAGACTACTGAACTGTTGAACAAGAAAAAGAAATGTTTTTATGAAACTAACAAAATTGCTACACAATTACATAATCAGGTTAAAAGAGAATAGATGAGGAAATTTAAATTGTCAAAGTGAGAAAATAACAAAGTAAATTCACAACAAAGGTGCAAAATGAATCAAAAAGTAAAATAAAATGAATTGTTGGGAAGTACTACACTCAGTTACACATTAACAAAACCAAGAATTCAAATAAGATGAATATATTCTACAAAAACATAAAATATTTCTAATTAAAAAAGGAAATGCAGACCTAAACCAGAGGTGGGGAACTTGCAGCTCTAGGTTCTCAAGGGTGGTCCTTTGATGGAATCCAAAAAGGTTGCATTTGAGCATCTAGTGGGCCACATGTGGCCTTGAGTCTGCAGGGTTCAAACCCCTGTCTGTGCTAAATGACACAATCTGCAAAATAAAAATCCAGGTGGGATAAATGACTCTGGAGGGGGGCAGTACTGTGGATATATTCTTTAGCAATATAAATACTATAAACCTTTATAAATGATCTTTATGAGTTTCTGTATCTGAAAAACCGCATTGAATAGTTAACTTTCTGGTAGCAAACCTCTTCAAACTTACTAGATAAGTCTTTTGACAATAGGCATACAAGTGGTCAGCAGAACTTTCCTCAAGTGTTCCACTTTGGAAGGACCTGCTAGAGAATACATTTTACTTAAAATACCTTCAAGAACCTGGGGTCATTTCCATGCTCCAATGAGGCACCTGAGGGGTTCTTTAGTAAAAGAATCAAAGCATGTTTTTAGAAACAAAGGTTTAAGCACCTGTTGTGGCTTCCATCTCAAAATGACTTAAAGAATCTGAACCATGAATGGACATATAGAACATGGCAAAGCAACTCACAAAAAAAGCAGAAGAAAAAAAGCTTGCTATTTCACAGTGGACGAAGCCCTAAGTTGTAAAACCTGTGAATCAGAACCTTGCTTTGGGAAGGAGAAGAGAGTGACTCTTAGCCATTCCAGAGAGCCCCAATTAAAGGAACTCTTTGCCTTAAAATTCACAAGAGGAGCTGAAGGTCATTTACTCAAACTTAAGATAAATTTTCTTTGGGATAGGTAAGTGAAACAGTATAAGTTTTATGATCACATGACAGAAGGTAGTTTGGAAATTAGAACCCAAGAGTAGATCAAGTGCTAGTACCAGAAGATTTATGAGAGAGAAAGGGGAAGAAGAAAATTACAAGTACAGCTTTGGATAGAGAGTGGGAGAAAAGGAAAATCTGAGCAGATTGCAAAATGGAAAAACAACTGGTTGAGGCACAGGCTGTATCTAAATGTCTGTAACAATCTATTTTTGTTTCTGAGCCTCTTGTCCCCATCAGTTCTAACTGGCTTCACCTGGCTTACTCAACAAGCATGTCATCAAGATGGAAACATTTCACGAAGCCACTATGAGCAGTCCTATGAGACCCATCACAAATGGTTTTGGCTGAGATGGCGAACAGACACAACGAATCTTTCTTCTACAGGAGGTTAATTAAATGTCATTGGGAGATTAAATGCCAAACATTTCAAAATAAAATGGTTCTTTCACCAATGGATTAAAAAATTATAAGGTGGGTCAAAAATGGGTTGATTTTCAAGATGTCGGGATGCTGTGGATAGCAGCTGGGGTACTGAGTAGTAAGGCACAAAGATTGAGGGAAGGATATGAACAGGAATGGTCATGTGGGAGTATAAATTAAGCAGTAACTGCCTGGAGGGATTTAAGGGGCCCCAAAGAACCACCGTGACTTTAAGGCATAGGATATGTGAGTTCATTCACGTAAAGAAGCCATAGGCGAGGAAACTGCAGTTACCAATGTGGGTTGGCAACTTTGCTGCATCTGAAATTCTTAGAGTTACCTAGAGCACTGAGAAGTACAAGACCTTGGCCAGGGTCACAGCAGTAGGATGTATCAGAGGAAGAACCCTAAAGATCTCCCTAGAATTTTCTTTTGAAGGATCTTTGAGAAACATGAACTTTAAATGAGATTAATCAGATAAAGTTAATTCCCACTCATTGATATTTAACAAAGCAATAAAAACTAACGGAATGGCCCAAAAGAGGGCCACATTTAGGTACTTTCCAGGGTGTGGAGGACAAGTGTACTACCTATTTCAAAGCACTGATATGAGGAAACTGATTTAGTTACCTGAGAGAAACACAATAATGTGACCAAGTTGTTGTTTGTTGTTCAAGTGTTTTGTCTTTGTGACTCATTTGGATTTTCTTGGCAAAGATACTGCCATTTCCTTTTCCAGCTCATTTTACAGATGAAGAAACTGAGGGTTAAATGACTTGCCCAGGGTCAGATAGCCAGTAAGTGCTTGAAGCCAGATTTGAATTCCTGAAGACTCCAGGCCTGGCAATCTTTCTAGGGCAGCGCTCCCTAGTGATACGATCAAGTACTCCTCCTACAATTAAAGGTGCTGCTACTCTCCCCATCACTGTCACTGCTACAGTTGCTGCTGTTAGTGTTATTAACACAGCTCCTTCTGCTACTGCTACTGCCTCTGTTGGTGCACTATTGCCGCTACCACTATGGCTACCATTATTGCTACTGTCACTGTTATTAGTCTGGCCCTGCTGCTTTAAAGTATCTCTATTTATCCATAATAAGCAATCACTAAATTGACTCAGCTCCACAAAATGCTCAATGGATACTGCCCTGCCCCATTTACTAGCATCCTGCACTATTATCTTTCTCTTAAGTTTGTAATACTTAGTCTGTTTTTTGGCCTGAATAATACCAACTCAACGCCTGAGTCCCAACCTCCTAAAGACAGCTCCCCCCCAATCATAGTGGGGCTGTGTATTATATTTCCTGGGCCAGAAAATGGCATCCCATTTGGCCTATGAAAGGAGTAAGGACACAAATATGGAGCAATGGAAGAGAAAATGAAGGGAAACCCAAATCTGGAGTACTCTTAGCAACCTGATGGAAAATTCAGGCATTAAGCAAACTTGAGTTGCTTTCTGGTTGTGTCTACTGACAGCTCTGAGAATGCCATAAGCCCTCCAAACAGATGACTGCGAAAAGCAAGTAAGGGTAACGAAGGGAAAAATGCTGTCCTCAGGGAAAGAAAAAGATTCTGCTGGGGTTTTTGGTTGTTTTCTTTTCTTTTAAAGAACAGATATCCAGATGCCCAGAAAGTCTCAGCAGCCACTGAAAGGTTGACAAAGCCACTGGATTGGGGAACTCGGCTCTCTTCTAGCCTTCCTGTTTCCAGTGTGCTGTGGCTTGCTGGGCTCCATTTACTCTATAGAGGAGTCAGTGGCTGGCAGCCTGAAGGACAGTTCCCAACCAAGCTAACCAGTCCACTGGCTGATGGGAAACAAATCTTACAGCTGGTCAGGGGATGCTGTGCAGATGTAAATAGCTCTACTGAGGAGGGAAAAATCTGTCACAGTCTGTTGTGGACCTTTGATTTTGGAGGGCAGATTTTGGGGAATTCAGAGCAAGAATAGGCAGGATCATGATGGGTTCCAATACTACAGGGAACATCAGACCAGGAGGGATAGGGTGCTCTCAACAGAAGAATCTTCCTCGGCTTTTCTTCATTCCTCTAATAGTTAATTCTCTGTCCTCCCTCAAACTGTCTGGTATTTGCCAGTCTATTTACAACATTTACTGTCTGGAGGGCAGGGACCATTTTGTTTTGGCCTTGGTAACAAGCACAGTGTCTTACACACACTAGACACTGACAGGTTTGTTGAATTGTACTGGAGAATGAAATTAAAAAGACAAAAAGAGAAACAAATTCTGGAGAGGAGGAAAAGGAGGAGTGTTTGAGATAGACTGGTGTGGATGCATAGGGAACAAACACATCAGTCAACAGAGATTTAATAAAGATACACAGAGAAGATGGAAACAAAGACAGAGGCCAGAAGATGAACACCCAAGTAGGGCATGATCCCAGAAAGATAGGTTTGGAAGGCTTGACACACACAATGAGCCAAGACCGATGAAGGAAGGAAAGGTCGAGGACAAAAGAGGGATCCTTTGGGCGACAGTGGGGACAATTTGGGAATCAAAGAAGGGTGAGAACTGTTACTTGGAATGCAAGGGGTCGCAAGAATAGAGAAGAAATAGAGCTCATTAATTTTTACTGTTCCTCTGTTTTCTCTCTCAAGTATCATGGTCTTTGAATTGGAAAAGACAGGAAAAGATTAGCCAAAAGGCCAATAACACTTTCTTCACAATTATGAACGCTAGACATATAAAACTTTTCCTGATTCCCGTCCAACTGCTAATGTGCTCCCTCCGTGACTACCTGGCATTTATTTCTTATTTACTCTGCATGTATTTGTTATCTATGTACTTATGAATGCATATATAAGGGGATGGACTGCTCCATTTTGTCTTGTTGGTCCCAATACCTAGCAGAGTGCCCAGCACATAGTAGGTGTTCAATAAATGTTTGTGGATGGATTATTTCCAAGATAAGTAGGAGGATCGCAAACTGGATGTCTGTAAAGCCTCTCCGACTCAGCTTGACCAAAGTAGAACTTCTCATCTACCTTCTCAATGCTTCCCACTTCTAAACTTCTCTGTTACTGTTGAAAGCAAAATCATCTTCCCAGTTGCCCAGCCAGCAGGGAACCTGCAGCCTCGAGGCCACCTGTGGCCCTCTGGGTCCTGAAGTGTGACCCTTTGATTGAATCCAAACTTCACAGAAAAAATCCTGGATTCTGTGAAGTCTGCACTCAGAAGGCCACACTTAAGGACCTAGAGGGGCCCTGACCTAGGCTATCCAACTCAGTGACCCCTCCCATGATCTCCAGTCTGTTACCAAGTCATATCTTTTGTATACATCCCTTTCTCTCCAAGCACCCAGCCAACATCCTACTGAAGACCCTCATCACCTCACACTTAGACTGCTGAAACAGTTTTCTGGTTGGCCTCTTGGCCTCCATTCTTTCCCCTCTCCAATCTAGCCTCCATTCAGCTTTCAAAGCAATTTTTCTAAAGTACATGTCACCTCCATACCCTATAAACGTCAATGGCTTCCCGTTCCTTCTTAGTCAAATAGGAAATGCTCCTTTTGGCATTCAGAGTCCCTCCTAAACTGAATCCGTCTTCTCTTAGACTTTAGTTCTCTTCACAAATTCTGTTATCCAGCAACATCACTTTTACTGCTGTTTATCACACGTGACACTCTATCTCCTGACTCAGTGACTTAGTACAGAATGTTTCCATATCTAGAATGTTTTCCTTCCTCAATTCTACCTCCTGGCTTCCTTCAAGACTCACCCAAATCTCACCTTCTGCAGGAGTCTCCCCTTACTCCCTGTCAACAGTTCCTTCCCTTTGAAATGGCATTCAATCTACTCTGTACATGTTTTAAATGCACATCTGCCTCTCGTCTCTCCATTAGAAGGTAGGCTCATTGAGGGAAGGGGCTAGATGACTAGATTTTTGCCCTTCTTTGTATCCCTGGCACTTAGCACAGCTCCTGGAACATAAGTAAGTACGCAGGTAATAGCTGCTGGTTATAATTTAAAGCTTGCTGGAAGAGCAAACTGCAAGTGTATTCTTTATAGGCAGGGATTTTTTGTTGTCTTTTTCAGAATTCCCAGCACAGAGCACATAGCATTTGGCACATAGTAGGTGCTTACTGACTGAGTGGAAGAAAGGATATCAGACCCAGAGTGGCAGCCTGAGAAACCACTGAGGTGAGAAGTAAGTAGAGGTTCCTGTAAAAATGGAGAATAAACTTAGGACAAGAGAGGTGCTGGGAGATATGGAAGAATGAACATTTATAGTCATAGGGAGGAATTTTCAAATCTAAAAGGCTGAACTTTAATAGGGAGAAATATAAAGATTTATGCTTGCGTTCAAAAAGTCTTCACAAAAATGTGATGAGCCTGGTCAGTGCTTTGTCTGAAAACAAACAAACAAGACATGGGAGTTCTAGTGGATTACATTTCCAATATGAATGCACAGTATTATATGGTGGCAAAAAAGTTGATTAAATCTCAGGCTGCATCAAGAGAGGATGTAACAGTTACAGGATGCTAGGGAAAGAGATAGAGTGGAAGAGGCCAGAGGTTTCTGAAGGCAGATGATGCCATAGTGGATAGAATGTTGGACCTGGAGTCAGGAAGACCTGGGGCCAAATCCAACCTCAGACACTTACTAGCTGTGCGACTCTGAGCAAATCACTTAACCTCTGTTTGCCTCAGTTTCCTTATGTATAAAATGGGGATAATAATAGCATTGATGCCTAAGGTTGTTGTGAGAATCAAATGAGATATTTCCAAAGTGTGTGTGTGTGTGTGTGCGTGTGTTTGTCTTGCATACACATGTGTTTGCAAACACAGACATACACACTCAGAATAGTCTAAGAAGTTAAGTAGGACATCAAAGTCCAAGGTAATGGAGAATCTAGAACTACTGACACAATCACCAACAAAATGGGGCTAAAATGAAATTAGATGTCATAGTCACTACTATGGCATATCTTATAAAAATGAAAATAAGGAAATGAAGTATTTTAATTTGTATGTCACGAATGGAGGTGAACTGGCTATATAGGAAAAACAAAAAATAATAGATGGAAAGAGGTGAAAAATAGCTGCTTAGAGGAAAGCATCCAAACTGCTGAAGGCCCCTGAGCCCAGGACGATTATTTGAAGGGCCTAAGAATGTTTAGACCGGAAGAAAAATAACCAAGGCAGGGCCTTGGGAGTGATCTCCAAGCATTTGACCACTTCCCTGTGTAGGAGGTACTAGATAGATTTTATTTGCTCCCCCTCCCCCAGGGCAGAACCAGGAGCTTAATGGGAAGAAACTGAAAAGATATGAAACATAAGCTATAAGCTATAATAATCAGAGCTGTCCACACATAGAATGGACTTCCTCAACAAGTTGGAGGAATTTACAAAGACTCGGGAAAACCACTCGTTTTATATATTTTATTAGGGATTCTTCTCAGAGTTTGGATCACAGGACAGTTGAGATCACTTTCAGCTCTCAAATTCTGTGATCTTAATACAATGGCACATAACAGATGTTGAAAAATTACCCACGATGGTAACACCCTACCGATGTCCACCAATAGGTGGGAGTGAATCCTTTAAAGAGCGCTTATGGAGCCCACGAACAGGAAGATGATGCAGAAAATGAGAAGGTGTGGCCACAGGAGGGAGAGCCAACATCACCATGTTCACACAGCCAATGAAGAACAGAAGAAGGAAGGATGATTTGTTCCTCCATTCTCTTATAATGAACATATTTCTTTAAATGAGAAATTTAAGGGAGAGCAAAGGCCACATAGTTATCATGTCTGTCTTTTCTCAACCTAGCTTTTTGTAAACTCCAATTCTCTTTTCCTAGACACGAAAAATTAGCACACAGATTACTCTTTAGTGAATGTTTCCAATCGACTAGTAGTCAATTACAAGCCTTTTCAGGGAAATGTTGAAACTTGGGAACCATGTCATTTCACAACATTTCAGGGAAAGTTTCACCTTCTGACTATTTTTATCATTTTTTCTGTATGATTTGAATATATCATGACCTGATCTCAAAGTCCCATGGTGAAAACAAAATTTTGATTTCTTACACTTTGAACAAAACATCCTAGATAAGAAATTTAAGGAACAAAACCCAAGTGTTTTGTGATTTCAGTGTAAGTATCTTCCATGCTACTTCCCTCCTTTCTAGTCTTGCTTCAAACCTAGCATTGTGTATGCAAGATTATGGTATCTGGGCATAGTTTTGCTGGCCAAGTCACTGAAGTGAATAAATCCAATGCAGGTGATGGTCCATCAGTTATTGCTGGAGACCAATACTTTAACTGAGCACTAAGTTCAAGTCTGTCAGAGGCTGCTCCCATAGAAACCCTTAATCCCATGGATTGATTTACTCTTAGAGAAATGACAGAGTAGATGGGCAACATCCTGCTATGAATCTTCCTAGAATCTTTCTCAAAGAAGTGATGGATGAGCAACATGACCTTTGAGAAAATACCAAGCAAGTGTAGCAAAGTGCTATATATTTATTAACATGACCTAAACCATTTCTGAAACTTGATCCACAGCTGTAACCTTCAAGAATTTATGAAATCTAAATTTGCTTTTCACCCTGTGAGTTTTAGGTTCATTGTGGCACATACCCATTCTAAACCAGTCTCCTTTCCCCAATATACTGTGCCTTTCTAAAGTTTTCAGTGTGAGAATAAAAGATATAGAAATGATGGGAATGCCATATAATTGTTCTCCAACTTTTGAAAAATCCTTCTCCAACTCACTATTTGAGGGACCAGAAAAAAGATAATTGTCCTGTTAGAATCCCGCCCTGCACCCCTCAACTTGGAAAACATACCATAAGTTTTCCCATATATTGTTACTTCACTTATATTCATGTACCAGGTGTACTTTCTCACTACTCTCCAAATCCCATTCATTTTGTAAGTCATAGTTCAAACTCCTGGAACAGGCCTCCTTTAATGTGCTCACTTCTCTTCTTCCCTATCTTTTGTCTTCTAGCACCTACAGTCCATACCATACAGGGCCCTTGTTGCTATGTGGTTTTCTGTCACCTTCCATGAAGCAGAGTATCTGATTCTACTCTCCCAAATCCCACTTGTATGGGTAGGTTTGGTTCCTCTAGTGTGGCTATTTCTTCTCTCTCAGGGTTCTAAGGGAACTTAAGGGACTAAGGAGCAATTTTCCTTTTATGTATGGCTTACTGGCTCATACTAACATGATCACTTTGAAAGGTGATCAGTTCATATCACTTAGGTAAATTTAATTAACTCCTAGAAAATGGATATCTTCCTGAAGTAGTAAATTAAGAACAACTGGTACAAAATATCTCCCTCCCATCTGTGACACTTTCCTAGTAGTTCATAGAATGTCATGGGGAAAGGGGGCTCAAGTGTACAGTGTCTGACAAAGGGAATTACTTACAGAAACTCAAAGTGCTCTTGCTAACAACAGCAAGCTGTCCCTCTACAGTACAGTGTTGTGCAAGGGTTCTTGTCAAGTTCTGAAGCTGTCATCCCTTGTTGTGACCACTTTGTCTTCAGCTCCCAATGCAGACCCTGGCACCGGTAACTACTGCCCAGGGGCATTGCTGACAGCAATGAGAAATCAAAATTTAATGATTCCCAAAAGTTCATAATACCACCCTTTAGTTAAGGGAAAGGGTGGAGATAGAGATTTTTTTCTTCCCTACAAGAAATTCCCTCTCAGGGGACTGGCTGGAATTGTTCGTCCTCTCCTCTATATTTGGGTTCCAAACTATCTTGTCGTTTTATAGAAGACCCACAGGGCGTGACCAAATTTACTCTGCCACTATAAGTGTGACTACTGCATCCTTCCATTTCATCAATGTTTTTCAAGGACTTTTCACTCCTGATCTGAAGCCCTCCTTGTATCACTCAATAGAGGTATTTTCACCTAGCTATGTCAAGTGGGGTGATTAGAAGGAGGGGTAGAGGGGAGAACAAAGAAAGAGAGTCTTCATAGATTTAAAAATAGTTCCTTTTCATGTGTAAGCACAGTCCCCCCAACAACGTTATATTACCTTTTAGCAACCATCTCACAATATTATTACAATGATCAAATGAGATGACACATGCAAAACTCTTGGTAAACCTTAGAGTGCTGTAGAAATGCTAGCTAATCTGAGAAGACATAGAAGGACAGGGCTCATGTCTTCAATATCCATGATGTCCTTTTCAGCTCCTAATCCAGTCCTGGGTATGTGGCACATCCTCAATTCAGTCCTGATTGACCAACGTGGTCCTAGTCAGCTTAAGCCTGTAAATGCAGCTCATCAATTGGACAGACTTATAAACAGGGAGGATCACAGTTACCCAAATCTTACCCTAATACTGACACCCCTTGAGTTGTGTTACTTTGAAAACTTATGCCTTTCCACTATGTTTCCTGGAGGAATTAGATATTCATTATTCCATAAGCTTCAGTTGAATTTTATGGGTTTTGTTTTAATTTGGATCTTGACTGGATCTTGACTGAAAACTCAGTGTTCCTAAAAGTATTTCCTTTTTCACTCCTGATGTAAAATTTTTATATATTTCATAAAACCAGGAGGCATGCTTCTTCTATCTATCCATCACATAGAACCACAAGATAAAATGCGTCATTCTATCTGAAAAACAGGCCCTTGCCTGTAGGTGGGTCATTAGAAAGCAATGTACACAATGTGACTAAGAGAGAGAGTCTAATCCATTCCTAACCTCAGAGGTGAATAAGAAGAGAGAATATTGATTCTTCTCAGCAAAAATCGCTATGATGAAAATTGGCAATTACTCTAGGCATAGTCATGCTGTGGGCTATTTTTTAGAGAAATATTGTATTGTACCTTTCTTGGAAAAGCTTAACTATTTTTACTTAGGCCTGTATAGCAGATAAAGTAGACATGTAAAGAAACACAAACAGCACTGACAGTGCCGCTCATAGCAAAGATTTGCAAACTATATCGTGGTTTCTTCATGTTCTGCTCACTCTGATATTTTGCAGTGCTGATCATGTTCACCCAGCCCGGGCTTATCATTGAGATCTCATTTTGCTCAGGGGTCTGATGGAAGGTGATGAGGCAGAGCTTGTAACATGATTTGATTCCAAGAGCTGGATGGCACCTACGTGGGCTCTGTCCTACAATTAAGGACCAACACAACCATGCCTCTATCATGGAAGATTTAGATTGGCCTATATCTGACAGGCTAAGGCTATTGATTATTATTTGTCATTCAGCGTGTTTCCAGAAAGTTTCTTCGTGCCATTACGAATGTTGACAATCCCACCCTTACCCCCTGCCCAGGCAAAGTTTTCTTCTCTCAGGGCCAATTTATCTTAGCAGGCCTTAAAAATGCAGCCAGAGGAACAAAGCGCCAGGGATTCCCCACGATGCTGCTCTCCACAACCGTGGAAAGCTATACAATTTCCCTTTCCCGGCATTTCATGTTTAAAAAAACCAAATGTGGTTCCTGAGCTCTGAATACTTTGTCTCTGATAAAAGCTGTGGAGACTTGTGGCTTTAAATAGTAAAGGTAGAAATCACCATCCCCATTAAGAAAAAAGAAAGGAGGATGTCACAGGTACCTGGAATTGTCCCTGAGCGATAGTCTTAGAGAAGCAATCTTCCTTAGTCATGGCTTCCTATAGCTCAGCTGCAAACATGTTCTGACATACAATATTCAGCTCCATCCATTTTGCAATCTGAAACAGAGAAAGAGCCTCTCTGTTGTCAATTCACCTTCGTTCTTGTTCTCTCTCTCTCTCTCTCTCTCTCTCTCTCTCTCTCTCTCTCTCTCTCTCTCTCTCTCTCTCAGAAAAGTCAACTGTTATCGTAAATTACATATGCCACTAGTATTTCCCCAAGTAAAGAAATCAGGCTTGCTGGTTTTCCTTGGTGTGCAAATCTCTTCCAGTCATGCTAGTTCCCCTTTTCGTTGCTTTCGAGAATTCTCTTCCTAGTTGGAAATATCAGCAAACTTGTTCTCAAACCAATTTGGGGTATGTTGTGGTCTGCGGGGGGAAGGACAGGGACTCATATTCATTGACTGAAAATAAGTTGCAAAGATTCACTAGAAGAAAGAGAAAAGCTAGTGAGATGTATTTATCTGTCTTGAAATAGCTAGTGAACAAAACAGAGGGTTGGAATATATTCATTACTGTCACATGCTAATTCAAAAGAGAGAGAATGGAAAAAAAATTCCTCAGGGTGCAATAAAGAGATCTTTGCTTTAATGACCAAATCTGGTGATAGTAAAATGATCTGGGAATTTTTACCAGGCCACCCTGAACAACACTGACAACAAATCCAGCTAATTGTGTGTGTTTGTGTGTGTGTGTATGTGTGCGTATGGGCACACACAATAATAACAAATACATATATACATATGCACACACATAAGATGGCTCTGGCTATTCCTACAGAATGGGTAATGATATGAAAGGCTTTGAATCATATAATTAATTTTAACACAGAGTAACTTTTAAAATACACTAAATACAAAAAAGGCAAATACACTTACAAATTCATTCCAAGTTTCTAAATTAAATGCACAATTGATTAATTTGAGAAAGATGGTTATGTAATCCAGAGCCTTGCAATACTTGAAAATTCCAATTTCATTTGGCCTGGATTATATTCATCTGACAAAAGGATCACTTGGAAAGAAAAGCAAAGATACATTACATTGTCTTGAAATCCTTTCTGTATTCAACATATACTGGGTAGTGTTCCTATAGAGGCTATAATTCTCAGTAATCTAGTTCCCTACTGCTCTTAAGACTCATAAAAATATTCTTTTTATCTGAATTCTGCTAAATCTGAAGGCTTTCTATATTCTAAAAAGGTGTTGAAAGGCCCCGTGAAGTTAAGAAAATCAGAATATTGCAAAGAAATGCCCTTGTTTCCATTGGAGGTCCATTTCCTCCTAATGTTATGCCACATTGCAATTTCTGGCACCCTATCTGATAGAATCATTCTCTCTAACCTCTGCAAAGCCACAGTTATGAGCAAAGGGGCAAACTTTCCCCAAGTTGCCTATGGAGCTATGATTAAAGAAACAAGGATAGCCTAAGAACTGTCTTTTTAAAAATCGAATACTGGATTATTAAACACAGAATTGGAGTTGGAAAGGACTCAACAAGACCAAAGCTCCAGGGCTGGAAAAGATCTTAGAGAAGCCATCTAGTTTAAATCCCTCACTTCACTGATGACGATACTGTGGCCCAAAAGGGTTAAATCACTCGACCAAAGGGTAGTATTATCACATAGTAGGGTTTTGGACATCAAATCCAACTCCCTTTTTCATTGTAGTAGACTGCCTCACAAAGGCTCTTAAGTTCTAAGCCAGAATCCATCTCCAAGGTTCCCAAATGGCTATACAATCTCCATTTGAAGAATTTCAGTGAGAGGGAATCTGCTACTTACTGATGGAGGTAGTGCATTCCACTTTGAGATAGCTTGCATTCTTTTTTCTTTTCTTTTCTTTCCTTTCTTTTTTTTTTTTTGGTGAGGCAATAGAGGTTAAGTGACTTGCCCAAGGTCACATAGCTACTAAGTGTCAAGTGTCTGAGACCAGGTTTGAACTCAGGTTCTCCTGACTCCAGGACCAATGCTCTATCCAGTGCACAACCTAGCTGCCCCAAATAGCGCTCCTTCTTAAGGGTTTCTTTTCTTCTTTTTTTCACTGAGTCTGCATCTCTGAAATTTCATGCACACACATATAAATACATATAATTTCTCAGCACTGCATAGTAAATATAAAAAAAGAGAGAGACCATGTGCTGGTCACAGAGAAATTATGAATAAATATAAAAAGGAAAAGTAATAAATAGATCCCTTACAGATCATAATGCAATAAAATGATATTTTAAAAAGTGAGCACTGGCAAAAGGTATTGACCTCAGTGGAAATAATAATGACATCCTGAAAGTCACTGCTAAAAAAGAAAGCTCACATATAACACCAAAATAAGTATTATAGTCCTTTTTGTGGTAGCAAAGAATAGGAAACAAAGTAGATGCCCACTGAAGGTACATGAATGTAATGGGCTTTGACTGTGTGGTAAGAAATTATGAATATGATGACAAGAGGAAAATATACATGAACTGATGCAAAGTAAGTGAAGTCATGAAAACAATAGTCAAAATGATTATAATAGTATAAATGAAAAAGCCACAAATTATTGAAAAATAGTACTTTAAAATGTAAAAGAACAAGGTTAGCCCCAAAGATTAAATATGAAAAGATACCTCTCCTTATTCATTTACAGATTTATTTTTTGGGGGGGATATTGTTCCATGGATGTGAAATATTTCACATAGTGTCATTTTAATGCATTATTTCTTTTTGCTTTTCCTTTTTTTCATAAAAAAATCAACTTTGCTATGTGGGGTTGCCCTACTTCAGAGGGAGTGGGATGGATAAAGGGGGAAATTTACAAAATACATCAATAAAATCTATTTTAAAATAATGATATCCTAAGTAATTAACAAATCATAGAAATACTGACTATAAGAAAGACAGTAAGAATAAACACACAGTATACTCAAAATTTTGTTATACATCTAAAATAGTCCTCAGAGAAAAAGAGAAAAAATGTACATTCCTAAGAATGTACATGAACAAATGAGAAAAAGAGATTAAAAAACCCAAAAGATCTAGGATCTTAAGGGAAATAAGGAGACAGGAGTAGGAACAAAAGGGGAATACCATTCCAGTACATCAAACTACATTATATAGCAGCAATCGGCAAAGCTATTTGGAACAGACAAGACAGGAGAGAAGCAGATATAATGGAATTTCAGTCATTGAAATAGTCCAAAACATAAGTTACATAGGGAAAAACTATGCCACAAGAATTTCTGGGAAACTTGGAAAGGAATTGGGCAGAAATTATGTTCAGCCCAACTTCTTAAACTGTATATCAAATAAAACTCAAATTGGATATATGACCTGAATATTAAATATTGTAACATGAAAATCATGAGCAAAAAACAAATTATGTACTTTTCACAATTATGGCTTAGGGGGAAATTTGTATGGAAATAAGAGAGAGAAGGAGCACAAAAGATAAAAGACAGCTTTGAGTGCATGACATTAAAACACTTTTACGTAAAAAAATTTAATACAACTAAAATAAGACACAACCTAATAGAAAAATATTTGTGTCAAAAATTTCTGACATATGAATCTGACATATGAGATATATGAGCCTGAGTCACTCCGGGCTTACTGGAGCTCAGAAAATTAGCATGATGTATGTGTGTCTGTATAAATATTAAAGAGAGTTTAAAATTAAAATATGAGAGATATCATGGCATATCTCTTTTTTATCTAGTTCTATTAGGTTAATAATAAGGGCTCTTAGTTGGAAGATGGATCCTATCCTCTCTTACAGTCTGCCTTCTTGTGTTTTTTTCCCCTTAATATGGTGGCCATATTTGCTAGTGCTTCTTTTGATCTACTCATTTTCTGGTATGACATGGCAGTGTCTGGCCATTTTAAATGCTGAAGGCAAATTATAGGGAGCCCCCAGTCCTGTTCTTGCATTATCCTTACTCATAGGTAACTTGATTTATGAACTCTTTGGAAGAATCAATATAGAGTCAGACAAATGAAACACTCCAAAGGGAAAAGGTGTTTGGCTCAACATGTGAGATATTCTCCCCTGGAATGCTGCCACAGAACTGAATGGTAACTGCTGGTATAGTTAGGGGAGACAGGTAACAGAGAAGGAGGCTGGTGCCCTCATCAAAGGTACAGAATGTACTTTGGGCTTTTCTACTCCAAAAAGCAAGCTCCTTTCCTCCATGGATGTTTTAACAGGAGCATAGGGTTTCCATCTGTTGGCACTTGCCACCTAGACATTTCCCCCCTCTTCCCCAAGGAAGAACAAAATAGAGTTCCGCCAGCCCTGAACCACAGGCTATGAAACACTCAATTCCAGAAATGTTGGCCAGATACATTGTATATTTGAACAGTTGTCCACAGAACTGAACCAGTAAAATGGCTTTTCCCAAAGCTCATCATCGAGAAGACTCTATGGTGATTAACAAGTCTAAAAAATCTCTTTGAGCAGACTAGCCTGTGCATACAAGGCGAGTGTATTGTTTCCTAATCACACCCAAATATTTATTTGCCACATGCTCCAATTTTTCATTCTAGTGAATATAATTCATTCAATTTCATGCATATCCTGACTCATCTGTTACAGTGATATATGGATGATGAGAATGGAGGCCATTGTAGCTCTTTTTCTTTCACAAACTGCCAATGAAATTTACAGGCGTGGAGCTGGCATTCAAAATAGATTAAAGTTTATGTTGGTTCTAATTCACCTGCTAGTTCTAATGGCTGCTGTTATATCTCCCATTTTAAATTGCTTTTGGATAAAAATTATGCAGGCTCACACTCTTTAAGGATATGGAGCTTACAGTATAATGACTGCTTCAAATTGGGACTATTCATTACCAGTCCCTTATATTTACAGTAGTGAATCATCGGACATGTAACCAAGACAGATAAGACTCTTTGATTAAAACTGCTGGGCAGGGTGTAGAGCTTCCAAATGGAGGTTTACACGGCGATATTGATCCGTCCTCCCTTGTCCACCAATCTTTAGGAATTCACTGATGCAGAAGACTAAATGGAGATTTTTGACAGGCCTTAAAAAGCTACTGAACTAAAATAGGGGATATTAAGTCAGATACATCATTGATGTCAAGGTCTCCAAGTCAATAAAAACTCCAGCAATTTCTTTAGTCAAAAAAGATCCCAGAAGAAATAATTTGATCATCTGAGCTCAGGGATGTTCATCCCATGAAAACTTCTTTTTGATAATTCTTTGGACATGAGGCAGAAAGATGTTAATTCCGTTAGTCCCAAACTGAACAGCTCTTCAATCCAACAGTACTTTTTCACCACCTGTTTGGCAGAACTGGGTTATTATGCTGATCTCAAAGGACCAGGCAGACACATGCTGCAAAAGGTTGTATGAACCAGAGGGAAGTGTTTTGGACCCCAGTAAAATGACATGAAAGCAATATACTTTACTGCAATGTATGGTTGGACTTTTCTTGTGTTGGTAGAACAGAGCCTTCAATTTTTAGTAAATTATTACTATTTACTCAGACCTGGTACTGACCAACCTGGAAGTGGTGACGTGGATGGCGTTCAATGACTGCCATGCAAGCACCAGGAGGGAAAAGATCAAGTCTTACTGCGGGGACAAAGAGAAGGTGGCCCTGTACCACACCACTACTTTACCCTTACCCATGGGCATCATTTGAATGGAATTGGAGCAATTCTGTTCATGGAACTTTATTTCTCTCATGGTGACTATCAAGATTGTATAATGCTGCAGAACAGTGTTCTAGTTTCTCTGTCTTTATATCAACCATAGGTGTCTTGCCCTTAGCAATAGTCTGAGAACCAGAATATGTCTTTTCAATTATTTCTTTTGTACTATACAGAGTGTCCCAAAAGTCTAATTGCACTAAGACTTCTCGGATGCCCCATACATACTAGCTAGAAATTGCTTGTAATCACAGAACCCAATCAGTTTACAGAGGAAACTTTGCAGGTCTCCTCTCCTTTCTCAGTCATAGTTTGCAATTACGATCTGAAAAAGCTGCAAACTGATTTGTATCCTGAATACAAGCAGTGAGTCTTTTTTGTTTTCTTCTTTCCATGACCCTAAACTTTGTGTCTCCCCTGTAGCTAAAACAGTGCTGTGCACATAGCTGGTGCTTAGCATCTTTTTACAAAATGCACAAATGCTCGGATTGAAAAATCACAAAGTCTCCC
Organism: Bettongia penicillata ogilbyi; assembly: GCA_023548195.1. Taxonomy (NCBI): domain Eukaryota; kingdom Metazoa; phylum Chordata; class Mammalia; order Diprotodontia; family Potoroidae; genus Bettongia; species Bettongia penicillata. The sequence goes on along the minus strand of JAJHZJ010000634.1, from coordinate 292,733 downwards.
ACTTTTGATATTAGAGAAAGATATGGTCAGAGTTAGGGTAGATTTAGCCCACTTTTCTCACACTGTCAGGTGTCATGATACTGGGGAAGAACACTGAGCTTGAAGTCTCAATGTATGTATTTAAATTTAAGTGCTACCACTGAGAGTACATGAAACTGAAAACAAGTCATTTAAATTCTCTGAGTTGCTGTTTCTTTATCTGCAAAATAGGAATCATAATACTTGGACTTATACTTAGGTCAGTGGTTTGTTGCAAAAATCAAATGAGAAAATGTATGCAAATCATTCTTTTGATTGGGTGCTGCCCTCTTCTCTATAGCAGAATAAACTCCAAACCCTCCCCAACAGAAGGCTTTGTCTGATTGTTTTGATTACATGATGTTTACTAAGGCAGGGAAATAATGGCTGTCATTTAGCAAGTTGTTCACTATAAAAGATACTACACAGGAACAAAAGAATTCTCAGATTCAAAAGTTTCATCTCGCCTACCCAGCACACCGCAAAACCAGACAAGTCCTTTCTCAATGAGTATTTAGTCAGACACTTCAGCAACCAGGGAGAGGTGGGCTTGGTCATGAGGGCACAAAAGTAAGCATAATAGTCCATGACCAAGAACAGCTTTGATACAGAATAAGACAAGCAAGTCCAACCTAAGCTCTTCTTATGCCATATCCGGCTACACACCTTCTGACACACGTATGCCCAGGGGAAAAAGGGCTTAGTGACTGCCAAAGATTCAGCTTCTGCTGGTCAAGTAACAGAATCATCTCTACCCAAGCTGTGCATAAAAGCAGCACATTACATGACACTCCTTTCTCCAGGGATAAACACAACCCAGAAGAAGAACACCACCAGAGACACACAAGGGAAGTCAGCCAGGTAAGCAGACTCACCTGAACAGCACCGCAGTGACACAGAGAGATCTCCCTCGGCTTTCCCACTCTCCCTTCCTTCTAACAGGCACACAGCCGAGCAAACAGAAAGAGCGTAACAGCTGAGTCTAACACTACTTTTATGTGCTACTTAAAGGTAAGGCCAGAACACCTCAGAATGGGAGGGTTGGTGCCCCAAACTAGTTTCCAAGCTGGACCTACTTACCCCATAAAATGATTTCTCTCTCTCTCCTCTCTCTTTCTCTTTCTCTCTCTCTTTCTCTCTCTCTCTCTCTCTCTCTCTCTCTCTCTCTCTCTCTCTCTCTCTCTCATGTTTATTGACTGATTACGGACATGCTAAATAAGACATCTTTGGGGGATGATGGGAAACCCACCTGTCTCTAGGCAAAATAATGAAAAGCACTTGTCCAACTTTATGTAAGAAATTAAAATGATACTTCTCTGTTCTCATGGAATTCTAAAGAGGCTTATGTCTTCCAATTAAACTGTCAATGTGATTTTTGTTGTTGAGCTGTTTCAGTCATGTTCGACTCTTCATGACTCCATTTATGGTTTTCTTGGTAGAGATACTAGAGTGATTTGCCATGTCCTTCTCCAGCTTATTTTACAGATGAGGAAACTGAGGCAAACAGGATTAAATGATTTGCCTAGGGTCACACAGCTAGTATATGTCTGATTTGAACTCAGGAAGAGGAGTCTTCCTGACTTCAGGCCTGGCACTCTATCCAATGCATCACCATGAGAACAAGTAGTTGTAATGTCAGCATTCAAGAGGAAGCTAGGTGATACAGTGGAAGGAGCATTCAGGGGGCCTGGAGTCAGGATTGATTTCAGCCCACATTCAGACAAAGAGACTTACTAGCTGGGTGGCCCTGGGGAAAGTCACTTAACCTTTAGCTACCTTGGCTCCTTATCTGTAAAATGACAGCACTTACTTCCCAGGATTGCTGTGAGAAAAATATGAGACGATGTTTGTGAAGCTCTTTTCAAACCTTAAAGAGAACAAACATTATCATCCTCTTCCTCACCATCACTAGGAGCTCTGTATGACTGAGGAGCATATAAGTCCTTGTAACCTACAAAGCCCTATTACATGCTGCAACTTATCCCTCCTCCCACCAGAATCTTGTATGTGGATTTCCAGAGCAGGGAACAGGTAGCAGGATTGTAGCATTAGCTGGTGTCCAAAAATTCCATAAAGTTCAAGGTTTTCCAATGTCTTCCAGTGAAAATAATCCCTGCTTAGTGGAATAATCGTGTATCAGTAACAGCTGCTTCAAAATAAATTTCTGCTAAGGGAAGCATTTTCTATTTGAATGCCAGGCACCTATTTGGCCGGAAATCACTTTGACTTGTGCATGGGTTAAAACCATGTTTCAGAAGGACAGAAAGCCTTTGAAATATCTTTAAACACTGCAAAATATAGAGAAAACCCTCTACTAACATAGCAACAATGATGGACAAAATAGTAAACAATATGAGTCTAAGTATGAAATAAGCCACAAAATAAACCTACTCCAAATTGGAATGAAGTTAAGGGACAGCAGCCCCTCATATGACCCCAGCCTCAAGGACAGTATGCCATTGCAACTCATCACAACATCTGATTTTTATAAGGATGGCCCTGAGGAAAAAGAAGGGAAGGTACAATTTGATGCATTTTACCATATTTTTTAAGGAGGGGAATAATACAATCCATCTTAGGAAAAAAAAATCTCCATGTGAAATGGCCAAAATCCTAAAATGCACTGATGCTAAGAGGAGTGAACTGTTAGCTATTAGGTTAATTCAGTTACCCAAAAGGGCTCAAACATCAAGGCTAAGATGGCTAAGAGCATTAGTCATTAGAATATATGGAAATTGAGCATTCTCTCAATCAAATGGTGTTGATATTTTTTAAACTAGTAGCTTATGTCTTTATTAGGTGCTAAAAAAGAAATTTATTTGGTTAAAAATTGAGAAACAATCTGAATATTGTCAGGTATGGCAAAAGACCATAGAACTTTCAGTCATGGGAACAGGAAGAACAAGAGGGTGGGACCTCAGTAAAGAATTGTGTATGAGAAGAGAGAAGACTGGAAGGGGTTGACTCTTAGGATAATGAGGAATTCCTGAAATTCAAAATTCTGGTAAATGAGGTTATATAATTAATTGCTAGCACTGATATAGCACTTTAAGGATTGCAAAGTTCTTTGTATATATTATCTCATTCAATTGTGACAATAATCTCTGAGGTCAGTCGTTTGCTAGATAAGGAAAGTGAGGCTAAGAAATAATATATTAACATTATTATTTGCACAGGATCATATAAGTAAGCCTGGATTGAAACTCAGATTTTCCTGACACCAAATCCAACACTTCATGTACTGTGCCACCTAGCTGCCTGCAAAATGAAGGATACCTTATGCTCCCAGCATGTACTCAGAAAACCTTATGGAAATACATTTACCTTTTATAAGAATAAGCAAACCACAGCTCAAAGATTCTGCAGGGCATCAAATATTTTAATGGGACACTGAAATGCTTGCTGGAAATTCCTATTTGGTCTAGACTTGTGATCCCGTTATGTTTTATTCCAATTATGAGATGCCAAACATTGATATGCCTAAGGGAGTTGCTTAGAAACTCAACTGAACTGCCTTAAAAACTCAACAAATGTAGTTTATCTTTCCATTGAAATCCAATCCAATTCAATCCAACCAACATTTATAAAGCATCCATTGTATTAGATACTGTGCTAGTTATTGGGAATGCAAAGGCTAAAAATAAAGACTCTTTCCCTCAAGGAACTTCTACTCTATCCAGCTAAAATTCTGCCGAAAGCATTTCCCCTTGACTGAATTTCTATTAAATATGACATGGCGTACCTGGTGTTCTTTTCTGTAATTTGTAGGTTGAGATTGCTAAATCAATAACCACAAAAGTCATCATAAAAAAGATAATAATTATTGGGAAATCAGAAACTAATGAGAAAATATCAAATGCAAACTGACCTATTTGTCAACAAAAATTTACCTATCTGCTAAATATTTTTCCCAGCATGCTCTCTGGCAGTCTTGGTAAGCAAAAATTTCTCATGGAAGATCAATAATTGAGAAGATGGTCATCTTATATCCATTGTTCTTGGGACTATTGCTGTATATTATTAATTTTCCACAAATGTTCATATCTTTCATGATATCCTGTGTAATAATCACAAATTTTAGTTGGAACATTTCCCCAAATAAATAAATGATATGTTTCGTCCTCATTTATCCATTTTCCACCATCTTTAGTAAGTTTTCTCAGGTTGTATCTAGGACCCTCCCACACACACAAAAAAATGGGTCTGTCCTTTCCACACTCATCTCAGGTTTTTCAGTCTTCTATCCTCCCATGAAAGGAAGGTTATCAGAATGACATCTCTTTTCCTGTATCTCATCTTTTCCAATTGAAATGGTCTTAGAGTACTGAGATTTGAGAGATGACAACTCTGTTTTGAAAGATTCAGTACTCTGTTGTGTGTTCATAGACACTCATTGTCAGATTATGCTCTGTTTAATTCCAGGAGAGAAAAGTATCTTTTTTTCTGAAGGATACTAAGCCACAAGACTCAACATCGGTTTTGTGACATTAACATCCTATCAAAAAATAAGTATTTCTTATCTATCTACCCTGTGGAACAATAACTTTTCATTGCTCACATCTTATGTTAAGACACTCTTTTTGGTACATCCAAAATGACCAGGGATTCTACTGGTATCTCTTGGGAAAAAATGAATTCAAGTTTGCAAATGAATTAGGGATCTCAAAACATACAGTGTGAAAAGTGGTTTAAACTTGTAATGACCTTTGGTGGTGAAAGAAATGACTTCATGCCTTTATCAGAGAATCAAAGAAATCGTAGCCAAAGAAAGGCACAAGCAATATTTAGACCTCGAGTAGTGTTATGCTTTCTGAGATACGGAGGGATGCTACAAGGCAGGCTGGATTTTCTAAGTTCATTTCATTCCCAAGAAATCATATTGAACCACAGTATCTTAAGAATGTGTTTCTGCATTACCAACTATGATACACTTAAAATCTAACCAGAATGTTTTTCCTAACTTCAACAGTACTAGCAAAGTGACTGACCTTTGTGAGGTTTCTTGGACTTCTTTACAATCCTCTAGGAAACAAGTTACATGGATGTGTTTCCCTGCACACAATCTATGATCCTAAAATCTATGTGTTGAGAATCAGTCCTTGGGCAAGAATATAAACACCCACATGATGACTTCAATCATGGAAATGGAGGGCATTCACTTTCCAGAGGCATATTAAAAAGAACTCTCTCTCATCCAGAGGAGAAGGTCTCTGTAGTATCTGCCTAACCAGATGAGAGTCTGTGCTAAAAGAGAGTCAGCCAAAAGATACCAAGAACCCAAGGTCACAGAGGCACAGGTATGGCTGGCAATTTGCAGACATTTAGTATACTGTCAGAGAATACAGAGCAAAGCACTGTTCTGGTCAGGGGTCTGTGGGCTATATCGAATAAACTCAGGGCAAGTTAAATGTCAAGCAATAGACTGGATTTCTGCAAATGGTCGACATGGCTGTTTCTAGTGTCTCAGCAGCAGAATCCAATCCACTTCTCAATGCTTTGCTTTTAGGGCAGGGGGAAGCAATTTATGAAGAAATCTGTGAGTTGTATGACTATGGCCTTGGACACTACTGCTATTAGTTTAGCCCTGAAAATAGAGAAATCATCTCATAACTTAAACCCTAGGAGGCAGTATCTGGTGGTGAAAGATAAACACTTACTGACTTTTCTGGGGAGTCAGGAAATGTAGAATGGCAACTAAAAGCAGCAGAGAAACAGGATGTTTGGTAGAAGGAAAAACATCTCTACAGGGATTGTCAGTATAATAGCAACAGCTTCATTTCCATGGCTTGTAAATCAGCTGCACATTTGCCCCTTGAGAGCACTGGAAGGTTTTTGTTTGGCCTTCTTATCCAAGGCTCTAACACAATGCCTGGGATGAAGAATCCAAGCTTGTTGAATTGCATCTGATAGCCAACACCAAAGGATGCTTTCTTTCAAAACTGGCAATCCTATCCCCATAACCTTAGGCCTGCAGTCTGTCACCCATTCCTGGAATGCCCTCCTTCATCCTACTTACCTCAGAGAACTCCCAGCAATGGTGCCAGCTCCCACATGAGTCCCTTCTGGATTCCACCTTGGTAGTTCAGTGGCCTCTACCCTCAACAAATTATATTGTCTAACTGTGTCAATCCTTTATTTTCCCTTATCTGTGTACACAATGATTCCCCCCTGCTCCCCAGGAATGCAAACTCCATGAAGACAAGGACAGGGAAATGAATGGAATGCAAACTTTCAGCATGTATGGCTTTAGTGGAATCTAACAGTTATTTGGCATGATTTGGAATAGTTCACTGTAATTAACTATTTTCTAACCACAAGATTCAGGCAAAGCAAGCTTCTATAATTTTATGGGAATAAGAGGGAGTGATATAGAAGAGGGGTGGAGATCAGAATTACAAATTGTAATTAAATAAAGGGGAATAAATAGGTATATACTGGAAGGGGGTGTTGACACTAGTCAAAGAATATTCAAAGGCATTATCTTTCTGAATTTAACCTCTTCTTATGAAAGTCATCCATGAAACTGAGCGCTTATGTGCTGGCTCACAATAACAGTTTGACTGAAAATGGGTTTTTGCCATTTCTTGATAGCTATGTGAGCTAAAAAGATGTGTCTGAGCTTAAGTGGATTTTGCATTGTACTAGCCTTCTGAGCTTATAAATGATACTTTCTGGTGCAATGCTGATATGGTTATTATAGCCAACATACACAAACAAATGATCATTTCAAGCTATTTAAATTAAAAAGAAAAAGAAAGGTTTTCAAAGAAACAAACTAAATCTGTAAAGGTCTGGTGCTAAAATAATAATACAGAGGGTACACAAAACAAAAGGGTAAACAATATCTATTGCTAAAAACACATAAGCTATTTTTTAGTTGTGAGTTAGGTCAGGAATAAAATGAATGGGAGCGTGGAAGAGGCCCTCGAGCTGTGAGTTTGAATCGCAGTGCCCTCACTTAGTACCTGTGTGACTTCAGACAAGTCCTTTCTCATCTCTTGATCTGAGTCTGCTTATCTATAAAATGAGAGTGTTAGATAATGATGAATATAATAAAGTGGATATGGGAGGGAGAAGGAAGAGGTGAGAATGGGGCTGATATTGCCATCCTGATATGCAAACATAAACACATACACACACCAGGGAGACCTGGGTTCAAGTGTGGGCCCAGACATGTTCATACTGGCTGTGTGACTAATTAGCCTCTAACTATCACAGTCTGCTCTTTTAACACTATGCATTTCTGATAAATTTGTGACATGCAAAAATGAAAGGAGTACTGTCCTATCTATTCGTCCATCGTACTGAAATTACAAATCCACACCAAAAAAAATTGATATATAACAGTTTGCATAGCTTACACAACATGGTTGCTCCCTTGTTTTAGTCATGTCAACTCTGTGATCCTATTTGGGGTTTTCCTGTCAAATATACTGGAATGGCTTGCCATTTCATTTTCCAGCTCATTTTACGAATGAAAAACTGAGGTAAACAGAGTGAAGTGAATGGCCCAGGGTGACAAAGCTAGTAAGTGACTGAGGACAGATTTGAATTCAGGGAGATGAGTCTTTCTGCCTCCAGGCCTGGCCCTCTATCCACTGCAGCACCATCTAGAGGCCCCAGCTTGTGCATGCAGATTTCCATTTCTAGAAATTATGTGAACACAAATGTTACAAGGTGTTAGATGAGATTTCAGAATTTTGGAATGAACCTAAAGGGAGCAGGCAGATGATCTGATTATTGAATAAATTACAATCCCATTGTCTAATAATACCCGTTAAGGTTAGGCTTATCTTTTTTCAGCTTATTAAACTGTTTTCTTATGTTTTTGGGGACAAGGGGGTGGCAGACATATGATGTCATGGGTGTGAAGCCCTTCCAAAGCAGAGATTTCCATTACTAATGCATACTGGCAAAGATGCCCAGGGGCACTAAGATGCACTAATATGCACAGGGTCATATTGATAGCACATATGAAGTCCCTCTTTGTGTGTTACAAGTTTTCTGATCTCATGAGTGTGTGAGGGACAGAGAGAGGGACAGAGAAAGAGAGAGGGAGTCACAATATAAAGTCCCTGTTTAGTTTAAGGCATTTAATTCTTACATTCCTTTAGAACAAAATTTGATCAAAATGAAATTTTAAAAAAACAGCTTATCTTGAGGTGGAAAGAACATTCATTATAAAAGAACAAACAATAAAAGATTTAAAAAAAAAAACAAAACTCATGACCGAAAGTGATGACAGGCAGGGATGAAACTGGCAATTGGAAGAAATGATGAGAAAGTCCATTTTTTCACTGAGAGTAGCAGCAACATTAAGGCAAACTGCAAAATCCTGTCCAGTCAGATCAGGTCAGTGAGCCAAGGAAGTCTTCAAATGCTAAACTATATGCATTTAGGGTTTCTGTGCCTCTGTCTTGTGAATGGTTGGCTGCTGGCACTGGTTTTTATCAATGCCTGCAGGCCCTTCTATTCTCACTCAGGTCCTACTGCCTGAGGCATTCTTATTTCTATCCTTTCATCTCTCTTTCTAGATAGGAAAAATGCACATCCCACCAGTCTTCTTACTGGTGAAGGGGCTACATGTATCTGAGTCTCGAAATGAATTTGGGTCTTCCTGATACCAAGTCTGGTCCTCTACTATGCCTCATTGCCTCTCATTATGACTTATACTTTCAAGATAATTCTCTAACTCACAGTATTGCCATGAGGATCAACTGAAATAATGATAAAAATTCTTTGAAAAGCAAAAGGTCTTTCTAAACATGTGAGGTAGAGAAATATTATTCACCCAGACAGTTCTAGGGAAGACTGAGGGCTAAGAATGACTGAGACGTAGATAGAAATGCTTCCACCTAAACATTCTATCAGAAGAATATGTAAGATAGGCATCTATGTAAATTTAGGCATTACAAACACAGCAGGGAACTTAAGGTGAAATTTCTGATATTGAAAAAAAGCCAGGATGATTCATCATCTGAAATATTGCTATCTGATAGCCTGGAAGGAGAGGCAAAGCATCCTACTTCTTAAGAAGAAAAATCTGAGTTTCTAAAATTTATATTGAAGATTGGGTTTCACCTCAATATCAACTGGCTTCTGAAGGGGGGGTGGAGGGCTAGGAGGAAACTTAAAAACTGGAATGCTTTTTTTTTCTGAACAAATGACACAGATATTGCTAGGAAATGAAAAATCATGACAGGAAAAGCTTCCAGCTAAATTTGGGCCAACCATTTCCCTGACTAGATCCAATTGGGGGTGGAGTGGGGAGAGTAATGAAAACTTGTTTCCCCACAGGTATTGGAATTGATATGGATATAAGCTGGAGAGAGCACTGAACTATGAGGAGGAAATCCAAGTTCTAGTCTGGGCTCTGTCAAAAATCTTGGTGCTAGCCAATTCATTTAACTTCATTGACTTTGGCTAGTTTACCTATAAAATGGGGAGACTAATAGTTTCTCCCCTGCCTCAAAGGATTACCATAAAGGCCAAACTGCATAACGAATAAAATGATGCTCTGAAAAGCATGAACAGTTGCACAAAAATATAAAGCAGAACAGTCTTTAAATTAATACTACCAAGGAAATTGAATGAGCATTTATTAAATACTTATGTTCCAGGTGTTGTCATGTTCTTGCCAACAACTATGTCTTACAGTACAGAAACAAAACCCTGAAGCACCAAATCCTTTCTTCTCTGGAACTCCAGGAATTTGTTTTCCTTTCTGGAAATGGCCTCAGTTGCACACTGCATCTAGACCTGGCTACAACTATACTTTATACTTCATTCATCCCCTTGCCAGCCAAAGTGCCACAACCCTCTTTAAACCCTTCCAGGCCTGGAAACAGAATAAGATAAATTCTACTGATAGGTCATGCGACCAACAAGATAGAAGACTAGACATTTTCTACAGTCTCCTCTAATACTTTCTCTCTCTGGGGTGGGGGCATTATTTTCTCCAGAGATATGACAATTATGTGTTTCATGAGGACAAGAAAGCAAAAAGACTGTTAAGGTAACAGCCTTATGAATTAATAGTGGAGGATGCTAATATATATCATCCTCACTAAGCACTCCACTCCCAGCAGCCTTAGCCCCAAGATCAAACCATATCTATGTGCCTTGGGAACAATTCAGAGATATTATTGTAGTCTGTGTTGATGTAACTTGCCTCCAGCTTTCTTCAACATTCTATTACAAAAGGCAGTAGATATCAACTCTATCCAGACACATAAGTGGAGGGGCATTAAAGAGGGTTACCATACTTCCCTTCCATCTAATGTAGTCCCTAGGTTAAAAAACACACAAAACTCCAAGACAGTAGAAGATCTTCACAGAACCTTATATTCCACACAATTCTGCAAAAATTCAGTCACCCTGGCTTAACCAAATCAAAAAATCAAAGATCCTAACTAGCTGGGGGAGAGGGAATGTCTATGCTAGGCCTGAAGAAAAGATTGGTCTAATCCAGATGGGACCAATTCTATCCTTGTAGAAACTATCTGGGTCAAATACCAGAGCTGGTGAAGAGTAAATTCCCCAATGTGGGAGGAGGCTGACAGCAGATTGATATCAACAACCTAGGTAAACACACTATCTGTGAAGGGAAAAGCCATAGAACACTAAGAAAAAGGAATAAAAGCATAAAAGATTTCTAAAGGAAAAAAAATCCAATTAAAAGCTTAAACTACAAATAGAAAAATACAAAGAAAATACTAAAATCAGAAAGGAAGAAGAATACCAAAGCATTCAAGAGATCACAAACCTCTTTGTACAAATAATACAAGACAAAGGAAATTTTGGGCAAAGCCACCTGAAAAAACAAAAAAACCCTACACATTCCTAAGACAGCATGCTGAAACATGTTCCGAAATATTTAAGAGAGAAATAAACATCATGAAAGAGATCAGAAAGGAACAAATATGAGAATTTGTGACCTGAACAGCAGAAATAAGTAAATATAGGAATAGGAAAGCTTGAATCCATGGTGGTAAGAGTTTCTAAAGAAGCAAAAGACAGAGAGGAAGTAAAAGAGCATACGAATATAACAGTAAACATGACTCTGAAAGATGAGAAGCAAAAAAAAAATATTAACAGAACTTATAACCACTATACAAGAAAATCACACTGATTGAAAATAGAATGCATTAAGACAATTTAAGTATAATGGATGTCCCAAAATAACATAAGAAATTTAAAAAATTGAATATCATTATGCAAAAATCAATTCAATTACTTTAAATTTTGGAATACAAAAACAATAGACCAATTAACACCATATACATATGGCCTCCAGGAAGAAGAAAAAAACTATGCTCAAAACTGAATTAAGTCCAGTTTGCTTTGATTTGCATTCGGTCCATGAGTTCTTTCTCCGAACATGGACTGCATTTTCCATCACGAGACTCTTGGAATTGTCTTACATCTCTATATTGCTGAGAAGAACTAAGTCTACCAAAGCTGGTGTTGCTGTTACTGTGTACAGTGTTCTCCTGGTTCTTCTCACTTCACTTAGCATGAAGTCATGTAAGTCTTTGCAGGTTTTTCTGAAATTCACCTGCTCATCATTTCTTATGGAACAGTAGTATTCCATTACATTCACACACCACAACTTGTTCAGCTACTCCCCAATTGCTGGGCATCCTCTCAATTTCCAACTCATTTTTTTTTTCTTTTTTGTGTTTTTTTTTCCTTTTGTCTGATTCTTTTTTCACAACATGACTAATGTGGAAATATGTTTAATATGACTGTACATGTATAGTCTACACCAGATTGCCTGCCACCTTGGTTAGGGGAGGGAAAGGGAAAATTTGGAACTCAAATTCTTTTAAGAGTAAATGCTGAAAACTAAAAATAAATAAATTAACTTGAAAAAAATGGAATTAAAATTAGCAACCTGCAAGTGACCAGGTAGAAGAGCTTCAAATATAAAACAATAGAAATTCAAATAATATAAGACTATTCTACACCCATTAAGAACCATAGAAGGTAATGGAATGACGCATTCCTCAAAGCAAAGGAGCTCAATATAAAACCTAAAATAATAAGCCTGGCAAATCTGAGCTGAATCATCAAGGAAACAAGATGGATATTTAAGAAAAAGAGAGACAAAGAATTCCTGCGAAGCAAAACAAGCAAAAGAGATGTAAGCAGATTATTCAACTTGCAAATACCTCAAGTAACAGAAACCCAAGACAAGTAAATAGAATAACTCCCAATGAAAGTCAAGGCAATTTTTATAAATCAGGCCATCTCTACAGAAGGAATTAAATTATTAAGAAGGAATAAATAACTACACCAACTAAAAATCAAAAACAAAGTTGCGAATAGACAGAAAGGGAAGGGAATTCATAAAAAGAAGATAAAGAAATTTTTTACAAAGAACTGTAGAAAAAGAAAATATCAACCAAAAAAAAATTTGGGGAGACCAACCAATCAAGATGGCAGAGTAGGAAGAAACAAAACAAACTGGATTTCTCCCACAACTACTTCAGATAATGAGCAAAAGTACCAGATTGTTAAGAAACTCTCAGGAGATAACAGAGTAAGTCATTTTTTCAGTCTACTCAGCAGGAACTGGGTTTAGATGTAGGCAAATGCTTAGGGATTAACCTGCTGATGCATTTTCAGGTGTAGAATAGTTGCAGATGGATCAGGGCTAGCATGTGACCATGTAGTGATCTAGAACAAGAGTCAGCCAATAGCTGTGCCACCATGGGTTGCTAACCCAGCATGGACTTAGGCAAGGATGTGCCCCTAAGAGTGTGACTGATTTCTCTGTGTGACAGTGCAAGCAATGGTCTCATATCTGGTGGAACCAACTCAGACTTGGCCTATGGCTGGGTATTAGGTAAAGAACAAGAAGAGAGACAACAGGCAGCTGTGTGGTTTTGACTCCAAAGACATGTTATAGATTTAGCTCTAAGCCAATTGGGAGACCTAAAGATGAGTCACCAGATCCCAAGAATGTGCCTGCAATTCTGTCCCTCTGAACCTATAGAGCCTTCCAGCTAGCTAACAGAGGTTGGGGAGAGGAGTAATATACTAGAGCGCCAACTAGGGGCAAGCCCTGTTAAATCACCCAAAAGAGAACCAGGCATTTGCAAAGCTTAGACAAGAGGGGCTAACAACCTGATTTAGCCTTGATCAGACCACTGAGGATTCACTAAAAGTTTCTAGGCCTTTGGCCTAAGGAATTGCTGAAATCTCTAAAGAATATAGCACTACTACCCAGAGGATGCAGAAACAGGACCCAAGAAAGTAGAAAACAGGACTAAATAAGCCATGACATCCCTGCCAGAAGTTAGCAGAGCTTAGTCATAATACAAAATCTCAATCTGAGAAATAAGGCTAGAAGAAATAGTAAAAAAAAATGACCTACATTGCCAAGACAGTATCAGAGACTCCTAAGACACAAGCCTAGAAGAAGAGCATGGTTTAAAAAAAACTATAGGCAAAGCCTCAAAGGGGAAAAAATTTTAAAAAGCTTTGACACAAGGTTGACTAAAATTCTTGGGGGGAAATGATGAAGCAAAGATTCCTTTTTAAAGACGATTATAAATGAGATGATAGAACCAAGATTTAGAAAGAAAATGACAGTTTTTGGAGAAAAACTTGATAGAAGAATTAACAGCTTATTACAAGAAGTACAAAACATTATCCAAGTGACAGATTCCATGAAAATTATAGTCAGCCAAATATGTTAGGCAATGAAAAATGTTGTCTGTGAGACAATGAAAAATATTAAAACAATTTCAAAAGACTGAGAAAAGTAGAAAATCTAAAGTATCATACAGAAAAACAGGTGACCTGGAAAACAGATCAAGGAGGAATAATTTTAAAAACACATTAAATTAGGGGTAGCTAGGTGGCACACTGGATAGAACACTGGCCCTGGAGTTGGGAGGGCTCCAGTTCAAATCCATCCTCAGACATTTACTAGCTGTGTGACCTTGGGCAACTTACTTAACTCCAATTGCCTCAAAAATCATTAGACCACCTAAAATACAAGACCACATCCCCAAACAACATGGTATCATATATTGAGAAATCATGAAAGCCAACCATTCAGATATATCAGAACAAGAGGACGATCAAAATAGGAAGAATTCACTGGTTCATTCCTGAAAAAAAAAAAAAAACAAAAGCAAAACAAAACAAAACAAAACAAAAAACCAACATAAGAGAAACTTCTGGGAATGTCAAAGCCAAAATCAAGAGCTTCCAGGATAAAGAAACAAGTATTTCAGGTATCCAGAAAGAATAATTTCTAGGGTCGAAAACCTGGTCAGGATCACATAAGATTTAGCAGCTACCACTATAAGGAAGTGGAGAGAATGGAATATAATATTTTAAAAAGTAAAAGATTCATGCTTATGACTCAGAACAACTTACTCAACAGAAGTGGGGATAATTCTACATAGTTTGGGGCAGGGACACGTCTCTAATGAAATAGATCACTTTCAAGCATTTCTAATATGAAAATCAGAACTGAGTAGAAACCTCGGAAGACATTAGTCAAGACAGACATATGAATGAGAATCAGAGGATACTGTACAAAGATGAAGTGTTTATGTTTTAATTAGAAGGAGCTGATACAAGTAATCCCTGAGGGAGCTAAATAAGACAGAGGGCCATTTTTCTAAAAACAAAAGCAGGGTGTTTTTTATGCCTACAGGTGACCAAGTAGTCATGTTAATATAGCAAGAGTTCACCTCAAAGCTACATCAAGGAAGTTATAGTTTGAGCCTTAGCAACTAAGTTCAGAGACAAGTCTATCACATTTCATGGGAAAAAAAAAACTCATCCCACCTCACATGGCAAAAGGAGTTCAAATATTGCTCCTACACCAACTAGCCTCTATGACAAACTAGATAAGGGATCATCCAGCCCTGACCAAATCATTAGTAGTGAGGAGGAATTATCTGTATCCCAATATAGTCCACTATAATTCAGGATGACTCCAATTGCTTGGGAAATTCTCTTCACCAGACCAAACTTTACTCTTAGTAATATCTAAGTATCGTTCCTAGTTATGGTTCCTGGAGCCAAGAAGAAAAAGACCTAATACCTATATCACAAGACAGACCTTTAAATGTTCCCATGTCCCTTAAAAGCCTTATCTTTTCTAGGGTAACGTCCATTTCTTCTAATTATCTTCACATGGCTTAAACTGGAGGTGCTTCATCTGGATCACAGATTAAAAACTGAAAGGAATCTTATATACTATCTAATATATTTAATTTATGAAGAAGGCAATAAGTCCTGAGTAGTAAAGAGACTTGCTCAAGGTAACAGCAAACTCAGGCTTCAATCTCAGGTTAAATGACTCCAAAAATGCGTGCTTTCCACTGCACCACATCACCTTAGTGATGTCCATTCTAAAATGTGGCAGTCTCCCAGTCCTATCCAGCTCTCACTGATCTGTTAATCTAGAAAGTCATGTAATAAATATCTTCAGGAAAAGGATCTCCCACTGGACAAGGGAATGGATTTTGTATTCCCTCAGTGGCTATTTCTGTCTTAACAGAAAGTTTGTCAACATGCACTAAAGAAGACACAGTGGAATGGAAGTCTAACTTCAGGTAATATGGGCAGTTCATTTACAGAAGATGCTTTAAAGAATTTTCCCTTTAAATTATGCAATCACCAACTCCATTTCTTTATCTGAACAGTAAGTGGACCTTTGGGCACAGGTCATCACTGGATTTATTGAGCCCTGGAGTTTTTTTACAGTTCTCCTGTAAGGTCTATACATCCAGCATTATAATTTCACAGTGGAGTATTGACAGCATTGCACTTCAAAAATTCAGATCCTTAGATTATCAGTATTCTTTCAAGAAGGTAAAATCATTTCTTTTCTACCAGAATTTCATGCCCAGACTATCCAATGTATTTATTGATCATATCATATTGCACAGATACTCCTTTGCTGGGACAATACAAATGGTAATAAGATAAAACATTATGCTAAGAGGACATTTACAATTTCTAAATCCAATTCAAATTCCCAAGAAAATGCAGAGAGGCATGAATTTCAAAACTAATGGAAACTAATCCTAGTTCATCAGACTAAATAACTTCAGTCCCAGGAAGATCTGATGGTCTTGACTCAAAAACAAAAAGCCATATGATCATGGATCATGGGCTGTCCATGGTGGACATGATTCAGTGGATTCTTTTCAATAATGTTCCAGAAATATGTGTCTGTTTTCTTACCACTTTAAAAAAATGTCATACTTTATTTAACATACATTTACATGATCAAATAAGAAGGGAGGGATGTTCATAATAAAACCATAGTCATCAAAGACTCAAATAGTATTTGTGACTTACGAACAAAATATACAAACATTTTCTAAGGACTAAAATGAATATTTATGAAAATGTTGAGATTTTCAGATAAATGGTCCAATTCATATATTTAAATCACTAATGTGAGTTTCAATAATTATTTAGTTTTTGAGAAGAAATATAGAGAAGTTCATCAAGGGCTGACCTTGGAACTGGGGAAGCCTTGGTTCAAATCCTGCCTCTGATACAAACTGGATGTATGATTTTAGTCAAGTCATTTAACTTCCCTGGGTATCAGTAAAGTTTCTCCCAGCTCTAAACCTATGAGATTGTGATGATAGTTCAACTGAAATAATTTACCCAGGCAATTTTTGAAGAATTTCAGTTACATACGCATGGATAATGTGCATAAGTGAAGGTAGTTTATGCATCAGGGAATCTCTTATATGAAGGAAATAAAAATTCCAGAGAGTGGGGGGAATTATTTGATTACAATATTTTAGTGTCAGATTTGAAAGTGTTAGGTATTCTTTTAAGTAACCCAAATAAAAAGAGAAAAAATAATTTTAAAAAGCAATAAATAAATTTCCAAGCCCCATTTCCCATCCACACCCTCATCTTCATCTCTACACGTGCCCTAACACAGTATCATTCTCAGAAGGGCCAATAGGATGATCTCAATCTTTGTCAGATGGCACAAAATGGAGACTTCAGGCAACACACACACACACACACACGAAGATTCTACAACCACAGGCTTCCCATGGGAAATGGTTGGACACTATCAAATAGGATTCACATAACAGCTATAGCAATTGTTACCACCATTGACAAAAAGCATATAGAGACAGCAGTCAACCAACATATATTTATTGTATAAGAGAGTAGCTAAGATACTGAGGCTTCAGACTATGAAGTCTCCATAGAAATAGCCCAACATTGTGAATTATACTTCAGGGCAAATATAAAAAAAATAACAGCATTGATTTGAGGGACCAGGTTTGATCAGCTCTAGAAATTGAGATGTTTGGCTTGCTGAGTTTCTCTACACCGACTATTAAGCTGTCATTAAAGATAACCTTTTGCTGACTATTTACACTAGAATTCTCATTTCTATTTTTTCTCAGAAATAGAAGAAAAATATTGTAGAGAGCCTTAAAAAAGGGCAACCTGAGGGATGTTAATAAATTGATCATTACATTTTCCTAACCATGGCAATAATAAAGCCTTCTGCAAAGCAGTGAATAATATGGTTCTTTGAGGATACAAACTTGGAATGAAATTATATCACTTGATATCTTTCATAAGTCAATTCCAGTAAAAACAGTGATGGCAATAAAATGTACCTTTTCATTTCCCTTTTTAAAATTTACCCCAAGGAGATGTTGACTCAGAATTCTGGCAACCTGACCTTTCACAAGTTTGATTTATATAAGTCTCTGAAATGATAGCTTTCATTTTTATATGGGTGACATTTTATCTATGAACATTAATCTTTCATTTTCAATTCATGGGACAATCGGAAATATGTTCCAACATGTTATAGAGTAAAATGAAGTTGTCTTGAAAGTTGAGAAAATTCTTTTTACTTTGTTTCTGATAAAGCAAACAAAGTACGTGGGAGCGTGTTTTATTTGATCACCAACCCCAATTTCTAGCATTTGTTACAACACAGAGTTTGGGGAGAGAAACCCTGGAGGAAATTGGACTATAGGAATGGATTTATGAGAAAAGCCTTACTCCTGCCTATAAGCAGAGTGGTGCCAAAAGTAAGGAAAAATCTACTTCACGAAAATAATGTCACGTTTTTGCTGGTTTGGTAACAGTAAGCATAAAGCATTTTGTTTCTTTACATTACTGCAAGATAACATTGGTATATTTTCAGGAACTCAATGGAGGCTGGAATTAACCACCATGAAGCCATTTAAATGTCTAGTTGGACCCTGTTTTCAATTATGTGTTGTGAAAAATCATTGTTGACAAGAATGTTTCATATTTATGAGATATTATGAATAGAATCTTGGGTGGTCATCTTCCAATTCTGAATGTTCTGATAGTGGCAGAAAAGGCAAGCCTGCCAATGTGCCAGATTTGGTTAACTGAAATGCCTGCAGTTCTGCTTAGGAGGGGGTCAGAGACAAGTCTATCCAGAAGGATAGTTGGACAAATGCCCAGGTCATCCAGGGGCCTAACATGAATTTTTGAGATGGGGATGGAGGTGAAATACAAATACAGAAACAGATCATCTTTCTTAATATATGAAGAAACTGAGTGATAGAATAGGGAAAGAGCCTGTCTAAGGTCACACAACAAGTTAGTGCCTGAGGGATTCTGGGAAAGTTGGTATTTGAGCAGAGAAGGGCACAGGGGACTGTTTTCTTCACCAGTGAGTCTGGCTCCAGGTCCTGCACCTATGGCAACAACCTCTCAGACCCAAACCACTGTGACAAGATAGGCCACGAAGTAGGCAAGACATCTACTTCTGGTCTATTGGATGATCATAGCAAGAAGGAAGACTCCTCCCATGCTAGGAAAAATCCTGGATCACCCTACCCTATTAGCTGGGTTAGGACTAATTCCCAAATTTCTTATTTCCTCATTCAGTTGCCTTGCTTGCTACACATTGTCTCTCCTATTCCCAAGAAATCATGCCTGACCTTGTTTGTATATTCATCCTGGATGCACTTAATCAAATATAGATGAAAACCCAATGAACTCATAAGGAAATGTATCAATAATGCATTTTTGCTTATTGTTAATATAATTTTGTTTCTTAATGGGAAGATCTTCCCCACCCATTAATGGACCTGGGAAGATTTGTAGGAAGGCCCTCACCATTTGTTAATGAGGCATTGGTTCTCAAGGGTTGTGATGCCCTCTGACTCTGAAAAATGTATAAGTACTCTCTGAGGTGAGGTTTTACTTTGGGGCCTACTCATTGGAAGTATTTGTTTGGCCAGATGAGACTCTGAGAGGCTGCTAAAGAGCACCCCCTGTCTTTGAAAAACCAGATGTTGGTGCTTCTCTCTCTGGTAACTATGTATGTATATAATGATCAGATAGTTGGATCTGTCTGTTGATCTATGATGTATGTATTTCTTATATCAGACAGTTAGAAGTTCTGCTTGTTGATTATTATTTCTTTGTATTTTCTCTGAAGTTCAGGGTGCTGCCATTTTTCCCTTGAACTAAGTGAATGATATATGTGCTTGATTAAAGTCATTTTGACCCCTCAAAAGCTACCATTCCTTTTAGAAAAGGAGTTCAAAAATCTGTATAGTGGGCCCTCCTCTGTATGTTGGGGTGCTTGCTTTCACAGGAAGGTAGAGAGAGGGATTACAAAGTAGGAAGCAGATAAGCTATGAGCATCACTGTAAGTGAGTACAAGACAAAACATAAGAAACTAAGGGGGAAAACTGGGGAACAGACAACCTTTCAAAAGTGTCTTAGAGCATGAATAGGGTATGATCAATGACTCTGGGATTGGGAGGGAAATCATTCAGTCCAGCTTAATTTTACAGAAAAAGAAACTGACCAAGAGAAGTCCTTCCCAAGGGCAAGTAGTACATGAACTTGTGCAAGTTTTATCTCCTTCCTCCTTCCTCTTAGTTTCCCTCATTCTCTACAAAACACTTTCTCTAAGTCTCTCATTGTTGCCCTGGCTTCTAAGATCTCTTCTTTCAGATGACCTTCTGTCCACACTCTGTAGGTATCTAGTTGTATGCACATTGTCACTCCCATGAGAATGCAAGATTCTCAAGAGTGGGGATGGTTTCTGCCTTTATTTCGTATCTCAGGCACTGATTACAGTACCTAGCATATGGTAAGCACTTAATAAATGCACTGGTACTAAATACTCCCTCACTCAATCATATTTAGGCTTAAATGGCCCCAGAACTGCCCTTATGTAAAGTGGTGGAGGTGTTGATATTTAATTCAGCATTTCCACCATCCTTGTTTTAATCTTTTTTTTTCTTCTTTTTTTAGCAGGAGACAGCATGGATAGGATACCAGATTTGGAGGCAGAGGGAACTGGGTTCAAATTATGGGTTGGCTTCTCACTAGTTATGTGACACTGGGCAAGGGAATCCTCCTCTCTGGAACACAATTTCATCTTCTGTAAAATGAGAGGTCTGGGTTATGTTTTTAAGTCCTTCCTTATGGAGGACAAAGCCTAGTGCTCTATGATCTCAAATACACTCCAATCCTGAATGGTATACTCCCTACCCTCTCTTTTTTTGCTGCTATTGAATCATTTCAGTTGTGTCTGACTCTTTGTGATTCCATTTGGGGTTTTCTTGGCAAAGATACTGGAGTGGTTTGCTATTTCCTTCTCCAGCCATTTTACAGATAAGGAAACAAGGTTAAATGACTTGTCCAAGAACACACATTTAGCATCTGAGACTGGATTTGGATGTAGGAAGATGAATCTTTCTGACTCTAGGCATGATACTCTATCCACAGTGCTTGATTTAAGCTTTATAGCATGGGCATGTTTTACAAAAAGGGTCTCATGATTTGCTTTAACAGAGACCAACCCCTTAGTCTAAAGGAATGAAACTCAACTGGTAGAATTCTAGGCATCATTAGCTGAAGGGAGGATTTGGGATGAGTTCTCTGGACTTCCATGGGAATCCCTGAAATTACACTAGGTAGACAGTCATGTGGCTAAGAATACCACGAATCACCGACAGTAAGTCCTACAATATTTGACAGTATGTATAAACTTTGTTTTCAGCATTATAGTGGTTGTCTTTATATCATGAATTCTGCTCTATGTTAAAGATATATAGCCACCCTCTAATTTATTGGATTAGCTATTCTTTCGGCAGGATTGCAGATTTATTGGCCAAAGTCTCAAAGCTGTGCCCTGTGAACGTTTCCTTCGCTTCCTCAGCCCTCACTTGCTACAGAAAGCAAGTAAGAAAGTGCTACAGAAAGCAAGTAAGAAAGTAGCCAGAGAGTATACTATCCACCACAAATGAGAGACCTCAGGTACCATCATTCTACAAGAATGAACATCCCTATGCCTATTACATCATAGTTTTCAACCCCTTCACCATCCTGGTCTCCACCTCAGAAAGCTTTTCATTCTCCCTCTTAAAACATGGCTCCTGGAACTATGTTTGATGTTGTCTGACTAGGTCAAAGGAAAGTGAGGCTAGAGTGGTGCTTGAGTTAGACATTAGACTTGTATTCTTGCAACCCTGCTGGTTCATACTGGGTTGATGGTCAACTCTATCCTCCAGGTCTCCTTCACACAGATACCATCTGAGATAGTCAGCTTTTTCTCAGCCTGGATTTACTCACTTGGTAAGATTCTGTAGCCATGATTTATGATGGTCTGATTGAAGGCAAATAATCTGAGAAAGTGGGCCATTTCACTAACAAGGTGGCAAATAAAATATGTAATGAAAAAGTAATGAAAGTGAATCCACAAATTGCAAACAAAAATCAATCTCCTCTTCCTCTCAATTTTACAGCAAACTACATATGATTCAATTCTTCTTATAGACTCAAATAAACCAAATGTCCCACCACTGCTCTGGAATCTAGGTAAGTAAATAGGCAAAGCCCTGTCTGTCTAGTGGTATTTGCAATGAAAACAACAAAGCTGTCTGCTTGGCTGCCTTAGGGTGGTATAGACATCACTTTCTTCATGTCTACCAAAATACCCCTCTTGGGATCACAAAAGGCCACATGATGTTAGGGCTACAGGGACACCAGAAGTAAAGGGACCTACCTAAGTTCAGGCAATAGGTACTGGAGGTTAATCTCTAGATCCCAAGGTGTGTTCTTTTTACCAGCCTATGGCTACCTATTTAGTATTACAACAAATGTGAAATGTAGCATTTGGTATTATGCAATAGAGATCACAGAAGAAGCACAGTAACTTTAGATTTGGCCTGTCTGAAGCCAGAAAAGGTCATTTCAGTGTTACTGAATGTGTACCATTATTTTATCATTTCCTTTCCAATCAGCTCCTTTCCAATTACCCAGTATAATTCAATCAGTCTATTATTTGAAATTTCACTCTTGCCATGGGACAGCCTAGTTGCCTGCTGGTTGTTACTAGGTTTGTATATTTAATTTCATTTCTTTGGTGTTAGTAGGAGATGACTTCATTGATAGGCACATGAAGGTAACTAGGATGAAGAAAGACCTTGAGTTCATGCTACATGTCAAGTGATTAAAGGACTGGGGGCATTTTATCTGGAGAGGATCAGATTCAGGGGGAATATGAAATGTTTCCTTAAAGATTTGAAGGGTTCTAAAAAGGGGCAAGGAAGTGATTCATTCTGCTTGGCCTCTGAGGCCAGAACTAGGGGAGTAGTATTTAGGCTGAAAACTTTTCCAACAATCAGAGTTACACAAAAGCAGAATGCACTACTTTAGGACGGATTAAGTTTCTCCTAACTGAGGTGTCTTCAAGTAAAGGCCAAATGCCCACTTGTCAGATGTATTATAGAGTAGATCCTTGTGCCAGTCTGGGTTGAACTAGGTGGCTGCTGAAGCTCCTTCCAACTCTGACAGATTGAGCTTCAGTGATCATTTTCACTCTATTTGTAGGACCTGGTCATGAATAATGATCATTTCTTTAATTATTTCTCCAAAGATTGTTCAGTGATTATATATTTCTATGAATCTTATGTGTCTTAGTAGGTTAGCTCTCACATATTTCATGCATTTTGACATTAGTTTAAATAGAATCACATCTTCCTCATTTTATGTGTGTTCCCCCACACACACACCTTAACAATTTTGGGGATTTTTGTGAATTACTACCTTACAAAATGTTAATCCTCTAAGTTTCTCTAAGTAAGTCTCTGAGTAAGTTTTCACACTATCTGTAAATAGATCTAATTTTGCTCCTTTGCTGATGCCTATTCCCTAAATTTTTTTGTCTTATCATTATTATTCTAGTCAAATATCATTGGAGACAAAGGGCATGGGCACCCTTGCTTCATTTCTGGTGTTGCTGGGAAAATTTCTAATATTTCTCCCTTAGAAATAATGATAATTCCAGGTTTTAAAGGAATACTTTTGATCACATGAAGGAAATGCCATTTTATTTTTATAGATTTTTAATTAAATTTTTAGCTTAAAGGAGAGCTGCATTTTTCATACTTTCTTACATCTACTGATGCCATCTTATATTTCTTAATGATTTCTTATTAACATGATATCAACAGTTAATATAATGCTGAGTCATCCTTAAATTCCTGGGATAAATTCGTCCTGGAAAAGTTGAAAAGTTTAATAATCATGTTGTTATCTCTGTGCTGATATTTTGCTACATTGATTGATTTGTGAGTGATCTCCCCAACACAGAACTCCTTTCCTCAATGCAAATTTCAACCACTCTATCTGCTTTTTCATCCTGTTTGCCTCTTCTTTAGGAATTTCTATATATCTAGTATGGGGGGAGTCAACTCAAAGTAATGGAGGGTGTACTCAAATTAATGAGATCACAGGTTCATCAAAGGATTACAGAAGTGCTATCCCCCCTGGATGTACTCAATACTGTCTTGCCTGCACACATGTGTTTCCTATTCTTGTTTTCTTGTGCGCCATTTCTTCTCTCATGTGCTTTACAATTGACTTGGTGCTGCTGGCCTCCACACATGGTAGCCCCACTATAACTGACAGAGAAAACACTCTGTTACAATCATTCTGAAAGATCTTGACCACTTTTCTCTCTTTGGTGTTCTCCTTCCTGTTTCCTCCTTAAAGGTTTGGAGATTATCTCATTTCACTGATTCACCAAGCTTTAGGTAAGCTTATTTTTCCTTTTACTCCTTTTTGTTGACATTTGAGGCTATACAGTTTATAGACTACAACCATCTTTCTCTTCCAGATTTTCTCAAACCAGTTTGTATTCTAAAAAAGCTATTGCCCTTGGTTTCCATTTCTCTCATTTTAGTGAGGAGATCAAGTGCTCCCTGGCTCTCTCGGTTTCCAGGTTCTTCCTACTATGGTGTTTACTTCACATGGGTTGAACTTTCTAAGGAAATGGTGATTGTTTGTGTCAGTGGTTATGCTTTCCTTTCTCTCATTTTCAGTCTTTCACCTTGGGTCAAATCACCATAGGATCCAAGATTTAATGCTGGAAAGAATGTCAAAGGCTATCTACTCTAACCCCTCTCATTTTACAGGTGAGGAAACCAAAGCTCAGAGAGGTTATGTGACTTGAAAATACTTCTAGAGGAGGGATTTGAACCTACATCTTCTGAAAAAAAGAAATGCTCCCTCCCTCCCCACTGTATTAATACAACTATGAAACAATATGAACTCTCTGGAGTTCATTGCCAAGGTTGACCCAGGAATTCACATGCTATTTTCATGGGAGAATTTATATGTATTTAGATGTACATGATATCACTGTGAGATGTAGTCAAAATGTGGGCTAGCTCTGATTTTTTTCCCTTAAGCCTCCACTGAGTTGGGGAGGGAAAATGAGGAACAAGAATTTATTAAATGCCCATTATGTGCCAGGCACTGTGCCAAGTGCTTTATCTTATCTTATTTGATCCTCACAACCATCCTGGGAGGTAAGGGGCTGCCATTATCCCCATTTTACAGTTGAGGAAACTGAGGCAGATAGAAGTTAAATAACCTTCCCAGGGACACACATCTACTAAGTGCCTGAGGCCATATTTGAACTCAGGTATTTTTGACTTCATGCTCAATACTGTATCCACTGAGTCACCAAGCAGGGACTAAGATAGGGATACACTCAGAAACTCAGAAATTAAAAAATAAGTCATGGGTACACCTTTCAAAATATAATAATCAGGTTTAAAAAGAAAAAAAAAATCATAGTCTCAAAATAGTCTTTTAACTGGTGACTTCTGGCAGTAAAGGTTTCCTATGGAGTAAAACATTTTTCCATAACTTGTTATCCCAAATGATAGCTTGTTTTTGTGTGGGGCACTGACATTTCCTTGGGGGGCCCAGTCAGAGCCCATCGGTTTAATCTAACAATGATGAGTTATCAAGTAACTGGTGAGTCATACAACATTCTTTATGTCATCCAAAGAAACCTCCAGATTGTTCCCCATGAGGTGCAGGGAATCTAAGTTACTTGGTCTAGTCACGTCAGAACTACTAACTTGCTCAGAGTTTCTCTGTCTCTGCTCTAGTATGGTTGCCCAATTCTCCTGGCAGCAGCTGCTTCTGCCCCACCCACCAACAGTTAGCAGCTGTTCTCTTCCAGATCCAGTCACTAACTCATTCTCAAAGCCAGCCACTGCCAGGATGTGTCCCCCCCTCCTCTGCACCAGCTGTCTGTAAAGAATCTCTCTTTTGCCTGCCAACTATCAGCAATCATCCTTCCTTTTCTTCCCACTTCCACCAACTGCACTATCTCCCTTTCCTTGTGCCTTATTTTCCACTTGCTTTGTACCAGCAGACACACCTTTGCTAGTACCAACTGTTAGAGGTTTTCTATCGACTTCTCTGCCCCTGGATTTGCACCTCCTAGTCATACACCTTTGATGCTGAAAGGCTGTTGGGTTTTGTCACACCAACAAAATGAATCTATTATAAACAAACATGTACGTATTTAAATATATATATATATATATATATGTATATACATATAGATAGATAATAAATGGAGTACTGGAGAACTCATTTGAGTAGAGAAAATTTAAAAACAGCAGATGAAGAATAATATTAAAAGTGTATTGTAACATATGCTCATAATTTGGAGAGACTAATTTAGGAGGTTACTGTTCTATTGTATACAGTGTTATATTACAGAAGTGAAAGCATCCTGGAGCTTGTTCACGTGGAAGGTTCCGGACCAATTCATTGCTATTATCAACATCTCCATATGCTACATAATTTGGAGAAAACCAGCTACACCGAACAGAAGAGAGTTCATTATGTGATGATTTTTTTTTTCAGACAACTCCCTGCAAAGATCGAAATCTATGACTATCTTTGATATGCATATGTGGTGAATGCTGGGAGTGTGGGGAGACCTATTTTCCCACCTTGTCTCTGAGACTTAGTAGCAAGGTAGTCATGGGATAATCACTTACGCTTTCCTTTCCTGTTAAGAGGATAGATAATGGGTATAATTGTAATTATATCAAATCTTCCTAGTTCCCATCAAATCCAAGACTTTTGTTCATTGAAAGAGGGGCAGGCTTAGCTTGACCACAGTATTGTACATAAAAAGAAGTTTGCAAGAAGAATACTTAGACTTCTTTATAAAATAAAGCATTCAAACAATTCTAATTTCACATTTGCCCTCCCTTCTAATGAAATGTATTGATTAGAAATTCTTATCTATTAAAAAAAGCCAGTTCAACAATAGTTTGTTAATTCTTACCTTTTCATAGAATCGCAGAATGGTAGGACCAGAAATATGATATCATTCAGTTCAAGACAAGAAAGAATGATAATGTGCCTATTACAATCGAGGCACTGTGCTGGGGGCTGATCACACAAAGACAAAAATTAAAAACCAGAACAACAACTCTGCCCCAAAGGAGTCTGAAATCTCATCTCTTCATTTTGATAGTTGACAATAATAAAACCATACCTCTAAAATTATTCCATAGTAGAGTATCACAGGAAGAAAACTGGTGTTAAGAAGTTGGGCCTGAGATACAGAAAGAAACTTAGGGTCATTCAAAGTACTGGCACAATGCCCTGAAGGCAATCTAGCCCACTCTCCTCCAACTCAATTTTGCAGCCTAATGCGTTAACCATTTGTAATATGTAGCATATATATATATGTCACACGTACATATACATACCATGTACACATGTATTACTTATGTGTGTGTATTTGTAACGATATGGGCAAACATGCATATGCGTATACTCTTTATGCTTCTGGGATGCCCTTCAAATAGAATATCATAGTCTGGTCAAGATAAAATTTGGATCTCCCTGTGATGGTCCTAAGGCTTTATTCTAGAGGGATTCCAGCTTTCATTTTCGAATCTCTGCAAGGTATTAGGGAGTGTCATGATTAGCATCCAATCTCTCTGTTCGAGCTCCACATTTCTGATAAGATCATATTCTGTAGACATCTGTACGATATCACGAGCTAAAAAGAATCTGCCTTGCATTTGAACTTTGTACCAGAGATTCTCCTTGGCGGTGACAAGGTATTTTAATCATGTTTATTGCAATCTTCCTCTTTTATGCTGTTTGATGTTAATAATCACACGGTCATCAAAAAAGTTAACTCCATTATTGGGCCTTTTATAAAATATGGTCAGATTAGAAGATATCTGATTTTCAATCAGCAATACAGTAATTTGGCGCTGACCACCCAATGTGGATTTCCATTTTTTTAAACCAATAACCCTTTGGGTTTTGGTGGTCTGAACAAAGTCTTGCAACTCCCATGCATGGTCACCACACTGACCCAAGAGCATATTCTTCCTTGGCTTTGAATTTATGAGGGGGTTATCCCTTCCCAGTCAGTGGAAAAATGTAACTAAAATCAATTCTTCCAAGTTTCAGTTCAGGGACTGATGAATAGATGTCTTCTACAAACACAATCCTCTCATGTTGTTCCTTTTTTGTTTTATGGATAATGAGGCATGCCTTACTTTATTTGTTAACTTATAGTTTTCCTTGGTCAGTAAACATCATCTGAGAAAGGTTGGGTCAGACAGGGATCTGGGAGGAGATAATAGGACCACATGTCAAAAATAAAAAGACTGAATATCTTTTTGGATAGAGTCAAGGGCAAAGTGTTTTTGTAACTCAACAGCCTCAAACAATATGTTAACCCCTCTGAGCTATTGTGTCTGCCCTCAAATGCCACTAGATAAATTAGAGCCACAATTCTAGGTGGCCCCAGATACATATTCAGGTAACAGGAGACCCCATCATGCATTGGAGTTCTCCAGCCACTCCTGTCCTTGAAGTTGGTTTTCCTCCTTGGATCATCCTGAACCCATCATCAGTCTTATCCAAGATGTTTTTTCTAGCCCTCCTGATTCTGGCCTTTCAAGCGTATGACATGTGACTCCTCTAAGTTCCTGATCTGAGACTTGATTTTAGCAGAATGTGCTCCTGACATCCATTTCCTATTTGATGGGTCTGTTTCCTGCTCATTTTTCTATTTGTAATTGTCATAAGAATTTATCCTCTGGTACCTCTAATGGTTGACAACTTCATCTGTCAATCCTGACATAACCATATTCTCTTATTAACACTGGTGGATAGTTCTCCAGGAAGAATCTAAATCCATTCCTCTGAAAACACAGCTATTCCTGTAGCATGACTAATTTGCAATTTGAGATGTCTAGCACATGCTCTGGATTTACCTTCTCAGCCCTCCAATTGCAGTGGCAGAGTGGGGTTCCAGAGGCTAGTTGGCTACTTATCCCCCTCAGAGTCTATGAGTAGCCCTAAAAGGTTGTGAAGTACCTTTCTAATGTCATAGCTCCTAAACCCTAATCCAAGTGCTTCTTCCCCAGATTATCCATTAGGCAGCCACACCTGAAGTGCTTTTGTTGTAGTACCAAAAATGTGTTCCTTAGGTATGGTGTAATTTTTTTGATGGGTTCCTTATAATAGCTAGAATTTAGTGAATTAAGGATAGGTTATCTCCATAAAAATGGGAAAAGGATCCACATGTGCAAAAATATACATAACAGTTCATTTTGTGGTGGCCAAGACAATTCCAAAAGACTCATGTTAGAAAATGTTATCCACATCCAGAGAAAGAACTATTTAGTCTGAATGCAGATGGAAGCAGACTATTTTCTCTCTCTCTCTCTCTCTCTCTCTCTCTCTCTCTCTCTCTCTCTCTCTCTCTCTCTCTCTCTCTTTCTCTCTCTCTCCCTCTCTCTCTCTCCATCTTTCTCATGGTTTTTCCCTTTGATTTTAATTTTTCTTACAACATGACTAATGTGGAAATATGTTTCATATGATTCTACATGTATAGCCTATATCAGATTTCATACTGTCTTGAGGAGGGGATGCAGAGGGAGGGGGAGAAAATATGGAACTCCCAATCTTATGGAAGTGAATGTTGAAAACTAAAAACAATAACAACTCTATGAGATAGGTGTGATCATTAGCCTCATTTGCAAAAAAGGGAGGAGAAGGCCAAAGCTGAGCTGGGGCCCAAGACATTTTCTTTCTTCCTCCCCTCCAAAGTGATTCCTTTCTAGCAGCCTTACCCTAAGCCATCAGGTGCTTGAATCTCTGGATTCCAAATTGGCTTCTCATTTTATAGATAACCTATAGGGTATGACCATGTTTCCTCAACCAATGCAAACACATTTTCTGTGCATCATCATTGAACTTCATACGATGCCTTTCAAGGCCATTCAAATTGGTCAAAGGCTTTTCCCATGCTTTTTCTAAAACGAATGAAAGCCCAACAACTTCACAGGAAAATGCTCTTAGCTAGTGAAAGTATCAGGACATAGAATCTTGCCAATAACTTAAAGGGGGTTAGGGGTAATTGAATGACTCCACTGACCTCCATAATTACACATGGGATTATTTCTTCCTTCTGGGTAATGAATGATTTTCATGTAACTGAGGTAATGCTTTAGGAAAATATAAGTTACAAAAAGGACAGAGATTATCTTAATTTTTATCTTCATATACCCAGTGCCTATCATAGTTCATGACATATAATGGGTGCTTTATAGATGCTTGTTGAAAGAAATGTAATCTTCATGTCACTGAAACTCATTAACCCTTCTCTTTTGTATTTATTAGAATGGAAGTTCCTTGAAGGGAGAGACTGTCTTTGCTTTTGCATTCAGGGCTTAACATAGTGCTTAGCCCATATGGAGCATATGCTCAATAAAATTTTTATTTCAACATTCAAAAAAGGATCACATAAATAGAAATCTTTAGTACTGCATACTTTTCTTTTGGAAGTATGAACATTTTTCAATTGAAGTCATTTTCTGACCAAGAGTTATTTGAAATTCACAGCTGTGTAGTAGAAAATCAGCCATATGTAAAAAAATGTAATAACTTATTGGTGTGTGCCAAAAGTTTAGTTTTACTTTGCTTTTTAATGAAAGTATAATGTCAATCTCCCGAGTCTTTACCATCACAGCAGCATGCCAGGCAAAAGTGCTCATATGTACCCTCCCCACTCCCCCAGTCATTTGTGAACCAACCAAATACCTTAAGAAGTGTTTCTTTTTCAAACACTTTTGAACTAGTTAAATGTGTGGACTAATTTCCCTAGAAGTGATGACATCTTGATGCATATTTTCAGATAGATAATACATCCTAGTGGTCCATGGAACTCAAAGATCTGTCCAATTTAGCAGCAGTTAATATAGAAATGCAAATGTCTAAAAATAAAGCAGATAAGGGATTGCCACGACTCAGTGAGCCCCCGCCATTTCCCCCAAAGTAAACTCATGTTACTTTTGGGTGGCTGTTTGACAAGAAAATATTCATGCTGTGTCATTTTCCCTGAGCATCCATTTATGCTACCAGTCACAACAGCAACAAGGCAGTGCCAGGCATATCAACACTGCTGTCTTCTGCCATCTGCCAGCCAAGAGTCAGGATAGATTTTTGTTGCTGGTTTTTTTTTCCAGTGATGTTCCAAATATGCATGAATTTATATTCAATGCCATAGAAATGTCAGCTGAGGGAAGAAAGGTGGACACTTGGGAACCTCAAGATATTTATCAAAACTAGATGGTGTGATGGCTCTGTAGTAAAAGTCAGCCATATGAAAAAGGAAGGTAATATTCCCAACCAAAGTGACATGACTAAAAGAGGAGTGAGAATGTTGCATCAATGCCTAGGTACTAAAAACAAAGACACAGAGGAATCCCCTCCTACCCCAAAAAATGCCTGTTTCTAGAAGTCATCATGCTAAGGGAACCTTATGTTAAGTCATAGACATTCTATGTTAAATGTGGACTAGTAAAGGACATCTCCAACTGCTTGGTGAATCTGGAGAATTTGCACAAAGGATTTCTATCACTTTAGAAATGCTCTTGAATATTTCAGTGAGTTTGGGTTATTTAACTTTCTTTTCTCTTTCCATTATAGATAATTGCCCTCCTGACCACAATCATCATGCCTACCATCCAACTAAAGATATATTTCTTTTTGAAATTAAAAAAATAAAGATAGATCGACTCACTGGAACTCTAACAATGAGCATAGGGAACAAAAACATGTGTACTGAGTACTGATATTTAATTATAATCATGTGGAATGACACACGTTTTTCTTAAGTATTAAATATACAATTTTAGAACTGAAAATTTCTCCTGTTTTTCAACATATAAAAAATAGGCTTATTTCAATTAACTCATATCATTCACTGAGTTGTTCAACCTTGGCCTTTGCTCCATAGATCATCTCTACTGTGACTGCATATATACTGACCTCTGTGGGAATTTGTGGAGTATTTTTATATCTATTTTTCTTGTGAGACCTTTAGGCCTTTTAAATAACAAATTAAATCCACCTCCTAAATGAGCTTCATAAAAGAACATTTCATGTTCTTTGTATATGACCTTTCTTAAATTTGCAGAAAATATTCTTTGTTACATCTGGAATTTGTACTACACATTATAAAGAAAAAGAAACTATTGGGGGGGGTGCAGTTAGGTGGCACCTTGAAGAGAACACTGGCCCTAGAGTTAGGAGGACTTGAGTTCAAATGTGACCTAAGACACATGACAGTAGCTGTGTGACTTTAGGCAAGTCACCTAACCCCAATTGTTTTGCCTTTCCCCCTCCAAAAAAAGTAGTAAAATACTGTGAGTGCTGCCCTGGGAGTCAGGAAGACCAGGATTCAAATCCTGCCCTTTATACTTTCTAGCTGTATGACCATAAACAAATTACTTCACCTCAGTAAGCCTTACTTCTCTCATTTATAAAAATGGGTCTAATAATATGTCCAGTAACTTTCTCACAGGTTTGTGAGACTTAAATGACATTATTTATGTAAAATATTTTGCAAGTTTTAAATGCTATAGAAATGCCAACTCTTGTTTTTCATTATCTTAATGCACTTGCTTAGGTGTTTACACATATGTGCTTTTATGTCATAATAATGTGAGATGATATAATAGTTTATATTTGCATAGTACCTTATGGTCAGGAGGGCAGTTATCCAGTCAGGAGAGGGAAATTACACAAAACATACCACAACATCTGTTTTTCCATTTGATCCTCACTACAGCTCTAGGGCGGTAGGTGGTATGGATACAATTTAATTTGTGCCTGAGGTCAAGCAGTAATAAAGTACATTGATTTATGACTAGAACTCAAGCCTTTTATCTCCAAATCTACACTTCTCTCTTATGGGAGTTTCTGTCTATTGATGAAACCCATATCTATATAGTCACATGTCTATCTATATTTTTATCTATATAGCATCATGGGATAGAACATCAGCTTCCAGAATCTTTTCATCTCTCTGCAGAAAGATGATGAGCTCTCCCCAAAGATATATTTAAGGGAGCCAAAAATGTTCATGGTTGATGCAGAGCTCATTAGACACAAAACTCCACCAACTAGGTAAGTCCAAAAGTCCCAAGATCTAGTGAATTGGATGTTTAAAAGAAGCTGAAAATGTAAGACTAGAACCCACCTCAAATGCCATAGCTGCTTCCTTGGTCAATTTTAGCAGAATCACCAAAGCATCACTTATAAAATTAAAGTCATGAAATTACATAACCAAATATCAATCAACAAACCTTTATTAAGAGCCTAGAGGTAGTTAGGTGGCTCAGTGGACAGAGCACTGGGTCTGGACTCAGGGAGACCTGAGTTCAAATCCAGCCTTGGACAATTACTAACTGTGTGACACTGAGCAAGTAACTTCTGTTTTCTTTAATCCACTGAAAAAATGGCAAAATACTCCAGTATCTTTGCCAAGAAAACTTCATAGACAATATCGGTGTACCACTCGTAGCATTTGTGACTACGGGGTCACAAAGAGTCAGACACAACTGAACAATTGAACAACAGTATATTGGAGACTGTGCAAAGAGCTGGGAATATATAAGAAAGAAAGAAAGAAAGAAAGAAAGAAAGAAAGAAAGAAAGAAAGAAAGAAAGAAAGAAAGAAGAAGAAAGAAAGAAAGAAAGAAAGAAAGAAAGAAAGAAAGAAAGAAAGAAAGAAAGAAAGAAGGAGGGAGGGGAGGGAGGGAGGGAGGAGGGAGGGAGGGAGGAAGGGAAGGAAGGAAGGAAGGAAGGAAGGAAGGAAGGAAGGAAGGAAGGAAAAGAAAGAAAGAAATAGAAGGGGGGAGGGAGGGGAGGAAGGAAGGAAGGAAGGAAGGAAGGAAGGAAGGAAGGAAGGAAGGAAGGAAGGAAGGAAGGAAGGAAGGAAGGAAGGAAGGAAGAAAGAAAGAAAAGAAACAGTCCTAGCCCTCAAGGAGTTCACATTTCTCCTGGGAAAGAAAGTCAACAAATATGGACAAATAAATTATAGGAAGGGTTGTTCTTGTGTTCATCCTTCCTTGCAAAAGAAAGAAGACCTTGCCATCAGAGAAATGATGACATGACTTACAGTACTTGATTTTGTTTTGAGTAAGGGAGGGCTGTAAGGTCACCAGCCTCACTTCTCCTCCAGAGTCATCTGGATTTAGAGACCTGATATTCATCAGGATGATGGAAATGACCCAGGATGCTGGGGAGACCTTGGTCCCGTTAGGCCAAGGTCTATGCAGGCACTCACTGAGGGTGAGGCAACACCCATTCATTGAATGGGCCTGTTTAAGAAGTAGCCAAGGCACAGCCCCCTTTAATAAGACCAAGAAAAAGAAAGACATCAGACTGGGTGGGAAACAGCAACATTTGCTATTGATAATCACTCTGAAAACAGGGAGGGTCCAGAAGAGAACCTTCAGGCAGGGGGCAGGGGCTCCATTGTATCTGAGCTTCACAGTGCAGATAGAGGGGTTAACCTTGGTAAGAAGCAAAGCCACTTTTTCTTGTCATACCAATAAAGCAAAGGAAACTTTCTCTAAGCATTTCATTCTAGATGCAACCACCTCAAATCAACAAATTATGTAAATAACTTAAAATTGAAGCAAGAAGGGGGCATAATGGGAAATGCCGTCAAATAATGTCAAGTCTGAAAAATGAAGAAGGGAAATGAGTAAAGAATCCATATTCGTACCCTTGCACCTACCTGGCAATCTTCATTACAGATCACTCATGCCTCCATTTGCAGGTATAGTTGGAGTAACTCAAACTTCAACCCATTCTGATCATAATATCTGCCCCTTAATGGATGAAGGGAGAGCAGTAACTCTACCTAGCTATGTGACAAGAAACAGTCGACAACACTTCGAGGGAGTAAACCCAATAGTGAGGAGCCAATCTTTGGGGGAAAATGGGGTACAACTCCAGCTAAAGTGTCCTTATGGAGTTTCCTTATGTTAAGAGCAAACCTCAATTCAAGGAGGACTGTGGAATTTCCCAGAGGGAAGGATGTAAATTAAAACTGAAGTTAGGTAAGAAATCAGTCTTCTTAGGGAAAAAAATCAGTAAGAAGACTGAGAAGGTGGGCAGTTTAGAACACAGGACAGAGAGTATATCTAAGACAACAGAGTCTCTGTACAAAGAAATAAAGAGGATGTTCAATTTAAGAAAACAAATCAGGAAGAAAATCGAATAAAATAGTCAAAGAAAAGCAACATGAGTATATGTTGAATATTTTAGGGATAAAGAAATAGAACAAAACAAAACAAAACTAGGGGGTTCCATTCCAAGCTAGGCTTAAGTAAAATTGCAAAACAGTTTGGAGAATTCAGGAATTTAAATAATTGGAGATTCCCTAATTATAATTAGAATCTGTCGAGGTAATAAAGATGACTCTACTATCTAAATGAATTTGTAGATTTAATGCCGTACTAATTGAAAAACCAATGTGTTACTTTATATAATTATCCCCTACCTTGTTCCAAATGACTTTGAGAAACCAAAGTTATAGAACGTCATGGGAAAAAAAAAACAGATGAGGGAGAAATAGCATAGCATTATGAGATCTTAAATTATAAAGCAATAATCCTCAAAACTGGTTCTCATTACAACATAGAAATATAGACCAGTGGAACAGACTATCTAAATAAGACGTATAAACAATTGCATACCACAGTTCAGTCAGTGTTGGATAAATCCAAGAACAAAAACTACAGGAGTAAGACCTCTCTAATCATCAAGAACTTCTAGGAAAACTTAAAAGCAGTTTGGCAGAAAACAGATCAGCATCTTACCAGCATTTTGTACATGTACTATATATATATACATATATATATAATATATATATATATATATATATACACACACACACAAAACATGTACAATAAGGGCCAGATGGTTACATGATCTAAATAAAAAAGACTACATCTAATACTCCAGATATACAGAGAAATGACATAAATATTTTAAAAAGAGGAACCATTTTTCCATGGGAATTCTGTAAAAAAAGATATTAATGAACTATCCTTAGAAGAAATAAAAATGATTGTCAATCACATAAAATGCTTCAAATAAATAATATAATAAGAGATATGAGTGAGAACAACAATGATGATAAATATTTTAAATAATCTGTTTTGGAGTTCAACAGATATAGGAAAACAGTCACACAAATGTACCGCCGGGAGACATAGGAGTAGGTCCAGCTATTCTAGAAAAAAAAACCAATTTGTAACTAAGACAGAAAATTCACTAAACTGTTCATATCCTTCAACTTAGTAATGTGATTGGCACAACTTTATGGTCATATATCTCTCTGATGATTTACTTTATGCTACGTCACCTGCACAACTCTTTATTAATAATATACGCAGCCCATGTGTACATCAAAATAAAAAAAAACTGCATTTCTCTCCAAATATTCTATAACTCAGGTTTTTGTTACCTCTACGTTAGTCTGAATTAGCAAGGTGTGCTCAATATTGTAGTTAGATTTAAGGTTTAACATCAATTTCATCAGATAACTGAGCTCTGAACAGGTACCGAGAGAGAGCTGCAACAATGGCAGAGGCCTAAGTATGATGGAACTTTCAAGAGCATAGTTTACGAAGTGTAAAGAGAATACAATCAGTTCCAAGACCACGTAAATATAAGTCAAGAGGAGAGGAATGATGGCAGGTGAAATGAAGGAGAACAGTTTTGGAGACAATCATTTGAAGGCCTCTTTCATTTTCTAAACCTTATTTATGTTCCTGGATATCTTCTATGGTTTAAAGTATAAAAATTATCTTTGTTACCATGCTAGCATGACAATGACAAAAGTTTAGATTTCTTTCCCCATCAGTTAAATAGTTCCATCATTCTTCATACCGCTTGCATATCAGCTTGCACTACTGCCTTAAACCATGAATTTGAAGAGCAAATATGACTTAATTATCAAGTTGCTCAAAACTGGACGCCCAAAATTAGGCTGGTATGCAAGTTCCTTGATATGGTCATTTCCTGATGCCAATAATTTGTTGATATGTTGTGTTCACATCCATCTTGGAGGATATAGGTCAATATTTCATTTTTCTTCCTTTTATTTTGTTGGATCATCTATGTTATAGCAATTCTTTCAAGGCCCCAAATGGAATGAGTGTCTCTCCAGTCAGTGTAACTCATTTCATCATGCCAAGAATCCAGATACAAGTGATCCTTGCTAAAGAAAGCCAGATTTCCTCATATTAGAAATAAATCACACATATACAGTCAATACTTGGCTCATCAAGAGAGAAGTCAATTTATCTATAACACATTAGTGCCTGTCTCCCAAATGAGAAAAGTCCAAAAGACATATGCTAGCACACCAAATTCACCACTTAACACTATATCAGAGTTCAAAACTTTTTATCTTATACAATTAACCTATCATCTGTAATCATCACATTTTCTGACTGAGGTAGGAAATGTGCCAGGATGCATTCTGTTTGTCATGGTTTCTTTCTGTTTCACAAAATACAGACACATTTGAACTGAAGTACATTTTCATAGTTCCTTTCTTCTTCTAAGCAATTTTTGTATAATTCTATTTTTACTAAATAAAATAACCTAAAAAATAATTCATAGCCAATTATAAAAAGAAATCTGAAAAAAGGGAAGATGTTTAAAGAATTCAGGATAATGAATCTTGAAGAAAAGGGCTAGAAAAGTAGGGAAAAAATCATGAATCTTTCAGGGCTTCATTTCCTGGGGAAAGTGGAGGGGGGAAGGGGAGGAGGGAAGACCAGAAAGTTCAGAGGGGAAACTCAAAGGAGGTTGGAATTCTTGCAACACTCTACCTACAGTCATTGCATGCAAGTTGGCAGCATTTAGAACAGGTTGCCCCAGGAAGCCAGAAGTCTGCAACCCTCTGCACTGAAATGCTCCTTAGGGCCTTGATGGCCACAACAGCCTAAAACTGTATAGACCAGACAGGCCTGAAACTAGCCAACACCCTGAGCACAAACATAGCAAGGTATGTCAAAGTGGTAGGAGCCCAAGAAATTTAATTAAAATGACATAGGTTTATTATGTGCCAGGAAAACTCAAGAAAGAAGAGGTCACAAACAAGGCAATAGCAAAACAAACAAAAATCAGACATGGTTTAAGTGTAGAAGCAGAGAAATCACAAGATTTTCAAATGCACCACAGATGACAACATCATTCCTCTCTATGTGTTGAAAAAAGTCATAGCATCTAATTACTTAAGTGAAAAGTTCAGCAAATTAGAGAGAAAAATGGAAAATATGTAATAGTTGGAAACTTCAATATGCTGTCTTTTTGACTTGGAAAATCTAACCAAAATATAAAAATAAAGAAAAATTTGAGGATTTAAGTAGAATTTTAGAAATGTTTGAAATGATGGAGTGCTGGTGAGTAATAAAGGCATTCATATGCATACACAAATACCTGCATGGAATATATATGCTTTTTTCAGATTTGCAAAGAATTTTTATAAAAATTGAGCTTTCCTAGAGAATAAAAAGTTCATAAGCAAAAACAGTTAAGAAAAATATCAAATAGATCCTTTACTGATCATGACTCAAAAATTCAAACCAATAAAGAGTATAAGAAACCTTAGTGGTTAAAAAACACAATCCTAAAAATGATCTGGGTCAAAGCCCATATAATAGAAAAAAATAGATAACTTTAAAGAAAATGAAAATAAGACAGTGTAGCAAAATTTTTAGGATGTGGTCAAAGCTGTTATTTAAGAAGATTATCTTAGGGTCAATGACTTTGGTGATTATCAATTCCCCCTCTCTATGCTATACACATACACACATATAGAAAACACACACATATACACAATGCATATATGTGCACTCCCACACAAATACGTACGGCATATGTATGCACACATATACATATGTATGTATAAATATATGTATATAGAATATTTTTCTTCAAGATTCAGTGTCCTCAAATATTAAAATAAGTTCTTATGTTTTCAGGTTTCTTTTTACTGCTGGTTATGACTTTTGCTTTATTTGGTAAAATGGGATTATGCATACAGTGATACACACATATAACATGTAAAGCATACACACATGCATATGTATATACATACATATGAACACATATACACATACACACAAATATCTTTTAGGCACCAAACTCTTATCAGTGAATCATGATATGAAGACACCGCCCCCCCCCCCTCCATTTGGCCACATTTTAAACTAGCTTCAGTTTTAGGTAATCAAAGTTAGACTTTTGTAATGGTCTCAATTTCTTGTTAAGTTAATAATGTATCTAACATAGCTGTGAAAGTTCTACAATCTGCATCTCTCATAGTTTTTAACAGTATCATCTTTAATATGAAGGCAGCATATCTATTTATAATACATGATGAGATATGGTATAAGGTTTTAATATAATCCTAATTTTACAATAATTTTATCAAAGAGAAAAATCTTTTCCTAGTTGTTTATGTTTCCTGGTTTATGGAAGAAATGATTAATAAAATCCATTTTTCCTGATTCTCTCTTGTCTAGTATAGTCCATTCATTCTTTTACTTATTTCTTAACCAATAACAGACAGTTGATACCTTCTGCTATATAGAATAGTTTTTTCTCTTTATTTTTATTTATTTTAAAAATATTCCATTTTTTCCAACTCATGAAAAAATAATTTTAATCTTCATTTAAAACACAATTTTGATTTCCAAATTCTCTCCTGCCCTCCTCCCTGAGACAGCAAGAAATTTGAAATAGGGGCAGAGCCAGGATGGTGGAGCAGAAGGACAGACCTGCTGTAGCTCTCTCCTCAAAGCCCATAAAATACCTGTAAAAATGACTCTTAACAAATTCTAGAGCAGCAAAAGCCACAAAATGACAGAGTGAAAGAGATTTCCAGCCCAAGGCAGCCTGGAAGGCTGACAGGAAAGGTCTATCAAATCTTCTCAGAGCATATGGCAGCCCACAGAGTGCAGCCCAACCTTGGCTGGGAGGCACGGCTCAGAAAGGACTGGAGCAGTCTGAGGCATGAAATTCTGGGCAGCAGCTGTGGTTCCCAGATTCCTCAACCCACAAATGCCAGAGACAGCTTCAAAGGTCAGTGAGAAAGATCTTTCATGTGGGTGAGAAGGGAGCAGGGTCCTCCCCTAGCCTTAGACCCAGGGGGCAGCAGTGTGCATTTTTGGAGTCCTCAGACTTAAAGACCCTGGAGGAGTTGAGCAGCTAATCTGGGCCTCAGTTGTGAGTGGTGGCCAGGGGTTGAAGAGGAGCACTGGTGTGGTGGAGGCTCTGGAGACAGAACCCTATTTGCAAATTCTGGGCAGAAAAGCTTGAGGTTGCTCCAAGAGCAAAGTGCAGGCCAGGAGAGGAGCAGTGCCTCTCCATTGATTGTGCCACCTTGGAGGAAATGAAAACTTACAGATCCCCAGTGTATATCCTCCTCTTGAAAAAGGACTCAAAGTCAAGTAAATGGCTTGGAAGGTGCCCAAAAAGGGAAAAAAGTAAGACTATAGAAGGTTAATTTCTTGGTGAACAGGTATTTTTTTCAATCCTTTCAGATGATGAAGAGCAATGCATACCATCAGAGAAAGACATAAATGTCAAGGCTTCTGTATCCAAAACCACCAAAATAAATATGCAATGGTATCACAGCCATGGAAGAGCTTAAAAAGGATTTTGAAAATCAATTAAGAGAGGTGGAGGAAAAATTGGGAAGAGAAATGAGAGTGATGCAAGAAAATCATGAAAAGTGAGTCAGCAGCTTGCTAAAGGATATCCCAAAAATGCTGAAGAAAATAGCATCTTTAACTTACCCAAATGGCAAAAGAGGTCCAAAAAGCCAATGAATAGAAAAGTGCTTTAAAAAGCAGAATTGGTAAAATGGAAAAGGAAGTTCAAAAGCTCACTGAAGAAAATAGTTCTTTAAAAATTGGAATGGAGCACATGGAAGCTAATGACTTTACGAGAAACGAAGAAATTACAAAACAAAACCAATAGAATGAAAAACAATTGAAGACAATGTGAAATATCTCACTGGAAAAACAACTGACCTGGAGAACAGATCCAGGAGAGACTATTTAAAAATTATGGGGCTACCTGAAAGCCATGATGAAAAAAACAGCCTAGACATCATCTTCCATGAAAGTATCAAGGAAAACTGCCTTGATATTCTAGAACCAGAGGGTAAAATAAATATTGAAAAATCCACTGTTCACCTCCTGAAAGAGATCTGAAAAGAAAAACTCCTAGGAATATTGTAGCCAGATTCCAGAGTTCCCAGCTCAACGAGATAATACTGCAAGCAGCCTGAAAGACATAATTTGAGTGTTGTGGAAATACAAACAGGATACTACAAGATCTAGCAGCTGCTGCATTAGGAGATCACAGGGCTTGGAATATGATATTCCAGAAGTCAAAGGAACTAGGATTAAAACCAAGAATCACCTACCCAGCAAAACTGAGCATAATACTTCAGGGGGAAAATGGTCATTCAATGAAATAGAGGACTTTCAAGCATTCTTGATGAAAAGACCAGAGCTGAATAGAAAATGTGACTTTCAAAAACAAGAATCAAGAGAAGCATGAAAGGGTAAATAGGAAAGAGACATCATAAGAGACTTGCTAATGTTGAACTCTTTACATTCCTACATGGAAAGATAATATTTGTAACTCTTCATGCTTATCTCAGTATTTGGGTGGTAAGAGGGATTATATACATATAGACAGAGGGCACAGGGTGAGTTGAATAGGAACTGATGATATCTAAAAATAAGGGGTGAGAGAGGAATATAATGGGAAGAGAAAGGGAGAAATGAAATGGGGTAAATTATCTCTCATAAAAGAGGCAAGAAAAAGCTTTTCAAGGGAGAGGAAAGGGGGGAAGGTGAGAAGGAAAAGATGAAGTTTACTCTCAATGTATTTGGCTTAAGGAAGAAATAACATGCACACTCAGTTTGGTATGAAAATCTATCTTACACTATAGGAAAGTAGGGGATAAGAGGATGAGTGAGGTGTGAGGGGATGATAGAATGGTGGGCAAATGGGAGGAGGGAAGTAAACACTTTTGAGGAGGGACAAGGACAAAAGAGAGAATAAATGGGGGACAGGATAGGGTGGAGGGAAATATAGCTGGTCTTTCACAACATGACTGTTATGGAAGTCTTTTGCATAACTACACATGTACAGCTTATATTGAATTACTTGCCTTCACAGTGGAGATGTGGGGGGAGAGAGGAAGGGACAGAAGT
Organism: Bettongia penicillata ogilbyi; assembly: GCA_023548195.1. NCBI lineage: Eukaryota > Metazoa > Chordata > Mammalia > Diprotodontia > Potoroidae > Bettongia > Bettongia penicillata. The sequence continues at coordinate 250,782 of JAJHZJ010000634.1, read as the reverse complement.
TGAAACTCAAGGATTTAGGATCAAGTGCTAAGAATTGTTTTTGCATTCAACTGGAAAATAAGAAATACAGGTAATGGGAGGAGTATAGAAATCTATCTTGCCCTACAAGAAAAGAGAGATGATGGGGATAAGGGAAGGAAGGGATGTGATAGGAGAGAGGGCAGATTGGAGGAAGGGGTAATCAGAAAGCACTATGTCTTGGAAAAGGGCGAGGGGAGAGATGGAGAGAGAATTTGCAACTCAAAATCTTGTAGAAATGAATGTTGAAAAGCAAAAATAAATATTTTTTAAAAAAAAAGAACAGTTCTATAGCAAAACTGTAAAGAAGTAGCTTTACCACGAATCTTCTCCAAAGCTGGTGGATGGGGGAAATGATGACAGAAGGAATTGAATGTTTGGAACTCACAGAGACAGACTGAAAACAATTGAAGAAAACAGAACCAGGGAGTGAGGACGAGAGGTTTTCATTTTTCTCCATCCCAGTCTCACCACTGTCTGGGGATCAATGGCAACAGTTAGTACTGTTCAGTCTCATTCTGGTCTGGTCTCCACCAGACTGTCTTGCCCTATACTCCTGTTTCTGTGCTGCTCTAGGTTGCAAGTTTTACCACTGTAGTTCTCTCCCTTGCGATTAAAGGACTAGGGATTAAACTCCTCCCAAGCTTACCTTTGCAAGGGTAGAATTGGACTGCCTAGCTTACTCCATATTCTATTTGCTTGGAACAAACCCGAGTACTCAGTGTTATCTTCCCTCTCTCTTTTCAGTTTCCTTTGGGGTATTTTTTTCTCCCATTAGATTGTAAGCTCCTTGAAGGCAGAGATTGTTATTCTTTTTCTTATACACATCCCCAGCATTTAGCATAGTGGTTGGCACATGGTAGGCACTTAATCAATGTTCATTGAATTAAAAAAAAATAAATTTGATATAACTTTGATCTCATTCAGACTCTATCAGTACTTTCTTTGGAGATGATTTGTGTTCATTATAAGTCATTTGGAATTGTCTTAGATTTTTATATTGCTGAAAATAGCTAAGACATTCAAAATTAATCATTGTACAACATTACTTTTAAAGTGTACAAGGTTTTCCTGGCCCTGCTCATTGCATTTTGCATTTGTTCAGGTAAGTCTTTCCAGGTTTTTAAAAATTTCTTTAGGATACATATCTCTTAGTAACATATTGAGAAAAAAGTGTATACGCAGTTTTATAGCCCTTTGGCATAGTTCCAGATTTGTTCTCTAGGATGGAAGGATCACTTTACAACTCCATCAACAATGCATTAGTATCCCAATTTTCCTACATCCCCTCCAACATTTGTCATTTTCCTTTTCTATCTTATTAGCCAATCTAACAGGTATGGGGTGGTAGCTCAGAATTGCTTTAATTTGCATTTCTTAATCAATAGTGATGTAGACCATTTTTTGTTAATAACTTGTTTTCAGTTTTCAACAGTCACTTCCATAAATTTTTCTCCCCCTCCCTCCCTGGGTCCCACTATGGCATGCAATCTTATATGCATTCTACACATACATTCTTATTAAACACATTTTCACATTAGACATGTTACACAGAAGAATTAAAACAAATGGGAGAAACCATGACAAAAACCAAACCAAACCAAAACATAACAAAATAGAAAATAGTCTGCTTCATTCAAGGTTCCAACTCTATAGTTTGTCTTCTGGATGTGGATAGCACTTTGCATCAAGAGTTATTTGGAAATATTTTAGGTCCTTGCATTGCTGGGAAGGGCTAAATCTATTATAAAAAGTCCTTGAACACTGTGACTGTTACTGTGTATAATGTTCTGGTTCTGCTCATTTCTCTCAGCATCAGTTCATATAAGGCTTTCTAGGTTTTTCTGAAGTCTTCCTATTCATCATTTCTTATAGAACAATTGTATTCCATTATATTCATATACCACAACTTGCTCGGCCATTCCCCAATTGATGAGCATCTCCCAAGACATGGTAGTCAGTGATTATAGCAGCCTACTTTTTGATAGACCAAGGACTCCAGTGTGTTGGATAAGAACTTACTGTCTGACAAAAACTGCTGGAAAAACTGAAAAACAGTGTGGCAGAAAATGTTTGACACCATATACCAGAATAAAGTCTAAAAGAGTACACAATTTGGGTATAAAAACTGATAGTATAAACAAATTAGGGAAGCAAGCAATAGTTTATTTGTCAGATTTATGGTGAATGGAGAAATTTATGTCCAAACAAGAGAGAGAAGATGTTATAAAATGTAAAATGGATAATTTTAATTACATTAAATTGAAAAGTTTTTGCACAAACAAAGCCAATGCAACCAAGATTAAGAGGGAAAGAGAAAAGTGGGAAAGAATTTTTGCAACTAGTGTCTGTAATAAAGGCCTCATTTCTAACATACATAGAGAACTGAGTCAGAATATAAGTCATTCTCCAATTGATAAACGGTCAAAGGATACGAAAAGGCAGTTTGCAGAGGAAGAAATTAAAGCTACCTATAGTCATATGAGAAAATGCCCTCAATCACTATTGATTAGAGAGATACAAATCAAAACAACTGAGGTACCACATCACACTTATCAGATTGGCTAACATGACAAAACAGGAAGATGATAAGTACTGAAGAAGATGTGGGAGAGCTGGAACACTAATTTATTGCTGGTGGAGCTGTGAGATGATCCAACCATTCTGGAGAGCAATTTGGAACTATGCCCAAAGGGCTATAAAACTGTGCATACCCTTTGACCCAGCAATACTTCCTCTAGGGAAAGAACTGGAAATTGAAGGGAAGTTCATCAATTGGGGAATGGCTGAAGAAGTTGTGGTATATGAATATAATGGAATATAATATAAGTGATTTTGATGATTGTTGCTTCATAATACAATTTGAGATCTGGTAGGGCTAGATCACATTCCCTAGCCTTTCTATTCATTAGTTCCCTTGATATTGTAGACTTTTTGTTCTTCCAGATGAATTTTGATATTACTTTTTCCAGTTCTAGAAAATATTTTTGGTAGTTTAATTTGTATGAATAAGTCAATTAATTTAGGTAGAATTTTCATTTTTATTATATTAGCTCAGCCTACCCATGAGCAACTGATGTTTTTCCAATTATTTAGATTTGACTTGATTTGTGTGAAAAGATTTTTGCAGTGGTGTTCCAGAGTTTGTTTTGGCAGGTAGACTCCAAAATATTTTATACTGCCTATTGTAACTTTAAATGGGACTTCTCTTTGTATCTCTTGCTGTTGGACTTTGTTAGTAATATGTAGAAATTCAGATGATTTATGTGGATTTATTTTGTATCCTGCAACTTGGTCAAATTTTTTTTTTATTATTTCAAGTAGTTTTTTATTTGATCCTCTATGTACACCATCATATCATCTGCAAACTGTGGTAACTTAGTTTCTTCTTTGCCTATTGTAATTCCTTCAATTTCTTTTTCTTTTTTCATTGCTAAAACCAACATTTCTAGTACCATATTGAATAAGAGTGTTGATAATGGACATCTTAGTTTCACCGTTGATCTTACTGGAAATGCATCTAGCTTATCCCCATTACATATAATGCTTGCTGAAGGTTTTAGGTAGATATTACTTATTATTTTGAGGAAGGTTCCCTTTATTCCTCTACTCTCTGATGTTTTCAATAGGAATGGGTGTTATATTTGGTCAAAAGTTTTTTCTGCATCTATTGAGATAACCATACTGTTTCTGTTGGTTTTGTTGTTGACATGATCAATAATGGTGAGCTTTCCTAATATTAAACGAGCCCTGCATTTCTGGTATAAATCCTACCTGATTAAAATGCATAATTTTCTTGATAAGTTGCTGTAATCTCTTGCTAATATTTAAATTTTTGCATAAACATTCATTAGAGAAATTGGTCGATAATTTTCTGTGTCTGTTTTAGTTCTTCCTGGGTTAGGTATTAGCATCACATTGGTATCATAAATAGAATTTGGTAGGACTACTTCTTTGCCAATTGTCTCAAATACTCTATGTAATATTGGAATTACATGTTGAAATCCTTGAAAGAATTTGTTTGTAAATTCATCCGGCCATGGAGATTTTTTCCTTGGCTGTTCATCGATGGCTTATTCAATTTCTTTTTCTGTGATGGAGTTATTTAAGTATTTTGCTTCCTCTTCCGTTAATCTGGGCGATTTGTGTTTTTGTAAATATTCATCCTATTTATTTTATGAATTTATGTTTAGGAATATAATATTTCATCTGAGGATTGCTTTAACTGCATCCCAGAAATTCTGGCATGCTGCTATATTATTCTCTTTTTACATGATTGTTTCTATGATTTGTTCTTTGAGCCACTCATTACTGGGGATTTCATTCTTAAGTCTCTCTTACTATGTCTTTTCTATGCTTCCTGAACTGCTTGATTTTTTATTGAGCTATGATTTATACAGAATATGATTACTATTTCTGACTTTTTTGCATTAATTTGCAATATATCTGTGCCATGATATATCACTGATTTTTGTAGAAGTTCTAATGGGTACCAAGAAACACACATATTCTCCATTTAAAAACTTCCTTAATTTTTTAAAAGTACTTTCTCTAACAATTTGTTCAATTTTATATTTTTCTTCTCGTTTATCATTCTATTACATTCACCCTAAACTGAAAAGACAATGAAATCTTCTGCTACTATTAGCCTCTATGTATTTTTCTAGTTCTATTAATTTTTTTCTTTATAAATGTAGATACTAAGGCATTTGAAGCATATAAGTTTAATAATGAAATTGAACTGCTGTCTATGATACCTTTTAGCATGTTATAGTTGGCTTGTTTATCCCTTTTTCTGTTGTAAATGTTTGGTTTTCTTTGTCAGCTTGGTGTTAAGACCTGCTTTTTTGAATTCATGTGATGCATGGTAATCCTCCCCCACCCAGCCTCTCATTTACATTGTGTACTTGGTTTTTAGGTGTGTGTGTGTCTTACAAATAAAAGAGAGTGAGGCTTAATCTATTCTATCATTTTTTCATCAGAGGAGAGATTATTACGTTTAGACATGAATTTGGTGGGAGCAATTTTATGTAGGATCCGAGCTAAATGTTGACTCTACTCACAAGAGACCAAGGTGATGTGGGGGAGAGGATTTTTGTACATTTGTACTAACTATATCTTTGAAGTAAATATTCCCTCGTAAAAGTTAGTCGATGCTAAGTGTCTAAATGGAAATGCAGTGCTAATAACTAGCTCCCTATCAATTGGGGTGCAAAGCCAGTGGGGGTTTGAGTCAATGGCATGAAAAGAACAGACAGTCACAAGATCCTCAGGGTTATTGATCCTGTAACCTGGTGGGGGTGATGGAGCAGCTGGCTCTGAGAGAGAGGGTTAGAGTGTAAAAGTTACAAATTTGTCAGTTTCCATGAAGCTTTCTAACTTTTGCTAATGTTGTTACTTTTAATTTTATTCCATTATTATCTGAAAATGCAGATGCATCATTGATGCCCTTTTGAAATTATGTGGCAACCTTGTAGCATGATCAATTTTTATGAGAATTCCACAAGCTTTTTAATTCTCCTGACCTCCAACTTCACTTGAGCTCAGCCACCCATAGGGATGGTCATAGTTTACATCTCTTGATCACCAATATTTGTACCACATTCTCAATTTTTAATGCTGCAGTTGCCCTCCCTGATCGTAATGTTTGGTCTATCTATCATTTCTCCTAAATTTATTCTTCTGTAGCCCATACCTTAAGAACTTTGCTGTATTAACCCCATTCATTCTTCATTCCAGTCTTTGAAAAGGTGACCCATTTGGACAAAACCAACCCCCTGTCATTGTGCCAATTATGCTAGATATTGTCCTACAGTTGTAGCATTTTTAATCATTTCTAAATTATATTGAACTAGATGAGCAGATTATGCATATAATAAAAACAGGAAGAATAAAGCACAGTTCATTATGGAAAAGTAATAATAATATTAATGATAACAATGATATTTCTATAATTCTTTAAGGTTTGCAAAGTGTTTTTACAAATATTATCTCACTTTATCCTCAAAATAACCCCAGGAGTTAGGTACAATAATTGCACTACCATTTTACAAATGAAGAAAACGAGGAAGAGAGAAGATAGGTTGACTTACCTAGGGTCAGAGAGCTGGAATGTTTCTGAGACTGGATTTGAACTCCAGTCTTTCTGACTTAATAAATCCAGGACTTTGTCCACTGGGCCACTTAGTGACCTTGAAGATGTTTTCTAAGTCTACAAACTATGATCCTATTCTTAAGGCAGCTGAGTTCAATTCTCCCATTTTATCGATCAGAAAATTAGTCTAGAAAGGTTGTGTATTTTGCCTAAGTTGCTCATCTATTAAGTGATAGAAGAAAGATTTGAAGCCAGGTCCTGTGACTCCAAACTGAGTGCTCTTACCCACACTACCTGCTACCTCCACTCTCATGTGTACATAGCCCCTTTTCAGGAGATTTTATGTTGACTGTTATTCTGCAAGTACTCTGAAAATCTCTAGTCCTGCTGTAAGCTCTTCCTCCTCAGACTGAGGTAGAGGCAAACATTTGAAAGGGTTGTGCCAACAAGCCTCAAGGATACAACCTTTGGGTGGAGGGATGGATTAGAACCACGAACCTGCTCAAGTTCTCCCCCGCAAACCATTAAAATACCTATAAAAAGGACTCTAAACAAATTCTAGAGCAGCAGAAGCCACAAAATGACAGAAGGAAACAGATTTCCAGCCCATGACAGCCTGGAAGGATGACAGGAGGGGTCTATCACACAGGGCTCAGGGTACAGCACAGCCCAGCATGGACCTTGCTGCTCAGACAGAGATGGAGCAGACTTCAGGGTGCTGAATCATGGGCAGATGCTGTGGTTTCCAAATTTCTCAACTTACAAATGACAAAGACAGCTTCAAAGGCCAGTGAGAAAACTCTTTCACTTGGCAGAGCTTGTTCAGGCCCCAGCCCCAGCATGGCTGTAGCTACTGCCTCAGCAGGGTCCACTTATTGAGCCCTCAGCCTACAGACTTTAGAGGAATTGACCAGCTGACCTGGGTCTCAATCTGCAGTGGTGGTTCTGGGGTGAGGAGGAGTGCTGGAAAGGTGGAGCTGGAGGTGGCTGTGGAGAGGGAAACCTGCTCTCAGTTACAAGGCAGAAAAGAGTGCTTTTGCTTAATCACAGACATGAGCACAGACCAGGAGAGGAGTAAACATCTCTCTCTTGACTATGCCACTTTCAAGGAACCAAAAACCTGCAGGTCCCTAGAGATATCTCTGAGAATGGCTGCACAAAATCTCTGAAGTTTAGGATAGTAAACCTTCCACTTGACGAAGGACTCAAAAGTCAAGGAATTGGCTGGGAAAAATGCCCCCAAAGGGGGAAAAATAAGAATATAGACTTTCTTGGTGAAAAAGGTATTTTCTTCCATCCTTTCAGATGAGGAAGAACAAAGCCTATAATCACAGGAAAACAAAAGCATACAACTGGAGGAAGACAGAAAGGTCAAAGTTTCTACAGCCAAAGCCTCCAAAAAATATGCAATTGTCTCAGGCCATGGAAGAGCTCAAAAAAGATTTTGAAAGTCAAGTAAGAGAGGTGCAGGAAAAATTGGGAAGATAAGTGGGAGTGACGCATGAAAAGCATGAAAAATGAGTCAACAGCTTGCTACAGAAGACTCAAAACATGCGGAAGAAAATAACACTTTTAAAAATAGACTAACCCAAATGGCAAAAGAGGTCCAAAAAGCCAATGAAGAAAATAATGCTTTTAAAAAGCAGAATCAGTCAAATGGAAAAGGAAGGTCAAAAGTTCACTGAAGAAAATAGTCCTTCAAAAATTAGAATGGAGCAGATGGGAGCTAAAGACTTTATGAAAAATCAAAAAATTATAAAACAAAACCAAAAGAATGAAAAAATAGAAGAAAACATGAAATATCTCATTGGAAAAACAACTGACCTGAAAAACAGATCCAAGAGGGGTAATTTAAAAATTATTGGTCTACCTGAAAACCATGATAAAAAAGAGCCTAGACATCTTCCAAGAAATTATCAAGGAAAATTGCCCTGATATTCTAGAACCAGAGGGTAAAATAGAAATGGAAAAAAAAAATTCATCAATCACCTCCTGAAAGAGACCCCAAAAGGAAAACTCCTAGGAATATTGTAGCCAAATTTCACAGCTCCCAGGTCAAGAAGATTATAAGGAGCCAGAAAGAAACAATTCAAATGTTGTGGAAATACATTCAGGATAACATGGGATTTAGCAGCTTCCACACTGAGGGATCAAAGGGCTTGGAATATGATATTCCAGAGGTCAAAGGAGAAAGGATTAAAACCCAGAATCACCTACCCAGCAAAACTGAGTATAATACTTCAGGGGGAAAAATGGAATTTCAATGAAATAAAGGACTTCCAAGCATTCTTGTTGAAACGACCAGAGCTGAATTGAAAATTTGACTTTTTCAAATACAAGAATCAAGAGAAACATGAAAAGATAAACAGGAAAGAGAAGCCATAAGGGATTTATTAAAGTTGAACTATTTATATTCCTACACAGAAAAAATGATATTTGTAACTCATGAGACTTTTTTCACTATTAGGGTAGTTAGAGGGAATACACACACACATAAACAGAGGGCACAAAGTGCACTGCAAATGAAGGCAGAATAGCTAAAACGTAAAATTTACTATTGTGTGGAAGGCACTAGGAGTAAGGGAAAGGGAGAGGTAGAATGTAGGAAATCATCTCACACAAAAGAGGCAAGAAAGAGCTTTTACATTGGAGGGGAAGAGAGGGGGAGATGAAAGGGAAAAAGTGAGCTTACTCTCATGGGATTTGGCTTTAGGAGGGAATAACACACACCCCATTGGATATGGACATCTATTTTACCCTGAAGCAAGGCAAGGGGGAAGGGGATAGGAGAGGGAAGATGAAAGAAGGGACAACAAATTGGGGAAAGAAATAATCAGAAGAAAACACTATTGTGGGAGGACAAGTCAAGGGAGAAAATGGAATAAACGGAGGGCAGGATAGGATAGAGGGAAATATAATTAGTCTTTCACAATATAACTATTATGAAAGTGCTTTGCATTGTTACTCATATATGACCTATATTGAATTGCTTGCTTTCTCAATGAGGGTATGTGGGCAGGGAGGGAGAGAATATGGAACTCAAAGCTTTAATAATGAATATTAAAATTTGTTTTAGTATGCAGCTAGAAAATAAGATGTACAGGCAATGTGGTACAGAAATCTATTTTGCCCTACAGGAAAACGGAAGGAAGGGGTTTAGAAGAAATGAGGGTAATAGAAGCGAGGACAGATGAGAGGAAAGGGGGGATGGGGTACATGCTATCCTGGGGTGGGGGGTGGGGAAAGATGAGAAGAAATTCTGAATTCATATTCTTGTGGAAATGAATATTGAGAACTGAAAAATAAATAAATTATATATTTTTTAAAAAGAATACAACCTTTGCTTTTAGTTTATACAACGACATTAGTCAACTGTGTCTTCACCAGCTAGATCACTTCAGGGAACAGAACAGAATAGACCACCATTTCAGGACATTGCCATCAGCTGAGTTTGTCAATTAAAAATCAGCAAGATAAAGCAAAGCCCAGAATCCCATTGCAGAAAGGACTTTAAAAGGGAACCTGTTTCCTCTCAAGTATACAAGACAACCTAGGAATGGAAGAAGGAGCTCATTTGCAGTAACACTGGGAAGATTTTTAAAGGGCACATCATGGGGCCTGAAGACAAGAGGAAGATTTAGAAGTCATTTTGTCCCAGGCCCCTTGTCAGACAAAAGCACATTTTAGTTATGTCTACACACAGTATCAGAGCCTTGCAGCTTTTTATCTCATGTTTAGCCTCTAATTAACATAGCCCTAACATTTCTAAAAGATGAGAAACTAACCTTTTCTAAAGAACTCAGAGGAAGTTCTTGCAATTTCCTTTAAGTATATTTCAAAATTTTAATAACTGGCTATGAGGAAACTATCAATAGTCATTGTTTCCTTGACTCCTCTGACATGAAGCCAAAACGGTCTCAAAACAATTCTGTCCTATCCCATTTGCCCTTGTTCTTCCCCTCTGGACTGCTCTCCAAATTCTAGGCTCCAAAAATAAGCTCTCATGAAAAAAAGTCTATGAGAAAAAAGAGCTTGAGTCAATTTAAATCAAGATCCACAAGGCATAGAAAGACCAAGGATTCACCAGATTTTCTGTGTGGAGAGTAAATGTGCTAGAAGGCTACCAATGCATGCTCTAATAGTTTTTCATTATTTAGGATGAATATTCATGGCCTCTTCCATGTTTAGGATCAGCTGAAAATTAAATGAGACTGTTTGATATTTCTTTACTAGGTGATCCCTGGAAATGTCCACTGCCTCCTGGATCTGGCCTATTGAAACAGCATTAGTTGGGCCTTCCTGAACTGATAATAATCCATGAATTATTCTCTCTTGTCCCTCTCCTTTAGGTCATTTTAATATCATCACTTAAATCAACAAACATTTATTGAACATATACTATATGCAACGCACTAGCCTAGGTATTGTGACTGGTATACTGAGAGTCCCCAAAATCTAAGAACAGTTTTAAACCATTTAAGTTCATAATAAAATTTCAAAACAATGTACATGTACATATATATGCACAGAGGTAAACACACACATGTATATATGCACCCACATGTATCCACATATAATTATGCAAATTAAAATAAAATTCCCTATAAAGCTCATTCCCTTTCGTAGAGGCATCCTTTATAATAGATTTTTTCTAAAGAAAAGGAGTAGCAAAACCAATACATCAAAAATATTTGGCATTATATGCAACGTTGTACAACTTTCAAATCAGCCTGCCCCCACCCCAACACACCTTTCCAATGGAGTGGGGACAGATATCTTCTCATATTGCTTCTTTAGAGTTAAGTTTAATAAAAATTAATTTCTAGGGCAAATAAATGACAGTAGTGGGAGGTGGGGAGGAAGTAGTGCAAAGTCTGATTGGATGGAGTAATCAAGAAAGGACTTAATTTCCTACTTTGAAGGGAGTTTGGGCTTCTATTAGGGAAAAGTTAGTAATAAGGGAAAACTCTGCAAAAATTAGCTTAGTTGGGGGCTTGTCATTCTAGGAAATGACCAGTTTCAAATGGGTGTTATAGAAAAAGTATTTGAATACTTTTATATGAAATAAAGTAAATTTGCCACTGCTGAATAATTAGGACATGGGAGAGATGAGTATGAAATAAGAGCAAGAAGAAAGTTAATAGTTTACCTGCAATTAATGGAAAAATGAGCACAATGCATCCTAGTTTAGCAGCTTAGAACAAATATTTGTATGTGCCTACAAGAAAAAAAATGGGTTCCTATTTCTCCTTCATTAATTCCTTGGGACAGTGTCAGTATTAAGTCCATTATTCTGCTCAACAACAGCATGATTTATCTCACTGATCAAGGTTACTTTTACATTTTTATCTTCAATGTCAGCCATCCATAATGTAGAACTGATAGCATTTTGACACTTCCATAATCACCCCTAACAGCAGCTCTTATTGAATATATGTGTGTATAGATCTGTATCTATTTATCCATCAATCTACATTAGTAATCTCAGTTCCTGAAGCATTGAGGACTACGTATTTGTACACTCCAATATTCCAAAGAAATATTAAAGTGCATCAACGGATCATTTAGGATTTAGTTTTTGTCTAATTCCCTCCAAATTAAAAAGGCACAGATCAATGTAAGGACACCGTTATTAAGGCCACCTTGGAGACATTGTCTAGGAAAGCTGCATTTATGCACTAAAATTTCCATTCATAAAAACCACACTAGAGAAGAGGAAATACCCAGGAGAACATCAATGTATTCTAAACCATAAATTAGTTCGGAATACCATATTAGTGCCATATTGTATTTCAGAATCATGCAGATTCAATGTCTCAATATGGACATCCAGATGAACCATAAGAAGCTGCGCAGCTGTAAATCTAATTACACTAGAGAAACTTCAAAGATGTAGACAGGGAATTATTTGTCCTTTTAGGAGTCCATAGGTCACTGGGAAAAGTATCAATTGTTTGAGTAAAGAGCACAGTAATTTTCCTTAGATCAAAAACTTTGGAGTAGTAGCTAGAGAAGAAAGATAGTCACATCTGAATTTCAGTGTGTGATATTTTGTCCTAAGTCTTCCATAGGTGATACTGCTACACCAGAGAAATTATCAAGGTTAGACTTTGTTATCCAAATCAAACTTCAAGACTTATTTAAGGCAGCCAAGATGGCAGACTAGGGGAAGCAATTCTCCTCAGCTCTCCCAATATTCCCCTCAAAGTAACTTTACAATAATGCCACAAATCAAATTTTGGAGTTGTAAACACAACCAAAGGTCAGGGTGAGACATTTTATGGCTTAAAAAATTTAAAAGGTTAGTACAAGAAGTCTGTGACACTGGAATGGAGGCCTCTCCAGAGCCTAAACAGTGGTGATGGCAACAGCAGCAGCAAATTCAGGGGGCTCTCAGCTCAGAAATATTAAGGGCTTTGGACAACTGGTCAGAAATATATTAAAGGGGACCCTTTGCTAGCACTTAGTACAGCTGACATTGATTGACAATTTTACTGCTTATACACAGTTCTAGGTTGCAGTTACAGAGTGGAGAAGAACACTGGTAGGCAGTCACAATGGAATAGGGGCCCTGGTTACAGTTCCAAAGCAAAGAGAAGCACTAGCACTTGGAACTACAGGAGTCAAGAGTCTTTTTTGGATAAAAATCAGAGTGGAGATCAGGAGAATAGTAACTACACCTTAGCCAGGATCACACTACCTTGGAAGCACCCACAACTTGCAGACTCCCAAGAACTACCTCTGAAAACAGCATCATGAAAAAGTTTTACTCTTGGGACAGTGCCTTGCTACCGCATAATGGTCAAAGTGGAGAAAGACTGAAAAAATGATGAAATAACAGTAAAAAGAATTTGGCCATCAAAAGCAGCTACAGGGACAGGAAAGATCAGGAAACATACTGAGAAGAAGATAACAGTGTCTTTGAGGATCAAAGCAAAATGCTAACTGGACCCAAACCAAAAAAGAATTCTTGAAAGAGTTTTAAAAAAGAGATCAGTAGTAGAGAAAAATTTGGGACAAGAAATGAGATTGATGCAATAAAATTATGAAAATGAATTTTATACCTTGGTTAAAGAGGCACAAAAATAGTAAATTAAATAATACCTTACAAAACATAATTGGCCAGATGATAAAAGAGGCATAAAATCCACTGAAAAAAACTCTTTAAAAACCAGAGGTGACCAAGTAGAAATAAAGGTACAAAGTCTGATTAAAATACATGAAAAAATAGAATCAGGCAATTAGAAATTAGTGACTCCCCAGGACACCAAGAAACAATAAGAATGAAATAAAAAAATAAAAAAATACAGGAGAATGGGATATGGTATATGATTGTGACAGAATTCTATTGTACTATAAGAACTGATTAGCAGAATGCTCAGAAAAACCTGGATTTACATGAACCGATGCAGACAGAACCAAGACAACACTGTGTACAGTAACAGCAATACTGTACAATGATTAATAGTGAACAACTTAGCTGTTCATGGCAATATAATAATCAAAAATAATTCTGAAGGACTTCTGATCAAAAATGCTATCCATCTTCACAGAAAGAACTGATGGAGTCTGAATACAGATTGGAACATGCTTTAAAACAACAACATGCTTTTAAAAATTTTCTTGGTCTGTGTTTTCATTTACAACATGACTAATATGGAATGCTTTACATTACTGAACATATATAATTTATATTAAATTACTGGCTTTCTCGGGAGGAGAGGGACAGAATCTGGAACTCAAAATTATAAAATAATGTTAAAATTGTTTTAAATGCTATTGGACAAAAAACAAAATTAAAAATAAAAGAAATACAAACAAAATAAATTATGAGAATGATACTTTCAGAAGAAACTTGGAAAGACTTACATGTACTGATACAAAGTGATGTGAGCAGAATGAAGAGAACAGTGTACACAGTAATAACAATATTGTACAATGATCAACTGTGACTAGCTATTTCATCAAAACAAAGATCCAAACTATCCCCAAAGGGCTACAACAATATGCATACCCTTTGACCCAGCAACATCCCTTCTAGGACTGTATTCCAAAGCAATTATAAAAATGGGAAAGGGTACCACATGTACAACAATATTTATAGCAGCACCCTTTGTGGTGGCCAAGAACTGGAAATTGAGGGGATGCCCATCAATTGTGGAATGGCTGAACAAGTTGTGGTATGTGAATGTAATGGAATATTATTGTGCTATAAGAAATGATGAACAGAGAATCCTGAAGACTTATATGAACTGAGGCCAAGTGAAAGGAGCAGAACCAGGAGATCATTGTACACAGTAACAACCACAATGTGCAAGGAGTTTTTCTGGTAGACCTAGCCCTTCACAGCAATGCAAGGACCTAAAAAATTACAAGAACTATGGAATTGGATCACAGAATGAAGCAGATTATTTTCTCGTGTTATGTTTTGTTTTGGTGTGTTTTTTTCCCATGGTTTCTCCCATTCATTTTAATTCTTCTATGGAACATGACTAAGGTGAAAATGTATTTCATAAGAATGTATAAGAACCCATATAAGATTGCATGCTGTCTTGGGGAGGGAATTGGGAAAATCTAAGATTTATGGAAGTGATTGTAGAAAACTAAAAACAAATTAATTTTAAAAAAACAATGATCCAAAATAATTTCAGAAGTATTTAGGATGAAAAATGCTATCTAGCTCCAGAGAAGGAACTAATGAAATCTGAATGCAGATTGAAGCATACTATTTTTTAACTTAATTTTTAAGTGGTTTTTTTTTTGGTTTGGTTTTCTTTCACAACATGGCCAATATGGAAATACATTTTGCATGATTGCACATGTATAAATATATATGTCAAATTTCCTACTGTCTTGGGGGGAGAGGGAAGGAGAGAATGTGAGAACTCAATTTTTTAAAAAAATGGATGTTAAAACTTGTTTTACATGTAATTGGAAAAAATATTTAAAAATACAAAAATTGTATATCATATTACTCTGATAAAGCCTTCATTTCTCAAATATATTCTGAGTATAAAAGTGAGTCAAATATATAAAGATAAGAGTCATTCTTCAACTGACAAATGGTCAGAGTATATAAAGAATTTTCAGAAGAAAAAATCAAAGTTATCAATATTCATATAAAAAAATGCTGTAAATCACTATTGTTTGGATAAATTCAAGTTAAAGCAACTCTGAGATAACATCCACATCTATCAGATTGGCTAGAATGACAAAAAAGGAAAATGATAAATGCTGGAGGGGAGGTGGAAAAATTGGGATACTAAGACATTGTTGGTGCAGTTGTGAACTAGTCCAACTATTCTGAAGAACAATTTGGAACTATGCCCAAAGGCTAAAAAACTGCACATCCTTTTTAACACAGTAATACCAATACTAGGTTTTTAGCCCAAAGAGATCAAAAAAGAAAATGAGCCTACATATACAAAATATTTATAACAATTCTTTTTGTGGTGGCAAAGAATTGGAAATCTAGGGGATGCTCATCAGTTGGGGAACAGATGAACAAATTGTGGCATATGACTGTGATGGAGTCCTACTATGCCATAAGAAATGATGAGAGGGGTGGTTTCAGAAAAAAGATGGGAAGAACTACATGAACTTACGCAAACTAAAGTGTGTAGAACCAGGAGATCATGTGCATGGTAATGATTTATCAACTATGTAATGATGATCAGCTATGAAAGACTTTGCTGCTCTGATCAGTACGATGATTAAGACAATGTCAAAGGATTCATGGTGCAAAACTACTAGCCACCTCCAGAGGGAGAAGGGATGAATTCTGAGTTCAAATTGAAGTATAATTTTCTCATTTTTCTTGCTTTTTTTTAAATACAGCTAACAGGGAAATATTTTTGCATGATTTTACTTGTATAATTGATATCATAATTACTTACCTTCTCAGTGGTTGTGGGAGGAGGTTGGAGAGAGGAACAGAATTTGTATTTTGAGAGACCAAAAAATCATAAATGGAAACATAAAAAAAAATTACTTAATCCAAATATCACCTCCTCGCAAGAAGCACAATATTTTGAGCAGTAAAGCTAACATTTACTACTTGCTGCTACTACAGCAGAGTCTTCAGAAATGGACCTTTCTAGTGGGAAAGAGAGGTAATAAACTGGAGAACATCCATGAATGTCAGGGTCCTTGTGTCCATGTAATACAAAGATCCATTGAAGTAAACAGACTTATTTTTATCCTAAAGAAGAGACAGCTTGGGGGCTGGTGGTGAAGCAATATTTATCTAGGTATTTGAAGGGCTGGAATGGGCAAGAAGGATCTGATTGTTCTATTTGGCCCAAGAGGACAGAATCAGGAGCAGTAGGTAGAAGGTGCAAAGAACCCAAACTAGACCTAACGTTGGGGAAAAGAAAAATTCTTCCTACCATCTGGAGCTGTCCAAAGGGAAGTGGCTGCCTCAAGGTGGTGAACTCTCCCTCTAAGAAGAGCCTCATGCAGAGGCTGTTTGAATCACCACTTGTCGGACACATTACACTTGTCATTCCTTCCATGTATGGGCTGGACTGGAAGGACAATGAGGTCACTTCTAACTCTCAAATGTTGCTATTCTGGAACATGGGAGGCCTTGGAATGGAAGAGTGTTGCCCTCTGGCAGTCCTTAATTCAGTTCCTTGTGAGGAGAACTACTGAGGGAATAATAATATTGATGATGATGATGATGATGATGATGATGATGATGACAATAATAGCACTTATGTACAATTTACTACATGCCAGGCACTGGGTCAAGTACTTTATCAATATTATTTCACTTGATCCTCATAACAACCTTGGGAGGCATTATCCCTGTTATTTTCCCCAATAATTACCTCAATTTTACAGTGAGAAAACTGAAGCAAACAAAGATTAAATGATTTACTCAAGGTCCCACAGCTAGTAAGTGTGAAACCAAATCTGAACTCAATTCTTCTAGACCCGTGGTGTAAAACTCTAACCACTGTGCCACTAGCAGCCCTTTGCACATCCTATACGTTTGTTGATGGAGCGAGGTAAGGCAGTTCTATATCCACCCATCCCCAACGTCACTTCCTACAAAAGTCTTTCAAAATGCCCACTTTCCCAAATGAAAAATGATCTTTTGGTCCCTTTATGGAGAACTTGGTTTCCAACTCCCTTCTGCACTGAAAATGCTATTCTTTGTGACCGAATTCTTTGTTCATTAAGACAATCTAGATCTAGATGTAGCTGCTTCACGGTTGGAGGAGAAACAAATTCAAATAAGAGGGAAAGGTTCACATTCCTGTGTCTCCAATGGTTTTGTCATATAAGGAAAATGCAACTCATTCCCCACAGACCCCTGGCTCTCATTTGCAAAAGGGATGGGGGGGGCGGGCAGGAACTAGAGCAGTAAGACCTTTGGGGAGGCAACGAGAGATGGTTCCATCCTATACCTCCACAGGAACTTGAGGCATGGAACAGAGATGGTTGCTGCTACAAGGATTAAGTGGTACTTAAATTAAGTGGTCTTCTTAAAGTGAGGGACTTTGTCTTACAGTCTTCTTCAAAACGACTTGAATTTAACACTCTTTGTTGGACTAGTAGCTTCTATTCTCCAGGCTCTTCAATCTATGATCCGCAAAGAGCTACTCCTAAAGCATAAGCCTGACCTGGTCACCCTCTTAGTCAATGCCCTATAAAGGCCCCCTACTGCATGGATTAGGACACAGATATCAAATATGTGGTCCATGAGCTGTAAGCCACTACAACACTTCTAACTGTGGCCCAAATCAGGTTTAAATGGAGTGCCTATCTTATTTTTAATGTATTAGTATATTAATAAGATAAGAAATACATAAAGGTGTGTGAGTTTCTAAATCAATATGTGGGCGGCTGGGCTCCATTACGTACAATTTAGTTTACCCCCCTTTTCTATTTGCGTTTGATACCCCTGGACAAGTCCTTTGCCATGTGGCATTGAAAGTCCCTCCTAATCTGTACTAAGCCTGCCCTGCATAATCACTGAACACTGCTTCCCTTCATAATTCCATGCTATAACCAAAATGAGCTTCTTGCTGTCCCCAAAGTTAGCACTCTCTCTCGCAGCTGAGCACCTTTACAGAGGCTGTCACTCAATCCTAGACTTCATGTCTTACTCTCCCCCTCCCCTGAGAATATAGAACTAGAGTTTATGTGTAACAAACAATATTAATGAAGGATGGAGAGCACTTTCATATACACTTTTCCTTTCACTTCTCACAACAACCCTGTGTGGTTTATACTTCAAATATAATAATTTTCCTCATTAGATTTTAAGCTGTTTGGATGCAGGGACTGTGTCCTAGTCATCCGTGTATCTCCCATACTCCCAGAACTTTTCATAGAGCAGGTAGTCAATTACTGATTGGAGAGTGAACTAAATTGCACTGAAATGGGGTATAAGAAAGCTGGCGCTCATGTCACTATTCACCACCTGTGTTGTTGACCAAATCACTTGTTCCTCTGGGGCCTTGTTTTGTCTTCTCTAAAATGGGAGGGTCTTTAAGGCACCTACCAATTCTAGTTTCCATAATGCTGTGAATTAGTACTACTATGGTTATGAAAGAGGAAACTGAGGCTCAGAGAGGTCACTAACTTGCTCAAAAGATATTCAGTAGTCAGACTGAAAACTTGAAGCTACCTACCAGGGTCATTGAAAATTTAAATGGAGAAGCATGTGAAGGCTCTTTGAAAAGTGGAAAGTACAATACACAATGCAAACTATTAGCAATCTTATTAACTCGGAAATTTTACAATGGCTGAAAAGTCACTTGATAGGCCAAGCAATGAGTTGAAGAATTTAGAAACCCATGTTCAGGGAGAGATGGGTGACTATAGCTAAGACCTTTGAAAACCTACAGTAGCAATTATTTAACTCACAAAGGTAAAGAGACTAATTTCCAGACTCAGATGAGCCTTTCTTTGTCTATACAGGATCATTCAATGACATTTCTCAATTATAATTTCAAGAGTGAGATATGAAATGACACCAATGCACCAGTCATGAAACAATCAAATTAAGAGGACAATTGAGAAGTTAGAGCAGAAAAAAAAGGTTAAAGGTTAGGAAAATGGAGGAAAAAAGATGTCTTCAAAAAGTCTCTATTACAATTGTGCTTGGAGCAGCAATGAATACCATGTTGATAATTGATTAATAATATAGATGAGATTAATCTTCTTTTGAATTTTAAGAGAGAGAGAAGAGGCAAAGTTGGGAGTTGGAGCAAGAGATCATTATAAAGTTCATTACTTTTTCTAGAAAATGAATATAACATTTACTCCATACAACTGTAGTGGCTCCTAAGAGCTATTCTATTAATTTATCACTGCAAAATAATTAAGATAATCATATATGCTCTTCAAAAGAAGAGAGGTACACTATTATGAAACAATTATTTTTATCAAAATAAATTTATAAAAATCTTTTGGGGACTGGGATGTATTAGAATATGGATTAATGATAAAAAGAACCTTGAGATCATGCCCTCTGTCTGCTGAGACACGCTAAACTGAGGCCCATACTAGCTCTCTTCTAGTATCTGAAGGACTATCGTGGGGAAATGAGATGAAATTTGTTCTTCATGGCCCCTGTGGGAAGGAGGATAGATGTTTCAAAGTGGCAGATTTAAATTTGATGTGAGGAAAAGTTTCCCAGCTGTTTGAGCTAGGTTAATTTGGAAGGAGCTGCCTCAGGAGGCAAAGGTTTTTATTTTCACTGCTGGTCTTTAAGCAAAAACAGGATACCCATAGGACCTTGGAGAGCACATTTTTGTTCAAATACATACTGGACTAGACAGACACAGAGTACTCTTCCAACATGGAGGTGCTATGAGCAAGAAGCTAAGTTTTTGTATCCATTAGAGTCAATAATAGTCCCCAAACATTTATTAAGCAGCTACTATGTGCTAGGCACTATACTATGTGCTGGGGATACAAATAAGAAAAGGAAA
This sequence comes from Bettongia penicillata ogilbyi, assembly GCA_023548195.1. Taxonomy (NCBI): domain Eukaryota; kingdom Metazoa; phylum Chordata; class Mammalia; order Diprotodontia; family Potoroidae; genus Bettongia; species Bettongia penicillata. The sequence goes on along the minus strand of JAJHZJ010000634.1, from coordinate 230,721 downwards.
GACAGACCCTACCTTCAAGGAATTTACAATCTAATAGGGGAAGACATTACACCAAAGGAAACTGGAAAGTAATGAGTAAGGTCAGGTACCAGAGGAAACTAGTCAAAGCTAAGAAGAGCAAATGATGGGAAATGAAATTTTCTGAAAAAGACGAAGCTTTCTAAAAAGGGAAAAATTGGGAGGAGTTCATTTTTCTACCCTCCAATGAAAGGGTAGTAGCAACTGAGAGTGTAGAGGAAATATTGAGTATCAAAGCTGAATAAATATCTAAGATGATAAGATTTCAGATGATGAGCTTACCTTGTGTGAAGTACAGTTATTTCACCTGGTTTGGGTTGTTCTCATCATTTGCTCAATCAGCCAAAAGCACTGAAACATAGGAGGACAGAAATCTACTTCCAGATCCTAGTCTGAAACTGATGTTCAAAGGGATAGTAAAACTGGTAGTAAGCAGAGTTGGGGCTGGAAGTTAGCTATACCTCAAGATATCAAGGAAGATATCTATAAGGAAAGTCTATCAAACAAAAAATGTATGTTATGACACACAAGTGTACAAGTACACTTTAACTAACTATACCACAAAATTAACTTATTGTAGACAAAGAAAATCTCAGAATTAAAACGGGATACAGTAGTTGTCTAGTCAACCTGTGCTATTGTTCAGTCATGTCTGACTCTTTGTGACCCCCATGGACCACAGCATCACTATCTCTTGAAGCTTTTCCAAGTTCATGTTCACGGTTTCCATAACACTATGCAGCTCATCCTCAGCCATCCCCTTCTTTTGCCTTCAATCTTTCCCCAAATCAAAGTCTTTTCCAGTGAGTCCTGTCTTCTCATTATGAGGCCAAATTATTTAAGCTTTGGCTTCAGTACTTGACCTTCCAATGAACAGTCTGAATCAATTTCTTTAAGCATTGACTGATCAGATGTCCTTGCTATCCAAGGGACTGCCAAACGTCTTCTCTAGAACCACAATGTGAAAGCATGGGTTCTCCAACCTATACTTCACAAAGAATTTCAAGAGTTAGACACCACACAATTTGGCCTTTGATGACTTCCAAAGTATCTCATTGTACTTCTGGACAGTACTAATTATCAGTTTATTTCCCATTACATCAATCCTAAACTGGCCTTCTTGAGCTTACTCTCAACTGTGTCTAGTTGTACCTTGTGAAACTAAGCAGAAAAACACGAACCCCTTTCCAAATGACAACTTTCAGAAATTAGAAAAGGCTATCATGCCCTTCCCCATTATGTCTTAAGCCTCATAAAATATGCTCTGCAGGCTTTGAGACTTATTCTAGATGATACCACATTCCAGACCCTAAAAAAGTTTTGTAGAATTATTTTCATAAAACATAGCCGTTGTATCAGGAAGCTATTTTCCCATTAGTGGGGGTATGCTGACAAGCAGGAAAATGGTCAAAGGCAGGCAATGATGACAAAAAGACCCAAGATAAAGCCATAAGAGCATCAGTGGAATGATGGGGGGATGTTTAATTGCCATACTGTCACTAATACTTAAGAGAATTATCTTAACTTTTCAAAATATTGCTTTAAATCAACCCTCTCTTGTGGCTCAAGTATTTATAGTTGTAAAACATTTCTCTCCGCCTAACCACCTGCTTTAGTATAACATGGTGGCATGTGCTTTAGGCCAGGGACAGAGTTCCTTTGACAACTTGCAAAATGACATTCTTGTCAATCCTAAACATCTTCTGAAGCTCCCCTGGTTTCTTGACCTGCAGGATATGGCCAATAGCCAAGCAAATGACAGTGATGCTAGATTCACTTAGTCTGGCAGAAACCATGACTTCTCCCATATCACCCTCATAGCAATTATTTGCGACAGCGAGAATCAGGCTATTGATTCTCATGCTGGGCATTATGGAAGAAGAGTCTCTTATTCAGGGTCTGATGGCGAGGGGATCAATCACTTTGTTTTTTGTTTCTTTCTCCTCTTTTAAATACCATTAATTCTAATCCATCTTCTTCAGCAGATTGCCATTATCGCCATACTCTCATATCTTTAATATCCCTATGTAATGGTTGTTTCCCTGCTGCCTGCAAAGATACCTATGCCTCTACCAGCCTAAAAAAATTTTGAGCTGATCTGTGCAATACCACTAGTTATCAACCTATATAACTCTTCTCCCTTCCTTGGCTATGCCCTATGAGAAGCTTATCTCCAATCATCGCCTCCACTTTCTCTGCTCTCATTCCCTTCTAAACTCTCTGTAGTCTGACTTGTGACCTTCTAACTCAGCCAAAACAGCACTCTCTAAAGTTACCAGTGAACTCTGAATGGCCACATTTAATAATCTTTTCATAGCACTCATCCCTCTTGACCATTCCGTAGCCTCTGACACCATGATCAATCACCTCCTCCTTGACTTGACCTCCTGCTTTCTACATGTATGTGACATTTCTTTCTCCTAGTTCTTTTGCTTGTCTGACTGTTCCTTCTCAGGCATTTGCTTTATCTTCACCTAGTTTACATTTGGTAATTGGACATCCCCCAAGGTTCTACCCTGGGCACACTTATCTTCTCTACATATTATCCCCCTTGAGATCTTGCCATTATGCAGGTTATTCTCTGATCTATTTAACTAGTCCTAATCCCTCTCCTGGGGCAGCTAGGTGGCACTGTAGTGCATAGAGCGCTGGGCCTTCGTCCGGAAGAATCACCTTCCTGAGTTCAAATCTGCTTTAGACACTAACAGTGTGGCCTTGGGCAAGCTGCTTAGCCCTGTTTGCTGCAGCTCCTCTCCTATCAAACGAGCTAAAGAAGGAAATAGAAAATCATTCCAATATCCTTGCCATAAAGAGTCAGAGATGACTGAAACAACTGAACAACACATCTCCAGCTGGATGTCCCATAACATCTTAAACTCACACTGTATTAAAGTGAACTAATCTTTCCCCTCAATCTTTGTAATCTCTTCCTAACCTCCCTGTTACATTCTGGGGCTCCACTATTCTTGTTATCAAAGTTCTCAGCCAAGGTGTATTCCTCAAATCCTTACCTTTTCACTTCCTCATATCCAATAACAGTGCCATGCTAAGTTTTATTCTTTCCTATATCTGGCATACATGCCCCTCCCTTTACTTTTCTGGCACTGTCACTGCCAGCAGCAGTCTCTTACCACCTGATGCCTACCCTACTGGTCAGTTTCTCATTTTATTTTCCCATTTCCCATTCCATTCTCCACTTAGCTATCAATGTGATCTTCAAAAAGCAAAGATCTAAACATGTCACTTCGATATAAATAAATTCCAAAGCCTCCCTACTATCGCCAAATCAAATCTGGCTTTTCAATCTCTTAATAACCTGGCATCTTCTTGGTTTTGCAGTTTTTTCTATCTTATTCCTCTCCATATAATCTATAATCTAGGACAATGGCATCCTTGCTGTTCCTCAAATAATAAAGTCCATCCATCATCTCCATGGAGTTTCACAGATTCTTCCCCCACACCCCATTCTAGGAATCCTCTCCCTTCTCATTTCTCCCTAGGATTTCTTCAAATGTGAGCTAAAAATCCCACTGTCTAAAGATAGTTATGATATGTCCACTAAGAATTATTTTCCTTCCTCCTCCCCCATGTAGCCAATACGCTCTCCAAACCTTTCCTTGTCCCCCTTAATGTATGCTCCCTCTGATATTATCTCCAATTTTTCCTTTATCTATCTCGTTTGTATACAGTTGTCTACATGTTATCTCCACTGTGAGCTCCTCTCAATGACAAGGACTGTTTTGGCTTTTTCTTTTGTATACCCATGCCTTAAAGAGAGTCCAACATATAGTAGGGGCTTAACTAATCCTCATTTACTTGACTTCCTTCAGTTGCTCTCTGTCAGGACCTCATGAAAAGTTACACCAGTTCCAATCACAGTCACTACTTAGATTTTCTTTTCAGAACAAACTTAGCTTAGCCAAACTGGAAATCCTCAATGCTGTTTTAAATGTCAGATTCTTTGGACAGCTTTCCCTTATGAGAGAGATGTCTTTGTGTTGGTGTCTACCTCCACAGCTTTCTCAATAGTCATTGCATCATTTGGGTAAAAGACTATTCTACTAAGAAGAGTCTGGAACATCACTTTCAGGGTCATCTGAATATACCCAACCTTGCTAATGGACACTACAGGTGATGATGTTCACAGATCTTTCTGGACAAATGTCCATGTATACAAGCTAGCAAACATAGTAAAAAAAGGTATTCTCCTGTTCCGTGTGGGGTGTCCCCATGCCGATGCTCAGAATTTTCTCATCTGGCAAATATCACTCTGAGTGGTTGAGGTACCTTTTTAAGGAGTGTTTCAAAAAGATAAAAGTCTTTCCATCCCTCTCCTCAAAGTAATGCCCCAATATGGAAAGCTCAAAGCTGTAGGTTTTGTGTGTAGCTGTCTTTTCTTCAAGTTTGTAATTCAGCAGAGATCACACAATGGCATCCTTTCTGGGGAAGTCTTTCAGAATATTCTTACTGCTTTGGATTTAACTATACATTTCCTGGATGATATGTGCTTTGTTACATTTTTGGAAAAAGGATTTTCATGCCAGGATTCCTTATCTTCTATTTTGGGGATTCCTCTGTCCTTGAATAGCTTTAAAATGATAGCCATTGCCTGATGCTTGGTTTGGACCAAGGCCCAACAGAGTTCCTCTACTCTCTGCTCACCACAATTTTGTTCCTCTTAAAATATTCACAACATCTTTAGTACATGTCTGTTTAGTGCTGAAGCAGGGTAGGGGCAATCTGACTCAGCAAGGTAATTTGAAGGTTGGTGACCAGATTTTCCCACTTTTAGATCACCTTTGTTGGCCATGGCTTTGCATACATAGCCTTCAGACAGCTCCCTAATGTGACAACTACCTTCGTCAAAGTGTTCCCTATGCAGTCCACACTGAAGGCCATTCATAGGTAGGCTAAAAACCACATCTCTAAAAGCTTACTCCTGATTTGGGTGGCTACCTAATATGGAAGTGACCTTCCTGAACATCAACAGCTAGCCTCTGGCAAGAAACCTGCTTCCCTCCGTGTCACATGGAAATAGCAGCTGTGTTACCATTGGAGGATGCAAATCTGTTGTTGCTGAGATTGTCAAATTTATGATTCATGGTATGGAACAATAGTTCTGCTATGCTTTTTCCTCAACTATAACAGGATGGGGGGGGTGTCCCCAAGCCCATCATCTCAGTGACCTGGATGGAACAGATCTATAGCTTTGGCAATGTCTTTCACAACCTAGATATTTTATTAATTCATTATGAATGGGGCAACAGAACACTTGGCAGTTGCAGGAGGAGAGCAGGGTGACTGAATGGGGGAGGAGAAGAGAAGAAAAGTCTTAGTAGGGACATCATAACTGTCTTCAAATATCTGAAGGGCTATCAGCACAGAAGAGGAATAGTTTTGTTCTGGCCCTCTGGGAAGGAAGTGGGAGTAATTTGTGAATGTTCAAAAGAAGTAAGTTTAGGCTTGATGTGAAGGGAAAAAAAAAACACTTTTGTAATAATAAGAGTAATGTCAAAGTGGAAGAAAGAGGCTGTCTAAAGAGGTAGTGAAGCCATACTTACTAGATGGAGGTCTTCAACCCTTCCACTTCTATGACTCTGCAAAGAGAGAAAAAGAAGTAAAGAATAACAGTTACTACCAGTTTTATACTCTTAGCAAACAAAAATCAAGGAAGTAAAAGCACAATTTGAGGTTCTCTGTAGGGTTTTTTCCCTTAAAATCTAGACAAAGAGCAAGGAAGAATGAGGGGATTGTGGAAGGGGTAAGTGGCAAATTTCTTAACACCCAACATGTTCATCATTTTACCTATGGCACTTTCCACCTTATTGAGCTATCAGATAAAAAAAAAAGAACGTGAAAATGAAGGATTGCTCGCACATTAATTTAAAGTAAATATGTTAGCCTATTTTACGAAATGTTTCCATCTCACCTTATATATTCTTTCACTGAAAACAATGTAAAGACACATTATACCTTGACTGTTTATTTGCCTGAAAAAAATATACACCGTATGTCAAAGAAAACAAAAGAAAGTCAAATATCTGTTCCACTAAAACAGTTGGTAACAAATAATTATCTTTCAAAAGTAATTTACAAATTACATGCAGAAGCAAGTTGGATATCCTTTAACAATAAAGATACTTTTATTACCAACAGAAATTTCTCAAACACAAAGCTCTTCTCCTCCTGTTCCACAGACACAGACACAGAACAAACTATACTTCCTCAAAACAGTTAAAGTAATCAGTGTAATGGAGTGATTACAATATGACACTTTCTACCTTCGCAATTCACTGAGCGCTGGCAGAAAACAAGGGCTTGTTTAAATTATGTTGGCTTTGGACCAACACTTCACTAAATTTGATCAGAGTTTTATTGCCATTGAATGGTGCCTTAATTGTAATAGTTATTTATTTTGGCTTCCTTCCCTTTGCATCATATGAGACAAGTGTTTCAAAGTTTCTCTGAATTCTTCAGATTCAGTAGTCCTCACAGGGTAATAGTCTTAAAACCCATTCATGTGCCATATGCTGATCAGCAGTGCCCCAGTTTGTGTGTGTATGAGTCATTTCCAGCTTTTTCTCATCACCAATGCTACTGCTATTTACTATTTTTTGTAGGTTTGTCTTTTCTTGTTACATTAACCTTCTCGGGGGTGGAAACCAAGTAGTGAAATCACTGGATCACACTGTTTGAATAATTTGGTCGCTTTCTGTTAAGAATTTCAAATTGTTTTCCAGAATAGGTGGAACAATTCATAGATCTACTAGAAACTAATTAAAGTATCAGAGAACTTCATAGTGGAACGGGCTTCAGTGAACATCTGGCACAACTCATATATCAAAAGAGAATTCTCCTCTATAACATGGTCTAGAAATGATCATTCAGTCTTTTCTCAAAGACCTCCAATGAGAATGAAACATGTATTGACCTAGTGCATTCTACAGTCAGATAGCCAGCCCTCTTCTAAGTAATTTTCCCCATTTAAACAAGTTAACACTTCTCTCTTTCCAATTTCTACCACTGTTCGTATTTCTGCCTTCTGGAGCCAACTTGAAAAAAAGGCATCTTTACGATTACCCTTCAGATACTTGAAGATACTCTGTCTCCTCAAGCTAAATATCACCAGTTCCTTCAATTAATCTTCAAATAGCATAAACTCAAGACCCTTTGCATTCTATAGACCTTGTCCAGCTTATCAGTGTTTTTCAAAACATGTAATGTCCAGCTCTGAATATGATATCCTGGGTGGTCACTGACTGCATTTTTGTCTTCTGAAAACTGCTGACGACCTAACTACTGAGCACAGTTCAGAAGGCTGGAGATTTATAACAATTCCCTAAGGTTTTTACATGTAAAGTTTGGTCAGATGAATTTAAGTAATATAATTTCTTCCAATTCAATTTTTCTTTTTATCTGAGTTGTGAAGATTTTGTTTATGTAACACACTTCCAATTTTACACAATTTAAATTGTCTTTTTTATTTTATAATTACTTTGTATCTGGTTTTGAAGTATTTCCCCAACCACAGATTTCCACGATATAACTTTTCACTTTATTTTTTTTTATGTTGTGATATTTTATCTTTCAATAATTTATATATTTGGAATTTCCTCTGCCTAATGGTATAGAATACTGGTATAAATAATTTTTAAAATAAATAATTTTTACTTTTCTTGTCAGTTATTGCCAAGTAAAGGTTTCTTTCCCTAGTAGTTTATATTTTTGACTTTCTCAAATACTAGGCTCCTACATACATTTTGCTTCTTGGTCTTGCTTATAAAATTGATCATACTAAAATATTCTTCAATATTTTATCCAATTTCAGATAAGTGATATTTACCACTTTAAAATAGCTTTTGAAATCTGTAGCATGCCCCTCTCATTTTTACTTTAAAAAATAAACTTAATTCCCTTGATAATCTTGATATTTTCTCCTTACATTTCATTTTTTAAAAATAATTTGGTAATGTTACATCTTGTTAATGTGACTGGCAGAATAATAGTGCTGTTGATTAATTTGTAAAGTAGTATTATTTTTATTATAGTGGTATAGACCAAAATTGCACACTAACTCTAGTTATTTAGGTCTTATTTTATTTTTGAGGTAATTATTTTGTAGTTTTACATTTATATGCATATACATGGATGTATATATTTATGTTCCATAGTAATGTCAGGTCAGGTTAATTTCAAGATACTTCATGAATTAAAAAATTTTTTAAATGATACATTTCCCAGATTTTTATTAGTAATGGATGGGAAAACTGTTTGGGTGGATTCTGTACCCTGCTACTCTTCTAGTGCTATTATCTCAATCAATTTTATTGTTAACATTGATGATTTTTTTAAGATCTTCTAACTAAGCCATCATACAATTTGCAAATGGAGATGATTTTGAACCTTCTTTTCCAATATTTATCTTTCTTTCCTTATAGCTATAACTAAAATACTAATGGAAGCAATAATATCTTTGATTTAGACCAGAGTTCATGGGCAAAAATATTTCCCCACTATAAAAAATGAACTTTGATTTAGGCAAATAAAAAAAGTTTGTTCATATTAAGGAAAGGGCAGCTAGGTGACACTGTGGATGGAGTGCTGGGCCTCAAATCAGGAAGATTCACCTTCCTGAGTTCAAATCTGGCATCAGATACTTCCTACCTCTGTGACCCTAGGCAAGTCACTTCAACCTGTTTCCTCAGTTTCACCTTTTGTAAGATGACCTGGAGAAGGAATTGGCAAACCACTCCAGTACCTTTGTAAATGGGGTCACAGAGAATGGGACAGCACTGAAAGTAACTGAACAATAACAGTGGCATGTGAAGGAGAAGTCTTCTTCAATTCTACGCTCTCTCTCTCTCTCTCTCTCTCTCTCTCTCTATATATATATATATATATATATATATATATGTATATATATATAGCATTAATTTATGATATATTTATAAGCATTAATTTATGTTAATATATTAACATAAATTAATGCTTAATTTTCTCCAAGGCTTTTTTTGTATCTTTTGGAAAAAGAACATGTGATTTTTGTTTTTGAAATGAATCCGATTGTCTTAATAGTTTTCTTCAAAATAAAGAAACTTTGGTGGAGTCTAATTTGATCCTAAGAAATACTTATTTGTAGATAACACTGTAGAATCATTGCTAATATTTTATTTAGTATCTGAATATAAATATGAATTCATGATACTAGTCTATAGTTCTCTCTCTACTTCATGCCTCCTTGGTTTGAACACCAGGACAATATTTGTCTCACAGAAGTAATTTACTAAGCTACCATTTTTTCACCCTCTACTTTTGATAATAGCTTACATAATACAGAGATTACTTGTTCTTTAAATGTTTGCCAGAATTCAATCACAAATTCTAGACCAGGACTTTTTTTATGAGAGGGAGGTCTGTCAGTTCTTTCATGTTTTATTTAATTTTTCTTTTCAAGATTATTTTAATGTCCAAATTTTAGTTAATATTTATCCATTTAAGATTTCCACTTTGGTACACGGAAGAGGACATAGTAATTTTGGAAAATTTTATTAATTTGCTCTCCATCTGTTATAAATTCTCCCTTCTCATTTTGGATCTGGCTAACTTGTCTTTTTTTCCTTCTGATAAAATTAGATTAATTTTTATAACTTCAATTTTTTTTTACAAACCAGGTTTAAAAAAATAATCAGTAACAGTCTGTTCTCAATTATGTTTATCTTACCCTTTAATTTAAAAAAATATTCTTTTATGATTAGTTTTGGATGTTTAATCTGTGGGCTTTGTAGTTTTTAAAGGCATGCTCAATTATTTAAAACTATCTTTTTCCTAAATTGTTAACACATGTATTCAAAGCTAAAATTAAGTTCTAAGGACTGTTGTAGCTCTATCCCACAAATCTTGCTATGTTGTTTTTTTTTACTGATACTCTCTGTACAAATATGCCTTCTTTCTTTGATTTGCTTTTTGATCCAATGATTATTTATGCATCTCTTACTTATAGTTCCATGATTTATTACATGTTTTCCTATTATGATCTCTAAAGCCTGGGTTGAATAGGTCCGCATTTATGGATGGGTTGGAGTTTCCTAAACCCTAGCACTTGCTCAGTTCTGATAGATATGCCATGTGAGACTAAAAGGTAACCACCAATTTAGACCTCCATTAAGTCAATATTAATAGTGTATCAGTCCTCCCCTCCTTACCCCAATATTCTGGAAAGATCCATCATTTCCTTTCCATTCATCTGTCTCATATGTGTCAGTGTTTGAAAAGGGCAAATTAAAATCATCTACAATTATTCCCTTTCTAGCTACATCTTCAGCATTTTAGTTATCTTTTCCTTTTAGTACTCAATATTAAAGCATCTAAAGCATGGGTATTTAACATTACTTTAGCATCTATGTTGACTTTAAGCTTGATATGGGCAGTCTTTTTATTTCCTGCTCTATGGTTTCCAAACAGAAAATCATGACTGTTAATTCTGATTTTCAGGAGTCTCCAGCTTCCACCATAGCTCTCTACCTCTTCTTTTTCCCCTTCAATTCCCTTCAATACCTCTCTGAGGTTTATGTACTATATATGTCACAGAAGTATCTTCACCTTGGAAGTTCACTATAGCTCTGGATTTTTCATAATGTAAGTATCCTCTGCCCCAGCAGTCTCTTCCTTTGACTGACTAGTTCTTTCCATTCTCCATTTTATGGACAATGCCCAGGCTCACCCAGTCTTCATTACTGTCAAGGCTGGACTCTTGATGTTTGACTTTTGAATGTCTTTTCAACTAAAAAAAAGTACTAAATGGTTGTTAAGTTGTGTTTAACTCTTCATGATTCCATTTGGGGTTTTCTTTGCAAAGATAATGAAATAATTTGCCATTTCCTCCTCCAGCTTTTTTTTTTTTTTTAACAGATGAAGAAGCTAAGGCAACAGGGTTAAGTAACTTGCTCTGAGTCAGAAAGCAAGTAAGTGTCCAAGACCAGATTTGAAATCATAAAGATGAGTTTTCCTGACTCTAGGCCTGACACTTTATGCAGTGTACTCTTTAGCTACCCAACCACTCTTTTCATGAAGTCATATATAGGATTAGGTAATAGGTATTCTTGTTTTCTCCCTGAATGAACTCCACTCAAGGTTGTACCCTTACACAATAATAGCCTTTTCATGGTCAATAGACTTTGCATCTCTATTATGTTTCTTTTGTTAGCTACATTTGAATTTCAAAGGTTCTGATTATGTCTGAGTTACTAGGAAAGAATGATTTAATGTCCATGTTCCCATTTAAGAGCCATATATCTTTTTCACATAATAGTATGTTCATAATTGAAAAATATATTATACAGAAATATAAGTCCTTTTTCCTTTTCTTTTCAGTATAGCACAGTTCATTGCTTTCCCAATTTGAGAAAATGGTTCTCATTTTCAGTAGTTCTGTACAACTTGAACTGATAATCTCTGACATATGATGTACATTACTTCAAATACTCTCTGACAATGAACCTGAGGAAGTTGAGTAGGTTTATGGGGGAGGCAAACTTTGGATTCCCTTCTGATAGCATCCCATAGATTATTTTTTAGCAATTTTCATTTTGCTCTGTTTCCCTCATAATTCCAGGAGATTTAATTTTTATAATATTTGAGCGTGTTATTCAGGCTCTTTGTTTCTTTCCCCTTCTCCATCCTGGAAGATCAATGACTCTTGGCTCTCAGACATGTCTTCCAGTTTATTAGTTTTGGTCTGTAGATACCGTAAGGTACCCCCCCCCCATTTTACTTTGTTTTAATTGGACTGCATTTGTTATTCCTTTTCTCTCTCTTTTCTAGTCTATTTCTGCTATTCTTTTTTAGATTGTACTCTGTTTTTTCATATCTTTTTAAAATCTGTTTTAAATCAGTAATTGCCTTGTTTTATCTTTTAAAATTCTTTAAGACCTTTGATGTTCCTCCTTATATCTTCCCTAAATTCTTATATTAAACTTCAGGAGGGGATGGAGAGAGCTCTTAAAACAGTTCCATTCTCCTTTGGGGGATTAGAGTTATTTAAGGATTATTCCTTTCTCCTGGATATGGTTCCTTGCTTTATTTTTTTTATTTTAACCTTCAGCATTTATTAATGATATCAAAAATTCTTTTTTTTGTTTGCTCATTTCTTTCTTAGCTTTTTTCTTTTAGAGGTAACTGTAAGTATTTCATTGCTTTCTTTTCCTTGATTGTGGTACATACTCTCTCTCTCTCTCTCTCTCTCTCTCTGTGTGTGTGCGTGTGTGTGTGTGTGTGTTTACTAGGTTTATTTCTGTCTATTTTGAGGTGATGAAATGTAAATGAACTTAGGCACGACCAATAACTTAGCCATCTTGCTGGAAGTCTCTCCTGAGTATTCTTTAATGCATTTTTTTCAAAGATGTTGCTAAGGTCTTTATTTCAAGGACATTTTTCATTTTGAAGCAATCAGCTTTTAATTAAACCAATGGGTATTGCAGATTACTAAAACTATCCAGCTAATGATTATAACACTATTATTTCCTCAGCTGAACACATCTGCAAATTTAATTGACAGGAAGTCAAAATTAGCTATCTTGAAAGTGGTGGAAATTTTTTTAATCTTTATATATTCAGGGGAAATATTGTTAAGTTATTTCAATAGTGCTTGCAAAGTCTATTCCAACTATGCTTTTCTGTTAGCCTAATTTCCTTAGGAAAATGTGACGTATATAAAAGAGTTATTTTTAGGAGAAAAAGACACCTCAAACAATGTCATATACCAAGTTGCCACTAACATCAAATTCTAAAAAGATGTTAAGGGTCTATCATTTAGGGAGAAGAAACACCATACAATAAAATGTGAAAGATAGAACATAAAATAAAGAAGTGGAGGGGAAAAGGAGAAAGGGATGGAGATGAGGAGAAAGGGAAGGATGTGAGAGACAGACACAGAACACAGGAGCAAGTTCAAGCTGACTTATGGGGCTAATCACAATGAGTCTTTCCAACTCCCTATCAATTTTCAGAAGACTTTATGCACTGAGTGAAAGCATAAATTTAAGGCAATTTAACAAATATTTACTAAACACCTGCTAAAACAAGGTACTGTGATAGAATGGAGAGTCAGAGGATACACAAAAATAAATGAAACAGCCCCTTTTATTGAGGAGTTTACAATCTGCTAAAAAAATACTCATTTTTCCTTTCTTCCTGCCGTTCTTCCTCTCTCCTGCTTCTCTCTTTCATTATTTTTCTTAGGCGAGAAGATGAGTTCATTCCACTTGTGCAGTGTTTATTTATGAAGGTAATGAAGACCTTGGAGTGGGGCTATAGTCCCAAGTGGCCAGGGAGAAATGGATAAAGCAGTAATTCTAAGAATTGAGAGGACAAACAAGGGAAGGGGTGAAAGTTAAGACCTGGATTTATGGTTTAATCGGTTTAGGGTACTTACAGATGAAGAAAATCCCTTTACCAAGGCAAGTTGGCACTTGCAACTAAAACTCATACAAATTTTTTCTAGAATAGTGGAAGGTCAAGTAGCATACCCAGGGTTGCCCAGCTAATGCGTCATCCAGATTTTAATGCTTGCTTTCAATCTATTATGCTATGCTGCCTTTCAAGAGAAGAGGAAAGGGTTTTAAATAATCAAATCCAAAGAAGTAAGAAATAAGGATCAAAAAAAAAACAGGAGAGAACACATTTAGGCTATAGATGCTCAGAGACATTTAGAAATGCTACGATTCTTGCAGACATGGAAGCTATCTTCTGGTCTGACATGACACCACTACTTCCAATTGAAGAATCATAGACTCACAGACATTGGAAGATAAAGCATCAGCTATCTAGTAGTGCAACAATTCTGCAAATGAACCACATCTAGACTACATCTGTTTGAGGTCATCAAACCTGTCTGAAGACCTTCATAAGGCAGAGGTGGGGGTAGGGACCTGAAAATTCTCAAGGAAACCCAACTTACTTTTGGGCAGTTCTAATTGTAAGAAAATGTGTCTTAATACCAAGTCTGAATTGGTCTTTTTTGTGACTTCTCCCACTGCCCCTGAGCCTGTCCTCTGTACCGTAAAGAACATCTAACCTTTTTTTTTACATAATCGCTCTTCAAATGCTTGAAGACAAACAACCGCCATGCCCATTCCATTCCCCTAAGTCATCTATTTTCCAGGCTATTATTCTCAGTTTCTTTAATCAATGCTCATGGGACAAAGACACAGTCCTACCTCCTGTTCACTCCTCCTCTGTGTGCTTTTAATTCTTCAAATGGAAGCTCCTTGTAGAGCCCCTCTCCCTTGGCTAGGATTTGAATGAGCAGCTACAGCAGGTCCTTTGTTGCTGGGACATGAAAGGGGACAAGAGAGTACAGAAAAAATAGACAAAAGAGCATGAGGCACTACCCGGGTGATCGGGATGCCATGCTGGAAAGCAGCAAGGACTACCAACTGCTCTGTGTAAGGACAAAAGGCAAGCTAGAGAGTGGCTGAAGATGAATTCCATGTACTTTTCCATAGATTGGCTAGGCAGAGATAGGGAGGAGGAGTATAAGTAATCCATGGGAAGATCATGTAACTTTTATTGCAAATAAATATTGGATATCAAATTCTAATGGAACAATGTAAGTGATTACTAGTGAAAATCTTAGCAGTACCTCAATGGGCAATTAAGCACAATAGTACCTTAGTAACGATTCCTGGTTCTCTTTCAATCCATAAATAGTGGATTTTCATCTATTCCAAAAAATCTGGCTGTAAAGGGTAACAAGGATTAATCCACGTCAACTGAATCTAAGCCATATCCCTCAAAATCAACTGATTCTGATCACAGTGTACTGTATACTATCAGGCTTGAAGTGAATAACATCTGGTGTCAAATTCTATCTCTGACATTCACTTGGCTGTGTGGCCATACCTTCTGAGCCTCAGTTAAACACATTGATAAAATGGGGAAAATAATATCTATATGTGACCTGGCAGTCAGAGGTTTAGTGAGACTTAAGTGAAATAAATTATATGAATCATTTTCAAAGGCTTATAGCATTATACAAATGTCAGTTAAATCATTCTCATTTCTTAAAAGGTTTCACATGAAAATGTTCGAAGAGAAGTTGCTACACAGTTAGTATTGTTTTACATTTAATGTTCTGGAAACTACAGGACAGGTTGATGAAATGATTGCTTTTTGTCAAATAATAATAGTGAAATGTAAGCTGATCTCCAGTAGCTGGCAAGACAATAGGGGTGTCATGGACCTTGTTCTGTTCCTATATGGTTTTAATTTCTTTTACTTAAGTCTCTATATTTTCAAAATTTCACACTCCATGTAGTTTGGGGATTACTAAAATTCAGTGTGTTGACATCCATTAAAAATATCATCTTTAAGTGTTTAATGTGGTAGATGGATAGTTGAGGGGAAGAGTTCTGACTAATGATTCTGTAGTTCGAATACAGCTTATTTCCTGCATTCTTAATGATACTTGGGAGTTAGCATTTGTCTTCATTTGGAACCGCTACCATAAACCATCACACTTCAAAAACAAACCTGTACGACTCCCAAAGTCGATGCTTCATTCTTGGCGTATTGTTGTTTGCAAATGGAGGCCCCTATGATTTTGACTCTTATGTTAGTTGATTCATAAATTCCTTCCATTTACAAACCATCCTTCATTGCATAAACAAATCCAGGGCTATCGTATTGCCAGCTTTTCTTACTACATTCTCAAGTAAGGTTGGTGTGTTCCAAAGCTATTTCGATAAATTTGTACCCATATATCTTGGGCTCAAAGAACATCCCTCAGTCTTCATCCTTGATCTTACTGAAGATACGTTCATCTTTCTGTATTGGTCTTTAGGGTGATGAACCCTCTCTTTTGGTACTACTTTGTGCATTTTTGTATGAGCACAAAGGTCTCTCCTCCTATTTGTGGGACTGGCTCCCTCTTAATAGTTGCCTCATAGAACACCTCTTTTACTTTAAAATAACTAATCACTACATTTACCTTAAGCCTTTCCTGATGTTCCCAACTGCTATGTCCTCTCACAATTTTGTATTTAGCTAACACATATATATGTGTATATATATATATAGTTTATTTTATATACATATAATTACTATTCTATATACAATTATTCTCTATATAATTATTAACATGTATTTTCTCCCTCACTGGAATGCAAGTTTCTTGAAGGGGGAATGCTTCTTTCTTTGTATTTATTTCCCTAGCATCCAGCACAGAATCTGGCAGATAGGCACTTAAAAATGATTATAGATGGATAGACTGGAGGTGGCTAAGGAAGAGTGTTTTAGATTGCGAAGTCATAAAAATAAAGAACGGAATCCTAAGTCAGTTGATGAATATGCCCATCCTGTCAGGGATGTTAGCATTGACTTGTATGAACAGAAGACTGTTCCTTCAGGAGAATATTTTTTTTTACAATTTTCCAAAGGCAATCTATCCTGATTCCTTTTTTCCTTTTAATTCTGGTCCTAGTTCACTATTTGTCTGTGCTATCAAAAATATACATCTTATGGCCTGCTAGATAAATTCCAAATCTGGTTCATCTAACTCAATTCATATCAGAGAATATGACATTTCTTTTCCTATGTGAATAACAAGACTGAACATGTTTCTTTAACATGCAATTGAAAATAAATACAAAGATTTTTGGGGGGGAGAGGAGGGAGGTTAGGGAAGAAGGGAGAAGAGTAATTATGGGGAGTGGCAGGAAAAGTCTTTTAGGGAAGGTACCACTTAAGATAATGCTTTAACAGAATTAGAGATTCCAAGGGTTAGAAATGAAGGAGAAAATTCCAGACATAGGGGGCAGCTTGAACAAATTCACAGTGGTAGGAGATGAAATGTCAGACAGTTTATGAGGAGCTACGATATTAGAGTCTAAATGTGGGGGGTTCATTGCCAATGAAGGAAAAAATATATTTTCAAAAGAAAACCTCAATCTTTCTGTTTTCTTATCTGTTGTTCTACTTCCAATTTCATTTTAAATGCTCTTAGCATGGTCTGCTTCAATTGAGTCTCTCTCCAAGCTTCCTATAAGCTTTTTCTTTCCTCTGTTTGTTTTTGCTACTTTATGGGGCAACAATGATACAAAGTCTTCCATCATTCTAACTCTTTAATAGATGTTTTTAGATTGAGTGTTCTTCCACTGTTTTATCATCTTCCAAAATGTATAGTCTCTGCTTGTCATATTCTCCTTTTTGAGGAGATGGAGTGTTTTTAAGGTACTTTTTGGTCACCTGGATGCCAAAAGTAATCCATTTAAGTTAGAGTTCCCTAGGAAATCAGGATTAGTTCTGTGTCACTATTTAATTTATCCATTTCCCATCATTTTATGTCAACAGTTTAAGTTCATCTAATTAGCCTCAATTTCATGTCATGCCATTCCATTTGTATTCTTCTAGTTATGCATTGATTTTGAACTTCCTTTTAATAAGGTGATGGATTGGCAATACACAGAGAGTAATTCAGATATGGGAGAAGTGGTAAGTAAAAAGTTGAAGATAACTCCCATCTTGGGAAAATGAGTGAGTGGAAGACTGGTGAGCTCTCAAGAGAAATACAGACATGAGGAGTCACTATACCATGGGAGAACCTAATGATCAGAAAGAAAAATTCAGTGGCTCTTTCACATGTTTTATCACTATAAATGCACAGTTGTAAAGAAATATCACATGCCAAGTATACTAGTTTATAAGCCATGTTAGATAAGCACTATGCTAAGTTATACAGTTATAATGATATACAGTTTAAAATTTTAATTGGCTTCTAAAACACCTATGGTTTGCATTCATTAACATTTTATTTAGTAAGCTTGAATTCTGGGCATTAGATATGCTATGTTTCTAAGAAATACTATTCTTCAGAGAGAAGATGGCTAAATAAATATATCTATGTCCACGTCTACTCGAGGTTGCTTCATTTCCCTTGGTGTTGTTATCCTGTTTTGGGGAGGTCCCTGCAAGAAATCTTGGTATTGTGATGAGGCCCTGGAGATTCCTGGTGGCATCATTTCAAGCCATCTGTGCTTTCATTCGTGGAAATGTTTCACCCCTGAATGTGACTCTAAAGAAGTCCAGGCTTAATCCATCAGAAAATATCTTCCCAAGCTATGCAAGTCTTAAAGCCTAGCAATGCCAGCAGGGCAGCCTATTTACAAGAGTGATTAGTCATCTGCTGTGGAAATGAAGTTAGATAAACATCAGCACCACCATGGTTTCAGAAATGTGGAAGAACATGAGACTGAAATGCTAATGAGGTTCTAAATATCTAGAAAGAATCAAAATGACAAACATAAGAACAAAGGACAATGGATGCTAACCCTCATGGTGAGGACTTTTAATCACTCCAGTTCTCCTAGAACCTAAGGTTCCTTTTAGGGAATAAGTTCTACATATTGGACAGTTCTTTAGAACCATAGATGTTCTATTTAGTAGGGGAAAACAATCATTTTAAAACCTAGACTGCCCTAACTCATTAGCAACTGGGCTAGTAATTCCAGGTCCCTGTTGCCAATAGCAAAAACAAGTGCCCAGATCAGACCTTTCAGTAACATCTGATTTGTCTGTTCACAGCTAGACAACAGCCTAGTTCCTACTGAGGAGCAATCAATGTAGAAGGATTCTCTATCTGGATATTTTGGCTTACATACTGTATGCAGTTGGAGAATGAGGTCCTTGAGTAAATTTGTGCCCTTCTCTGGGCCTTAGTTCTACAAATGTACAATGAAGGAGTTGGATAATATGACCTCTAAGATCTTTTCTAGCTCTAGCTACAGACAATTGAACAGGAAATAATATCAGACCATTTTAAAGCTACAACTCTGCCTTTCCTTCTGGATTTGCTTGAATGTTAAATTTTGGAGGTACCTTTTGTAATGCTATTGAGGAACAAATCTATAATTCCCATTAATTAAAAGAGAAAACTAATTTCTTATGCATTCTGTGGATAATATACCCCCCACATTGCAACCTAGTTGCCCTGCAGGTACTACAAATCACATTTCACATTGCTATGGTTACATGTATACACTTTTGCATTTCATTGGGACTTTAGCTATTTTGATGTATTCAACAAAATTGGTATCCTCTGCATAGTATGCAGGAATTAATTCCATTTCACAAGTATTCATTTCAAAATGATAATAGATGGTTCTTTCATGTCATCATCTACAATACCACTGATATATTTTAGCTTCCCTCTAGTCTGATCAGAATAATATATTTCTGCAATATTCATTCATAGAATTTCAAAACAAAATTAAACCATTCACATTGTACAAGGACTTGTCCATTATCTTTCCTTATGGGTTAAGTTCTTTAAGACAAGCCATCAGCAAATATTCATCTCTCCTAAGAGTCAAGGCCAAAACAAGTTACCAGTTTTGGAACTGGGAAGAGATTGGTTCCCTACTAGGTATTGTTCTTAGCATCTTCCATGATGGCACTCTAAGTACTCCATGTAGCATCTTCTTGTTTTTCTAGCTGCCAAGCACCCCAGGGTCTGGCTTCACACACATTTACCTCTCCAAGCTTTCCATTGCAATCTGATTGACCTTGAAGTACTGTTGGATAGGATTCAGTGGGCTCTGCCTAACAGTTTTTATAGTTCCTTCTCCAAGCTTTCCATGTGAATAGATGGAGTGGAAATACCATTATGGGATGCATCTAACTCTTCATTTTCAGCTTGAGAGTTGTGCCCATAGCTTCATTTCTGATTAACATCCAACACTCAGTTTCCAATTGTAGCAATACCTAGACCAATGCTTATGAACCTGATATTCATGAATTCACTTTGTGATTAGATTTCAGGAGGTCTGTGACTTCTTAAAAAATTTTCATATAACTGGTTTCCAGCCTAAGCATTTTGTTTTATGTATTTAAAAGTATTATTCTGAGGAGACTACCAAAGGGGCCTATGACCTACATACAATAAGATATAAGAACTCCTGTTCTAGAGAAAATATAGGGTAGTTTTCCCATTTCACCTTAATTCTTCCCTTTAACTATATTACTCCATATATGCCTGAGAAAGCATTTTAAACCTTTTCAGGTGTTGCATTCAGTCTCTTCACTTCAAAGGCTAATGAATCCATTGAAATGGCAGCGAGTCACATTTTGTTGACTTTTTCATCTTCTGCTTTTCCTGATGTCTATTAACTGTGTTTTTATTTATATTTCAGAGAGTGAAAATTATTAACACAGTATTTAAACACACTGAGGTGCTGACCTAATCTGATGAATTCGTATAAAAATTGTTGGAAATTTTAAAGAACACAATTACAGATGGTGCAATTTAAAGGACAAAAATCTTATGGCATCTTAAAAGTTGCCAAAGCCGCAGGATGAGATCCAACTGTATTTTATCAATGGTCTAGTTACAGAAGCAGCAAAAATGTGGTAATTGTTTCAACATTATACCCCCTAAATGAACAGATTTGACCAGAGGCTTTAACCCATGCATTTGACCTCTCAAAAGTTAAAAAAAATAGGGGAAAATATTGATATTTGATGTAAATGGTGCTTACATTTGCACTCCACTTGGGGATTATCTGCTTTCCCTTAGCTGTAGCAAAAGTGAATAGTAAATTATGCTGTGCAAAGGATGAAACATTTTAAAAGATTTCCAGAAACAACCCTAACTCTTCTGTTGACAGGCTTACGTCCTGCTGACTGGTGTGTAACGTCTAAATAACTCATCCTCAGCATAGTTAATCACTTAATTAACTAGTTAATTTGAGTCACAGAATGTTTTCATGGCATTTGAGTTTGGGCTAATCAAATTTGAGGTGTTCCCTAAACACTCCATCACATTTTAGCAACAAGCTCTGGCTGATACTCAGAAAATGAAGCTTATTTCCCTAACTCTCAAGAGAAGATTAACCTTGATATGATTAAGGAAATGATAGAGAGAACAAAGCTTAGCTAATAGGACAAGGCATTATGAGAAGAAAGCAAAAGCAGATTGTGCACATGAGATAAGGGATTATATTGCTAATACTTCTTCAATATTTTCCCCATTTCCCCTTCCTCTTCATCTTCTGATCCAGGATATATGCTCTGAAAATTCAGGATGTCGTCAAGGTCATTCTTATAAATAATTGCTAATACTTCTGAGATCTTTGTTTCCATAGCCCTGGCCATTCCCTCCACTGATGCAAATCATACCTCTACAATTAGCAGATGGTATTTGTGAATCAGTAGGCAGCCAACTTTTTGGTGATGATTTCCTTATTTGCCTACAATAGATAGCCCCTATCTGTTGCTTGGCATTTGTTGCTCCTTTCAGAGTTCAGTCCAAGGACCATCTGTTACACAAAGCCTTTCTTGACCTCAGTCTTACCATACTAACTTGAAATTCCAAATATTAGTATTGTCTCAC
Source organism: Bettongia penicillata ogilbyi (assembly GCA_023548195.1). Taxonomy (NCBI): domain Eukaryota; kingdom Metazoa; phylum Chordata; class Mammalia; order Diprotodontia; family Potoroidae; genus Bettongia; species Bettongia penicillata. The sequence goes on along the minus strand of JAJHZJ010000634.1, from coordinate 209,321 downwards.
TGAAAGTACTGAGGAGTTAACTTCAAACAAAATCTGGAGACTGCTGATCCCCGTTCAAAATACTTCTTCTTACTTTCTACCTTGGTGACCTTAGGCAACAGTCTTCACCTCTCAAGCTTCCATTTCCTCATCTGTAAAATGAGAAAGCTGGATGAGATGACTTCTAACATCTAAATCCTGTGGTCATAGGACCTCTGTGGTTTCATCCAACTTTGAGAGTTTGCAGTTCTGATATAGATTACTTTGACTATAACTCAAATAAAATTAAAAGGGGTTTTGATTATGAATTAGGAGAAACAAATCAACTGTTCATACCCTCTGACCCAGAGAAAGTCAACTGTTGCACATGTACTCCAAGGTGAACACAAACAGAAAAGTCCAAATTTACCAAAATACTCATGTCAAGGTTTTGTGTAGCAACAAATAACTGAAAGTAAAGATTGTGTCTGTTAACTGGCAGAATGACTGTACAAACTGTGGTATATGAATGCAATAAAACATTACTGTGTTATCAGAAACAACTGAGTTCCAACCAATAAGGCTACCTACATCTTAAGAAATGAAGAAAGATAATTTCAGAGAATTCTGGTGCAGAAAGAAATAAGTAGACCTGGGGAACAATTAATGCAGGAAAAAACCAACATTGTAAAGAAAAACAGCTTTGAAAGATTTAAGAACTCTGATCCTAAGTTGGCAAAGGCCAACTATGTCTCCAGACAGAACATGTGATGTAAAGCATATTAGCCACCTTCTGACAGGGAGGAGACAAGAATCACTGTGGAAAAAAGATGTTTTCATGCATTACCACTGTGTGAATTTGTTTTGATTGAAGGGTGTTTGTTACATGTTTGTTACAAGGGTGTTTTCTCTCCCAGTTTACCTGACATAGTTTAAGAAGGACATAGTTTAACAAGGTTAGCAACAGAGACATGAGGGGGAAAAAGAGAGTCATTATAACATAATTATTTTTAAATGCACTGAAGGAGGTTCAAAAGAAAGCACATCTAAAAGCTAAGCCTCAAAGAAAAATACAGATTAGAAATAAGCTCAACAAGAATTCTCAAAAAGTTAGCGAGAGAAAAATGATTTTGAAAACCAAGAGCAGTAAAGGGAAAATGGGAAAATAAATGAGGATTATGCAAGAAAGTTATGAGAAGAGAATTAACAACTTTGTAAAAGAGGTCTGAAATAGTACAGCATAAAATAACTCTTTAAATTAGAATTAGTCAAAGAGAAGCTAATGACTTGATTAGACAAAAAAATAACAAAACAAAGTAAAAGATGGAAAAAAAAACAGAAGAACATGTGAAATATTTCATAAGAAAAACAAATGGCCAGGAAGTAGATGGAAGGGAATAAATTTAAGAATCACTGGACTGAAAGTCATGAATATAAGAGAATCAAGACATTTTATTTCAAGAAATTATAAAGGAAAACTGCCCAGATATCTAAGAGTTTGAGGCCAAAGTAAAAACTGAAAAAGTTCACCTGATAACCTCCTAAAAGAAATCACAAAATGAAAACTCCCAGAAATCCTATAGATAAAATCTAAAGCTCTCATGTCAAGGAAAGGATACTGCAAGTAGCAAGAAAAAAAGTATTCAGACCATATCACACCTATAAGATTGGCAAACATGACAGAACAGGAAAATGATAAATGTTGAAGAGGATGTGGGAGAGTTGGAACACTAATTCATTCTTGGTGGAGCTGTGAGCTCATCCAACCATTCTGGAGAGCGATTTGGAACTATGCCAAAAGGGCTACAAAAATGAGCATACCCTTTGACCAGCAATATCACTACTAGGACTGTATCCCCAAGAGATCATAAAAATGGGAAAGGATCCCACATGTAGACAAATATTTATAGCAGCACTCTTTCTAGTTGCCAAAAACTGGAAATCAAGGGGATGCCCATCAATTGGGGAATGACTGAATAAATTATGGTATATGAATGTAATGGAGTACTATTGTGCCATAAGAAATGATGAACAAGAAGACTTCAGGGAGGTCTGGAAGGACTTAAATGATCTGATGCTGGGTGAAAGGAGCAGAACCAGGAGAACTTTGTGCACAGCAATGACCACAGTGTGTGAGAGTTTTTTTCTGGTAGACCTGGAACTTCATAATAACACAAGAACTTAAAAAAAAAAATTTCCAATGGTTTTCTAAGGCAAAATGCCTTCCATACTCAGAGAAAGAGCTGTGGAATTCATTCACAGAATGTAGCAGATCATGTTTGTGTGTGTGTGTATTATATTTTGATTTGTTATATGATTTCTTCTATTTATTTTCATTCAGCTACATAGCATGACTATAGTGAAAATGTATTCAACAGGAAAGTATGGGCAGAGGCTATATAGAATTGTATACTGTCTTGGGGAGGGAGGGGAGTGGGGGGGCAGGGGTGGGGGGGGAATCTAAGTTTTATGGTAGTGATTGTAGAGCATTAAAAAAAATAAATAAAATAAAAAAAGAATTCAGGTACCGCAGACGTACAGTTAGGATCACACAAGAGGGTTTAGAATATGATATCCCACAAGGCAATGGATCTAGAAATGAAGCCAATGACATTATAGAACCTCTAGTCCAACCACCCTGATGTCCGGATGAGGTCATGTGGGCTTGGGAAGGTTAATGAGTCATTCAAGGCCTCACAGATTGTAAATGACAGCTCAAGGATGAGAACCAAATTCTCTTCCTTTGAGTCCCTTGTCCATTGTTCTACTACACTGCTTCTCTAGTTCAGAGAATGTGAAAAGGAAACTTTTCTTAATTATATATTGCTGATAATTTAACATTGAATTTGTCTGTTATAAAAGGGACTGCTTAACATTAATGACAGTTCAAAAGAAATACGAATATTCTGTAACCACAGGCAGCACAGAAATCCACAGGAGACAACACGTGCAGAACAAAGAAATGTACAGTGGTGAGCCTTTCTTGTACTCTATTTGAGGATGAATTTCATTTATTCATTGAATTTCTGCAAATATTTCTAAGTTAATAAAACAATTCTCTCAGCAGGTCAATTGATAAAGAGTTTGGAAGTACATTGAATAATGTGCCTTCATATGGAGGAAAATTTCTCATCTATTTTAACTGTCACTTTTCCAACCTGGTAATATACTTCTTTTAACACCAAAATCACTATTGGTCCTCAGGCACAGGCATAGGCAAGTATGCAAGGATTGTGAACTTCGTGTGGGACAAGCAAAATGAGATTGTGCTCCCTCTCCACTGAGAGAGTAAAGAAGGAAAGGCTCAGTCCAGGCCAATAACTGGGCAGCAAAGTGGTACAGTAGACATAATATCAGGCTCAGAGTCAGGAAGACCTGAGTTCAAATCTGGCTGCAGACACCGTCTACCTTTGTAACCCTGTGCAAGTCACTTAACTTTTGTTTGCCTCATTTTCCTTATCTGCAAAATGTGCTGGATGGAGAAGGAAATGGCAACCCTCTCTAGCATTTTTGCGAAGAAAACTACAAATAGGGAAACAAAGAGTTGGACATGACCGAAATGACTGAAAAAGAATTAAAAGCTTGTTAGGGTTGTTTGAAGGATCAAATGAGAAGATATCTGTAAAGCACTTAGCACAGTTGTGGCACATAGCAAGCATCATATAAATGTTAGCTATTTCGTTCTCACTAGGTAGTGAAGTTCTGTTGTTCCTATTTTGCCCTCTAAATTGGTGTCTGGGGGCAATGTACCGTGGTGGTTACAGGTCTGTCCTCAGGAAATGGGCAGCTGTGTATCTGACATCGCTTAAAATATTCATATTTATTTTCTTCCAGAAATATTCCTTGAAAATACATGATGCTCTGGCTTCTCGGTCCGCTTGATCCTAGGTGGTCGGTCAAGAATTATGTTTGATTTTATGACCTTGTCTTTTCTGAATTAGGTAAAATAATAAGAATACTAATATTCTATTTTAAAATTTGTTGGAGGCTCCAAAGGGAAGTCAATGGGATGGAGGAATATTATGTTGCCTTTGTTTTTGAGGAAAATCATATTTTCCCCTTGAACCTGCCCATATTTTACTTTTAATTTGTTTAGTAATCTCTGATGGATCTATGTATTTGAAACCAATAAGATTAGGGCATTAAATTTAACTGAGCACATGAGTTTAAAAGATCACCCATATTTCACTACAATTTCCAACTTCAGTTCAACATAGATGATGCATCCACTGAATTTATTTATTCTGGTGCTACTCCAATTCCCTGGGGAAAGTGCTTGCTATCATTGTATAAATCAGGGTGAAAATTGCTGATCCAACAGCAAGAAAAGAAGGGATAATAAAATGCATGTTGGAAATAGAAAACAAGGTGGGAGGTGACATTCGAGTCAGGAGTCTTTCTTTGGGACGTGGAAAAAAATAGAACAAGATTATCGGCAATTTCCAAAGGAGGCCTCCCAGCTTGAACACTGCCTATAACCTTGTTTTCAATTTCCACTACCCTACAGATTTTATCAGTCCCTTTTTACTTTGTATTTTTGCTGCTTATACAGACACAAACATCCGTTATTTACAACACAAGCATCAAGTGCAGCCAATGGAAACAGAGTCTCTGAGAGTCAGTATCCTTTAAATACTCTATAAAATTAAAAAAAATGCTGGCTTTTAAATGCTTTCCCCCAGAATCTTAGAGGTTCTGCTCCCCAGTTATATCAGGTTCCCTCTGCAATCCACTTTATAACATCAATATTATTACAGCAACCAATGACCACCAAATCAACAGCAACAACAGAAAGTGATAAATTCCATCCTATCTTTCCTTTTCACTGCAGGAAGGATAATTCCAGTTCCTTCAATGTTAGCTCATCTATCATATTTTAATATAGGGTAATATTCTAAACATCAATAGTGCCTACTAGTTTTGGGCAAAGCATTTACCAATAGAGAGGACATAACTGTACTTCTGTAATACCCTGTTGAATTTCTTCTGTTTTGGTTTCCAGGTCTTTGGATGGACACCAAGATGATATGGAAACTTACTTAGACTAGGAAGGATTGAAGACAACTTCTGCCTTGGATGTGGCAGAGGCTTATCAAACTCTTGCTGAAGTAATTGAATGAAGTCAGAAAGACAAATGATAATCAAAAGCTAGGTCAAGTTATGGTGTTTGAGATCACTCGTAATTCCAAATAACTGTTCTATGCGGAATTGGAACTTAATGAATAAACTGCAGGAAAAGAGGTGGTGCTGGAGTATCAGGACCATATCCAGCTGTGCTAACACTGGGCAGGCTCTGAGGAGAAAGGAGTGATGCTCCCTAATGGTCAAATCACTAGCAGAAGAAACTAAGAAAATGTGTGTCTTCAAGACTAGGGCTACAGTGCAGAAGGAGTTAGATGTCACAGGTACATATCTTGGAAGTAACAAATATTCAGATATAAACTATGAAAGATGCCAGTTATTTGGGAGAACTAACAGTAAGGATCAAATTTCTGATGAAATATAAAAAACGAAAATCGCTATTTAACTCCCACTATGGTTGTGTCTATTCAAAATGGATGGTTAGTCTACATAAAAGTTTACTTCTACTTTTCCTGGCATATTTGACACAATCAGTGACCTTTGTAATGTGAGCAAATCTGCTGTTTCAGGAAGTGGTAAAAGTTACAAGAGGAGGGACCTGATCAATTTAGACAATTTGTTCCCTAAGAACATGGAATGTGTCTTCATTCTGCTTCCCCCTATCAATCAATCAATAAAATTTTATTAAGCAGTTAATATGTGCCAGGCACAGTGCTAAGAACTAGGGATACAAAAAGAGGCAAAAGATGAACATTGCCCTTAAGCCCCAGCTTAAAATCTGTGTTTCATATGGCACCAAAAAGAGAGAACAGTTAACAACTCATTGGATATTCATATAATTTATGATACATTAACAAAACAGAGCTGTGGTGCAAAAAATATCTATACAACAAGTAGGAATCATAAAAGCACCATGCCCTCCCCTTAAATACCAATCATATATGCAGAATTTATATGATAAGTGAAAAATGAGAGATGTTGAAAATCCAGGGATCATATTCTACAAAGATCTTATAAACCAAGTCATTTTAGTTGCCATAAAAGAATCAGGATAAAATAAGTCATCCATGATCATAAAGATAATTTCAGAGAGCTATCTATGTAAAGGAAATATATCAGAAGAAACATAATGAGAAAGCAGAAAATAAGGCAATCATATTGTATAAAATGTAGAATACAGTAAAAGATGGCATTAAGAAGGACCATATGCTTCAATAATTGGCTTAATTAATTCAACCCATAATGTATGCCTACTACATACAAAGTATCATGTGTTAAGTACTGTGGAAAGAATGAAATCAGGAAGACATTGTCCGTGATCTCAAGAACTTGAACCTAGGAACATTTGGATTCGGGGTATGAATCCATGACTTCCCCTGCAGAGCGGAAGCCCCACTATAGAAATCCTCACCCATACAGATGAATGATTCTAACCCTAATTATGAGGCAGGGTCTCTGATTTTATGAGTATTAACCCTCTGTCAACATCATGCTGTCTTTCAAATATAGTAAACTATGAGAGTAAAATAATAATTCAGAGAGGATAAGAAACATGCTAGCATAGAACAGAGGGGTATTACTTCATCTCATAATTATGGAGAACTTCAAAAGGCCAAGGAGAAATATAGCCACCATGGTGCATAGTTTCCTTTGCTCATAAATGGTAAGCACTCGATTACTAAGGAAGAAGCAATGTATGGACAATAGCCCATGAGCAATAAATAGAGTTGGATATAGTAAATAATCAGATATGCACTTTGCCATGTCCTTCATGAGAGAAACTAATGTGACATGCCTTTTGGGAAGATAATATATTTGAGGTTTTTGTCATCATTAGGTCATTACTTTATAAGGGAAGAGAATGAGTGATTCCTTTGTCAATAAGCTTACAGTAGCTTTCAGCTATCAATTCCATCTCAGTTGTCCTTTAGGTCCTAAGAGTGTCTTTAAACAATGAAGAACCACTCAGTTTTAGAATGAGAAGGAATTTTAGAGGCCATATAGTTTAACCTATACCATAAAAGGGCATATCCCCTACAACATAAATCGTAAATGTATGGCATGACTCTAGGGACCATAAATATTGGGAAACCCACCATTTCTCTGGGCAAGTTGTTCTACTTTGCAATGTCTGTAACTGCTAACAAATCTAAACGTGCCTCTTTGAAATGTCTTCCCAAGCCAAACAGAACCAGTGTGATTCCTCTTCCACATGACAGTCATTCAAATATGAAAAACCACCTTATCCCTCATGTTTTCTACAAATTAAATACATGTGGTTTCTTTAACTACTTTTTATATGCCATGAACTCAAAGCTGCCATGAGGTAGTCAGGTGGTACAATGGGCTTGAAATCAGGGAGATTCATCTTCCTGAGTTCAAATCTGACTTCAGATACTTCCTAGGTGAGTGACCTTGGGCAAGTCACTTAATCCTGTTAGCCCCAGTTTCCTCATCTGTGAAATGAGATGGAGAAGGAAATGGCAAATTCTCCAGTATCTTTGCCGAGAAAACACCAAAAAGGGGTCACAAAGAGTCAGACACAACTGAAACAACTCAATGACAACACAGCCTTTCATCATGCTGGTATCTCTTGTATGGGCACACTCCAGCTAGCGTTGTCATTCCTAAGCTGGAGCTTGGAAAACTGAGCAGAGTATTCCTTGAGTGCTTTGACCAGGACAGAGTGGAGAGCAATCACTATCTCTTTCCTTCTAGAAGCTACATCAATCAAGGAACTCTAAGACCAAATTACATTTTTTTAAAAAGTTGCTACATCACACCAAATTATATTGAGCCTGAGCTCCACAAAAATAACCCAGGTCTTTTTTAGACAAACTACTAGTTTTTTAGACAAACTATGCCTCTCCCCCTTATAATTGTAAGGTTAATTTCTTGAACTTAAGTATAAAGCTTTATATCCCAACTCTATGATCCAGTATATTAGATATCCATCCCACATTTGTGCTATCTGAAAATGTCATAAGCATGTCAATGAGGAAAAAATATTGAGATCATGTCTGCAAAGTATTTTGCAAAGATTAAAGTTCTATGCAGAGGCTAGATATAATTATTATTATTATTTAATGATACCCTTATCAAAATCATTAACAAATATATTATACAACCAAGGGCCAAGCATGGCTCCCGGGAAACTCCAGTGGAGTTTCCAAAATTAAACTGAATCATTAATCACTATTTGTGGATTCTGGTCATTTAACCAGTTTTGAATCAATCTGATTTTACATTTTTAGCCCACATCTCTCCATCTTTTCCATATGAGATATTTTATCAAATATTATGCTACAATCTAGGAAAATCATATAACCAATGCTTCAATAACTGTTCAAAAATAAAGGAGAAGAAAATAAGGTTAGTCTGCTATGACCCAGATGAAGCCATGCTGGCTCATTATAATTGGGGCTTCCTGTTTGAGATATTTACTAACTTTCTATATAATGATCCTTTCTGGATCCATCCTAGGAATCAAAAACAGTCCAACTCATTAGCCGAGTTTGTAGGCTCTACTCTCTTCCTTAAAAAAAAGAAAAAATCAGGACTACATTTGGCCTTCATCAGTCCTGCAATTCCTTTCTTATGATCTTTTGAATAACAATACCAGTGCTCAGTAATTACATCAGCCAGTTCTTTCATTACTATAGGATATAGTGCATCTGGAACAGGTGACTTGACTTCAACAATGGAAGCTCAAGGCTCTCTATCTATCTAATTCTATCCAATTTGGGATGGGACAGAAGATGTGGAGCTTATCCTAATCAGAAAATGTTTGGTGCTCAAAAAATACTTCCTATTTAAGCAAGGGAACTGATAAGAGCAATCACCCATGTCATGAAATAAGGGTGAGTAGAACAGCTACCCTCAGTTGACACTGCAAGGCTTCAAAACCAGAGCCCAGGCAGAATACAAGGATTCCACTGTAGGTGTGGGATATGAATGAAGAGGATTTTAGCTAGCTGGTCCCACACAATTCACTGCAACTGGGGAGTCAAAGTTCAATTCTTTCCATCTGAGATCGCTTTCAATTTACATTGTCTGCCTCCCCTCAACCCCTAGACAGGCAGGTAGGCAGACCAACAGACAGGCAGACACACAGACACAGACACAAATACACACACACACACACAGAGACACTTACTTGGCTCTTTTTATGACTCCAATTTTAGACTGTGGGCTCCTCTGCCTTTCTTTGTATCCTCAGTGATTAGTGCAGTGCTTGGCTCACAATAGATACTTACAAAATGCTTGCTGAGTGACTAACAAACTTCCAAACATCCCCTAAGTATAGTAATTTGAATTATTATATAAGAAGTTGGGGAACATCAAGTTAACTATTGGCTCTTTAAAAATGTTTTACTATATTCATGCGAAAGTGTTGTTTTGTAAACTTACAGGCAATGCTATAAACATGAAGGCCTACTATCATTCGAGAGACAATATGGTATAAAGGGGACAAGTTTTGCAGTCAGGAAGATCTGGATTCAAGTTCTACTACTGATCTATGCTAGGTATGTGATCAAAGACATGTTTACTTTTTCTCAGTCACTCAACCAATTCTCCAAAGCTATAATTTACAGATGAGTTATTGTGCAGTAGTTTAGAGTAGGCATTGGCAAATTATGACTAAAAGGCAAAAAAAAATAATCATTCTTAGCTCTTGGGCCATCACAAAAGAGGTAAAGAAAATGCCAACAGGGTTGGATTTTGGAATTGAGTCTTAGTTTGCTGACAACTGGTTTAAAGAATCACCAACTAACAAAAAAAGAGCTCCTTATACCCATGAAATCAGATTTCGATGAAAAGTAAAAAGATACTCCCCAAAAAGTCTTACTACATTATCTCATTGTAGCATGAAAGTGACCTTGAATTCTTCCAGGCTATGGCAGCAGATTAATCAAAACCAGAATGGCATTGTGAATAGATCCTACAGTGGACTATTTTTCTATCATCTGAGGACTAGCCAAATATGAAAAGGTTCTTCCCTGAAAGGTTGGCTCTCTCTCTTTGGCTCTCTCTATAAATAGTAATGCAGTTGTCAGCCATAGCAACTCATGCATTATGACATGCATCAGAGGAGGGGGCACCTATACCAATAGAATCATGGATCTTTGAAGAACTGAATTATTACTACTATTATTGACGGCTAATATTTTTTGTGTCATTGTATTTCCATTACAATCTTTTGGGAATAGCATTCTATCTTTAGGTTCATTTTGTCACCCAACATATTACTGCCATATCAAAATAAAGTTTGACATTTTAAATATTATCCTTTTAAACTATTGGCTTTAACTATTTGAAAATCATCCTATACAGGCAGCAGATGATTGAGTATTCAATAAATGTGATAACATATTATCACACCTCATCTATCATCATTCATTTGCTCCACAAAATCATGTTGTCAGGCAAAATGATGCTATGGGAAACAGTGCTATGGGGACAGATATGGTATAAATAACTCATGAGACAAATGAAGCTATTGGGGTTTTTTATAACTGTATGGTATAGTTTGATTATAATGTAGCCCTGAAATTACTGCCTGAATCAATCCGATTAGATGCTTACTTGTGCAACACATACCCCAACTAGCACAGATACAATTTAAATTAAACCAAAATACTGTTAATTTTTGAAAAGAGGTGGGATTTGGAGGGGAAGAAAATCATTTTTTCCTGAATTAATCACATAATTGCCTCAATTTTACATGAAATTGCCTATCTGATCATCTTACCAAAATTACTCTAACTCATTCAACAAATGATGCAAATAAACACAAAACAATACCAAGTTTGGCTAAGCCAAGATTCTTTGCATATCCCCAGATATATTTCATTTAGGTGCAGTAGACTTGGGCTAAATTTCTACCCAGGTTGATTCGATCAATTGTTTTACATGAATTGCTTGATCAATTTTACCCAGTGATCAAATTCTGTTTTTTTTCCTCCATTGAAGCTACCCATTTGACCACATTGCCTGAGTTCATTGATTGTTATGGTAGTGGGTGGATATAGGAAATCTTTTTAAGATTCCTATCTGGCATGTAAAGCTAGGCTGCATCATTTGAAATGACTTTTGAAGCCCTCCTCTCAGAGTCTGTCCTTCAGTTTCAATTTGGCTGCACATTTGGTTGAAGGCTGTATGAAATATGTGAAATATTCTCTAATATGCAAAAGATATATAAAATTGTTATAATAAACTGTTCACTACCAAAAACAAGAAAGCTGCATTTGGACTCAAACATCACAGTTTCGATGCACAAATAGAAGAGATAAAAATAGCAGTGATGAGAACAAAGACGTGGAAAATATATAGATTTGTTCAACTATCAGTGGGGGTGGGGTGGGTTATTTTAGGGATAGCACAAATCTGAGGACAGTCAAAGATTAGTTCTCAAGATATATCAGAAGGAGGGTAGATATCAAAAACATGGGTAAAGGGCTGGCTTCCACTCCATCTCAGTTGTTCAATCATTAAACCAACTTCATCAAAAGACAGTTTTAATATGATAGCTTATGCCTGTGATCTTCTTCAGGAAGTGGAAATTTATTTGACTGGGTTGAGAAGAAAAAAATGTGGCATACCTATTGTTCCCATAGAACCATCACTTAAATGGTGAATCAGTCAAATAATACAGGACTCTAAGTTTGGGGGCCCCTTTGAACCTATCATAAAAGGCAGCAAGGGAATAAGGAAGTGAGTCTAAAGAGAGTTTTACCCTCCCTCCCATCCACTATAAGCCTGGTCACTAGAGACAGTGGAACAATAGGAAACAATACATCCATCCAAGGATAGAGAGACATACATCAAGGAGAAACATAAATAGACACAGAAAGACAGCCACCCCAGGGAGGAAGTAACTTCAAGGACCATCATCCCTTGCATCAGAGAAGAATGTTGGCTATGGACTTCAAGAAAGGACTTCCAGTAACATGGGCTTGTGAGTTGTCTCCTTGTCACAGGTGCTCTCAACATCTATGCCTTACTACTATCATATTCCAATTTTAAGCCAACTCTTCCTCTAGCCTCAATCAATCGAGAAATGCTCACGAAGCTCTTACTTTGTACCAGGTGCTAAGCTAAGGGCTGGGAATAGAAAAAGAGGCAAAATTTAGTTTTTGCCCTAAAAGAGCTTACAATCCAGTGGAGGAGACAACATGCAAACAAATTTACAGAGCAGGCTATATATAGAATGAACAGGAGATAGTTAACAGAAAGAAGATACTAGAATTAAGAAGCATTGGGGAAAGCTTCCCCTAAAGGTTGGGATTTTAGTTGGGACTTATAGAAGTTACAGAGGTAAGTAGGCAGAATAGAGGAGAGAGGGCATTCCAGACATGGGGGACTTCCAGAGAAAATGCTCAGAGCCAAATGATGGAAGGTCTTATTTGGGGCACAGCCAGAAGGTCAGTGCCACTGAATTGAAGAGTGTGGAATTGGAAGCAAGGTATAAAAAAACCTAGAAAGGGGGTCTAGGTTATGAAGGGCTTTGAATACCAAACAGAGCATTTTATATGTGATCTTGCAGTAGAAAGGGAACTACCCTGTGCAGATTTGTGGGAAAATGATCATAAAGTTTTGGGAAGGACATTTTGGATATCCCCTTGTTATTATTATCACCTTAGTGAATACCCTAATGAAAGCTAATTAAACCTAGCTGGCAAACTGTTAGTGAGAAGTACACTAGTGGGGACTCACGAGTAGTAGGACTAGTAATCTATGCTCTGAAGGGTTACCCTACTTAATATTATTTAGTAGTGTTATACAACTATCTTCTGGGGTCTCAATTGCCCGGTTCTAGTCTATGCTGAGGGAGTAGCCCAGAGGGTATTATGCACATGGAAAATAATTCACAGCTTATCAACAAAGGTTATACTGAGAAAACATCAGAAACAACGGAATTATATGCTTTTTTCCTCTCTTGCCTTCTCTTTCTCTCTACCTCCCTCTTTGCTCCCCCCCATATTTGTTAAAATTATCTACAGACTTCATGAACATCTTTGATGTGGGTATTAGAAAGGAACAGATGAGTTTTCACAAATGTTAGTCTACTGTGGATTTCACTTCATGATCACCAGCACCCAACTGGCTCAGGTATGTAAAGAATGAGAACTACATACTCATTGTTTGTTGACCAACCCTGCCCCAAAAAAGGTTTGAGTCAGTTGAAAAACTTATATTAAAGGATCCACACTCCTCTCCCCAAACCAGATGTCTCCTATACATACAACAAAATTACAATGAAAAGAAGTGAAAGAAAAAATATGCAAATGTGCCCTGAAAACAGCAGAGCTATTACAACCAAATAGTGGTATCATGCATAAAATTAAAAAAAGGAATACCCATGAAAGCATGTGGTTATCTTTTATGAGAGAATTACAAAATGGAAAGATGAAAAGAACATTGAATCAAATAAGATATTAGATAAAATGTCTTATGAAACTCCTGTATGGAAAATTAAAAGTGGGACAAACAAAAACCTCAGAAATAATAAACATTGAGACAGAAATGATGCACAAAGGTGGGAATTCATTGAAGCCCTTCAGCTACTGGTCTCTAATTTAGAATGTTTATTTTCTTAAAGATTCTTCGAATGTATAAATAGCAGAGAACAGATGGGAATACCACATTGATTAAATAAGCAAACCACCAGATTTGGCTGAGTTATTAGAACACTATAAAGTGAGACAGAAAACATTATTGTTAAGTGCTTGGGGAGCCATTGGCAACCGAGATCCATACATAGAAACAAATACATACATTTACTTCATGTGCAGAATCTCAAAGCAAATAAATCTGTTCCAATATAAAGGAGCCTTCTTGAGTTCTAGGACTTCTTCCTCCTACTCCAGGGTCCCCCTTTCCATATCATCCCAAAGCACCGTTGCTGTTTGTTTGCTAAAAAAAAAATATTAACCAACTAAATCACTTTTCTCATTCCTGACTTTTACTCTGAATGGCTTCTTTATTTAAAAATTAAATCCATGCTCAAAAGAGACAGAGATGTCACCATGAAAAATATTTAAAAGGAGATGCAACCTGGGCATGTCTCTGACTCCCCTCCTATAGCTACTGTCATTGATATGAAGAGATAGGGAAACTCTCTCAAGCCTACATCTGCATCAATAAGGACTCTGACATACACAGGAGGGCCTGCTGTACAAGTTCTTAGATCTTCTTTTCTAAAAGGAAAGCAACTTTTGAGGGGTCAGCAATCTAATCAAGCACAAATATCATTCACTTAGTTCAGGGGAAGAAATCAGTACCCTGAACTACAGAGAAAACACACAGAAATAAAAATCAACAGGCAGGGCTTCCAACTGTCTGACTAAAAGCAATACGTACATAGTTACCAGAGAGAGAAGCACCAATATCTGAGTTTTCAAAGCCTGCGGGTGGGGGTGGGGGTGGGAATCTTTAGTGGTTTGCCAGAGTCTCACCTGGTCAAGTAAATACTTCCAATGAGTAAGCCCCAAAACAAAACCTCACCTCAGAATATTTATAGACTATTCAGGACCCTCTGACCCAGGGCCATAATAGAAATTAACAAAAGGTTTTGAGATTATTAATGGGTGGGGAAGATCTTTAACTCCTTCCCCCTACCCACCGTTAACCTTAAATTACCATTACAATATCACAACCACTGGCTCAGTGAGAGTATAAGCTTCAGGCAGAAGAATAAGCACTGAGGTGGTGGAACTTTTGCAGTCAGTCTTGGTGTTTATGTCTTCTCAGACATCAAACAGTGGCTTCTCTGACCAGGCATAGTAAACACTGTAGAGGAAAGAAGGGCTGGAGGAGAAGGTCCAGGGGATATGAAGTGAATGACCTCTTCAAAAGTCATAGGTTCAGAGATTTAGGGCAAGAAGGTCTTAGAGGTAGAGTACCACTGGCTCATTCTACACAAAGGGAAACTTGAGACCAAGAGAGAAAAGTCACTTATCTAGGATCCTAGAAGTAGCAGGTGGCAGAGGTAGGCAAATTTTCTGGAAATCAGGTGTCTCTTTCCATGGATGTGAAGGAGATGTCCCCTGAACTTCCAGAGGACTGACAAGTTATAATAACTCTAGTATTAAACTCAGAATCCAAAGCAGTGCACACACAATTACTTTCTCTCAAAAGAAGGAATAACTTGATCCTCCTCCCGAGATCATTCAGAGCCTGAACGAGTTCAAAAAGTAAGCCCAATTTAATGATAAATTCCTGACCTGGCCATTTAAAAGGTCTCTTTGGGGATATAGCTATACCATTTTGGGACCATTATTTGACTGCCGAATGCAAAGAATATTAAATAATTGCATTGTGGCCACTGTAACAATTTGACTGGTAGTTTTCAGTACTTCAATGGGGCCACAACCTTGAAGATGAAAACAAGTAATGTATGCTTCTCAGCCAATGAAGAACATGGCATCTTGTGAATGGTGTAAACTGGAGCTATTTCTCTCTCATAACCTGAATTCCTATAGTATAACTTTATGGCAAGATGCATTTTCCAGGTTTGATGATTAATTACAGAAAGGTAAGAAAGTACGAACTAAACCCCCGATAATGATAACCTAGAAATAAACAAAAAATAGGTTAAAACCTCTTGGGATAGTCAGGCTACTAGTTATACATATCTAACAGTGAGAAGGTGCCACTGAACCCAAAGGGATGGGGCACTGGGTTGACTTCCTCTTTCTAAATAGTCCTTTCTAGTCTAGACCTTAGCATGATTTCCATAATAGATTCACCCCAGGGGAACCTGGTATCGATGCCTGTATTCACACTCTTTGGCTCCTTAAATGCTTACCCCCAGTGCCCTGAGAGCAAACTACTTAGAAATTAAGTTTGGGCTCCTATCTAGGAACTTCACAAAAGAGGGAAGTAAAAAGATGTACGCAATATAGACAACATACAGTAAAAAATATCTAGACAATGTATATCAGGTATCTAGAGTCATTCCTGTTCTGCACATAAAACATGCTAACATAGAAAAAGACTCACAATACACACTGAGAAAATAACTTGAAACAGGATACAATGACTTAATTTATAACTTTTTATATTCTCTCAGGAGGCTGAAAGGTAAACTTCATAAGAATGTGGAGCAATCTGTGGCAATTCTCAACAGGGATGCCAACAATCCACCAAACCTCTGCCCTGTCCAAACAACTGCAGGCTAGCATTTTGCTAAACATAACATTGGAAGTTATCTTGACTGATGTGTCACCCTAGCCCTACAGCTATGAGAGAGGACCAAGGAACCACTCAGGTTTTTGTTTCTGATTTGCATTATACCAAAGTAGTAAGTTTTTTCAGCACTAAGACAGGATAGGATCAAAAGCAGCCAGGAAGTCCCTAGTCACCAAAAGACCCAAACCATGAGTCATCATGTTCCTGAAGTCCCTAGAACCTTCCAGGGAGCTTTGGGAGCAGTTTCCCTAGAATGATTCATAGAAGCCAATTCAATCTCTGTTCCACATCACTAAAACTGCTTTCTTGAAGCCAAAACATATTGTGGCATTTAAAACTGCACCAAAAATAAGCTGTCTAATTAATGGTCCTGAAAATGCTCTTCTGTAAGATTCATTGTGCTAGTAATGGACATATTGTAATAAAGTTGCTCATTTAGGAAAAGATTAGGAGTCAAGATCTGTATTCAAATCTTGCCTCACATACTACATTTGTAAGCCTAGGTTTCCTCCTCTGAAAAATTAAGTGGTGGGACTCAGTGGTCACCAAGAGCTCTAAATCTATGATTGTGTGAACTCAAACTTTATCTCATGAGTTGACACAGAATTCATTACCAAATGACCAAGGCTGATGTGCCCCTACTTAATATAGGGAAATACGATGACTGTCCAATGTGTGGGATAACGACCAACTGGGAGCCTAGGAGTGTTATTGTGATCTTCTCAATGTCAAGTGATAGTGAAGAAGGCTGTGAGAACAAGAGTTGTGCTGGATATGTGACAGGACATGGACAAGAGGTTCATGGGGAGAGGGATGCAAGGATGCATAGACTGTGATCTGCATTGTTAAAAAGAGGATCTACATTAATGCAGTCAGAGATCCATTTCAAACAAAACAGGGGTCACTAGCAATGTGCCATAGGTCTCTACACTTGATCTTTCTTGTTTAAGATTTTTATCACTGACTTGAATGTAAGCATCAAATTTTTTTATCTGGTTAGATGTACTTGTTACTTGTTAAAAATAGAAAACAGATCAGTGACACAGATTAGACAAGTAAGAATCTGAAATAATTGAACTCAGCAACCTAGTGTTCAATAAAGCCCTAAATGTAAAATAACTAGAGGACTCCTGGTTTGACAATAATTGCTGGGAAAATTGAAAAGCAATCTGGCAGAAATTATGTTTAGACCAACCTTTTACTATATGCCACAAAAACTTGAGACATTTATGTGACTTGAATATTAAAGATTGCATTAAAACTTGTAAGAGAATCTGATCAGTCACTTCTCACAGCTGTGGTTAGGAGAAGAATTCATAAACAAATAAGAGATAAAGGATAATGGCAATAACAACATATAAAATAAATCATTTGAATTACATGAAATTGAAAAGCTTTTGGATGAACAAAATTAATGAAATGGATTAGAAGGGAAGCTATCGATGAGTAAAAAATTGTAATAAATATCTCAATTAAGTGTTTGATATCCAAGATATAAAGAAAACTACCATGAATATATATGTCATATAGCCATTCCTCAGTCAATAAGCTGTTATAGGATAAGAATAAACAAATCCCCCCAAGAAAAGAAAAGAAAAAGGAATGCAAAGTTTAAACAATCTTAGGAAAAAGCACTCCAAATCACCAAAAGAAATTCAAATAAAAATAACCCTGAACTTTCACTTAATATACAGAAAATTAACAAAGATGGTAAAAGATGGGAATATTCAACACCAAAAGGATTGTGGAATGGCAGGTACACTAATGTCTCTTTGGCATGGCAGTGACTTGGCCCAACCATTCTGAAAAAGAAATCTGGATTTATGTGGAGAATATGATTCTCCTTTGACCCAAAGATGTCAGCGATAGGCATATAATCCAAAAGGTCAATGCTACAAAGAAAGGCTTCATGCGCATGAAAATATTTATATCAGCACTTTTTGTAGTACCAAAGAACTGGGGAAAAAGTAGATGCCCACTGATTGAGGAATGCCCAAACAAGATGTGCTTGAAAGTAATGGAACATTCCTTCACTGTCAGAGATAGCAGATATGAAGAATACAGAGAGGCATGGAAAAGCTAATATGAACTGATGCAAAGTGAAGCCAAGAGAATCAGAAAAACAACATACACTATAATTTCAACAATGTTTATAAAAAGCATACCACCATAACAATTGAAACTTTATGCTCTGAAATAATGATGACAAAATGTGGCTCTAAAGGAGAGATAAGAGAAAATACCTCCCTTTCCTTCTTTTCAAGGGTGGGGAACTCTGAGGTTGGAAGAGTGGATATAATGTCAGGAATTTTTGATATGCTATTTAATTTTGCTGGACTATTCCTCTGCGTTTTTAGTCTTTGTTATAAGTGATGCCTCTAGGAGGGAAAGGAGCAAGGGATATAAAAACCAAGGATATCACCATGATTATCAAGTTTACATACAACACAAACTTAGGAGGGATGGTTAACAGGTTAGATGATGAAGGACCCAAACAAATCTAGACAATTTTAAAGTTTAAATTGAAACCAACAGCAAGAAATGTAATAGAGATAAATCTACGGCCAACAAATAGTTTCAAATATTCAGCTTCATGAATATAAGGAGTAAACTGGGTTAATAGTAGTTTCACCAACAATAAACAATTGAATAACGAATAAATAAATGAAGGCATGGCATAAAAGAACCCAAAACTATCTTGAACTTCACTTGCATTAATAGAAATAGAGAGTCCAGATCAAGGATAGAAATAGTTCAATAGTACTCTGCCCAACTGAGACAAAATCTCAAATAATATGTTCATTTTGAGGAGTCACATTTTAGGAGGGAATGTCAAAATGGGTAGCAAACCAAAGAGAGTAAAAGACATGGAAATGACATTAGAATTACTGAAAGTCATAAGGAGACAGATTTTTGGCTTGATATGGGGCAGAACTTTCCAACAATTTCAGCTGTTGAAAAATGGATTAGGCAACGATCCTCTGTATCACTGGAAGCATTTCAGCAGTGGCAATGTGACAAAATGTCACCTCCGTGATACTGTGGAAGGGATTTCTAAGAGTGCTGCTGAAGTAGAACAGCTAAAATCCCTTCTAATTCTAAGAGTCCATAAATTGTTGTGTTCATTTGAACATCCTTAAAAATTGGATATACACTGTCATGGAAGATAACCTTAGCACACGAAATAGAAAACTCTTAACAAGAAAAAAGTTGTTGTAGTGACTAACACCATGAAAGTATTATGCTATGGAAGGTATTAAAATAATCTCAAAGAGAAATATCTGCTGATAGGATATTATCACATTGATCTCATGTACTCTTCACTATGATCAAACACAACTACGCAAACCAGAGACATTTCCCTCACATCTGGGGATGCTAGGACTCTCTGATTATCCCTTTTATATTCCTTCTTCTCTTTTTCTTTCTGTAACTTTACAATGTATAAGAGGTGAGCTTTACTGTACCAATTCATTACTAAGGGCTATCACCTCATACCTAATATAATAGAGAATGAAATGTTTTTAAATGTGAGATTTCACATTTGGTGAAACTGATACATTCCCTATTAGATCAATTTCCTATGCATGAATTCTTTCTGTACAGTATATATGAAACATGGTATATCTGTATTATAAGGACAATGATATTTGAATAAACATTAACAGAAGGCAGGCAGGTATATGGCTAAACAAAATTTGACCATCTAAGTCTAGGAATGGAGAGCAAATATGTTTCCAATTGCAGAAACTAAGCATGGACAAGGACTTGGATGGAAAAATCAAACTCTGAGTTGGAGTTGTTAAGACAACTTAGACAAGCAGATCAATTGCTTGACTCCATTTTAGGTCTCATATGTTAATTTTCAATCTGAAAGATCTTTTTTGTAAATTAGATGATAAAGGGGACATTACTGAGACTGAAACAAACACAAAGCTGGCCTGTAAAATAAAAGGAATAGACTGCGATTCGTAAAGATCCTTCCTGCTCTGACAGCCTGTTGTGTTCCTTCTTTAAGTAATAATAAAAAGCAATAATAAAGTATAAATTTTATTATTCTATGGGATTTGGGATATTATCCCTAAACAGAAGAACTATAACTTAGCATGTAATGTTGGATAGTGATGGGTCTGAGGTCAGCAAGACCTTGGCTTACCTTTCACCTCTGACACTTATGATCTTGGGCAAGGCTTTAAGCTTCCAATAACCATCATGTGATTTATCAAAGATGCAGGAATGGTTCTGAGTTGTCAATACAAAAATTGCAATGGTGAAGGGAATTCACATACAGGGAGTTCACAGAGTGGCCATTTCCCCACACTGACCATACCATTCATCTAGCTCACAGTTAGGAAGCACCTGAAGGCTCATAACATGGTCATTTCACAGGCACATCTTTATCATGGAGCTCAACTCAAAAGAAAGCCCATTTAGATTGTACACAAAAACTGCCAAACTCAAGACCACATTTCTGAGGGAGGAAAAAGGGGACTTTTCATAAATGCCAGGAAAGGTATTAAGCCAGACCTCTAAAATGATTCACAATAATTCAAATGAGCAAAGCAGGTTGTGGAAAGCAGAGAATACTGGAACTTCTCTTTCTTTGTAATCTTTCAAATCAAAAGCCTCAGTTATATACTCAGAATAGGAAGGCTTCACTAACAGGTAACATTTCTTACCCTTTCATCTATAGAAGCTAATAAAAAAACCCCAACATATAGCAAACTTCAGGCTTCTGTACTTAATAAGCCCATCTGCAATTGAGTGAGGCAACATGTCTCTGCTACCAACACGCTTCTTGAAAGGGGTGTTTTAAAAGTGTAGTTGAAGAAAGTGACCTCCAGCTCTCTTGTCCTCAGCCCCCTCCTCTGAAAGAAGATCCTAGCCTAGCCAGGCTGAACAGGAACAAAAGCCCAGCACTAGTCTCTAATACAAGTTAAAAACCTGCTTTCATGGTAAGGCCACAGAAGCCAGCATCCTGAAGAGGGCAGCCTATCTCTATCTTAGCTGGCTGTCTTAGCTGGTTTGCAGAGAAGGAAAAGTCTTGTTTTTCAGTTCCAAATGTTCCTTTCTCGGCCTCACTATGTTTCCCTTTTCATCAGGACAATGTATATCTTCCTGCAAATTATTTTATGGAAATCTTTGTTCGTAACAATTAAAGTTCTTGGAAGAAAGCAAGCTATTTACTTACATCTGGAGCCATGATTTTGGGGTTGATTTATTCCTGGCATACAACAATTCCAAATGCAAACAGGTAAGGTCTTTGCAAGGCAAATTCCTGACTTCCTGTTAAATTGTAAAGAGAACAGTTATCCTGAGGTCCGATGGACTTCAGTTAATGTTCTATCAGCTCTACCTCTGATTGGCAAACAGAGCCCCATGGGGAGATCCGAAACACAAAGACAAATTGAATAATGAATAAATAAATGAAGGCATGGCATAAAAGCCCCCAAAACTATTTCGAGCTTCACTTGCATTGATAGAAGTAGAGAGTCCAACTTTGTTTGGACAAAGATGGACACTGTGGACCACAACTGGTTATTCTGGTGTTTGCGGGATCTGTACTCTTATGTTTGCAAGAATCCATACTTCCAAACATGAAAATACAACACAGTGGTAACTCCAGAAGGAAACATGGAGCAGACATTCCCCAGAGCAGTTTCAGAGCTTGTTTCACAGCCTGTATAGGGTTATTTCATTTGTCCACTAGTAACTTTCCTGAAGCACATGTGGGTGAGACCCCAAATGCCAGTGTGTGTGTGTGTGTGTGTGTGTGTGTGTGTGTGTGTGTGTGTGTGTGTGTGTGTGTGTAAAGACTAAAAAAGCCAACAATCAAACAGATAACTCCAGAATTCCTCCAGAATGGGGGCGTTGTTTCGAGTAGAGTCTGTCATGAACATTCCGGTATGTTACATATCATCATACTCAAATAGCAATTAACCAGTTAGCTGTACAATATCCAACTTAAAGGATCCAGAACAAAACGACTAAATTACTTAGTGACTAGATAAGCTATAAAAATATAATATTTTATATTTATATTATATATATACATATATACAAATTTACAAGAATCTGTAGTGTGTATGCTACAGAGAGAATATGTATGCACATATGTACCTTCATACACATTATAGATAGAAATATATGTGCTCTGGAAAAATGCAAAACCAAGGCAAAACCTAGCTCCTGCTCTCACAACACTAACATCTTGATGGGAAGACAAAACGTAAATAATTCGGTAAATATAAGATCGTTAGAGAAGATGGAAGGCAACCAGTGAGGGAAAAGCGCTGGTTGGGAGAAACAAGTCTCGAGCTGGGTTTTAAAGGAATTGTCTTCCATTTCTATGTATTCTTAATCGATACAATAAACACACACACACACACATTATTAATGAGAAAACGTTTAAATCTGGTGGTTGTTATTTCTTTCCATTAAAAAAAAAAACTAAGAATAATTCAATCTCGTAAGCAGCTTGCAGGCTGAAGGTAACTGGAATAAAAAAGCCGGATTATGCAGAGTTTATCCAGAGGCTGTTAGAAGCCTTCTATTTACTATTTCTCTTGTGTCGGTTTTTTTTTCCTTTGAGGGGGAAAAATGCGACCTCTGCCCTGCAGAGATTTCACAAAGGCAATTTCCATGCCTGCCTGCTCCTACATTTTCAGCCAGACTCAGTGGAACCAGTGTTGAGGCAATAGCAACTCATAGTTAACTAAGCCACCCTTTCCCAACCCAACGCCCTCCTCTAGCTCCAACAGACTAGCAAATATACTGCAGCTATTCACACCATTTGATGCAGAAAATCATAGACTACAGATGTGAAAAGGTGCTTAGAGATCATTCAGATCAAGAGACTGGAAATTCAGTTTGTTTTTTCACAATACTGATAATTGCATTTCAATATAATTGTAAACATTTCATTTCATATATATGTATACATATACACATACATAGACATGTGTATATATAATACATATGCACATTATTGTGAGAAGGGGTCCATAGATTTCTCCAGATGGCCACACAGAAAGGCAAAGTGCCTCTGATTGAATCCAATTTTCCTTTAAGATCAGAAAGCAGAGATGGAAGGAAGTGAGAGAATTTTTCCAAATTCAAGCAGCTGAGAAGTAAGTCAAAATTTGAACCTGTGCTTTCAGACTCCCAACGCTGCATTCTTTACACTGTGACCTGCAGCCCTGCTATGCGAAAGTGATATCAACACATCGTCTCTTTCTGCCTGTGCATACACATGTGTACACACACGTACACACACGCATATGCAGGCATGAAAAAGACACTAAGGTGCTCAAAGAAATGAGGGCTCTAGTTAGTCATCCCCCAACTGCCACCTTGTGGTTTTAAGGAGTTACTGAAATGCCCCTTTCTAGCTCACATATCTGGAATGGAGAGCCAAGAAAAGCAGCCCCATCTGCCCAGGAACATTCAATGCTAGGGAAGCACTTTCCAGAAATGGCCGATGCCAGGAAAACCACAGTTCTAGAGGGATGAAGCAAGCTACCTATCCCTGGACTGAGAGATGATGGATTCTGTATGTACAATGAAATACACATGGGTGTGTGTGTGTGTGTGTGTGTGTGTGTGTGTGTGTGTGTGTGTACATGGTCAATGCAACAAATTGTTTTGTATTGCAAAAAATATATATTTGTTATTTTAGATTTTTCTCCCAACTGGAAAAGAGACAGAGGAGGGAAAGAAAACAGATTTTTGTTCGCTGAAAATAAGTTAAGAAAAAAGAATGGAATTCCAGCTACTTCCCAGTTGAGACACACCATCTTCCTCGCCCCTCCCTCATGAAAGCTTCCTTTCATGCTGGCTCATCCTCGCGTATGAAAATCCTTCTCATTTACTCCAGAAAGTCTTATATGGTCCACCAAGTTAAAAGTATTTTCTCTCTCCTCCAAATGTCCTGGAATATTTATTCTTCATCTTTTGGATTGTACATAGGTGTGCACATACACATCAGGAAAAGTTTCCTTGAGGGCCTGGACTTGGTCTTTAGACCTCACTGGATCCCTAGCAACTGAAACAGTACCTGGCATGAGACATACTTAGGAAATGTTTCTTGAATTGGATTACATTTTTCACAATAACCTTTTTTCCCTTACAAGAAATGATGTTCAGAATGTCATAGCATCACTAACATGTGCATACATGTCTCAAAAGATGCAGAATATAAAAGCAGAAGCTGTGATTAGAATCAATGTAGCTGTTTTCTTGACTGTAATGAACTCCCTTAAATGGGAAATGATAAAACATAAATGATAGAGACAAAACCCACCCAACCCTTTAATCAAAGTGTGGGTAGAACAGCACATACAAACTGGCTGTTATTATGAAAATCAGTGGTTCATAAAAATATAGGCTGATCATGTGGTGATATCAAGGGGGGAATTGACAGACAGCTCCTACACTGCACCATTATTTTCAGCACATCAGGAGGACTCAAGGGAGTCCCCCCAACAT
Organism: Bettongia penicillata ogilbyi; assembly: GCA_023548195.1. Lineage (NCBI taxonomy): Eukaryota > Metazoa > Chordata > Mammalia > Diprotodontia > Potoroidae > Bettongia > Bettongia penicillata. The sequence continues at coordinate 184,601 of JAJHZJ010000634.1, read as the reverse complement.
GGTGGTAGGACCCCTTGCAGTTGTGAATTTCAGGGAGGACATGGATAAAAGTTACATAGGAAGGGCAGGTACAGATAGCCTGGGATCTGAACCACTAGAGGGCATACTCACACGAATAAGTGATAGTGTGGTCCAAAAGATTAATCAGGAGACCTAAACTGGCTCTATCACTGACTATTTGGGTTATCTCCAGCCAGCCTTTGACCTTCCTAGGTGTCAATTTCCTAATATGTAAGTATCAGTGGAGAGGGAGGTTGAGACAATCTCTCAGATCCCTTTTAGCTAAAAATCTATATCTCTCCTCTTTTTTCCCCAAATAATTAGACTGACAAAACTGGACATCTACTTTGCTTTTTTCCTTTCCCGTTTTGCTGATCTTGGGCTTAAGACAGGGATCATGGCACTGACTTTTCAAAATCTAGGGTGAAGAGATAAAATCAGGGATTCTGCACAACAGAAAAAGAGGGCAATGTTCTCAATGGAGGCAGAAAAGAAGGAATAGTACCTAATACCCTAATCACGGGCTTGTCTGTAGTTGGTAGGGAGGGGTTTTCTATTACTTCCCTGGTGAAAGCCAGTTTTGAAAATTGGTGCTGCCTGAACCAAGGATATGAGACAAATAATCAGGGATTTACCAAGCCCTAACAACCAGGCAGGAGAATTACATGGCCCTTGTGATAGGTTGACCTCAAAATCAATAAATGATGAGGGCCAACTTCTGGGTCTCTTTGTAAAATTGCTAAGCTGACTGGGGGATGCTCCCTGTTTGAAAAATGGTGACTAAGATATGAGACGCAAGGCACATTCTCCAGGTACAGCTTACATTTTATCTGTCCTCCTGTGGGGAATGCACATACTATTTACTCAAGTATTTCTCTTTTCCCCTAAACATATTTATAAAACAAAGTTTTAAAAAAGTTCCCCACTATGTACACACTTAACTTTCTCTCCCATACAGCACTGATTTATTTTTAAAGAGCACTGCCAGCAGAAGATTCTAACCCTTTACTCTTCCCTTAACTTTATCAAATGCTTTCTCACTCTCATTCTTCTTTCTCTCTATACTTTCCTCTGAATTTCCTGGGATTTTTTTGAGGGTGGGGGAAACTTTCACTAAAGGGCTGCCAGAACATCCAATACATGTATAATCATAGTTGGGAGGTAGGGGAAATGCTAATAATAGCTGCCTTTCCAACAGCACTTTAAAATAACAAAGCATTCCACATACTCTACCTCATATGAAAGGGAGGAAGTTCAATGGTGCAATGCAAAAGGTTTCAGGTGTGAAGTCAGGAAGGTTCGTCTTGAGTTCAAATCTGGTCTCAGATACTTACTAGCTATGCAACCCTAAGCAAGTCACTTAATCCTCTTTGCCTCAGTTTCCTCATCTGTAAAATGAACTGGGTTAGGAAATGGCAAACTACTCCAGTATCTTTGCCAAGAAAGTCCCAAATGGGGTCACAAAGAGTTGAATATGACTGCAAAATGATTTAAGTTCCTGCAAGCATGGTTATCCCCATTTCACAGATAATGAGATTCAGGTTCAGAGAGGAAAATAAAACTTTCCTCCCATGGTCACAAAGCTAGGAAGGTACAGGAGCCATATTTGAACCACGCCATCCTGCTGCTCGATCATTCTGTCACAGAAATGTTACTAGCTGACATCTATGGAACACCTAAGGGTTGGTAGAATGCTTGATATATATGTCTCAGAAAAGTCATCTGATTCACAGAATTGAAAAATGCTTCGAGAGCATCTAGTACAATTTGGACCCAAGGTAAGAATCCACTCTGCAACACTTCCAATGTAGTCATCCAGTTGCTAAGTGACTAGCTTCCAGGAGAAGGGACTATCTTGAGAGGTAGCCCACCCTACTTCCAATCAACTTGAACTGCTCAGAAGGATTTCCTTACACTTAGCAGAAGATAGCCTTGAGGATTTCCATCCATTCTTCCCAGTTCTCCTGCCCCTGAGGCCACACAGAAGGTGGATCCTTCTTTAACCTGATGGTGCTTCAACTGTTGGAAGATGGCCATTATGTGATCTGGAAGTCTTCTCTTCTCCACTCTAACACCTCAGATCCATTAGCCAATACTTCCACGACACTAGCCATATGACATTCAGTCGATACTTATAGGCACTCACTGTCTTGGTCACTTTTCTGCAGCAGTGAGCTATGCCTATTGCAGCTGCATACTCTTTACCATGGACTCAAAGTGTTCCTTTGTCTCTCACCATGAAAATCAAAAGGAAAGGAAATGGTACATCACTGGGTGTTGTCTCAACAGCTATTTGTTGGACATCGAGCCAATACTTTATTAGGGTTTCTTCCCTTAAGGAATTTACAATATTGCTGCAAATTTCAAAATAACCCATGAAAAACAATTAGAAAGCAACTGATACAATGGAAAGAGCACCAGATTACAGAAGACATAGCTGAAAATCTGAACCACCACTTACTTAGTAGCTGTGTGACTTTCAGGCAGGGACCATCTCAATTATCATGAACACTGGCTCTGAATTTGGATGACTTGGATTCAAAATCTGCCTCTCATTATTATAACTTGTGTGATTTTGGGGTGAGTCACTTATTGTGTGATCTGGGGCAACTTACTGAATCTCCTGGGCCTCAGTCTCCTCATCTGTAAAATGTAGGGGTTGGACTAAAGGGCTTTTCTGTTTCCTTATAATTCTATGATCTTTTATTCTACCTTCCAGGTAGAAATGCTCAACTATATGGTATGGTATAATAAACCTTCAGAAAAAGAGAAAATGGGTTAGAGAGGGCCTTGAAAAGTGCGCTGTGGGCATGTGAACATGACAGGATAGGTAAGGAAGCTATTGTAAATTTGCATGCAGTGAAGTAAAATGAAGAATGTAGTGTTTTAGTCTGGAGGCAAAAAACATTACTGTGAATAGCTTGGCACAAGCAACAATTTTGAGATGGTTTCATTTGGTGACAGAAACAGTCATGCATATACGCCTCTAGTGACAGTACGCTGACTCAGAAGGCCTGACCATGATCAGATGAGACCAGAATAAGCTGGTTCCTTCACTTTATTTACCTCTCTGACAGCTGAGTACTGGGTTTCCTTACCATACACACATCTCATTGATCATGGTAACTCAATGGTTCTTATTACTGCTGTAAAAGAATGGGATTAATCCTCAGAAAATGAGAAAAGACCTTTGGAGGAGGGGGCAGCTAAGGATCCTATAAGGTCTGGTGGTCTTCATCAACCTGTAAAACAAAAATAAACCAGCGTCCACTGAGAAATTGATATGGACCAGGCACTGTAATAAGCACAGGGGATACAAAGAAATGTTACAGTCTCTGGTTGTTTTAAGGAGCTTGCATTCTAATGAGGGAGATGACATGTGAGAAACAAAGGATATGGAAAGCATACTAGGAAAGGAAGGTCACATTAAACCCAAACCAACAGTGGGGTATTTTATTTTGTTTTATTTCAGAGGACCTTAAAGTCCATGCAGAACTCTGGAAAATATATTGATATATTCAGAAGAAGGACTATTTCAGTTACACAGCTTTCTAAATACAGAAAGAATACAGTACTGCAATGCAGCCTTCATACCATGCCACATCACAAAAGTTTAAGGGGCTGAGATAACCATGCTTCATGCGCCGGGGCACTCATTTGATTTAAATCCTACTGAAAAGCCATGGGTTATAATCAAGGCTAAACCTAGAAAACTAGACTGCTCAAAGGGGCACTCAACATCCCATATGATAAAAGTGCAGTTTATGAAGAATTAAGGAATGCATGTCAAAATCCTGTTAACTCAAGGTCAACGCATATAAAACAAGCGATCTCCGCAAAATAAAGAGCACATATTGCATGGGAAAAGATTTTTAAAGATGTAAGTAGTTGTATAGATTGATGTATTTCATTAGACTCTGTCCCATTTAATGTTCATACCACTGTATGTGGTAAAGGCAGTGCAGCCTCCTAGAAGACAGTGAGGCAACACTGATTGACAGTTCTGTGTCAGCCATGATCTGATCCTCTCTCAGCAGCATCTACACCTCTATGGGCTCTGATAGTCCAAAAGGAGCAGGAAGAACAGGATAGTACAGAATCACAGCAGGTAATGAGGGAAAAAGTTCCTTAGAATAGACATCCAGCAGTATCATATGCTTTGAGGGATGCAAGAAGATGAAGACCAGGGAAATCCTATTAAGTTGGGTAAGGGGGAGATCATTAGTCTTCATCTTCTTCCATCCCTCAAAGCATATGATACTGCTGGATGCCCATTCTAAGTCATATGGGAGGGAAGGAGAATGGAGAAAGGGACCCCAAGTGGGAGGGTACCTGGAAATAGGCCAGGCAAGAGGGGATTTATGAGGGTGGCATCTGGGTGAGTGGAGAGAAGGGCACAGATACAAGAGATGTCACTTGAGAATGATAAAAACCAACTTTTCATCAGGGAGAGGTGGGACCATCACCAACCCAGACCAGCACCTCCTGGGCAACGAGAGCTACCTAGAATAGCAAGAAGTTAAGTGACTCACAGTCAGGCTAGTTCTGAGGCAGGATTGGAACCCTGGATCTGACTTCAAGGCCAGGTGTCTATCCACTATGCCTTGCTGCCTCTTTCCAACTGTAGATAATTTCTTAAGTCACCACTCCCACCCATCTTTCTCTCAGAAACATACACTAAGACAAAGGGCTTCAGAGTCTCTCTGAAGCCCTTTACTTCAAGAGATAATTTACCAAAATAGAAGAAATAGATAAAGAAATGGAAAGAGACTGAAATTTCACTTAGCTTTGTTACCAAATATCTTTAATATGATACTTTACCACCTGGGAGCAAGAGGTTCAAAGATTAATCCAATATCCAAAGACAAAAAAATATAAATTAAGCTCCTACTATGTGTAGAACACTATACTCAACACTGAGAGATACAAAATTGGGATAAGGAATGAATGGAGATTGTCTTGGAGCTTATGGTAGGAATAGGACACAAACATCATGGCTTGGTGATTTCATTGGGGGTACATACTCTATCAACTAAGGTCTCAATGTGTCTATGACTTAGGAATCAAGTCTTGGAAAGTAGCTTAAGGCTAGGAAGATCAGGGAAGGTTTCAAGGAGACACAGCCATTGGGGTTGGACTTTAAAGAACTCATAGGAATTCACCAAGTAAAGGATGGGAGAAATGTGACTCTCAACCTAGCACTGCAGACGTGAGCAAGGGGACCAAGGGGAGGATGCAGTTCTGAGCATGGCTGAGGAACAGATTGTACTCCAATTTGTCTAGAGCTCAGAGAATGTGAGACAGAATATTATGAGGTAAGGAGAGCAAAAGGCAGCAGAGTGCTTCCATTGGAAATTGAAACTTGACTCATTAGGAAATAGGAAAGTGTTATAAAGAAGCAATGAAAAGAGATACATGACCAGCTTTGTGCCTAAGTGGTAGCACGCAGGCTAAATTATGAAGGGGAGATAAAGTCATGGTTTTATTACAAGAGTTCAGACAGAGAGTTGTAAGGGCTATTACAACAGTATTCAGGTGGTGACAATAACAGAGACTGTGCTGAATTTGAGAAATACTACAGTTAGAATCAACGTGATACAGTGACTCATTACATAAAAGTGGCAGAGAGGCACATCAACAATGTCATCTAGTTTTCAAACAAGAAAAATGAGCAGACTGGACCATTGATAGGAAGTGAGAAGTCAGAGGGAGGAGCATATTTTGGAAGAATGAGGCTCTAGATGCTGGAATGTGTGTGTTCGTCCTTCGTTGACAAAGAAGACCATGCCATCAGAGAAATGATGACATGACTTGCATTTGACTTTGTTTTGAGTGAGGGAGGGCTGTGCAGGTCACCAGCCTCACTTGTCCTCCAAAGCCTTCTGAATTCAGTGACCAGATATTCATCAGGATGACTGGAGATGACCCAGGATGAGGCAGTTGGGGTTAAGTGACTTGCCCAAGGTCACACAGCTAGTGAGTGTCAAGTGTCTGAGGTAAGATTTGAACTCAGGTCCTCCTGCATCCTGCACTGGTGCTCTATCCACTGCACCACCTAGCTGCCCCAGATGCTGGAATAATCACATAATCACACAACCTCCATTTTAGAAAGAAAAGGTCAAGGAGAAAGGAGGAAAGTATGCATGTAAATATCCTTTGCATTCATCACAGCTATTCTGCAGCATTGAATTCTTTGGACAAGATCGCAGTTTGAAAAGCAAGCTCCTTAAGCTCACAGGATGAAGCCTACACTTTAGAAAGGTCTCATTATAGGAAAGAAGACATTTGGTCTCATTAACAACTACTACAAGAACAAGTAGCAGTCAGGTTATCTTCAAGGAGCTGTCCAGTTTCACCCTATTTCTCCAAGAGCAACCCATGTTGAGCATGCTATCTATCCTATGCTGGGACAGATCTTGCTCCATATGGTTTCTTAAAGCAAACACTGTAACACTGAAATGCAAATACAAGTTAATATCAATTAAACAGAGTCCTTGATAGTTCCTTGCAGGAAAAAAAAATCAAGGCTGAATTGTTAATGAAATAAACCTGTTAAACAGAGAATTACTTTTTAGCATTTAAGCCATGTGTTTATCCTCTGTGAGAAGCAATTGATTAGTTAAGTAATTGTTTCAAACAATGAACGGTGAAGAATAATGAAACATATATAACGGATGTTCTGTTTAACAATATTTGAAGTTACAACCTTTCTAGGACAGCATGCTGAAAATATAATGGTGATGATGTGAATATATTTTATTAAGTCCCACTATCAGAAAATTCAGGAATCTTTACATAAATATTTCATTTACAGTGGAAATTGATAGAAACAACTCCCTTTTAATTAAAAAATAAAGATCTCTGTAGGCAGGTAATTTTATAAAAAGTTCATTTAAATTAAAATTTCATTCTGAGATAGCAATCTCCATTTTAGCATGCTTATCTTTGTCATTAATTTCACTTAATTTTCCCTTGCCCAACAGGGGACTGGGATTTGTGTGCCAGGGAGAAGGAAAGTCCCTCCCTGGTGCTACCTTTAGGTCTATATAGCATATTGGTGAGACTTTTCTGTGTGCAGAATGCACATGCCAGCCCACAATTAATGATATCCATTTTACTCTCAAGGGGCCACAAAACAGTGCACAAATCCCTGTTGCCTCTTCTCTCTCAAATATATAAAGCTATACAGACTATCTTTGTACAGGAAACTAAAATTCCCTAATGGGTTGAAAAATGAACATTAATATGAAACTTCCTAATTGGGACTCAGTTATGCATTTAATTGAATCCCTTGTCTCCTTGAAAAAAATCTAGTTTAGTGGAAATAACCCTGGCTCTATCAACTACCTCAGGATGTTGAGAAACTCACTTGCTTAAGTCATTAAGCCATATTCATAGGATTATCTGCTCAAAGTACTGGTCTTCCCAAAGCCATCCATCTACCCTCATTCTTCCTCCTGGAAAGTCACAAAAAAACCCACTGGCAGGAAAGGGAACAGGTCATTAGCCACTAAAATATGCCCATTTGATTCCCATGCATGTTGCTCTATATTTTTTTTTTTGAAGTTGTATCCCTTCATCACTAATGCTAGTTGGTGGCATCATGTAATACCTCTGATACAATGACTAGTAGGCCCTTCATAAATGTTTCCTGAACTAACTTACTTGCCTGTGTGCATAGAAGAACCTGAAGCAGCAATTCCAATTCACTCATTTTCACTATATGAGCTATATCTAGAAACTTCAGTTCAAGACAAATCCTCAGACTGAGAAACTCTGGGTACTTGTAAAGTCCCCTGAGCTTTGGACTTCACAGCTGTGATCAAACAGCTTTATCCAAAAGTGCTGGCTCTTCCAATAAATGCATCCTTCAACTGTACAGAAATTCAAAGAACGAGAGTTGCAAATCAGGGGGCTGGTTGAATACCTAATGCCTGAAGACTTCACATTCCTCTCAGCCTCTCCCACCCTAGATACTTCATTTCAAGCCATTTCCTCTGCTGACTTGTTCTATTTCCTGCCTTTGGCCCAGATGAGCCTGTCTGAACCTAGGAGTTCCTATCAGGTGAGAAGACTGAAAGAGGTTTGTGCAAAATGATTGGAAGAAATACATTAGAAGCCAAATGGAGACCAAATTTCTTAGGAAAACAAACTAGTTTTACTAGACTGTGAGGTGGGGAACCTGTATCCTCAAGGCCACATGTGACCCTCTAGGTCCTTGGGTCATTTGACTGAGTCCAAGTTTTACAGAACAAATCCATTTATTAAGGGGATTTGTTCTGTGAAGTTTGGATTCAGTCAAAGGGCAGCACTTGAGGACCTAGAGGGCCACATGCATTAGACTTTTATTGTTCTTTCAAGTTACTGTGTCAAATGTAAAAATGACCCTCAAGAGTTGGCATTCAACATTTCATAGTTTGTGCCTTAGTCTATGATTTTTTTAAAATGATAAGAATTACTCTCTTTAAATGCTCTCATATAGAAGGGCTGGTGGTCTTCTCAAGTGTGATGTCTGTCCTGACTTAAGTCAGATATTCACATCTTTAATATTAACAGAAAAGTCAGAGGTAGGGGGTGGTAAGATTCAATATGCAGAAATACACTTCCCAGTTAGTTTTTCTGGAATGAATTTATTCCTAAAGTCAAGATTTGTACCCAGATTGAATGTGTTGCTCTGGTTTCTATTTTATATTTTGTTGTAGTCTACACTTAAATACAAAAAAAGAACATTTGAATACACACATTAGAACTCAAAGAGGTTTGTATATGAGAAACTATGAAGCTGCATGTCCCACTATTTCCCATTTGAAAATACAGAATTAATTTCAAAACTCAAGAAAAACAAAGTAGAAATAGGGCAACACTCATAAGAATAACCATAGTCAACTGAAATGACTCCCCATAGTGGTCTGCCTCTTTTGGCACCCGTCCCCATCACTTCCGTCTATATCCTTCATTGCTCATCTTCTGCAGTCAAGGTTGGTCGGAGTTTTGAAGCCCTTTGAAGTTGTTTTCCTTTACATTATTGCTATTCTTGTATAAATTGTTCTACTTACTTACCTGTGGGCCATTTCATGATCCTCATGATGCTACGAAATTGTCTCTTTCATCATTCCTTATTGTGCAATAATATTCCATTCCATTCACTCACCACAATTTGCTCAACCATTCCCCAACTAAGAGGAAATCAAAGGTGCCCCGTAAGACTCGATTTCTTTACTTTTCCTTTTGCTGTCCTTGGAATTCTAAAATTTGTTTTGCTTGTAACAATTCCCTTGTCCACTATGATCTCTTTTTAGTTACTATTGGATTTCTTTGTCAATCAATCAATCAGTATTTATTAAGTGCCTACGGCATGCCCTACACTGTGCTAAGTGCTTGGGGTACAAAAAGAGGCAAAATACAGTCCCTGTCCTCAAGGAATTCACAAATCTGATGGGTAAGATGTACAAACAAATAGAAAGGAGCTATAAATAGAAAACAATTAACAGAAGGAAGGAACTACAAGGAAGAGAAACTGGAAAGACTGTAGAAGATGGGATTTTAGTTGGGACTTAACGGGAAGCCAGGGATACAATATGGATCCCATAGATCTAGCAGAGGAGGGAAAGTATTCTGGGCATGGGGGGCAGTCAGAGAAAACGACTGGAACTGAGAGATGGACTGTGTAGTTTGTGCAATAGCAAGGAACCCAATGTCCCTGTATCAAGTTAGATCTAGTGTGGAGTAAAGCATGAGAAGGATGGAAAGGCAGCAGGGGGCTCGGTCCTGAAGGGTTTTGAGTGTTAAACACAGGTGATAGGGAGCCACTGCAATTTATTTAATATGTTTCTGTGTGGGTATGTGTGTGGGGGGGTATTATATTGCCAGACCTGTACTTTAGAAAAAAATCACTTTAGTGGCTGAATGGGGGTTAGACTGCACTGAAGACTTGAGGCAAGCAACCTACTGTAATAGTCCATGTGTGACATGATCAGGTCCTGCAGCACATTGGTGGCAGCTTCAGACAAGAGAATAGGATGTATTTGAGAGATGTGAAATCAAAAGACCTTTGCAAAACATGGGATGGGGGGAGGGTGAGAGATAGTGAGGAGTCAAGGACTATTCCTAGGTTACAAACTTAAAGGAAAAGATAGTGATGCCTTCTGTATTAACAGTGAAGAGTTTAGCAGGGAAAGATGAGTTCCATCTTGGTCATGTTGAGTTTAAGATGTCTACCAGGCATGCAGTTCTAGATATCTGAAAGGCAATTGACCATGTAAGATTTGGAGACTGCCAGAGAGTTTGTGATGCTGTGTGAATTTGAGTATGTTAGATTGGGAGGAGGGGAAGAGAGAGGGAGAGAGCAATCCTCCTTTATTCATTTCAGATAAGATTGAGGTCCATCTGATGCTTACTTCATCCCCACTTCTTCACACAACCCAACTACTATAAGAAATAACAAGGTTAGCAAGTTCTACCCCTTTTTCCTCCATTTTACACTGGTCTATTCCTTCTTTTATGTTCCCTTCTCTTTTTCTACTTAAGACCCCTGAAGAAAACAAAGTCACTCCACATTCCCCTTTCCCCACCTGTGAAATAAAAAAAAAACAAAAAAACAGATCTCTTTTTCCTTCTGACAACTCCCTCAATGCCTTTTGAAGACATTTAAGTTCTGAAGGGGCACTTATTTCATCGCTCTCCCCCTTTAGAATATTAGCATTATACTATTCTATAGATCCTCCAATTTACTCATCTAAATTTACCTTCCTAGATTTCTTTTGGAATTTTGTGTGTGTATTTCGAAGTTCCTACTCTGTGCTGGTCTTTCCTTTAGAAGTACTTTAAGGTCCTTTATTCAGTGAAGGTCCATTTTCCCCCTGTAGAATTATATTTACCTTTTCAGGGTAAATCTGGATTATAATCATGTATCTTTTACCTTTTGGAATATTGTGTTCTAAAGTCTTCTTTCATTTAAAACAGATGCTGCCAGGTGATATTCTTTGGGACTTGAATGGCTTCTTTCTGTATGCTTACAGTATTTTTTATTTTGTTGTGGAAGGTTAAAATTTTGACTAGAGCATTCCTACTTTTGTTCATTTGTGTCGGACTCTTCATGACCCCATCTGGGGTTTTCTTGGCACAAATATTGGAGTGGTTCTCCATTTCCTTCTCCAGATCATTTGGCAGATGAGAAAACTGAGGGAAAGGGGGCAAAGTAACTTGCCCAGGATCACAAGGCTAGGAAGGGTCTGAGGCCAGATTTGAACTCAGGAAGAAGAGTTTTCCTCAGTGCAAGCCTGGCACTCTATCTACTATGCCACCCAGTTGCCCCTAACAGAATTTCTGGGACTTAGAGGATTTATTTCAAGAAATGACTGGTGGATTTTTTTCTATCTTTGTCTTCTGGTTCTAATAGACTTGAGAAGTTTCTTTTATTATTTCTGGAATATTAGTGTCAGGGTTTTTAAAAAAACAACATTGTTTTCAGTGAGAACAATGATTGAGCTGAATTCCAGATGTGTTGTTTTGATAGCAGTTTATATTTTCTCCTATCCTTCAATCTCTTGTTTTTGTTGTTATAGTTCTTTTCTCACTGGAGTCATAGATTTCTGTTTTACTCTCCAGGGAGTCCATTTCTCAGGTAAGGTTTACCACTTTCTCTTCTAAGCTATTTATTCTCTTTTCAATTCTTTCCTCCAGAGCTTTTCATCTCATTTTTCTCTCTTGCTTCATTTCTTTTAGGCATTCATGTAATCCTTGTGCAAAACCCATTTTTCCTTTGAGTCTCTTCCTGCAGTTGATAAGGAGTTTCTCTCTCTTTGGGGGAATCTTTAGATATGTATTAATTTCTGGTAATGATCAGCATTTTCTTTGACTTGCTCATCTCTCTAATTTCAATTCCCAGATTGGGACTTTGTGCTGGCACCAGGATGTGTCTGCTGCTATGCTTTTGGGTGAGGTCATCACTCTAGTTGTCTTTCATCCCCAAACACCTGCATTCTTTTCTTGGCCTCTACGTTCCAATGTTTACCAACCCCCACACCCCCACATCTGAGGTTTGGAGTGTTGGTTCTACAAGGCACTCTCTGATAACTCAGGAGAGAATGTTACAGACCACAGACCACTGCAGTGGGCCTAGGATGTGTCTTCATCTCACCACTGAGACACTGGTCATTATCCACTATCTGCTCCTGCTCCCTGGGGATTCCAATGTTCTTACTCTGCAGCTTTCCCCTGGTAGCCTTCCTCTCTTGCTATCTTCAGACACAGAAAGTTGTAGATTCTGTGTCTGATCCTTCGCTGGTCAAACGAATAACCTTACCCTCATTGCCTCCAAGTTTGCTCCAAGTTTGCTTGCAGATTCTCTTCCTTATTGCCCTAAGGCTTCTACCTGGCCTATTGTGTCAGTCTAGGGTGGAAGAAGGCACTATAGCTTCTTTTCGGATGCTTTAAATCATTATTTGGTCTGATTTAAATGTTAGGGTTTTGTTGGGGTAGCTATGTGGAAGTTGGGCAACTTGAGTTCCATTCAGGAAGCCATCTTGGCCAGAAGTCCATTCTTATTTCTTTAGTGAAACTGACCACCACTTTAACAAATCAATAAATATTTATTAAGCACCTACTATGTGCCAGGCAACACTGTCATTCTATTTTAGAGAACAGAGGTGAATAGTCCAGTATTTTTCCTAAAACCAACTGCAATTGTGATACCCTAAAAGTTGTATTCTAACACACCCCAAAGACAATTTCACAGAGATGAATAAAAAAAAAAGCATTGCATATGGCTTAAGGTCAAATATAGGGACATAAAAACAGCAGAAGACAAATAAGATAGATTGTCTATATGTAAAAATAGAAACTAACATCTAAGTCATACTGCTATGAAACTAATTGTTTTGAACCCTGCTAAGGAGATCTCTTTTTCTTTTCCTAAGGAGCCATCAATATTAGAAATGAAGCTTGCTCTAGAAAGATAAAAAAGAATGTCACTATTAGAGAAAGATTGCTGCAAATAAAGCAGATTCTTATGCACAATACATGGTCACTTGCTGGGAAAAAATAAAGCATCCAAAAATATTTTACAAGAACAAAGTAACATGCCCTACCCTTGAAAATCAGGATTAATGCTATCCATTATAACCCTTTAAAAGAGATACTTAATGAATAGTTAATGAGTTCTAATTCTGTACTAGTCTGCTCTGCATAGAAAGACAGTAGTAAGATGAAAAGTCAAGGTTGGGTAAACAATGTAATAAAGCTTGGGAAATTCAATTGTCACATATTTTCATGTCACAGCAAAGAATGCAGTTTGCCCCTAGCCATGTATCCATTTCAGAAGGCAGCCTAATAATGGCCAGCTAATGATCAGATGACAAAGTAAAGATTCAAAAAGATCTTGCCAGACCAGACCACTTGCCTGAAGCAGATGAAATGCAATAGGGATACATATAATGTCTTACTTAACTCAGGTTCAATGAATAATTTCCAATACATAACCTAGGAAGGCAGGGCTTCAACAGCAATTCATATGAACAAAGGTCTTGCTCTTTGAATGGACAGCAATGCCAATGAGAAACCGTTGCAAGATGGCATCTAAAAAGGGGAAGATGATGTCAGGCTACATTCGATCAGGCAGAGTAGTCTCACTATACCATGGCCTGCTTATTATCCATTATGGAGTACTATGGCACTGCAATTTAGAAAGGATATTTACAGGCTGGAAAATATTCAATACGGGTCCAGGAAAGTCTCATGCTGAAGCTGTATGAGGATGGGTTGGACAAAACCAAACAAAAAAACACCTTGAGCACTTTGGTTTGTAAAACAGAAGCCATAAATGGGGAGAGTGGAGTGGGTACAATAGGTACTAGAAAGTGTTTGAAGGGCTTGCACCTGGAGGAGGGACTTGATTAGTTTTGTTTGGGTCCACGGTGGTACAACTAGAAGCAAGAGTTGAAAGTGCCAAAGAGGAATAGTGAGACTTAATGTACAAAAACATTCCTGATTAGGTCTGACCAAAATAAGAGTAAGTGAATCCTCTCACTAGTGGTATCCAGGCACAGACTGCGTATCTGCTTGGATGCTATGGCCCCTGAGGTTTCCTTCCAACTTCCAACTTTCAAACTTAGATATATCTGTGAAGGTGGACTGGAGGTTGTTGGGCCCAAGAATTCTATATCTCATTTTTAATCTTGCCATTAGTTACACAATCCATTTAGCTACTGTGTATTAGGGTCTGTAGCTATGAATGGGAAAAACTCAAACAAATAAGCAAAAGATGTATTTTCATATACTTGATGATAACCTTGGGGGCAACCAGCAGGCACAGTGGATGGAACCCTGGGCCTGAAGTCAGGAAGACTCCTTTTCCCAAGTTCAGATCTGGCCTCAGACACTTGCTAGCTATATGACCTTGGGCAAGTCACTTAACCCTGTTTGCCTCACGTTCTCATCTATACAAAAGAACTGGAGAAGAAAATGGCAAACCACTTCAGTATCGTTGCCAAGAGAACCTCAAATGGGGTCACAAAGAGTTGGACATGTCTGAAATGAATGAACAAGATAATAACCCTGGGTGATATGGAGGAATAATCAAGTCATGAAGGCATATCTATTTTGCTAAGAAACTAATTCTACTATTAGAGTGCCAGAGTCTTTGATATAGGATGTTGGGAAGGTAGCATGGGTCTGGCCAAAGCAACATTAGATTTTCTAATCATCTATTTAGACAGAAGGACATTTGGAGTCTTCAGAAAATACAAACTTGCTTTGAAAATTGCCCAAGGCAAACAATTCTGTATTAGAACCAACTTGTTGGCAAATTATATATAGGCCTCCCCACCTGGTTTGAGGGACATAGGTCCTGGATCAGGGGTTCTTAATATTTTTTGTCTCATGGACTCCACTGGCAGTTTGGTGAAACCTATGAATCTCTTCTCAAAGCAATTCATTTAAATGCATAAAATAAAATACACAGGATTATAAAGGAAATCAATTATAAACAAATACATTCATAAAATATATATTTAAAAATAAATAAGGTCATGGGCCTCAGGTTTAGAGGCCTAGCTACAGAGATTCCCACAAATAGTAGTATCCAGGAAGGCAATACTGTATCTCTAGCAGGTGAAAAAAGATCGTTGATAACAAACCAAACTACAAAGAATTAACAAGAGTGATGAACACCGATTGGCCATGTGACTGTAACATTGATAAGTGCCAGGATACAGTGAATATCTGAAATAGTGAACTGGCAAAGACTTATTTAAAGAGTTGCCCATACAGCTATACTACACAATCTATATCAGAAATGATCCTAGAGAAACATGCTCATATATAGTTCCATAAAGGTTTCATTAATTCAAAAATTCACCTCCAGTGCTGCCTTGACATGAATTCTGCAATAACCATTTTCTTCAAAGAACAGAAAATCAAGATACATTTTTTTTTGTTTCTTATTCATTAGGGAGTACCTATCTACTGTTCATTTATGTATACCTTCATGCAGACGTTGCTTTCTTCCTAAATAGATATTGTCTATAATGTCTTTCTGGTAAAAAAAAAAGCCAAGAGGCAAACTTTGGAAAAGTGAAAAATGGAAATGTGGAAATTTGAAAAAAATAAAGAAATAAAATGTGCCAGTAGCTTGATTAATCCATGTTTCTTGGATTCAGGAATTCATAATGTGATTAGAAAGTAATGCTCTGCTGTTTAATTCTATCTGCTGAAAATCAGTTTCTTTGTACAGGAATCACTGGAACAAAGGAGTCATTTTTTGACTATATAGACTTATTGCCACATAACTTTCTGATTCCTCCTCCCTTGCAGTTTCGTTCTGCTCGAATTGAGTAATGTTTTCTGGGTCAGCATGATCATGCAATGACTGTGGATTTGGCGATCAGAGGTCACTAAGACCTTGGTCCCATTGCCCTTGTAGCACTTATTTACCACTGATCTGTAAAATATGAACTTTTTATAGTTAATATTGCCTGGCTGTGCCTGGGTAGCTGTTATTTATGGTGCCCAACACTGTTGAAATTAAAGCATTGGATCAAATCATTTCTTAAAATACCCCATTGAAATAGCTGTTGAATTGGAAGCAAAGATAAAAAGGCATAGAAACTATTAAACCTGGGAAATAGATGACATTTTTTCTCCATTTTCGTATCACTTTTCTTCACTTTTCTCCAAATTAAACTCTTCCAGAGTAGTATTTGTTGCTGCTATTCTCTTTGTAGGAATGGTGGTTACTTTAGAGTGGTCAGCTGGCACATATCAATGCTTTATAGCATTGATATTAGAACAGCAGAGTTCTAAAAAGTCTAATTTGCTAATATCTGGTGCTATGAGCATCAAGTAGGTACCACCTATACCCATAGTTTCTCCAGTTGAAATTAATTCCATTGACAGGAAGTCTGTGTGCCTTTTAAATTCCTGGGAGGGACATTATTTGAAAGTAGGGACATTCAGACATGTGAAGGCTATAATTGTATGGCATAAAGTGAAAAGTTTAAAAAAAATTCATTAGTCTCTTTGTTGCTCTGTCTACATAACAAACAATTGAGTTGATTGCTTTATGTATTTGTGTTTTGTTTTTTTCTCAGTGGACTTGGTAGGTGGTGTTGACCTCAGGTACACTGAGACTGGAAGGTCCTTTCTAACCCTCTGTGCAAGCTAACCATCCCCCAACACATACACTTGCTCCCTTTCTCTTTGGTAATCAGCAACAACACACAGCCTAGATGTCCCCAATGAGGAAAGACAAATACATACTTGGCAGTTAAATGCCCCAATTCTGGATGTTTCTTACACTGCTCCCCCAATATAATGGATATACATTAGACCTGTTCTGAAGGAAGAAATCAGCACCATCAGCTGGTCAGTGGATTATCACAATGGGTATGTGGTACTTTGGATGGAAAATAAATTTTGACCATTTTGAAATTATCAGATTTTACTTCAATAAACTCGCAACTCAAGTGCTCAGGAACTGGAGAAATGGGATTCTCTAAGATAAAAATACCAGGCATCTTTGCATAAAAGGAACCTAAACAAATCATAGATTTCAATTCAATACTTCCATGCACCCACAATTGTGTGTGTGTGAACTTTTGCCCTCCTTTAAGCTCTGTATAAATGAGAGCTATTACTGGGAACAGTTTTATTAGTTCATCGGTTCCTTCATGTGATGTTGAGTGTGACAACCATATTTTTTCATCTGGTTTGACTTTTTTCCATATTTTCCCATAAATCCTCTGTAGAAGAACTATCCAATGCTTTTGAAATCTTCCACTGGTTCTTTGAATTCCTTGTGGATAGCAGTGGGGTATACATCTTAATCTGTAATCTTTCAGTATTGACTCTTTGTACCAGTCGTGCAGGCCCTTAATCATGCCTTTGACTCCCTTACTTCTCATATGCAAATAACCAATGGTAATATACTGATGCTGCCTTTCACCAACCATGAATCTTTTCATTATCCTTTGGGTCATCTACCATTGTGTTTCTTTGCAGATGCTAGGGTTCCATGACTCACATCCATATGGCATCACCAGGTGTTGAAAAGGTGGGCTTTTGCAACAGTCAACAGCTTGGTACTAATGCAGTCTTTGAATATAGGGGTGACAGTTTCAACAGAATGTGGGGCCAAATCAAAGTTATCAGTTATTATAAAACAGTTAATGATTGCCAGTAGTTATCTGCAGAAATGCAAAGTGTCAAAGAAACTGCTATTTACCTGAGAGACAGAGAGAGAAAGAAAAGAGAGGGGAGAGAGAAAGAGAGAGAGAGAGAGAGAGAGAGAGAGAGAGAGAGAGAGAGAGAGAGAGAGAGAGAGAGAGAGAGAGAGAGAGAGAAGAGGGGGAGAGGGAGGGAACATCCCTAAGGAAGAAGACAAGGGAATGGTGAAAAAGTAATGAAAGCAGAAATAATGGGTGCTGAACGTACAGCCTGTACTAATAGTTGTCTTCCTTCAAATATGCCTGTTCTGTTCCCAAGACTGTTTCCATGTCCAAAGAAACAATAACTTGAAAATGCTCATATGTACCAAGAGAAAGTAGCTTAGAGATGATGGATCAGTGGGGGAACAAGGTTATAAAACAAATCAACACTCCTCTCCAGAGGTCCTACATATCACACAGTGACGTAACCATGTGAGTGCTTCACCTCAATTCCAAGCCGCAGGCATATGTGGTACAGATTAAGGTTGTCTGAAGCACAGATGAAAATGTGCTTCTATAAGGATTCATGTCATTCCTCCATATGGAATCAAGTACTAAGGCAATTCTAATCGTTTGCTCTCTCTGTATTCGTTAAATTATCCAATGAAGATCTGTTATGGCAGACAGCAGGTAGAAAATGCTTGGCCTGATTATGAAAGTGAGCTAGCCAGTCTTTTAAAAATTCCTTAGCATTTTACCTTGGATTAAAAAATCATTTTACTGGAAATATTTTTAAAAGTTTATAAAGAGAATAAACAATACAGAGTATGTGCCTTATCACGCCATCTTTTCCTGGTCCATCAGAATCCAGTGAACTCAGTCTTACACACAAAGGTCAAATTTAAGGCCACGGACAATTATGAAAACAGTGCAAGTAAAATATGTGTCCTTACTATTATACATGGGTCCCATGAAGTGCACGGAATTAATCCCATGAAGTGAATGCATGTATTCAAATTCATATAGTCAAAGCTACAAGTATTTTTGAAATGGTCTGTGGTTCTAGCCCAGTGAAAACATGCAATGCTAATTGGAGTAATGAAACCATTTCAGGCGATTCATCATTTGCACTAATCAGGACCTAGCCATATAACTACTATTCCTAACACTTGTACTATGCTGAAGATGCTGATGATGACCACGACTCAACTACTGCTGTTACTGTTAAGTCTTATTTTTTGAATTCACCTCCCAGATCATCAATAAAAGGTTGGATACAACCTCAGAATGATCCCATTTATTCTACATTTTGCTAAGAAGACCAGATCATTTTTCATTAGCCAGAGTCAAAAGAATATCTCTTTAAAAGAAATGTATTCAAATATTTCTCAGGAAGAAATAGCGTTATTACCACATGTGGTAGATTCTATTTTGGAGAAATATACCAATAGGCAATTAATCACTTGCAATGCGTGCTTAGGTCAAATCCAAAGGATTAGATTCAGAGACTTTGAAATTAAAAACTGAGGAAAAGGAAGAAGTGAACATTATAACTGATATAGGAGTTAGGCAAAACTTCCTTAGTGAAGGGGATATGTGAGATGATTCAGAAAAGAGAATGGGATTAAAGAGATTAAGAAGCACATATTGTGCAAAATTTGCATTATTTTCTCTGTGATCGATACTACAATTGCCTTTTCTCTTTTGTGGTCACGAAACCAAAATTTAAACAGTTTGTATCGGCATCCGAGGAATGAGAATGGGTTCAAAACTAAGATGAAAGTGGGTACATGTTATGACATACAGTTTATAAGAATATGTCCTTCATGCTAAGAAAATCAGATAGTTACACATGTGATATGTGCAAAGATAGAGCATTTTGGTTGGCCAGATAAGACAATAAAAAACCACAAAATGTCTCACTATCAGTAAGAGAATCAGTGGTGAAACCACTGTTTCAATGGGCCCTGTTTACAGTAGGCAAAGACAGCTGGTGGTACAGTGGATAGACCACTGAGCCTACGGTCAGGAAGACCCCAGGCATTTACTAGCTATGTAAGTCACTGGGCAAGTAAGTCACTTAACATCTGTCTGCCTCAATTTCTGCACTTATAAATTAGGGATAATAATGGCACCTACCTCACGGGGTTTCTGTGAGGATCAAATGAGATCTGGAAAAACTGCTCAGCACAGTGCCTAGTAGAGAGTAGCTGCCATATAAATCAATACTTAGTTCCTTCCCTTCCCTATAGCAGACTCGAGGAGGATCCTGAATTTCCTATTAAGGCAGCAAAGAATAGTACCAAAAAGATATTGTTTCATTGAGATCCCTGTATCACCATCACTGCATGGAATTCTTGGCACATAATGCATGCCTAATAAATGTTGTTAAGATGAAACAGGGCATACGTATTCACCTTTCAAAATAAAACTTCCACCTGGTACAGGATGGAAATAAAATGACTAGAAGAAAGCCATCTAGTCACTTGAAGGGAATCATATGCATGTCCCACTGGACAGGAGATAATGCTATAAAATAGGTAGTGTGAAAAGGGGAGTGTTAAAATATAGCATCTGAAGCAATGACCTGAAGGACTCAAGAATCAGACTTCTTCTGCTGATAATAATAATGAGAGCATTTATATATAAATTTAACGTTTGCCTAGTACTTTGAAAATATTATTTCATTTTACCTTCATAACAATTTAGATGGTAGATGCTATAATTCTTCCCATTTTACAGATGTGTAAAAAGAGGCAAAGGTTAAGTGACTTTTCAGGCATCACACAAATAGTATTTGTGTGAGGTTGAATTGGACCTCAGGTCTTCTTGACTTCATAACCAACACTGCAACCACGGAGTCACTTAGCTGGCTGTAGTTCTACACCGAAAAGAATCAGAAAGCCATCCAAACCAACGGTGGAAAATACAAGCATAGGATCCAATATGGAGATTAAAGAGTAGCTCATTTGTACACTTGAAAATCTCCCACCAAAACTGATATTTCAGGGCACTTGGAAGTAGGCATTACAGAAATGTAATTTTTTAACTTTAAGGTATACACACCAAAATGAGGATAATCAAGTGCTGACCAGCAGTGATCATTAAAGGACTTCAATTTTTGGGAAAAAAAAAAAAAAGCATATGTAGAAGATGGAAGCAAAGGCAGGTTATGGGAGATATAGAAGATGAATACTACCGCGGGCCAGTAAGAATAATGCCATGACCACTGAAGTTCAGCATGAGTCAAGGCTGCTGACGAAAGTAAGAGCAACAAAAGGGCTTTTTAACTATGTTGGACAAGGACAGTGATCAAAGAAGGGATGGAACCTTTGCTTTGGAAAGAAGGTAGGATGCTAAGAGATAACTGAGAGAAAGCTGAATTATTCAACTCATTTTCCTTCTGTTTTCCTTATTGAATAGAATGGCATTTGAAAGAGGAAAGGAGAGAGCAAAATTGGTTACCAGAAGGCTACCAAAATTCAAGGTAAATAAGGAGATGGTAAGACAGCATCTAGCTATCTTAATTGACTTCTGATCCCTGGGCACGCATAAACGTCATTCCAGAGCACTAAAAGAACTAGCAAGTATAATTGATGAACTGCTCTTAGTGATCTTTTTAAAAGAGGAGGAAAACAAGATGGCAGAGTAAAGGCAGGGACTCCCTTGACCTCTCCCCCAAACTCTTCCACATACCTTTAAATGATGACTACAAACAAATTCTAGAGTAGCAGAACCCATAAAAAGACACAGTGAAAAAATTTTCCAGAACAAATCAACTTAGAAGGTCAGCAGGAAAAATCTGTTGCAGCAGGGTGAGAGAGGAGAGCAGTCCAGCACAGACTACACGGGTGGGGGACACTGTTGCACTGCTTATATTGAATCTGGGTTGCAGTCCTGGGACTCAGTCCCAGTGCGAGGAGGAACAGTAACAGAGCAGGGCAGCAGGGAACCTAGTTCCAGGATTGAAAAGAATGCATGTGGCTGCTAACAAGCCAATACAAAACACAGGAAAGTAATAAGCACACCTCTCCCTGTATCATACCACCTGAGAAGAGCCAACTTACAGTTCCCCAGAATTACACCTGAAAACAGCTACAAATAACTTGATGTGTGCAATAGTGCCCTCTTCACTTGGGAAGCAAAGTTCCACTTTAGTACAGACGAAAAAGTCAAGAAACAGGCTGGAAAATGAAGAAACAACAGAAAAAAATTCTGACCAAAGAAAGCTACTATGGTGACAAGGAAGATGAAAACACATAGAAATAAACAAAGTCAAAATTCTGAAATCCAAAGCCTTGGAGAAAAAAATATGAATTGGTCTGAAGCCACAGAAGAGTTCAAAAAGGATATTAAATATAAAGTAAGACAGATAGAGGAAAAATTAGGAAAGGAAATGAGACTGATGAAAGAAAATCACAAAAAAGACCCATTCGCTTGGTAAAGGAGGCACAAAAAATATTAAAGAAAATAGCACATTAAAACCAGAATAAACAAAATTGTAAAAGAGGCACAAAAATCCAAATAAGAGAAGAATGCATTGAAAATTAGAATTGGCCAAAAGGAAATAGATAAACAAAAATTCACTGAAAAGAAGAACTCCTTTCAAATGTAGAATGGGGGGGGGGGTGGAGCCAAGATGGCAGAATAGGAGGACAAACATACTCCAACTCTTCTTCCATAGCCCTTAAAATACTTGTAAAAATGACTTGAAACAAATTCTACAGCAGCAGAAGTCACAAAATGACAGAGTGAAACAGATTTCAAGATAGCCTGAAAGGCAAACAGGAAAGGTCTATCACAATGGGCTCAGAGCAGAGTGCAGTCCAGCATGGGCTGCACTGCAAAGACAGGACTGGAGCAGGATTCTGAGTGCTGAATCATCATAGCTGATGCAGTTTCCAGACTCCTCAACCCACTAGTACCAAAGGCAGCTTCAAAAGTCAGTAAAAAAGTTCGAAAGAACTGGATTAGAAGGGAGTATGGTATAACCCCAGCCCCAGGTCCAGGGTGCCTGTAGCCACTGCTGTAGCAGCTGCAGGTTCTAGAGCTACCTGCCTACAGATCCTGGGGGAATCCAGCTGCTGATCTGACTCTCAGCCTTGAGAGACATTCCTGGGGTGAGGAGGAGCACTGGTGTAGCAGAGCTGGTGGTGGTTGTGGAGAGGGAATCCAACTCACAGTTTCAGGGAAGAAAAAAGGGCTTTTGGTTGCTCACAGACCAGAGTGCAAGCCAGAAGAGGAGTAAACTCCTCTCCCTTGATTGTGTCACCTTGGAAGAACTGAGAAATTACAGGTCCCTAGAGATATTTTAGAGAACAGTTGCACAAAACTTCTGAAGCCTAAGGTAGAACACCCTCCACTTGACAAAGGACTCAGAAGTCAAGTTACTGGCTGGGAAAATACCCCAAAAGGTGAAAAATAAGACTATACAAGGTTACTTTTTGGTGAAAAGGTATTTCCTTCCATCCTTTCAGATGGGGAAGAGCAAAGCATACAATCAGAGGAAGACAGAAGAGGAAGGGTTCTGCATCCAAAGACTCCAAAAACTATGCAATGGTCTCAGGCAATGGAAGAGCTCAAAAAGGATTCTGAAAATCAAGGAGGAGAGGTGGAGGAAAAATTGGAAAGAGACATGAGAGCAATGCAAGAAAATCATGAAAAAATGATTCAACACCTTGCTAACAGAGACCCCAAAAAATCCTGAAGAAAATAAGACCTTTAAAAACAGACTAACCCAAATGGCAAAAGAGGTCCAAAAAGTCAATGAGGAGAAGAATGTTTTAAAAAGCAGAATTGGCCAAATGGAAAGGGAAGTTCAAAAGCTCACTGAAGAAAATAGTTCTTTAAAAATCAGAATGGAGCAGATGGAAACTAATGACTTTATGAGAAACCAAGAAATTATAAAACAAAACCAAAAAAATGAAAAAAAAATAGAAGACAACATGAAATACCTCACTGGAAAAATAATTGACCTGGAAAATAGATTCAGGAGAGATAATTTAAAAATCATTGGTCTACCTGAAAACCATGATCCAAGGCATCAACTTTCAAGGAAAATTGTCCTGATATTCTAGAACCAGAGGGTAAAATAGAAATGGAAAGAATTCACCAATCACCTCCTTAAAGAGATCCCAAAAAGAAAACTAGCAATATTGTAGCCAAATTTCAGAGTTCCCAGGTCAAGGATTAAATCTTACAAGTAGCCAGAAAGAAACAATTTCAATATCATGGAAATACAATCAGGATAACATAGGATTTAACAGCTTCTACATCAAAGGATTGAAGGGCTTAGAATACGATATTCCAGAGGTCAAAGGAAATAGGATTAAGAAGAAGAATCACCTACTGAGCAAAACTGAGTATAATACTTCAGAGAAAAAAACTGAACTTCAGTGAAAAAGAAGACTTCCCAGCATTCTTGTTGAAAAGACCAGAGATGAATAGAAAATTTGACTTTCAAATAAAAGAATCAAGAAAGTCATGAAAAGGTAAACAGGAAAGAGAAGCCTTAAGGAACTCATCAAAGTTGATCTGTTTATATCCCCATATGGAAAGATGTTATTTGTAACTCATGAGACCTTTTTCAGTATTAGGGTAGTTAGAGGGAATACATATACATATATATATGTAACTGTGTATGGGTATGTATGTTTAGGTATGTATATGTATGTGGATATATGTGTGTGGGAGGACAAGTCAAGGAAGAGAATGGAATAAAAGGAGGGCAGGATAGGACAGAAAGAAATGTGGTTAATCTTTCCCAAAATAACTATTATGACTTCACATGTATGACCTATATTGTATTGCTTGTTTTCTCATTGACAGTAGGTGGGGAGGGAAGAAAGGAGAGAATATGGAACTAAAATCTTTGATATATGTTAAAAATTGTTTTTAGCATGCAACTGGAAAATAAGACATACAGGAAATATGGTATAGAAATCTATTTTGTCCTTCAGGAAAATAGAGGGGAGGAGGATGAAAAAGGGGGGGGGAATGAAAGGGAGGGCAGACTGGAGGCAGGGGTGGATGGGGTACATGCTTTCCTGGGGGGATGGGGAGAGATAGGGAGAAAATTTTGAATTCAAATTCTTGTGGAAGTGAATGTTGAGAAGTAAAAAATAAATAAATTACATATTAAAAGTGAAGAAAGAACTGAAAAATAGACGTATGTATAGAATAATTTTGCACATATATGTATATATACATAGACATATATTTGTGCATTTTTCTGTTTGTATACATACACATACATGTATATATGCATTATATATGTATGTATATATACCTATTTGTCTCTACTGATAAATATCTTTGGGAGGAGGGAAAAAAATTGAAATTCACATGATAATTTTCTTGTTTTTTGAAAGAAATAAAAAATTGTACATAGTAGAACCACAGTTTCGTGTACAATCCTTTTTTGTACTTTTATGTAAATCATTTTTTACTCCATAAATTAAAATAAAATTAAAATACTAAAAAAAGTAGAATTGGCCAAATAGAAAAGTAAGTACAAAAGTTCACTGAAGAAAATAATTCCTTAAAAGTTAGCATTGGCAAGTGGAAAGTAATGACTTCACAAGACACCAAGGAAGAATAAAATCAAAAGAATAAAAAAAATAGAAGAAAATGTGAAATATCTCATTGCAAAAACACCTGACCTGGAAAATAGATTCAGGAGAGATAATTTAAAAATAATTGGACTACCTGAAAGTCATGATCAAGAAAAGAACCGAAACACCATGTTTCAAAAAGCAGCAAAGGAAACTACCCTGACATTCTAGAACCACAGGGTAAAATAGAAATTGAAAGAAACTACCAATTATCTCCTAAAGGAGATCCCAGAATAAAAACTCCCAAGAATACTGTAGCCCACTTCTCAGTTCAAGGAGAAAAAGCAGAGTCAAAAAAGTAACATTTCAAATACTGTAGAGCCAGTAGAGCCACAGTCAGGATAACACAAGAATTAGTAATTTCTATATTAAAGGATCGGAGAGCTTGTTATATGATATTCTAGAGAGCAAAAGAGCTAGGATTACAACTAACAATCACTTACCCAGCAAAACTGAGTAAAATTCTTCAGATGAAACATGTACACTCAATGATAGAGAGGACTTTCAAGCACTCCTGATAAAAAGACCAGCACTGAATAGAAAATGAGATTTCCAAATGCAAGATGCAAAAGAAGAATAAAGAGAAACAGAAAATGGAACTCAGATGGAACCTGATAAGGTCAAACTGTTTATATTCCTACATGGAGAAATGATATTTATAAGTTCTAAATAGTTTCTCATTATTAGGGCAGTTAAAAGGAGTATACATAGAAAGCACAGGTATGAGGTGAATATGATTTTATGACTACCTAAAATAATAAAATTAAGGGATGACAAAGAAGAATGAAGTGGGAGAAGGGGAAAGGAAGAGGTAGTATAGGATAAATTATCTGACATATAAAGGGCCTGAAAGAGATTTTACAGTAGAGGGGGAAATGGGAGAAGCAAAAAGGAGAGCACATGAACCTTACCCCTCATCAGAATTGGTTCAAGGAAGGAATAATATGCACACTCAGTTGCATAAAGAAATCTATCTTACTATACAGGATAGTAGGAAAGGAAGGGGATAAAAGAAGGGAGAAAACTCATAGAAGGGAAACCAGTTAGACTGAGGTAAAAGTCAGAACAGAAACACTTTTGAGAATGGACAGGATAAAAAGAAATAGAGAATAGTATAAAGAGGGGGAACTAGAATGGAGAGAAATGCACAGTTGGTAATCATTACTGTGGAAAAAAAAGTTACATTGTATTACTCTGATAAAGGCTTCACTTTTCAAACATAGAAAACTGAGTGAGAAAGAAATAAGAGACATTCCTCAACTGATAAATTGTCAAAGGGTATGAACAGGCAGTTTTCAAACACAGCAATCAAAGCTATCTAATCATATGAAAAAAAAGCTTTAAATCACTATTGATGAGAGAATGCAAATTAAAACATCTCTGAGATTCTACCTCACACCTGTCATTGACTAATATGACAGAAAAAGAAAATGACAAATGTTGGAGGGGATTTGGGGAAATCTAAACATTAACATACTATCAGTGAAGTCATGTATTGATTCAACCATTCTAGAGAGCAACGTAGAACTATGCCCAAAGGGGTATAAAAGCATGCATACCTTCTGACCAAGCAATACCACTACTAGGTCTGTATCCCAAAGAGATAAAAAAATAAAAGAACCCACATGTACAAAAGTATTTATGGCAGCTCTTTTAGTGCATCAAAGATGTGGAAATTGAGGGGAGGTCCATCAATTGGGGAATGGCTGAAAAAGCTGTTATATGTGACTATGATTGAATACTATTGTTCTTTAAGAAATGATGAGCAGGATGCTCTCAGAAAAAAACCATGGAAACACATGAACTGATGCAAAGTGAAATGAGCAGAACCAGGAGAATATTTAACACAATAACAGCAATGTTGTATGTTGATCTATTATGAATAACTTGTCTAACCTCAGCAATAGAAAGATCCAAGAGAATTCTGTAGGACTTATAATGAAACATGCTGTCCATATCCAGAGAAACAAGTGGTAGAGCCTAAATGTAGATAAACAATCCTTTCTCTTTACTTTATTTTTCTTGGGTTTTTTTGCCTGTGTTTTCTTTCACAGAATGACTTTACGTGGAAATGTGTTTTGCACAACTAAATACGTATAACCTATGTCAAATTACTTTCCTTCCCAATGATGGGGGCAGGAGAGTGAGGGGGAGAATCTGGAACTCAAAACTTGATAAAGAATGTTAAAATTATTTTTACATGTAATTGAGGGTGGGGTGGAAGAAGGGAATGGGAACATGGGAAAAGTGCCAATGAACTGGAGACAAGCAAATTGCTTGATTTTTTAAAAGTAAATGCTAACAGTATTTGCAAACCATAGATCTGAATGTTGAACTTCAATTTCTGGGGAAATTATAGTGGTTGTTATTAAAGGGGAGGAAATATTTTGAAATTAATGAAAGTGAAATAAATGAAAGTGAACACAAAGAAAATACATGGCTTCATCCAAAACAGGACATGCCAGATTAGCCAAATTTCCTCCCCTGTCAAGGATACTCAATAAACAAGGAGAATATTGCAAACAAAGGAAAGTTGGACTCTACCAAGGCTTGTGACAAAATTTCATTATTTCTCTGTGGAATCAACTGAGCTATGCAGCCTAGATGCTATAATATTCATTAGTGGTTTCTAGGATTGGTTATTTGAAGTGTAAGGAGCTAAGTAGTTATGATTAATAAAACAGATTGAAGTCCAGCTGGATGATGGTATCCTATGGAGTACCTTGGCACCAGCTGTATAAAATCATTACCAGTTATTTAAATGAAGATAAAGAGGATATGCTTATCAGATTTGAAAAACAAAACTTTGAAAGAGAGCTAATATATTTAACAGGATTCACAATGTTGGCATATAAAGTATTGCATTCAATTTGGGACACCATATTTTAAGAAGGAAATTGACAAGCTGAAGCATGTCTAGGGAAGAGGAACCAAGATGGTGATAATACCATATACAATGTCTTGTGAAGACAAGTTGAAAGAATAGAGGCTATTTAGCTGGGAGAAAGAGAACACAGATAGAGAGGAGAGTACATACAATGACTGTCCTCAAATATTTAAACAGCTATAATGTGGAAGAGGGAGATGACTTGTTCTGCCTGGGAAATACATAAAGGTTACAGAAGCACACTTGAGCTCAATGTAACAATGCCATTTCCCAAGAAGCAAGGCTGTCCACCAGTGGACCTGGCTGCCTAAAGCAGGATCTCCATCAGTGTAGGTTTTCAATAATGTTCACTTGATAAGGTTATTGTAGAGAGAATTCTGGTTTAAGTACATATTGGAATGTATGACTCATGAGGGAGCATCATGTAGAACTTCTCTTTTACAGTTCTGGGTCTCACGTTAAACTGAGAAATTGGCATATGAACATATCACAGCAGACAGATAAGAAGGCTAATACATGACAAGTATATACATAGAATGAAGCATCACAAATGTTGGTTTCTCAATTTAGCATTTTCAACATGATTTATTCATGGATTTATGCTAAAGTCCTAAGTTCACAGAGCTTTGAGATAATTTAGAGGCAGCATCATTTTGCTGATAAGGAAAGTAAAGGCCAGCATAGAAGACTGGCATTCCTGAGGTCATATGGCAGTAAATGGCAGAGCTGTGATTTGACCCCAAGTCCTTTGTCATTCACTATGTGCTTTCAGTAACCATTTTGAAAATCATTAGATCTTTGAATTCATTAATGGAAATTTACATTGTTTCCTGCTTTGAACATGGGCAAAATTAAGTCCTCTAAGCTTCAGTGTCTCCACTGAAAAAATCTTAATACAACTTGAGGGTAGAGCAGAGAACTTTATATGGAATGCTGAATGAGTTGCTGATTGTTAGTTATGAAGGAAAAAAGTGAGAGAACGCACCATCCTTTGTGCATCCCTTTTCTTCTGACAAATATTAACTCAACCTTGTCATTTCGATATCCAGCCCAACCAGACTTCTTGACATATAGGGGTTTCTGAGTTGCAAGTGGTTTCCACCTTCAAGAACAGCTTATGCCATCAGAAGCTGGTCAATTCCATGCTTTCTCTTCTAGCACCACCTACAGAAGGCAGATTATGTCAGTGGTCCTGATTAGCCCTGATGTGTTAAGGTATAGGGTTGTACACTATTTTAAAGGAGACACTCTTAAAAGTCTACAAGAGCTAAAAATTATGAGGGACCCCTGTGGGATTTTATATGGGTTGAAGTGATTTTTACCTATAAAGGATCTTTGAGATAATCTAGTCTAATCTTTAAAACAGAGAAATTGAAGTCAAGACTAGAAGATGAAGGAGGAAAAACTAGACAACAGGTTTTCCGAAAATAACATGTAAGGGTCCTATTGAACTGCAAGCTCAATGAGTTACAAGTGTGATATAGCAACTGGAAAAAATAATATGATCTTGTGTTGCAAAGAGATGGGTATGTTTTCCGAAATAAGAATCTGATATGCTCTCCTCTGGTCATACTACATCTATAGCACTGTAGGGGTCATTCCTGAGTGTCGCAGTGTATGAAATATAACCAGAAGAAGGAAACTAAGACAGGGAAATGTCATGAGTCCATGTCAATATGAGGACCAGCTAAAGGAATTAGGGTGGTTTAATCTAGAAAACAGAAGACTTAGCAGAGGTAGGAAGAGAAACTGACATAGATGTTGTCCAAGTATGTGAAGGACTATCGTGTGCCAGAGCAGTTAGACATATTCTGATCGGGCCCACTAGGAAAAACTAGGAGCAAGGAACGGAAGCTGCGAAGTGGCTCAAGAATTCCTGACAATTCTCCTTATGTACCTGAAAAGGGAGGAGGTATATAGTATGTGCAGAAGAGGCTGCGTGACCATCTCAATCAATTAACTGGCATTTCTTAGGTGTCATCTATGTGCTAGGAACACTTCTAGCCCTCTGGGTTATAAAAAAGAAATGAAAACAGCCTCAAAGAGGTTATATTCTGACAGAAGAGAAAAAGCATACATACATCAGGGTAAACAAAAAGTCCCATATGTATACAGGAGAAACAGAGAAAGTTTGGGAGTTACTAGAGTACGTGGGAGATGGCTGGTGCAAAGGCATCTGTAGAAGTGAAGTGTCATATGTGAGAAACAGCATGAAGGCCAGTTTGGTTTGAATTTAGCTATCCTGTATTTATTTGCTGTTTCTCTTTCTTTTTCTTCTGCAGACTTAGGTGTCCACTCTGTCTCCCCTAATGAAACTTAAGCTCCTTGAGAGGAGACATTTGCATCCCTAGCAGTTTTCACAGTGCCTGACACACTGTAAGTTCTTAATAAATGCTTATCATTTTATTGATCCTAGAGATAACAGGGAAACTTTGTGTCTGATGACAAGGGGGAGATGAGATGTGTTCAGATCTGTGCTTTGAGAAAATCACTTTTCTATCTCTGTGGAAGATGAGTTGGAAGGAAGAAATTGGAGATAGGGAGGCCAGTTAGGAGATTTCGTATCAGTCCAGGAGAGAGAGGATGAGTGTAATGAGCTAGTGGGGTTCCTATGTGAGTACAGAGAAGAGGACACAAGTGAGAGATAGTGGGGACGTAGAACCAACAAATCTTAGCATTAATTGGAGATATTAACAAAACTTTAAAAACTGAGGTAACTGCACAATAGCTTCCCTAAGAAATCTAATGTTCCAGTTGGCATTTCATTATACAATGAAATATACTTCAGTGTCAGGCTAGAGGAAAGGACTACAGCACTAAAAGGGCCACTGACTTCCCTGTCAATTATGGCATTCAGTGATTGTGTGAAAGGATTTGCCCAAGACCATACCAGTATGTATGTATGTACATACTGGAAGTTAAGTGACAGTGCTCAGATTCAAACCGAGGTCTTCTGACTTCAGATTTCTTGTTCTTTCCAATATGCTATGTTCACTCCTCCCCTCCCTTCCATCCTCCCTCCATCCACACACAAACATACCAGACACGTACACACATGTACACACATAAATGGATATAATATCTCTAGAGGTTCCTTGTGTTTACTTTCATAGGATGGAAACAATACTACTCTTCTTTGCTCAAGACAGTTTCTTACACTTTTCATGAACTTCCTCCTATGTTATTGTGAACGAGAGAGCTGTCTGCAAGTTCATGGAAGAGCATGCAATTAGCTATCTGGAGAAATCAGCAACATCCTCAAATTCATCAGCTTGGAGTTCCTATAAGGAGCACAGAGATATATTTGCAAAACTAATCCCTAAAAAGTAGCAGGTATCTTGTATTCTTCCAATGTAGATTTACAAAGTGAACTCTAATAATGATCCAGAAATCACTTGTATTTACTAATCTGTAGAAAAGACTTCATGATTCACAACCTCCATGGATTAGAAGAGTTTTAAACAAGGAAAAAAAAATTGGCATCCACCTGAAGAAAACACGCTTCCTTGTATTAATCCCTTAGGATTATTCATAACTTTCCAAAATATTTAAGAGTATCAGAAAAGCTAGATAAACAATACTTCAAGAAAAATCACTACTCATTTCTCTCCTTACTTTCTTGTTTTGTCATATGTTTAATTCTTATTTTTCCCCATTGGAGACAAAGTTGCTATCAAATTCTATCAGATTTGGACACAACTTCTTTTGTAATGGAAACAAAATGAATTAAAGTTTTTTTTTTTCTATATTTCTATATACTCATTTCTGCACATGGAAAAAAAAGCTTTAACTTTTTATTATTTTTTAAATTTATTTATTTATTTTTAGTTTTCAACATTAATTTCCACAAGATTCTGAGTCCCAAATTTTCTCCCAATCTCCCCCTCCCCAAAACATCATGCATTCTGATTACCCCTTCCCTCAATCTGCCCTCCCTTCTATCACATCTTTACCTTCCCTTATCCCCATCTTCTCTCTTTCCTTGTAGGGCCAGATAGATATCTATTCTCCATTACCTGTATTTCTTATTTCCCAGTTGCATACAAAAACAATTCTCAACATTCATTCCTTAAATTTTGAATTTCAACTTCTTTCCTTTCCTCCCTCCCCAACCATCTCCCACGAGAAGGCAAGGAATTAAATATAGGCTATACATGTGTAGTTTTGCTAAAGACTTCCATAATAGTCATGTTGCGAAAGACTAACTATATTACCCTCTATACTATCCTGCCCCCTATTTATTCTATTCTCTTTTGACCTTATCCCTCCCCTAAAGTATTTACTTCTAATTACTCCCTTCTCCCATTTGTCCTCCCTTTTATCATCCCCCCACCCCACTTCTCCCCTTCTTCCCACTTTCCTGTAGTGTAAGATAGACTTTCATACGAAATTGAGTGTGCATGTTATTCCCTCCTTGAACCAAATGTAATGACAGTAAGCTTCACTTTTTCCCTCTCACCTCCCCCCTTTTCCCCTCCATTGAAAAAGCTTTTTCTTGCCTCTTTTATGAGAGATAATTTGCTTCATTCCACTTCTCCCTTTCTCCTCCCAATATATTCCTCTCTCACTCCTTAATTTTATTTTTCAGATATAATCTCTTCCTATTCAACCCACTCTGTGCCCCATTTCCATATACACACACGTGTGTGTGTGTGTGTGTGTGTGTAATCCCTCCAACTACCTAAATACTGAAAAAAGTTTCAAGAATTAAAAATATCTTTCCATGTAGGAATGTAGACAGTTGAAATTTAGTAAGTCCCTTATGATTTCTCTTTTCTGTTTACCTTTTCATGCTTCTCCTGATTCTTGTGTTTGAAAGTCAAATTTTCTTTTCAGGTCTGGTCTTTTCATCAAGAATGCTTGAAAGTCCTCTATTTCATTGAATGATTATTTTTTCCCCTGAAGTATTATACTCAGTTTTTCTGGGTAGGTGATTCTTGGTTGTAGTCCTAGTTTTCTAGGAATTCTGGAATATCATATTCCATGCCCTTTGATCCTTTAACGTAGAAGATGCTAGATCTTGTGTTATCCTGATTATATTTCCATAATATTTGAATTGTTTCTTTCTGGCTACTTGCAATATTTTCTCCTTGACCTGAAAACTCTGGAATTTAGCTACAATATTCCTGAGTTTTTCTTTTTGGATCTTTTTCAGGAGGTGATCAGTGGATTCTTTAAATATTTATTTTATCCTCTGGTTCTAGAATATCAGAGAAGTTTTCCTTGATACTTTCATGAAATATGATGTCTAAGCTCTTTTTTCAATCATGGCTTTCAGGTAGTCCCAAAATTTTTAAATTGTCTCTCCTGGATCTATTTTCTAGGTCAGTTGTTTTTCCAAGGAGATATATCACATCGTCTTCTGTTGTTCATTCTTTTTTTTTTTTTTTTGCAATGTCTTGGTTTCTCCTAAAGTCATTAGCTTTCATCTGCTCCATTCTAATTTTTAAAGAACTATTTTCTTCAGTGAGCTTTTGAACCTCCTTTTCCATTTGGCTAATTCTGCTTTTTAAAGCAATCTTCTCCTCATTGGCTCTTTGGACCTCTTTTGTCATTTGAGTTAGTCTATTTTTCAAGGTATTATTTTCTTCATCATTTTTTTAGTCTCCTTTAGCAAGCTGTTGACTCACTTTTCATTATTTTCATGCATCACTCTCATTTCTCTTCCCAATTTTTCCTCCACCTTTCTTACTTGATTTTCAAAATCCTTTTAGAGCTCTTCCATGATCTGAGACTATTTCATATTTATTTTAGTGGTTTTGGATGCAGAAGCCTTAACTTTTATGTCTTCATCTGATGGTATGCATTATTTTTCCTCACCCAAAAGGATGGAAGAAAATACCTGTTCCGCAAGAAAGTAACCTTCTATTGTCTTACTTTTTTTCCTCTATTTTTGGGCATTTTCCCTGCCAGTTACTTGATTTTTGAGTCCTTTGTGAAGAGGAGGGTATACTCTGGAGATCTGTAAGTTCTCCAATCAAGGGAGAGGAGTGTACTTTTCTCCTGGCCTGCACTCTCATCTAGAAGCTTTTTTGCCCAGGATCTGTGAGTACAATTCCCTCTCCACAACAACCACCTCCAGCTCCAACACACCAGCATTCCTCCTCACCTCATGACCACCACTCAGGGCTGAGACCCAGAGAAGCTGCTCAATGCCCCAAGGTCTTTAGGCTGAGGGCTACAAAAATGGATGCTGCCAGCACCTAGGACTGTGGCTAGACCATGTTCCCTTCTCACCCAGGTGAAAGAGCTTTCTCACTGACCTTTGAAGCTGTTTTTGGCATTTGTTGGTTGAATAATCTGGGAACAGCAGCTGCTCCCTGTGATTCCACCCCCTGAGGTCTGCTCTGATCCTGTCTGAGCCATGCCATGTGGCCAAGGCTGAGCTGGATTCCATGAACTGTGCTCTGCTCAGAGACCTGTGCAATAGACCTTTCTTGTCAGCCTTCCAGGTTACCTTGGACTGGAAATCTCTTTCACTCTGTCATTTTGTGGCTTTTGCTACTCTAGAATTTGTTTAGTATCATTTTTACAGGTATTTTATGGGTTGTGGGGGGAGAGCGCTTACAGGTTGTCCTTCCACTCCACCATCTTGGCTCCCCTCCCAATCACTGTAAGTTTTTAATAACAATGTTTGTAACACTAATGCTATTCCAGGGTTGTTTGGCTATGAGTCACTTGACGAAAAGCAATGGAGGATCACCCAAATGGAAATGGGAAGCCTACAGTCAGCATGACTGGGTGGCAACACATTACTGAGAATTAGGCAAGATACAGCATAAAGGATGTCACTGAATACACAGAAAGAAAAAAGAAACGAGCTGACAAAATGGCTGAAACAAGGGATCACTGATAGCTAGAAGTATGTATGTGCCATTGGTATAAATACTTAGAATATTAAAGGAAAAGAAGGGCCTCAGCACAATGGGTGGGACTTGAATCACAGAGGATAGCCTGGTATGGATAGTAGCATCTTGGGAACATTGACCATGATGAGATCACGGACTCCTTGGAGTATTTGACAGTATGCATGTTGGTAAGTGAATTTAGTCTCCCTTCCCCTTATATTCCGTAATCTCCCTTTTCTTGGCAGAATAACCACTGTCCAAAATATTAGGTCCCAAATTATTTACGTAGAAATTATGGTCAATCACCAATTTAAAAAGTCAAGTAAAATTTTGTCACATTCAACACAGAACCATTCCTTTGCATAATTTAGAAGGAAAACAAACAAACTAGCAGACCTTACATTTTGTTACACTCCAGTGAAAAACAATGTGACAATTTCTAATGCTTTCTCAAAGGCTGGAAAACACAATGTGGTCAGTAATTATTCTGCATTCTGTGTTTCATTTGAATTTGTAAATGCCAGCTATGGGGAAAGTAGTAGGAGACACACAATTATCAGTCAATTAAGTCAGAAATGCTTTTTATTGGGCTTTGAATGCAATCTTTTAAAAGAAATATTTCACAAAGAAGTGAACCTCTTGATCTTTTGTTCATGTGAAATTATGTGGTCAATTTTACCAACTGTACTATCTTCTTCCATTGACCCTAAGGAGTCCACAGTATGGAAAATGAAATAATAATTCTCACAGGCAAATGATTAGGTATTTCACTTACCCCTGGAATTATCATGTAGTCAGAGATATTATTAATCAACAGGCTTTGTGAACAGTTTTTACATATTTTTAAATATTTACTAATTAAGGTGTCTTTCCAAACATATGTAATGGAAGTTTCCTTAACATTTCCAATTATGTTTTTAATATGTAGTATGGTTTCCAGTTAAAAGCTAAGAGTAGGTTTAGCAATATTTGAATTGGTGCCACAACTATGTCTTATTTCAATTTCAGAGCAAGACTATCCTTAGACAATACCATTTATTAGGTATACACACTTTTTCAAGGGATGTTTGTGATATGTAGCTTTGAAATTAGTATTAATTTCTCAGAAAAACTGGAATTAAAATCAGATGGATGAAAAGGAAACTACTGGCACAACATGGCCATGGTCTGTTGAGTGTTCAGCTCTTACCTTAATCACATACTAGCTGTGCGACCCTGAGCAGGTCATTTAACTTCTCCAAGCCTCAGTGTACCTCGTCTGTCAAATGAGGTAGGACTAGGTATTGTCTCTTTGGCTCCTCCCACCTCCCAATCTATGATCCGCTGGATCCTCTTATTTCCATATCACACTCGTTTTGCTATATTAATGCCCTCTCTCCTCCCTGTAGAAGCCTACCCTTTTTAAAAACAAAGATAAGCCATTAAAGCAAAACGCATCAACACAGCACCAATATGACAGTATATGCAACATGTTGTAACCATAATCCTGCACATTTCAGTGAAAGGACAGTAGCAAAATGAACTTGAATTTTTCCATTGATCACCTTGTTTCCATTTAGTGGTATGAAAGCACCATTAATATATTTCATTATCTGATTATTTTTGGTCAGATAACTCAGAATGATACATCTAATAAGAACACAAAAAAATGACCCCATGGGAGAAAAAGTGTCCTTACAATGTTTTTCTAGTTTCAACTATTAAAACAATCTTTCTTACTTTTTGATCCATGGAAATTGCTATGCAAGAAAGATGATGTAGTAAAGGGCCTGGCCTTAAAAATCAGGACAACTTGGTTTCTAGTCTTGTCATGGAGATGTGTGTGTGTGTGTGTGTGTGTGTGTGTGTGTGTGTGTGTGTGTGTGTGTACCTGAACTGACTATGTAACACAGTCTTTCAGATCCTCAGTCAACTTGCTAAGACTATCTTCCCCAATGGGATTTCCTTTTATCAATGAAATGATGGCTCCATAATAGCGACAACAATCCAAGTTTAGAAAGGAACAGCATCAAAGAGGAAACTGTCCTAGCCCAGCCCCTGGGTGATCGCCAACTTTCCAGGACTCTGTTCCCGATCAGGTGTGATGTGACTCATGAAATCAAAGGCCCATGACATGCTCAAGTCATTCTTTGGCAACAGTCTAGTTACACCATACACTTTGGAACTTCTATTCTAAGTCTATGGAATGGGAGCAGTGGAACAGATCATTTCACCTTTCTGTGACTGAAAACATCAATGTAATTTCTGTTATTATTGTACTAACTCTTAAAAGTATTCATATTTTTAATAACTAACTAACTAATTGGTTTAGCCCAATTTTGCTTTCTTGAAGTCATTCAGCATATTATTGTGAGGAACAATAGCGAGAATGCAGAATGGAGAGGTAGGAGAGACACAAGGAAATATGAGTGGTCCCTGAGAAAGAGTGCAGGACAAATTGAATGGGTTAAAGAGGAATCATTTCTGAAAACTATTTGTAGAGTTCACTAAACACAGTTCAGGAAATAGGCAAGGCCCAGAAAACGTGTGAAAAATTGACATCTTACAGGAATTACAATAGACATACATTGCAACCTGAAATGAAAAATGTCATTCCTAAGCAAACTGGGTAACAATTGCACCGGTAGACAAATACTGTATTGGTTTTCACTACTCTCTGATGCTTGGCAATGACAGCTGTATATAATTTTAATTGAAGAAGATAAATAACGAAAACTTCCTATTATAATATCCTTTTGTTTCCTATATCTTTTAACTATAATTGGATACTTTTAAAAGAAAGAAAACAGTAGGAAAATAATACAAGAACTGCCTTTTCTTCCCAGAGTCTATAAACAGTTCACATTAAAATTTTAAAATGTGAATGTTGCAGGGTTGTTTATTGACTGTCCCTAAGTTTAAGGAGTCTGATTTATGGACTTCTTTCAACACAGCAGATATAAATTTATTAACTTTAAATAAAATGCTATAAAATATTCTTAACAACTTATTTTATGGGTCTTCTAAACTGGGGTGGCAAAAACGCATTAATACAAAGCTCCTAAGATGAAACAAATAATGAGGAAGTTACCATAATAAGAATGTCCTCAATATTGTCATAATTTGTGACTGGTTCTCTTTGGTGAAGGAGAGTGAGCTGAGGCATCCTTTCTCTATCATAAAACATTTCTAAAGTGAATTAGTGTTATAAAGGCAACAGGGTGCCATTTTAAAATGGTACCCAAATAGCTCATTTTTGCCACAAAAGGTAAGTTGTTTTTCTTTTCCTTGTAGAAGCTGGTACTCTCTTTCCAGAGAGGTGTTTTTTTTTTCTTTCTGAATCCTTGAAACAGCACAGTAGTGAAAGGGAATTTTGAAATCTTCCTTGGAAACAAGTGTGGTCACTGCATGTGATAAAGTGGTGAAAGAGCTGAATAGACTGCCAGCAGGATATGTGCCAGGGCTCCCAAAGGGCATGGGAGTCAAATAACAGAAAAAGCTGAGTTGTCAAGAAAGCAGGCAAATCTACTATTACCTACCTTGAGTCCCCATTCCGGCCTTTGCATTTTCAGCCAATTTTGTTTTCATAAATGTCTAAAGAGAGACTAGTCCGATGCTGTAGAAGTAGACCCAGGCTAGTAGTCATGGAAGCTTCTCCAGGTTTATACTTATCACTTTGTCTTTGGGAATATGTTCCTGTCATTGACCCTAGGGTAGAAAAAACATACATTTTTGTAACATAATGTGTTTGGGGTCACATTGTGCACCAACCTTCGCTAAGACTTGATTATTACATATCGATAGAGAGTGAAGAATACCACATGGGAAATTTAATGAAGCAGAACAGGAAAATAAAAAAAATAAGGTAGTAAAATAAAGGAGGGGAAAGGCATAAGATGCAGGTAGCTCCTGTTGTTAACCACCCAAGTGACTCCTAGGCTGATGCAGCAACTAGCTTCCAGCAAAAATGGCAATCATAGAGAGGGCAGTTAAGGTTTGTCATGACTTGGTGGGCTTCAGATATTGGGATTTGGGACAAGCCTTCCCAAGGGCAACAGAGAGAGGCACAGGGAACCTGTCTACTGCCTAGAGCTGCTATTGGATCTAACACAAAATGAAAGTATTGATTCTTGTAAGCTTTGATAATTCTCAGTAAAGGTATTATATTTCTTTTTAAATTTTATTTTATCCTTTCTTTTTTTGTTACATTTTAAGTTTTGAATTGTCTTCCTCCTTGCCTTCTCACCCTACACTAGAAAAGGTCACCGTGTGATACAGATTTATAAATTTATGTAAAACCATACTATGCATACTTTCATTTTTCAGTTCTTTTGCTAGAAGTGGATAGGATCTTCCTTTATAGGTCCTTTATATTTGATCTGAGTATTTATAGCATTCAGAATAACTTGGTTGTTCGCAAATATTCTTCAAATAATACTGCAGTTAATATATACAAAGTTTTATTAGTTCTTTTCACTTGACTTTTCATTATTTCATAAAAGACTTTCCACATTTTGTCTAAAATCAACAAGCTCATAATTTCTGACTTCATAGTAATATTCCATCACAATCATATATTACAACTTGTTCACTGATAGGCATCCCCTCAATTGCGAGTTCTTTGCCACCACAAAGAGAGTTGCTATGAATACTTTAGAACATATAAGTTCTTTTCCTTCTTCCCCAATTGCCTTGAGAAATAGACCTAATGGTGGTATTCCTAGGTCAAAAGGCATACATAGTTTTATAACTCTTTGGGCATCATGCCAGATTGCTTTTCAAAATGGCTGAATCAGTTCACAAATCTATCAAAAGTTTGTTAATGTCCCAATTTTTGAACATTCGTCATTTCCACCTTCTATCATTTTAGCCAACCTGATAGGTGTGAGATGAAATCTCAAAGTTGTTTTAATTTGCATTTCTCTAATGAATAATCACTTAGAACATTTTTTCATATGACTACATATAGTTTTGAATTCTTTATCAAAGAATTGCCCGTTCACATCCTTTGATCTTATGTTAACTGGGGAATCACTAATATTGTTATAAATTTGACAATGTTCTGTATATATTTGACATATGAAATCTTCTCTGAGAAATTGTCTATAAAAATTTCCCCTGATTTTCAGCTTTCCTTCTGCTCTTGGCTACATTGATTTTACTTGTATGAAAACTTTTTTATGCTAATGTAATCAAAATTTTACATGTCACAGTGCTCTCTGTCTCTAATTTATTCATAAATTCTTCTCCTATCCATAAGTCTAAATAGGTAATGTGTTCCATGTTCTTGTTATCTTATCTCTCTTTACAACTATGTCATGTAACTATTAAGATCTTCTTTTGGTAAGTTGTTTAAGACATTGATCTATATCCAATTTCTGCAAGACTGCTTTCCAGTTTTCCCTCAACATTTTTAACAAATAGTGTATTTTGATCCCCAAAATGTAAGTATTTACCTTGGTTAAACACAAGGCTACTATAACCATTTACTACTATGTATTATATGTCTACTCTGTTCCATTGAATCACTTGTCTTTCTTTTAGCCAGCACCAGATAGTTTTGATAATTACTTCCTAATAATATAGTTTAAGATCTGTTACTGCTAAACCTCCTTCCTTTACATTT
This sequence comes from Bettongia penicillata ogilbyi, assembly GCA_023548195.1. Taxonomy (NCBI): domain Eukaryota; kingdom Metazoa; phylum Chordata; class Mammalia; order Diprotodontia; family Potoroidae; genus Bettongia; species Bettongia penicillata. Next base: position 144,006 of record JAJHZJ010000634.1, on the reverse strand, counting down.
TTTTCATTATTACCTTCACTGTTCTTGACATTTTGTTTTTCCAAGTGAATTTATTATTTTTTAGTTCAATAAAATATTTTTTGATAGTTTAATTGGGGTGACATTAAATAGGTAGAAACTTTAGGCAGAGTTATCATTTTTATCATGTTGGCTCTGCTCACCCATGAAAAATGAATATTTCTCTGATTATTTATACCTGACTTTATTTGTATAAAAAGTATTTTATAATTATATTCATGTAGTTCTTGGTTTTGTCTTGGCAGATATACTCCCAGGTAATTTATACAGTCTACAGTTATTTTAAATGGAGTAGATCTTACTATCTCTTCTTGCAGTGTTTTGTTGGTGATATATAGAAATGCTGATAAAGGGTATTATATTTCCAAAGGAAGAACTACAAGTCCACATATCACATATACAAAACTCAAAGGTCCTGGTAAACTCAATCAATAAACTGGAACCGAACCATTACTGTGAACCATGTTCCTCTGGACATAACCACAATAGTGAGCCATAAAAACAAAAGAACAATCTTTTAAAAAAATCACCATCCTCAATACCCATACTTGAAGATACAAAGGGGGGAAAGCCAATTATAAGATGTGAAAGAGATGATTAAAATCATGCATAAATTTGATGAGGTTCATATCTTCTCTGTTGCCCAGTTTGCTACTGCAGTGGTCCCAAAGGTACTTTAGTGAACTATAGAGGATGATTAGTGTACATTCTAATACCTTTACTCATCTGCCAAAAAAGCTATATTATCCAACTTTGCAATAAGTCAAAGAACACTGAAAATTCAAGAATAGGAGGAGAGTGGTTTGTCATAGGAGTATTTCTATCTGAACCTTATAACATGTGGAATGAGATAATAATGATAATGATGGAGGAGGATGGATGGATGAGAATAATGACACTTTTAAAGTTCTTCCCAGGAGCCATGCCCTGAGGGAAGAATACAGTGAAGTATGGGAACTCCAAAAACCAGGGTCAAAACCAGTGTCAACTCCATGGCTCTCAGATTATCAATGGTACATGTGAAGGCCTAAAAGTGACCTTAAACACTACTGTAAGCTCTGATGTAGCACACGTTGGGTTAGTAGCATGGTCCATGTGAATACAACTGTTCCTAAGAGTAAAGGAAATCAATGGGGTGACATAGGCTTTCAGATTTGCCTTACTCAGAACCACCATAATGATCAGCCTAAAACAAAGGATAGTCAAATGAATGGTGCTCCTTCACATTCTGGTACCATAAGATGGTCTTCTTGGACACCAGGGACCCTTGCAAATTTCAATCTGTAATGCTATTTTAATGCTGCCTCTGACACTATCACACTATAAGGCAAGACACTGAAACAAATCAGAAATTCCCTACTTGCTGAAAATGCTTTGGGATAGATAATACTAATACAAATATAGGAAAACCATGTTTGAACGTGAAACGGATTGAGGGCAAGAACATTTGCATTAAGCAACAATATTAAATCAAAATAATTTGAAACATACTCCATCAGTTAGATGTAAGGGCTTAATATTGCTTTCTTTCAGTGTAATACTAATGACAGTGAAAGATCTTTCTCACTCATTAAAGGGCCTGCCCATTAAGGGAAGCTTGATTAGGGGAGATTTTTTGGTTCTTGTTGAAAGGCCCATTCATTTTGCTAATTTCTAATGAGACATTGGTTCTCAAGAATTGTGATGCCCTCTGACTCTGAAAAATATATCTATATCTATCTATAGATCTATATATATTCTATCTATATATATTCCATCTATCTATATTCTATCTATATATCTATCTATCTATTTATCTATATACAGTCTATCTATAATATATATATGTATATATATGTGTATATATATATATATGTATGTATGTATGTATGTATGTATGTATGTATATATTCTGAGGTGAGAATTACCTTTCTGGCTTACTCAGTGGAAGCGTTTGTTTGGCCAGATGAGACTATGGGCAGCTGCTAAGGAGCTGTCTCCCCAACTTTGAAAACCCAGATGTTGGTGCTTCTATCTCTGCTAACTATGTATATATGTAATAGTCAAACAACTGGAAAGCCCATCTGTTGATTTTTATTTCTCTGTATTTTCCCTGAAATTCAGTATGCTGCCTTTTCTCCCTGAACTAAGTGAATGCTATATGTGCTTGTTTAAAGTAAATTGTTGACCCCTCAAAAGTTGCTTTCCTTTTAGGAAAGTAGATCTAAGAACCTATACAGCAGGACCTCCTGTTTATGTCAGGGCCCTTGATGTTACAGTCAACGTACTGCCCATCTCAACTCACATTACAGAGCAAATACAGAGAATCACTTCATCCCTAAACCTGGATTAGAAGAAATAAAAGATAAAACAGAGAAACTAATGAAATCTGATGTGGAAAAAAACTGAACACCATGAGGTCACTTAAATTTTCAGTTAATGTAAACCCTATTATATGCAAATCTAATGACATAAGAGAAGACAAAACAATACTAAAGTCTCAAATTATTTTTAATTATTTATTTTTACTATTATTTTATTTGTTTTCAGTGTTCTACAATCACTTCCATATAACTAACATTTTTTCCCCTTCTTCCTCCTCCTTCCTCCCTCCCTGAGACAGCATACAATTTTATGTAGGTTCTACACATACATTCCTATTAAATACAATTTCACCATAGTCATGCTCCATAGAAGAATTAAAATGAATGAGAGAAATCATAAAACAAACCAAAATGTAATACAAAAGAAAGTGATCTGCAACATTCTATGATGAAATTTCATAGTTCTTTCTCTGGATGTGGAAGGCATTTTGCTTTAAGAGATCATTGGGACTTTTGTAAGTCCTTCAATTGCAATGAAGTTCTAAGTCTACCAGAAAAAATCCTCATGCACTGCACTGTGGTTGTTGCTGTGTATAAAGTTCTCCTGGTTCTGCTCCTTTCATTCAGTATATAAGCTTTTCCAGGTCTCTCTGAAGTTTTCCTGTTCATAATTTCTTATAGTACAATAGTATTCCATTACATTCATATACCACAATTTATTCAGCTATTCCTCAATTGATGGGCATCTCCTTGATTTCTAGTTTTTGGCCACCGCAAAGAGTATTGCTAAAAATATTTTTGTACATGTGGGACCCTTTCTCATTTTTATGATCTTTTAGGGATACAATCCTAGAAGTGGTATTGCTGGGTCAAAGACTATTCACATTTTTGTAGCCCTTTGAGCATAGTTCCAAATTGCTCTCCAGAATGATTGGTTTGGTTCACAGCTCCACTTACAATGAATTAGTGTTCCAATTCTCCCACATCTTCTCCAAAGATGTTTTTATCATTTTTTTTTGTTTTGTCATGTTAGCCAATCTGATAGGTGTGATGTGGTACCACAGAGTTGTTTTGATTTGCATCTCCCTAATCAATAGTGATTTAGAGCATTTTTTCATATGACTATAGATAGCTTTAATTTCTTCCTCTGAAAACTGCCTGTTCATATCCTTTGACCATTTATCCATTGGGGAATGACTTGTATTCTTGTATATTTGACTCAGTTCTCTACATATTTTAGAAGTGAGGCCTTTATCACAGACACGAATTACAAAAATTCTTTCCCAGTTTTCTTCTTCCCTCCTAATCTTGGTTACCTTGAGTTTGTGCAAAAACTTTTCAATTTAATGTAATCAAAATTATCCATTTTGCACTTCATAATGTTTTCTCTCTCTTGTTTAGTCAAAAATTCTTCCCTTCTCCATAAATCTGGTAAATATATATTCCTTGCTCCACTGATTTTTTATAGTATCAATCTTTATACCTAGATCACATACTCATTTGGACTTTATTCTTGTGGACAGTATCAGGCATTGGTCTATGCCTAGTTTCCTCCACACTGTTATCCAGTTTTCCCAGCAATTTTTGTCACTGGAGTCCTTGGGTTTATCAAACAGTAGATTGCTATATTCATTGACTACTGTGTCTTGGGTATGCAAGATATTCCACTGATCTGCCCTTCTGTTTCTTAGCCATTATCAAGTGGTTTTGATAATTACTGCTTTATAATACAATTTGAGATCTGGTAGAGCTAGGCCACCTTTCCTAGCATTTCTTTTCATTAGTTCCCTTGGTATTTGGGACCTTTTCTTCCTCCAGATGAATTTTCATGTTATATTTTCTAGCTCTACAAAATAATTTATCTGAGAGTCTGATTGGTATGGAACTGAATAAGTAAATTGATTTAGATAGAATTTTCATTTCTATTTTATTGACTCAGCACACCCACGAACAACTGATGTTTTTCCACTTACTTAGATCTGACTTTATGGGTGCGAAAAGTGTTTTGTAATTGTGTTGACATAGTGCCTGCTTTTGTTTTGGCAGATAGACTCTGAAATATTTTGTAATGTCTTCCGTAGCTTTAAATGAGATTTCTCTTTCTATCTCTTGCTGTTGTTGGACTTTGTTAGTAATATATAGAAATGCAGAAGATTTGTGTGGGTTTATTTTGTAACATGCAATTTTGCCAAGGTTGTTTATTATTTCAAATGTTTTTTACTTCAATCCCTGGGATCCTCTAAGCATATCATCATATCATCTGCAAAGAGTGATAACTTAGTTTCTTCTTTGCCTATTCTAATTCTTTCAATTTCTTTTTCTTCTCTTATTGGTACAGCTAATATTTCTAGTACCATATTGAACAACAGTGATGATAATGGACATCCTTGTTTCACTCCTGATATTATTGGAAATGCATCTATCTTATACCTATTGCATATAATGCTTGCTGAAGGTTTCAGGTAGATATTGCATATTATTTTGTGAAAAGTTTCATTTATTCCTATGTTCTGCAGTGTTTCCAATAGGAATGGGTATTGTATTTTGTCAAAAGCTTTTTCTGCACCTATTGAGACAATAATTTGGTTTCTGTTAGTTTGGTTGTTGATATGATCAATATTGCTAATAGTTTTCCTAATATTGAACCAGTCCTGGATTCCTGGTATAAATGCTCCCTGATCATAAGGTATCATTCTCATGATAACTTGTTATATTCTTTTTATTAAATTCTTATTTAAAATTTTTGCATATATAGTCATTAGAGAAATTGCTCTATAATTTTCTTTCTCTGTTTTGACTCTTCCTCATTTATGTATCAAAACCATATTTGTTATCATATAAAGAATTTGGGAGGACTCCTTCTTCCCCAATTTTCCCAAATAGTCTATATAGTATCGGAATTAACTGTTCTTTAAAGGTTTAATAGAATTCACTTGTGAATCCACCCAACCCTGGAGATTTTTTCCTGGGGAGTTCATTGATGGCTTGTTCAATTTCTTTTTCTGAGATGGGGCTATTTAAATATTCAACTTCTTCTTCTGTTAATCTGGGCAATTTATATCTTTTAAAATAATAATTCATCTCATTTAGATTGTTGAATATCAATATGGGCATACAGGTGGGCAAAGTAATTTCTTATTTTTGTTTTAATTTCCTCCTCATTGGAGGTGAGGTCACCTTTTTCATTTTTGATATTGGTAATTTGGTTTTCTTCTTTTTTTAATCAAATTGATCAAAAGTTTATCAATTTTATTGTTTGTTCATAAAATCAACTCCTAGTTTTATTTATTATTTCAATAGTTTTCTTAATTTCAATTTTATTGATCTCTCCTTTGGTTTTCATTATTTCTAATTTGGTATTTACTTGGGGATTTTCAATTTGTTCTTTTTCTAGCTTTTTGAGCTGCATGCCCAATTCATTGATCTCCTCCTTCTCTATTTTATTCATGTAGGCATTCAAAGATATAAAACTTCCCCTAAGAATGTCTTTTTGCACTATCCCATAAAATCTGTACGTTTCTCATTACTGTCATTCTGTTGAACGAAGTTGTTGATTGTTTCTACAATTTGTTGTTTAACCCACTCATTCCTTAGGATTAGATTGTTTAGTTTCCAATTAGTTTTTGGTTTATGTTTCCATGACCTTTGATTACATATAAATTTTATTGCATTATGATCTGAGAAGGATGCATTGAGTATCTCTGCCTTTCTGCATCTTATTGTCAAGTATTTATGGCCTAGTACATGGTCAATTTTTGTATATGTGACATATACAGCTGAGAAAAAGGTATATTCTCTTCTATCCCTATTTAATTTTCTTCAGAGATCTATCATATCTACCTTATACAGAGTTCTTTTCACCTCCTTAACTTCTTTCTTGTTTATTTTGAGGTTAGATTTATTAAGTTCAGAGAGGGGGAAGTTGAGGTCCTCCATTAGTACAGTTTTGCTATCTATTTCTTCCTGTAACTTGCTTAACTTCTTCTCTAAGAATTTGAATGCTATACCACTTGGAGCATATATGCTGAGTAATGAAATTGTTTCCTTGTGTACGGTGCCTTTTAGCAGGATATAGTTTCCTTCCTTGTCTCTTTTGATTAGATCTATTTCTGCTTTTGCTTTGTCTGAGAGTAGGATTGCTACCCCTGCTTTTTTTACATCAGCTGAAGCACGAAATATTCTGCTCCAACCTTTTACCTTTACCCTACGTGTAAGCCCCCATTTGAAATGTGTTTCTTGTAAACAATATACTTTTGGATATTAGAGTTGTTTCCTTCTGGTTGCCTGCAGTATTTTTTCCTTCACTTGATAGTTCTGGAATTTGGCAATGATATTCCCTGGTGTTTCTAGTTTGGGGTCCCTTTCTGGAGGTGAATGGCGGATTCTTTCAATGACTAGCTTGCCCTTAGGGTCTAGGAATTCTGGGCAATTTTCCTTGATGATTTTTTGGATGTTATTGTTCAGTCTATTTTTTTTTCATCATGGCTTTCTGGTAGACCAATAATCCTTACATTTTTCTCTCCTGGATCTATTTTTCAGGTCAGTTGTTTTTCAAATGAGATATTTTACATTTTCTTCTATCTTTTCATTCTTTAGATTCTGTTTGACTGATTCTTGATGTCTCATAGATTCATTAGATTCTACTTGCCTGATTCTATTTTTTATCAAATTGTTTTCTTCAGATAACTTTTGCATCTCCTTTTCCATATGTCAAATTGTTCCTTTTAAAGAGTTATTTTCACCAGCTAAGTTTTGTACTTCCTTTTCCATTTTTCCAATTTTCCTTTTTAAGGATCTGTTCTCTTCAGTGAATTCCTTTCTCATATTTTTAAAAATCATTGGTCAGTTTTTATTTTATTTCTCTTATTTAGGTTTTTAAATCCTTCCTGAACCCTTCCAAGAAGGCTCTTTATGCTTCACACCAGTTCATATTCCCTTCTGAAGTTTCATATGGGAGTACAGTCTCAATGTTGACCTCTTTGGTATTTATGTTTTGGTCCTTTTTCCCATAGAACGATTCTATGGTCTTTTCTTTTCTGCTTTGCTTCTTACTCATGTAAATCACTTTTTCCTGGCTTTTAAAGTAGATCTCTGCATCTGTGGCACAGAGACCTGTGTCCCACAGTTCTTGTGCCTAATACTTGGGCCTTTGTGTGTTGTGGCCTCTGGTTCCTTCAGTTAGAAATTAAAATGCTGCACCTTACCTGGTGCTGAGCTGACTGGTGTTTGAAAGCAGAGGCCAGGTGAGGTCTTTTGGATTTTCCTTGCTCTTACTCTGGAGCTGGTTTGTTAAGTGTGGGGAGGGGTAGTCCGGACACCAGAGGTCTCTTCTCCTGAGCTAGAGCATAGGCAAATTCAGCTGTCTGTACTAGTGTTTTCCCAATTCCACTGGACCTGAGGCATGTCTGGGGACCTGATGTTGGCAGTTGCTGGCTTCATCCCCCTGGGGTTCAGGATCTTCTCCTGGTTTGGTGAGGTGTGGCTGTCTGAGACAGCTCTGATTCTGCAATAGTCCCCTTTGTCCACAGCAAGAGGAACACTCCTTAGTGATCTTTCTAGCCTCATGGGCTGAGAGTCTGTTTACCCCTTCTGCAACCTCAACTGTTCCAGGGTTTTCTCTGGACTTGTGAAGGTCAACAAGGAGAGGGAGATAGCAATTACCAGTCACTCTGACATCTTGGCTCCCAGAAGCAGAAATGTCAAATTATTTTTTAAAAGATATTGGCTCACTTAGACTGGAAGCTTGAAAAGCCTTTTTCACAAGTCTCACTGCTTTAATTCAACTAACAACCCAACTACACCAAAAGAGTCATGAAAAAACCCCAGGTATTTCCTATAACCCTCATGGGGAAGAAACACACTCTCCTATAATATTTAAGAGAAATTATAAAGCATTCCATTGTAGCAACTGTCACCACAAAACAATAAGAAGAAATGTGGGCCTCCCAAAATACTTGTCTAAGGCTATGGGGTCAAATTCCATAATCATTCTTCAGTAGCTTGAAGGAGCTATCAAATATCTAATCAAAGATAACAAAAAAGAAACAGGTAAAACAGAAAATGAATGTATATCAGAAATTGTAGACTTCCTTATTTACTAACTGAAAGCAAAGGTACGAAAGTTAAGTCAATATGAGGAATCTAAGTATCACAAATTAAAAAAAAAACAACTCGACACTGATCAAAATATTTATTATGTAACCTTGAGAAGCAAATAAATCAGACAAGATATAGAATTCCAGAACAAAGGAAAATGGAGCTAATTCCAGGCCATTCATCTGATCACAAGAACTCCAATGCAAGAAAATATAGGTTGTAGCAAACAAGACAAATTGTAGACATTTTTAATATGATCAATAATAGAAGAGTTATGTCAGAGGATTTGACTGAAACTAGCCTCTCCACAAAACTGAAAAGGAGTAGTGATGGCTAAGAGTCCCACTTCTTGACTCAAATGCTACAAAGTGAGGCATAAGTTCCTAGCAAAGCGCTTTACCAGCTTCCTCTCTGACATAAGCTTTATTCCACCTTTCCTAACAGATGGCATCACATATCCATTACCAAAATGTGAACACACCAGCCACCTCATGAAACGCAGGCTAATTACATATTTATGTACCTCAAACAAAGCATTCACAGTTTGCATTAACAATGTATTTGTTGAGAAGGAAAAGTGAGAATGAGTATTTGATATCCATATAGAAACCCTTCTCTATTTAAAACATACCACGGACAGAACAATATCAAGGACATCTTTAGGAAGACAGCTTAAGCCCATTATGTTTCTAACTGACCAGAAATCCATTATCATCTCTCCTAAGTAGTTCTAATTTCCAAATTAAAGAGTAAATTGAACCAAAACATCTCGTGAATCAGTTGTGAGCTCCTTGAGATAAGGGGATCATCTTTTTTCCCCTTGTCTTTGTGGTATTCAGAGTGCCTGGTATATATTAGGTACTTAAACATTGTTAATCAAGTCATGAAATATACATGTGTATGACCGCAAGCAATGTAGCTCTACCAAAAAACAAGTGAAACAACTGCTTGATTTCAAAGAATCTTTCTACAATGACATCAAAATATCATGTGGACTCAAATGTAAAATGCTTAATGAGCATCATGCAATGAAAAAGGTTAAAGACTTCAAGATTCAATCTAGCAGTCAAATTGAAATAGGGGACCAAAAGAATACTTATAAATACCCCTGCAACCAAGACACAGATTATAAAGTTGTCAAGAAAAAAACTTGGTTAAATAAAGCTGAGACATAAAGATCATTTGAAATCAAGACTGAATGGAAAGATCATATTTAAAGTAACTAGCATCTGTGTAATGCTGGTCTTCATTTATACTTTTGGAACTGCAACATGGACTATAGTCGACTTGGAAATAATCCTAACATAAATCTGTACAAAATTAACGAAACAGAGAACCCATAATCCTAATGGGACAATGGAAAAATTTATCTTTTTTCACAAAAAAGGAAAAAGATTGAAAAATACTTACAGATCACATGATATAAAAACACACAAATCCTACAGAAATACTTCTTAAAAGAAGCAGAAATGACTTCACCAATGGACTTTTCAAATGCAGTCAAAATGCGTTTGCCTAGATATGGAGCCTATGAAACACCAATGATCCAAGTATGGAACCGAAAGGACCATGATGGGTGCCTTTTCATGAATTCATCCAGGAATATGTTGACAAAAGAGAGTAAGAAATAGCTGATTCATTGAGGACTTATCATGGAAGTAGAAAAGTAATTAGTGATAATTCAGGACCAGAGCACCATCACCAGAAATTTCAGGAGTTATTGTTAAGGAGCCTATATATAGAGATCAATACAAATAATACAAGGAAATGGTTGAAACTATGTAACATATTGCTGCATGCTATAAAAAATTAACACACACTGAACACCCAGCAACGTATGACTTGGTAGTAAGAATTATCTACCAGCAAAAAAACTAACAGAAACCATATAATTATCTCAATAGATGCAGAAAAAGCTTTTGACAAAATATAACACCCATTCCTATTGGAAACACTGAACAGCATAGGAGTAAATGGAATCTTCCTCCAAATAAAAAGTACTATCTACCTAAAACTACCAGCATGCATCAGACATAATGGGGTTAAGCTAGATACATTTCCAGTAAGATTGGAGGTAAAACAAGGATGTCCATTATCACCATTGTTATTCAATATGGTACTAGAAATGTTACCTTTAGCAACAAGAGAAGAAAAAGAAATGGAAAAAATTAGAATAGGCAAAGAAGAAACTAAGTTATCACTCTTTGCAGACAATATGATGATATACTTAGAGAATCCTAGAGAATCAAGTAAAAAACTACTTGAAATAACAAAGAACTTTGGCAAAGTTGCAGGATACGCAATGAACCCACATAAATCATCTGCATTTCTATATATTATGAATGAAGTCCAACAGCAAGAGATAGAAAGAGAAATCCCATTCAAAGTTACAGTAGACATTATAAAATATTTGGGAGTGTACCAAAACAAACCCAGGGATCGTATGAACACAAAACAATTTTCTCACAAATAAAGTCAGATCTAAGTAATTGGAAAAAATATCAGTTGCTAGTGCGTAGGCTGAGCTAATATAATAAAAATGACAATTCTGCTTAAATTAATTTACTTATTCAGTGCCATACCAACCAAACTATGAGAAAATCATTTTCTAGAGCCAGAAAAAAATAATATCCAAATTCATCTGGAAGAACAAAAGGTCCAGAATACCAAGGGAATTAATGAAAAGAAATGTTAGGGAAGGTATGCCTAGCTATATCAGATTTCAAATAGTATTATAAAGTAGCAATCATCGAAATCACTTGGTACTGATTAAGAGAGGGGTAGATCAGTAGGAATGGTTAGGTACACAAGACACAGTAGTTAATGAATATAGCAGCCTACTGTTTGATAAACCCAAGGACCCCAACTTCTGGGATAAGAACTCACTGTTTGACAAAAACTGCTGGGAAAACTGGACAACAGTGTGGTGGAAAGTGGGCATGAACCAATGCATGGCACCATACATCAGAAAAAAGTCCAAATGGGTACACGATGTGGGCACAAAGGCTGATACCATAAACAAATTAAGGGAGCAAGGGAAAGTTTATTGGTTAGATTATGGAGAAATGGAGAAATTTATGACCAAAGAAGAGATAGAGAACAATATGAAATGCAAAATGAATAATTTTCATTACATTACATTGAAAAGTTTTTGCACAAATAAAACTAATGCAATCAAGATTAGGAAGAAAGCAGAAAACAGGGAAAGAATTTTTAGAAGTAGTGTCTATGATAAAATCCTCATTTCTAAAATATATAGAGAACTGATTCAATTTACAAGAACACAAGCCATTCCTCAATGGATAAATGGTCAAAGGATATGCACAGACAGTTTTCAGAGGAAGAAATTCAAGGTAGCTATAGTCATATGAAAAAATGCTCTAAATCACTATTGATTAGAGAAATGCAAATCTAAACAACTTTGAGGTATCACATCACACCTATCAGATTGGTTACCATGACAAAACAAAATGATGATAAAAACATCTTTGTAGCAGATGTGGGAGAGTTAGAACACTAATTCATCATTGGTAGATCTGTGAGATGATCCAACCATTTTGGACAACAATTTGGAACTATGCCCAAAGGGCTTCAAAAATGTGCATACCCTTTGTCCCAGCAATATCACTTCTAAGACTATATCCCACAGAGATCATAAAAATTGGAAAAGGTCTCACATGTATAAATAGCAGCTCTTTTTTGTGATGACCAAGAACTGGAAATCAATGGGATACCCATCAATTGGGGAATGGCTGAACAAGTTGTGGGATATGAATGTAATGGAATTCTATTATGCTGTAAGAAATGACGAACAAGCTGACTTCAGAAAAACCTGAGAAGACTTACATGAACTGATGCTGAGTGAAAAGAGGAGAACCAGGAGACCATTGTACACAGTAACAGCTACAGGGTTAGAGGACTTTTTTTTCTGATAGACTTAGCCATTCACAGCAATGTAAGGACCTAAAACATTCCCAAAGGACTCGATGCAAAATGCCATCCCCATCTAGAGAAAGAAGAATTGGAACACAGAATGAAGCAGACTATTTTATCCTGTGTTATATTTTGTTGTTTTGTTTTTTCTCATGGTTTCTCCCAAAATTCTACTATGCAACATGACTAATGTGAAAATATGTCTAATAAGAATGTATGTGGTGCTCGCTTCAGCAGTACATATACCAAAACTGTAATGATAGAAGGTTAGCATGGCCTCTGAGTAAGGATGACATGCAAATTTGTGAAACATTCCATATTTTTTCAGAAATACCTGCAAAGTATTATATGAACTGATGCTGAGTGAAATGAGCAAAACCAGGAAAATACTATACACAGTAACAGTCATAGGGTGTGAGGACTGTTTCTGATAGATTTAGCTCTTCACAGCAACGCAAGGACCTAAAACATTCCCAAAGGACTCTTGAGGCAAAATACCATCCACATCCAGAGAAGGAACTATGGAACCAGAACACAGAATGAAGCAGACTATTTTCTCTTATGTTATGTTTTGTTTTGGTTTGGTTTTTCTTATTGTGTCTCCCATTCATTTTAATTCTTTTATGCAACATGATGAATGTGAAAGTGTGTTTAATAAGAAAGTATGTGTAGGACCTATAAAAAGAAGCTTATGTCCAGATACTTTTTGACCACTACAAAAAGCAGCTGATTTATCCACCTGTGCAACAGATGGGAAAACATTAAATAGTAAAGATTGCTAGTGGGATGGTGACTTATCACAGAGCCCTAAATATCTGAATTCCATTCATCCAGATGAGAATATTTTTTTTTTTGCAGAGCAACCAACTACTACTAACAATAACAATAAAAGAATGCTTGACTGCTGGTAAATATCAAAAACAACAGAAAGATTACATTGGGAGGGAGTGTTACTGAAACTTCTCTGTTAGTTTCTCTGCAAACCTGGAGACCTGTTCATCTGTATTAATGATAAATACAAAGAGCATGAGGAAATTGACAAAGACCTAAATGAGGGGATACAGACTGAATTCAGTACGACTGGAATAAGTTACACATAAGAAAAGGAAGAAGGAAAAGAGACTAAAAGATGGCAAATTATAGTGTATTTTATACAAGATACTCAGTTTTTATTGCTCAAAAATCTATAAACACATAAGAAAGCAATATTTTGGCCTAGAACAAAAAAAAGATGTTTCAGAAAGTCTGAAAACTATAAAAGACAGTTCCTTATTGATTTAGTAATTTTAAAAGAAGCCACCAGGAGTGCCATAATATTCACACCACTTTTATTAATTATGGGGAGGCAATAAGGCATAAAGGATAGAGAAACCATTAAGACCAATAGCATTATATTAACATATGATCGTTTATTTCATCATTGTCTATTCATATCTATCCAGAAGATATATTTCTAATTTACTATTTTTTTCATTTTTATACCTAGAATAGTTATGAGAACTGCTGCATTGATAAGTCTTATTTTCTCTTTCATGATATTTTAGGATACAGTCTTAATAATGGAATTGTTAGATCATTGCATGATATGTTTTGTAATCCCTATTTCATATTAATAATAGCAGCAAATACATTTTTGCAGCACTTTAAATATATTACCTAATTTTATCCTTACAACAAGCCTGAGAAGTTGGGGCTGCTATATCCCCATTTTTCAGATATAGAAACTAAGGAAGGCAGTGGTTAATGGACTTGCCCAGGGTCACATCACTAGCAATTGTCTGAGGCTAGATTGGACTTCATCTTCATGACTCCATGGCCTGTCAGCACTTTGTACTCTAAGCCACATTTTGAAAGATTTGAAGAATGTTACAAGATAGTTCAGAGTAAAGAAGGTAAGATGCTATATGATTTATGAAAAAGATGACTGAGAAGGCATTGGTAATTGTCAATGACTACTTTTTTCACCTTTGAAAAATCTTAGTAAGAATAACTACACACATGTTAACATTTCCATGAAGAAAATATATAAGACTGCAACTGGCAGGCTTTTACAAACAATTCTGGAGATCAAGATTTGTATAATTTGCAATTATACAAATAACCAAAAGGTAGAGAGGATATATGATACTGTTGTATTTTTTTGTTGATTTAAAAAAAAAAAGCAACATTTCACTTAGGAAAGTCAAGCTCAGTTTTGAGACCTCTCTTCTAAGAAGTCTTCCACACACATTTTCCTATTCTATCACCTGAGTTTCTCTGATAACTGTAGCCACAGCGATCACTGTTTAATGGTCTTCTGTTAATAAACCTCAAGGGCAGTAAAAGCAAAGACACTGAATATTATTTGCCTCTGTTATAAATGGTGACCCTGACAAAGATCCAAGTAGCAGCAGAATTCCATGAAAGGAAACATTATTAACTTTGTTGTGTCACAGACCCCCAAATACCTTTCCAAACAGAGGGAGTAGAAATTGCTGTTGTTTTTAAGTGTTTTGAAATCTATTAGAAAATTTGTGAGAAGAATATTTGAAGTCAAATTCTGCATTTCTAGTAGGCTTCCATTCAAGGCAGAGTGGTAGAATGGACAGCAAACTGGTACTGAAGCCAGGAAAACCTTGGTACAAAGTCCTTCCTCTGACATATACTGACTTATTCTCTGGCCAATGCACTTAACCTCTCGGCGCTCCAGGCAACTTTCTAAGACTATAAGCTGCAGTGAATGTGCCAATATTTGTTGGCAGTGGGAAATGCCAAACCTGTGAGCGCTTCCACTAATGAATTCATACATCCAGTCCCCACGCTTTTGCTTCATATGCTTCCAGGATACACGCTACCCTCCATAAAATTGTCAGGTCTTATTCAGTCAGTGAATAAATTCTTCTGATGGTGAGTGATACTGCAAAAGCATGAGGATTTTTTATGGTCACCAGAACATTGCTTATTTAGAAAGTTATTGTCCCTGTGTCACATACAGTTTCCAACCCTCTCTCCCATTAGTTATAGCACTTCTCAACACATCTACTCTACTTGCATGAAATAATTTACCCAATTAGAGTTTTGCAGAATTGAGAATTAATTCCTGAGCATTTGAAAAGTCTCCTTCTCCACTTATTTCATTAAGGGGAAGCTAATTTTAAATCTCACTCTTTAATCGTTTAAGATCGTTTAACCTCCAAACGTTTATATTGGCACCCAGCAGCAATTGTTATTAGTTTCAAAATAATAATTTATTGAATAACAGATTCTGAAGCAGGAGGAAATGGAGGCACCTCCTGTTGACAGTTTTCTCAAAGGACTTAGCCATGAAAGGAAAAAGAATATGGAAGGAGAACAATAGTCTCACATTTAGGGAGTGAAAAAGGCAAATTCCAACTGGGTTCAGAGAGTCAACAAAAAAATCTCAAAGCAACCATATTTCTAGTATTTCTGCCACCTGAGCATCTCCTATTGACTAGACTTTGGTACAATAGGTGCCAACACCTGCAACATGTAACATCTGAAATTGTGACTTTACAGAACTGCTGGTGAAGCACGCCATCCTCATGTCACTGTACAGGTGGCAGACTCTAGGTACAGCATGAGGTGGGCATTGCCCAACACAGTCAATACACTCAGTCATTTTACTCAACAACATTGCTTTGTGTGATGAGTTATGGGGAAGTGACAGCAATAGTAAATATAGCATAATAAACAAAAAAAAATAACTTAAGAGTAAAAATCAAATAACCTATGAAACCTCTCCAGTTATTGGTGATGTCCTAATTGCTAAAATCCAATGACCTTTTCTCAGTACTCATCTTTCTTGACCTCTATGCTGCCTTTGAAACTATTGATCACATCCTTCTGAACTTTCTCTTTCCACTAAGTTTTCTGTAGTGGTACTCTCCCCTGGTTCTCTTTGTATAGGTCTTATGGCTCCTTCCCACTCTGTTTTGCTGGTTCTTCATTTCATGACCCCAAACTGAATGTATCCCTCAAGGCTCCCTCCTAGGTTCTTTTCTTTCATACCATCTCATTTGGTAATCTCATCAGCATCCATGAGTTCAATTTTAATCTGTGTGCAGATGATTCTTTCATCTGTATCTCCAGTCTTAATGTCTCTCTGCTATTTTCCAGCATCAACTCACTACCTTTTGGATATCCATGTTGCATAGGCATATCGAATTCAGTATGTTCAAAAGAGAACTCATTCATTATTTTTGCCCCAAACTTCCTCATCTTTCTGACCTCCATCTTACTGGTAAGGTCATCACCATTTTCCCATTTAGTCAAGCTTACAAGCTCAGTGTCACCCTTAACTCTTCACTTTCCCCTCACATATTCAACGTGTTGCCAAATTCACATCTTTCCTTTTATCTACTCCCAAAACTCCAGGTCCACTTCTCATCTGTACTATTGCAATAAGTATTGCTTAAAGTATATCCCCATTCTAATTTATCCTCTACTCACAAGCCAATGAATTTCCTCCTAAAATCACCTGCCCCTCTCCCCCATTCAATAAACTGCAATGGTCCCCTATTACCTCCAGGGTTAGAAGTAAACTTTGTCCTTTAAAACTCATCACTTATTTATTTCCTACTCCTACAAACTTAAACTTGACCCCACACACACACCTCCACGTACTCTGTGACTCAGTCAGTCTGATACTCCACCTCCCATTTCTGTGCCATTGTGCCATAAGATATCTTCCATTCCCAAAATGATCTTTTAGTTTCCTCTGTTTCATCCAAGTTTCAGCTCACATCTCACCAAGAGGCCCTTTTCAGACACCTCAACTAAAAAGCTTTCCCATTTCAGACTACCTTCCATGTACTGTGTGTGTATCTTGCACATATACGGTTTGCACATTGTCTCCCCATTAGAGTGGGAGCTTCTTGAGGGCAAGATTTTTGTTTTTGGCCTTTCTTTGGCTCCTTAAGGCCTTAGAGTGTGCGACACAAACAAAGCACTTAAATGCTTATTACTTTATAAAATTTCCTCCAATTTTGCAAATATCAATCTATTCGTGCTTGTACAACTGTGACCAGTATGCAGGCTTGTATAAGTTCACATTGCAGAGTTTCAGATGATGCGGGTGCGTGCATGTGTGTGTCTTTCATTGCTTTCTCTTGACATTGCAAATACGGCAATGGTGTCTTCAGGCTACCCATCTATTACTCCTCATTCCCCCTCTGTGCTTGGCCTGACTTCTTATTCAATGGATAACATCTTTGTAACACCTCAATTAAGTTTAGACTTCATGAAATCCCGAGCTTCTTTAGAGATTTAATTCAAATGCCATATTTTATAAAAGCCCTTTGCCTAGTTCCTCCCCATTCTCATCTGCAGCTCCTTGCTTGCCATGAATGCTTCGTATCTGATTTCTTTATTTCTTGTGTATATGAAGCATCCTAAAAGCCTTAGTCTAGTTTTAAGCTACTACATCAACTATACTGATATCAGCACTTAATACAATTAACACCTCTGTGACCCTGGGGAATTCTCTAATATCATCTAAACCTCAATTTTATCTATAAAATAAGGATAATAACAGATCCTACCTCAGAGAGTTGTTGTATT
This sequence comes from Bettongia penicillata ogilbyi, assembly GCA_023548195.1. Lineage (NCBI taxonomy): Eukaryota > Metazoa > Chordata > Mammalia > Diprotodontia > Potoroidae > Bettongia > Bettongia penicillata. Next base: position 126,097 of record JAJHZJ010000634.1, on the reverse strand, counting down.
AAATGAAATAACATTTATAAAGTGCTTTGTAAACACTAAAGTATTTAAATATCGCTGTAATAGTACATATTATTATGTCCTACCCCATTACAATGTAATCACCCTGATAATCACAACTATTTAATATTTGTCTTTGTATAACTAGCCCTTAGCATAGTACCCAGCACATAGTAGGTGTGTCATAAATTCTAGCTGATCCATTGGCTCCTTGATCATAGCATACTGCATCCTGCTCACAACTGCCCTGGACTGCCCCAGTATCCATGGGCTAACGCTATACTTCAGCTCTCCATAGACTGAAGGGTTCCATGACCAGAAATAGCCATAAGGGTCCTGATGTTAAAAGGATGGGCCTTAAATAAACTAATGAAGTAACTAACCGATTAATTAATGAATGCATAAAAAGATAGGTCTTTGTTGAAGAGGAAGCTTTGCTTTCATTAAAGAAAAAACTCAACAGGAAAACAAACAACTTCACAAGGCCAAAGGCCTTTTCTCTATGTCCAGTTCAATCCTGAGTCCAGTTCACTGTCAATTTCAGTTGCACCCAAGACTGACATGGTGATGAAGGAGCTCTGGAGGTAGTCATCCCAGATGCATACTGCCTGCATAACAGGCATTCTGCATTTAGGTTTTCCTGCATGCCACTAATAGCTTACATTTACATAGTTCTCTGTGGATACAACAATAACTTTCCATGTATCATCTTATTTGTGATGCTCACAACAATTCCAGCTAGGAAGATAGCGAAAGTCTTCTTGTGGCTAATTTGTCCAAAGGGACAGAGCTAAGAAATGACAAGAGGCAGGACTGGACTCCAAGTCTGGCACTCCTGCTTCAACACCCCATCTCCCTATAATGTAAACCAATAGGAAACTTGGAAATCTTCAGCACCAAACTTTGCTGGGCATTACACAAGAAACACTATGATGTCATGCAATAGACTGATATGTGTTTTTCAGAAGACCTATGATTCAAGGCTGATATTTCTGTAGTGCTTTAAGTAATACCAATAACTCTCATTTGACCCTAATAACAGCTCTGGGACAAATATGCTGCAAGCTATTATTACTATGGCCATTTTACTGGTGAGGAAGTTCAGTAACTTGCCCAAGGTCACACTGCTAGCAAAATTAGCACATGGGTCTTTCTTGCCTAATCAGCCCAGCATGCTTTCCACAGCATCGAGCTGCCTCTAAAAATTTATATTCTTATGAGCATAATTATTAGAGGCATACAGGGATTGTAGGCATCCTCTTGTTCAGACAAGTCCTTCATTATACAGATAAAGAAAATGAAACCAGATAGGAATGACTTCTTCAAGGTCAGAGATCATAAGCAGAAGGGCTGAGACTAGAACCCAAGTCTTAAAGGAGCTACATGGGGCAGTGGAGTCAGGAACACTTGAATTAAAATCCTATTTCAGACATTCAGATATAATATGAAGGGCTCTTTCTGGGCAAGTCACTTAACCTTACAGCCTCAGTTTCTTTATCAGCAAAATTGGAATAATAAAAACTTACCAGAATTAAATGAGATAATATTCATAGGGCACTCCTCAAACCTTACAGCACTGAAGAAATGGCAGTGATGATGATGACAATAATTCCAATGATGATTTCTTGACTCTTTGGCTGGTCTACTTTTGCTTAATTATGCAGGCTGGCCAGTTGAGTGAGGCCAACATGAATTCATCTGGTCCAGTATTTGAAAATCAAACAACAGCAACGATTACTCTTACATCACTAGTCCCATTTCTAACCTTCTAGCTGCTATTTCATAAGACCACATGAAAGATCTTGTAGACCTGTAGGAAACATTGACACTGCTATCAGGAGGAGGTGTCAGTGCAAACTGCTGACTCTTGGCCCAGTTGTTAAGTCTACTCTCTCCTGAACATGACGTAGATGAGAAACGTATGCATACACACACAACCCTTAGCAAACTTAGTCAGCACAGGGAGCTGATCAGGTAAGTACATGATGCTATTATCAAGTGTTTAATGTGACAATATGACCTTGTTTCTTCAGTTAGCCATAGGAACAGCTCCTCCTCCTTGAGGGAAGCCATCCAAGAAGACAGCTCAGAGAAACGTGCCTTTCAATTAAATAATGACAAGTTTGGCAGGTGATACAGAGGTTGGCAGTAGCCCCATATAAAAGATTACCACCAAAGATGTTGGCTAGAAAAGGAAGAGAAATTGTCATAAATCAGGGTTACAAGTTGTTGCATGATTTTCTGTTTGCAGATGATTATGCGCTCAATGCAACCTCTGAAACTGAGATGCCACAAAGTATGGATCAATTCTATGCTGCCTGTGCTAATTTCGGCCTAATAATTAACATCAAGAAAACACAGGTGCTCCATCAACCACCACCACACCATCCATGCGTGGAACCATCAGTTACAACAAATGGAGAAGTTCTGAATGCTGTGGATAAGTTCACTTACCTTGGTAGTGTACTTTCCAGGGATGTACACGTTGACAATGAGGTTGATGTACACACTGCCTGAGATGTTTGGGAGGCTCAGAAAAAAAGTTTGGGAGAGAAGAAGTATTAGACTGACTACCAAACTGAAGGTCTACAGAGCCATTGTGGTGACCCCACTGTTGTACACCTGTGAAACACGGATAGTCTACCAGCGCCATGCCAGCAAACTGAATCGCTTCCATCTGAACTGCCTTAGGAAGATTCTGAGGATCACCTGGCAGGATAAGGTACAGGACACCGAAGTCCTTGGTTGAGCTGAACTGCCAAGCATTTAAACTACGTTTCAGAGAGCACAACTGCGATGAACTGGTCACATTTGAATACAAAATGTATGCTTGCCAAAAAGACTATTTTATGGAGAACTCACATGGGGCAGGTGATCACATGGTGGTCAGAAGAAGTGATACAAGGACACCCAAGGTCTATCTCAAGAACTTTGGATTTGACTGCGCAACATGGGAGACACGGGATCGTTCAGCATGGCATGCCCACGTCAGAAAGGGTGCTGTGCTCTTTGAGCAAAGCAGAATTGAGAACTGCACAAAGTAAATGTAGGATGCACAAATTTGGAGTATACACCCCAAATATTCACAGACTATCTGTGCCCAACCTGTGGTAGAACATTCCCAACTCATATCGGTCTGATCAGCCACAGTCAGACACATTGAAATTTCAATTTATCATGGTGATGTTATTTTGGTTCTCTTCCAAAACAAAGGACAGCAGCCAACCAACCAATGATAACCTACTCTGAGACAATATTCCAATGTTCTATGATAACATGGATGTTAATGTTCTCATTCATGCAGTAAACTGGAACCCATCTCTGCCTATTCATCCTATACAACTCCTGTTCTTGTCCTCTTCTAAGTTCATGATTGGGGAATCCACCCAGAATACCAGGGGTCTTCCTCACGTTCCCTCTATACTACAAAGATACCAAGAGAGTATCATTTATTATCTCTTCCTATTGCCACATTACTATCACATTGTCTTTTCAAACCATACACTTGTGTAATGAAATTCCTTACTCCCTTTCTCTGTATTACTTAGCTTTTATATGTCACAGCTGCTCCCATCCATACTCACATTTAATTCCTCTGGAACTGTAGTGTTCCATGATTCTCACATAATAAAACCCCAGGAACACAAAGATAAAAATATAACTAGTCTTCTCCTCAAGAAGCTCACCTTTCATGGAGAGGAAATAACATACACAGAGATAACTCAAAAATTAAAAATAAACACACAGAGGAGACACAGAATTATCTGAGGGAGGGGGAACATGAAAAACTGGAAGGCCCAGGTAAAATCTCCCATAGAAGGTGGCCCTCAAGCTAAATCTTGAAAGGCAGGGATTCCAAGCTACGAATTCCAAAAGACAGAAATAAGAAAGGAAAGCATTCCAAGTATGGGACACAGCTTGGACAAAAGCATGGAGGGACGGAGATGGGATTTTGCGACAGAGGAACACAAAGTTCAACAGTTGAGTAGGAATACAGGGTGCATGAGGTGGTATAAAGTAAAATAAATGTATAAAGAGAGATTGGCTCCAGATTGAGAAAGGTTTTAATTTCTAAACAAAGGAGTTTATAATCTCCCAGAAGCAACAGGAAATCAATGAAGCTTCTTGAGCAGAATTCCTAAGATAGTTACTGAAAAAAATTCACTACTTAAAATTATTTATTAAATTCTTACTATGTGCCAGATGCTAGTAAAGGCAAAAAAGCACCTTATTCTTATCTTCGAAGTGCTTACCCTCAATTGGGAGGTAAGAAAGCGTAGTCCCTTAATGGTTTGCCCCATATAAAGTATGGAGACAGTGTTTAGGACATACCATTAAAGAAGAGCCATGATTCTCCCAGGATCTGGCTGTGGAAACTAAGAGTCAGGCCTGAAAGGATCTACTCACTTCATACCTTAGTAACATAAAGTAAAAATAAATGAAAGAAAATTATACTACATAAAAATGACAATGATAGGTACTGATATGTATATGATACTTTAAAGTCTGTGACATGTTTACTTGTATAACCTCGTTTGAGCCTCACAACAATTCTGAGAGGCAGGTACTGAGCTTACTGTCTCCATTTTTATACAGATGGATAAAGAACTACGTGCTGGGGATACAGAGCTAAGGAAACAAGATGGTACCTGTTCTTGAGGAACATATTTTCTAATGAGAGAAGGTAAGAGATGAAGCGAAATTGCAAAGAAGGGGTAGCTACCTGGTAGACAAGACTGCTAGGGAGGAGATAGAGCACTCCAGAATGGGGTGAGCTGCAGGGAAGTGACCTTGTCTGAAACTCTTCCAGAACTAGCAATCTCAACCAAAGGACTCACTGATCTGGAAAGCAAGCCTCAAGGAAGAGCAATTTCCTTTTTATAATGAAGAAACTAAGATTCAGCAAGGTGATGTATGAGAGTTGGGGTCTGAACCTAAAACTTCCTGAGTCCCAGTTAGCTGTCAAAAGACGGCTAAGCCAATGGAACCCTGGAGATATAGTGACTCAGTTCCCTATTCCCTTCTTTGCACCGAGTTCACTAAGGGGCAACATCATGTGACTTTCACTTTCCAATTTTCAGTGTCCTTGGTAGTTTTGAATCACATCTTTCTTGCCTCAGCTCTGAGTCTATGATATGGTTAACTGTATGTGGCTTGATGGAAGGAAGCTGCCTACAAAGGTTCAGCTCTCTAAGAGCTCTCAGCTTAATGACAAGCCATCCCAGTTTGGATGAATATTACAGTAGAGAACACTGAACAAAAGCATAAACCACTCAATACACGAAAATATTGATATTGTCAAGCAAAGGAAAGCGTATCTTAGCACTTCCATTTTAGAGATAATGAAGGTCTCACTGAAGAGCTAGAATTGCATGTGCTATTTGAATGATGGGAGGCAGAGAGAGATCAAAACAGATGCATTCAATCTCAGGACTAGAGTTATTATTTGCCTACAAAGGCCCTCCTGGTCAAGCAGTATTGGAAAAAAAAGGTAGTAGTAGATGAATTTTAATGGACATTGATTTGACATGAGTACCAATACAAAGTAAAGAGAGGATGAGGAAGTCTTTCCACCTACTGGATATATCTCATGGAGAAGATTTTTGGACAACTTCAGGAGATGGGCTGGCAGAGATGAGTTGTGCCCTTGGTGGTATCAAACTCAATTCTCTGTGGGCCACATATTGACTAAGAAAACCACAAATTTTTATCTTCTTATTTATTTTGTTAAACATTTCCCAATTACATTTTAATCATTTTGATACATTACAATTCCAGCAGCACTCAGGTATTTTGTGGGCTACGAGATTGACATCTCTGATCTACATCACGGGGAGATGTACGCATTTATTGACTAGATCACAAATACACTGTAGAATTGGGGTTGGTGAACTCACAGGATCTTTACAATGCTGCCAAGATTAGAAAGTAGCTTGCTTTCATGCTCATTATGCTTATTGTTGTGGGAGATAATGCTATTCTACCATTTCATTACTATGTAGAACAAATTGAAGTGAGCTACATTAATGAAACTGAACAAGGTCAATTTCTTCAGGGGTAAAACTTTCTGTTAATGAAAAAAGAACAATTCTAACTCAACTTGAACTTCACAAAAGTAATCCATGGTTAAGCTCTAATCAAACACTGAGCTCTAATCAAATATCCCTATTTGATAGAGACTTTTCATTTCATATATCTGAAATGTCAGTTGTACAAGTATGAAAACTGTATCTGAAGTTGATTGAAGGATAATAGGATTCCATTTTGTTTTTCTGGGGCTACATCTTAACTAAATGTTGCCAGATAATGTGGGGAGCCTGATGGGTGGTTATTGAAAGTGCAAACTTAATAAAAATATGACAATTTCTCCATTCCATTCCCCACACAGAATCAGAGAATCTCAGAATTGGAAGGGACCTCAGAGGCCATCTAGTCGAACTAAACCCTGAACAGCCCTATCTACACTGTCACAAAAGTGTCCATCTAGCTTCTACATGAAGATTACCAGAGAAGGCTACCTCACTATCTTTAGAAGCAAGCCACTCACTCTGGAACAACTTTCATGGTTAGAGGGATTTTCATTTTCTTTCATAGAATCTAACTATACCTCTCTTCAGCTTTCATCCATTGTTCCTAACTGAGATTTGTGGGATCAAGAAGAATAAGCATGATTTGTTTTCCACAGGACACCCAGAAAATACCTGTCAATAATTCTCATGACATCCTCTAAATCTTCTCTTTAAAACAAACCAAGTTGCTTCACCTGATCTTCATATGACATAATCTTGAGGTCCTTTTTCATACAACTTATCAATATCCTTCCTAAAATGTGGTACCCATATGTGGAACATATTACCACAAATGAAACCTAATCAGGGAAGAGAACTGGACCTGATTAACTCAGCCTAAGACTTAATGCAGCCTAAGACTTCATTACCTTTTTTAAAGCTACTGTATCACACTATCAATTTATATTAATCTTGTAGTTCACTGAAGTCCCTTTTTTCAGAAGAATTTCTAAGTAGCTATGACCCTCTTACACTATTAAAGTTGACTTTTTTTAACCTGGCATAATAGACTACTTCTCATTTAGTTCCATTAAACTTCAGCCTACTAGATTTAACCTACCACTGGACCTTGTCAAGATTTTTTGTTATTCTGACTCTATAATTCTGACTCTCCTAGTTTTGCCCTCTGGAACTGGGATATTTCATGTTCCTTGCAGCTTGGAACATCTTCCTGATCATCTAAGGGATCTGTCGCTAGGAAGTGGGTAATGGAGAAGAAGATGAAAATACTTTTCCTCTTTCGAGGTCAATACAAACCATTCATACACTTAGCTCATTCTTGTTACTGTCACTCCCACCCTCAATCACTTACTTTTAGAATGATTTAGTATCTGGCTCATTGTCTCCAAACCATCTTCTCCAATCATCCTGAGACACCAGTACTGATAACCCAAACAATTCACTTACACAATTCAACTTCCACACCACAGGCTTGTTTTTATACTACAATCCAGCCAAATACTGACATGTTGATGAGGAGAGAATAATCATTTCTAAAACAGCTACAGTCAGGCACTGTGCCAAATACTTTACAAATATTATCTCATTAGATCCTCACAACCACTCTTGAAAGGCAAATGTTGTTATTATGCCCGTTCTATAGTTGAGGAAACTGACAAACAGGACTAAATGACTTTCTCAGGGTAACAAAACTCAACTCTTCCTGACTCCAGACCCAGTGCACTGGCCACTACATTGTCCAGTTTCCTCAAGGGTAATGCCTTAATCTTCCTGGAATGATACTACTTTCCAGAACTAAAAGTTTGATATTCCACTCTCTGACTGTAATATCTCTTTCCTTCACCTCAAATCTGCTTTTGGCCTTTCTAGTGAACATTGGTGACTCAATTCATGTTTGTTTTTCCAGTTCATCTCCTGCACTCTGGTTTCACTTTTCTCCATCCTTGCCTATTCATGTAGAGTAGAAAGAGCTCTGGGTGGAATCAAAGTACCTGAGTTTTAATTCTAGCTCTGCAGCTAATGATTTGTATGACTTGGGCAATTAACATCATCTTTCTCTATAAAATAATGGGAATAGATCAGATGGTACAAGGCCCATTTGTAAGTTAAACTTATGATCCAAGATCCCACATTCTGGAAGAGTTGAATCTGACAGAGCATATTTTTCATATCTCAGTATTTGATTCTAGGGCTCCATTTCAGAAGTCAGTCTAGGTTTCTAAGTTGCAACTGGAGCTTCCTTGGTCATGCATCTATCACCTCTGCCCTGGGAAAGTACCCTGTTTTTGACTGTATGGTGAAGAAAATATTATGAAAGATTAATACCACCTGGGCTGAATTCAAGGTAAGGCTTCTTCACAGATGATCCTTTTTCTAGAGATTCTCATTTAAGCCATGCATATGGCAAAGTGGCAGCCAGGTGGCACAATGGATAGAAGACTGAGCCTGGAGTCAGGAAAAACCTGAGTTTAAATCCAGCCTAAAACAATTAGTAGTTGGGTGACACTAGGCAATTAATTGAACCTCTCTGTTCCTCAGTTTCCTCATATATAAATGGAGATAAAAAGAGCACTTGCCTTCCCAGGGGTTGTCATGATCAAATGATATAGTAAATGAAAAATGCCTGGCACTTAACAGATGTTCAATAAATGCTTATATCTTTCCCTGCTTCCCTTTCCTGCTTCCTTCCTCCTTTCACCTCCCTGCCCTCTCCCTCCCTCCATCTTTTCCTTCTTTCTGCCTTTCACCTCTAAACTAAGGTTCAGTTTGTTTACAGCCAATACCCAGATGAGCTATCACATCCTGGGTATTTGGAGCTTACCAGGTGGGACTTAACCAGGAGGGAACTTTTCAAAGTTTGGGCCATCTAGAGACTGCTAACTTCTTTTGATCTCTGTGGATCCTTCAGTAAAGCTGATGTAAGCTAACAAAGTATGAATATATGCTTCATGTTGAAACATAAGTTCATGGAACCTAAGTCCAAGACAAGGTGACATAAGACAGAAAAGGGGATTTAGACTGAAAGCTAAAGCTTTGGCTTTTCCATTAAAGTCTCCAACCAAATGCTGAGACTAACAGTCCAGTCATAAAACCCTATGTGACAAGATAACCTACCACAAATTTCCATCTGCCAAGGGGAAAAAATACTGTGATCCATATTCTTTCTTGGTTTTCCTGGTCAACTGAGAGTCATGCTCATTGTAACTACATTACAAAGGAACCCCAAAGCTTGGGCTTTACTCTGAGTGTTATGTTTGTCCTTTATTTTGGAATGGGACCATGACATCAAGGAAATGATGACGTGACTTATAGTTGGCTTTGATTTGAATGAGGGACGTCTGTGCAAGGTCACCAGCCTCAATTTCTCCTCCAGAGCCATCTGGGTCCAGTGACCAGAGATATTCATCAGAATGACTGGAGATGACCCAGTATGCAATGGGAGACCTTGGCCCTTTTAGGTTAAGGCCTTTTCAGGTCCTCACTTTGAGTGAGGCAATACCCATCCAGTGAATAGGCTTCTTTAAGAAATGAATCAAGGTTAATGTGAAAATGTGTTTAATAAGAATGTATGTGCAGAATCTCTAAAAGAATTCTTGCCATCTTGGGAGGGGAGGGACGAGGGAGGGAGAGAAAATTTAAAACTTATGGAAGTGATTTTTGAAAACTGAAAGCAAATAAGTTAATTATTAAAAAAAGAAATGAGTCAAAGGATGGCCCCTTTAATTAGAAAGAAAAAAAAATCAAGCTGGGAGGGGAAGACTCTCAGGGTTGTTGTTCCAAAGGGAAACAGTTACCATTGACATTCACTCTAAAGCCAGGAGGGCCCAAAATACAGGCATTAAGTGGAGGGATATATTTTGCCTTACTCTATGAGCTTCAGAGTGAACTGAGTTTAAGGTTTTGAGGAATTTGGGAAGGAAGGAAAGAAGTAAGGAAGGGAGAAAGAGAAAGAGAGAAAGAGAGAAAGAAACAAACAAACAAAGAAATATAGCCAATAAACCCATACTGGGTCATCTCCAGTCATCCTGATGAATATCTGGCCACTGGACTCCGATGGCTCTGGAGGAGAAAGTGGGGCTGGTGACCTAGCACATTCACTCAAATCAAAGTCAACTGCAAGTCATGTTATCATTTCCCTAATGTCATAATCCTCTTCAAAAATGAAGGACAAACACAACCTGTGAGTAGACTGAGTTGCTTAACTCAGCTTGTTCTCTCCCTCTCCTCCTCTCCAGAAGCTGCCCACGTAACTTGAGGTTTACTGGCTAGATTTCCCTCCCTCCCTCCCTTCCTTCTTTCCATCCTTCCTCCCAGTTCTCTCTAAAGCTCACAGATTGGACCACAATAGGTCCCTGCCCATTTAATGGCTGTATTTTGGGCTCTCCTGGCTTAGAGTGAATGTCAATGGTAACTTTCTCTTTGGAACAGCAACCCTAAGGGTCTTCTCTCCCAGGTTGACCTTTTTTTTTCTTTCTAATTAAAGGGGCTATCCCTTGACTCATTTCTTAAAGAGACCTATTCACTGGATGGGTATTACCTCACCCAAACTGAGAACCTGTAAAGGTCTTAGCCTAAAAGTTCCAGGATCTCCCATCGTATCCTGTGCCATCTCAGAGTGTACACCAAGATCAAGCTACCAGTGATCCACCCTAAATTGTTTTCAGAATGTTGTATTTGATTGGGGTTTGTAAGGAATTGATCATTCTTCAGGTTCCATGAGAGAACAGCTTTTAGGTTAGAAGGAAGCCCTGCTTTCCAGTAAGAAAGAAAAAGGATAAATCTCATATGGAGTAAAAGAAACTTTAAAGGCAATAAAGCGAGCAGTTACTTGAACAGACAATACAAGCGCAAAGCTCTTTTGAAGCAATGGCATTATTGTCTTTCCAAAGCACGAACAGGGTTCCTTGAATTTCTGACAACCTGGTTGAAGCTACATTTCAATTTGCATCAAATTTAAAACCAATTTGTATAGAATTATATTTTAAGTTGGCATTATCCTCATTTATTGTGTGCGTGAAACACCAAGAAAGACATTCATTTTGAGGTTGTTTCATGGGGCACATGTTAAATGTACACTATTAGGTTGGCTTTGTTATTTCAGAGATACCAGTTCATCCTTAAAGGTGGCTTAAACCATGTAGGTTATTCATGATCACGAAAAGGTACTGGAACCAAATTAGTGGTGGTATATATAGATGTATCTACTTAGCTGTTATACACTAAGGTAGCAGCACATTTAATCTCTACTTTATCCAATCATTTTCATGGCATAAGTCAGAATTAGTTTAAATTATTTTGAACTTATAAGATTCATCTTTCTCGAAAACTGACATTTTCCTAATTATTTAACCAATGAAAAATGGCACTGGGTAAATGCATTTCCAATGGAAAAAATAAGATCTAGAGAATAACACATTCTTTCTAAGAGTTGAGGAAAGTTATGAAATTACTTGTGAGAGTACATAGTTCTCAACACTTATGGCAGCATGTAATAGATTTTTCAAACTTTTGAAAGTAGTTCTGACATAGTGAAGACTGAAGGTTGAGTTTTCTTATTATCTGGTCACTGGAATAGACCTTCAAGTTAACCCTGCGTTATCTGGAAATGAATTATCCATATTATGTCAATTCTTGCTTTCATTTCTTTTGTGGATGTTTCCCATGTCTATTTACCTTCCCTCTCCATCTACAACCTAGATCCTGGCAAATGACAAAAGAGAGGATTTGATCTAAAATACTTAATTAGGACACATTACTAAGATTCAGCAGATATATAGCCTGTCTTGTAGTGTGAAAGACATGGGTTCAACTTACTCCTCAGGGACATAACAGCCATGTAAGCATGGGCGAGTCACCTTAATTCTCAGCTGTCCATGCAACTCTATACGAGAGTATATTATGGATGACTTATTGATCACATCAGCAGCAAGAGTTTCCATAGCAAGATTTCTCCACATAGAGGAAATTATCTTGCCTGGATCAAAAAGAAATAGGGTAGAAAACTACAGCTTTGGTCCATGGAAGATGTAATTCAGAAGACAAGAAGCTTAGCCTTAAGGAAGAGATGGTTGCTTTTGTTTCAGCTGTCCACCCCCAGCAAGAAGTGGGGAACAAGATAGAATGCTCTAAATACTATAGTTGGAAAAGAACTCTAAAATGATCTAGTCAAAAACCTTTATCTTATATCTTAGGAAAAAAGATTCAGAAGGGAAAGGGACTTGAGCAAGGTGACACAACTACTGAGTGTCCAAGCTGGCATTCAAACTCAGGGATTTAGAGTCTGGTTCATTTCTCTTTCTACTGCACTGTGGAGATATGGGGAGGGCATCAGAATCCCACGTTATCAGCAGGTGCTGTCAAGGACATAACTAGCAGAGCACTAAAGGTTGACATTCTTTTTGTCTAAGATCTCAAGAAACATACCATACCACTGGACATATGAAACATTTTGAAGGAAAACACACGATGCAGAGAAATGAGAATACATGCATGGATAGAAAGCCAGTTAAATAAGCAGGCTTCCCAGAGCTGTATTTCTCTTTATCAGTGAAATTTCCCTTTGATTTTTGGCTTTATCTCCCATCAACAGAATTATCTTATGGAATAGGGGATGGAAGATGGGGTTAACTCACCAAAAATGCAAGAAGAGACTAGCATTTAGAAACTATTTAGAAAAAAAGCCATCCTCTACCTAGCAAATATGTGAGAGACTGTACAGGAGTTGACGTTGTGAACCAAAACATTAAAGACCTTGGCATGTCCCATATTCTAAGGAAAGTCTGGGTGAGGCAAAACAAGACAAAAAGAAATGCTTTGTGGTGGCTCCTGGAATACTTAACAGATACTGCAATGTTTAGGAAATGCTCCAACTCTAACTTCCTGTAGTTTTATATCTACGGAAAGGAAAGTTGTTCCAAAGAAACTGCCAATGAAAAAAATTACATATAATTGTAAAGGTGGGTTTCACACACCCACATGAGCTTAGATACATATTCACTGATCCTCATCTTTTCTTAAACATTTTGATTAGATGAGAGACTTTTGATGTCATACATTTATCAGAGAGAAGATCAATGCAAATATTTTCCCACAATCTTTCATTAATTGTGATTACATTGATTTGGTTTGTGGAAAATTTTTATAAACTTCATCTAAATTGTTTTGTTCTTTTTTATAATCTCTTCTAGCTCATATCTGGTTATGAATTTTTCCTCCATCCAGAGTTATAAAAGCCTCAACCTACCACTATCCTCTATTTAATGAATTTTTACATATAGATCATCCATTTGGAATTGTTTATGTTTTATAGTGTACATTGCTGGCCTAAGCCATCCTACTGAAAATTTTCCACGTTTCATCAGTCTTCCTAAATCAAGAGTCACTTCCTCCAGAATTTGTTTTCTTGGATTTGTCAAACAGTTGACTAGTATATGCAATGGCTTCTAGTTCTTATTATTTAATTCACTCCCCTGATCTACTTTCCTATTTTTATCATGTATCAGATAGCTTTGGTAATTACTGCTTTGTAATAAAATTTGATTTGGATCCAATTTAAAACAAATTTGTTCAAAATTGCATTTTAAGTTGCCATTAGTCTCATGGGTTGCCAGAACCACTTCATTCCTACTCATTTTCATTATTTTCTTAAATATTCATGACCTTTTGTTCTTCCATATGAACTTAATTATTATTTTGTCTAATTCTATAAAATACTCCCTTGGTAATTAGATTAATATAATACTAAAGCGATCGTTTAATTTGGGCAACATCATTATTTTTATTCGGTTGGCAGAGTCTAGGCATTAAAAATGGATCTCTGTACAGTTCTTTAGGATTTCTTGTATTTTTGTGAAAATTATTCTGTAATTATATTAAGCACTTACCATATGCATGCACTATGTATGGAAATACAAATACAGAAAAATCAAGAGAATTCCTCAAAGAGCTTTTATTCTAGTAGAGGGAGAAACATATTCAGAGAAGCAATGACCACAGAGGGACAGTTCAATCTGAAGAGTCACAGGGCAGGCAAGGCATATGGTGGTCAATTTCTAGGTCCTTTCTAAAAATAGTGGGGTTAGTTCATCACTGTTCTTTGAGTAAGATGAGGAAAATGGGAGAAACATGAATGATGTCAAGAAGGGTAGAATACCATGTGGTGAATCTGGAGCCAGCTAGATCTGATAAAATCTCACCAATCAGGAGAGGATGGCCTTGATGTGTCTTGGTGAGTCAAGTCCCAGATATTTAATGCATTTTGTAAGTGGTAAGAACAAATAAATGAAACATTCCTTGTGTGATTCCTATACAGTAGGTATTATGGTAAGTGCTAAGGGTACAAATACAAAAGTGAGATAGCCCTTGCCCTCGAGAAGCTTATAGTCTAACCAGAAGAGACAACACACATAAGAGAAAGCAGTGGCTAAGGAGTGATGTTCTGGTCAATGAAATAAGTCACAAAGGTGATTGTGACCACAAGGCATATATAAGACAGATTGATTTGGCAGTAATACGTGAGATGAAATCGATGGAGGAGCGAAGGAAAGGATGAAGATGCACCAGGATGGTACCCACAAGGTAACAGAGCTGGTTAATGGTAGACTAAGACTTTTGTCTCTTGGTTCTTAACCCATTTCTTCTTCTATAGTATAAAGCATTTGACAACTCTGAGGTTTTTGCCTGAGCCCAAGAAAACTGGCAAAGTTAACAAAAGACAGAAATTGCCAGTGTTGGGGAGAAAAAGGCTGTACTGAGACAGATACACTCATTCTCTGTTGTTAGAACTCAGAATAGATTCAATAATTTGAAATTATGCTTTAAAAAAGCAACTAACTCTTTGACCCAAATATATGACTACAAGGCATAGACCTCAAGGCACTTATACTCAAAGTGAAACGTCCTATGTACATCAAAATATTCATAGAGGTATTTTTTGTGGTAACAAAGAATTGACTAAAAAACCAAGTTGATGAATTACAATTAGAGGCTATCTAAAAAAGATCATGCTACATGAGTCTAACATATTATTATTCCAATAGAAGAGACAATGGAAATTATTTAGAGAAAACTTAAACTATCAACTGTCCAAATGACCTTCCTAAAGCACATGTCTGACCATGTTCCCCCTCTACTCAATAAACTTCAGTGGCTCCTTATCACCCCCAGGATCAAATATAAAATCCTTTGACATTCATTTCACACCCAGTTGCACGCTTCTGGACTGCTCCATCATGCCCCTGTGCCAAGTACCTTCTCCCTAGCTCTTCTCAGCTTTCTTTTTGTCTTCCCGAATAGATTGTAAGTAAGTTCCTTGAGGGCAAGAACTCTTTTTTCTCTCAGTACGAGGCTTGACACATAATAGGCATTTAATAAAGGTTTGCTGACTGACCTTATAACCTGGACACCCCCACACACATACTCTTTAATCTAATAACACTTGCTTTTGTGCTATTCCTTGCACATATGACTCCATCTCCCAAATCTGACCAATTTTGCTGGCTGTCCCTCACATCTGGAATGCTCTCCCTGCTTGTCTCCAGCTCCCAGCTTCCTGCAAGTCTCACGAATCCTCCCACTAACTTCAGGTATCCGTTCCTAGACCTTCTGAATTCCAGTATCTTCCTTTTAATAATTATGACCCATGTATCCTGCTTGCACATAGTTATTTGTACATGCTCCCCCAATTAGATGGTGAGCTTCTCAAGAGCAGGGACCATCTTCTACACTTGTATCCTCAGCACAGAGCTTGGCACAAAGCAGGTGCTTAATGCATGTGAATTGAAACAGAGATTAAATGATGTAAATTAAGTTGAAGGAGGAAAATAAGATAGACAACAATATAAACAGGAAAAGAAACTGAATTCTGCATAATAATAATGACCCCCCAAAAAATATGATAAGGGACCTCTCTAACTTCATTGCAAAGGCAGGGGACTATAGATGTGAGTAATGCACACACTATCATACAGCACTGATCTATTGGTTTGTTTTGCTAAGCTGTTTTATATCTTCTGCTAGTCTTTATTGCATAGGAGGGGAAAACTGATAGAAAAACAAGGCAGTAATCAAAATAATTCCAAAAGCAGTTTCTCAGAGAACTTACAAGGGGTAAAAAGTCTCCACGTTCTACAAATACATTTCTAAATACAATTGCTGAAATGAGTTACTCAAAGTAATAAGTTCATCAGATCTGTGAGGGTTGTGCTCAGTCTTGATTAAAGAGTGAGCAGGCTACTTAACCTGAGATTGCACATCATTTAAATGCTCTACCAACTTGAAAAAGACACACATTCTTTATCCAAAAAAATATGATAAAACCTTTTTCCAGATATATATTTAAATGAGCTCATATAATGACAACTCTGATGACAATGATGATATCTGTGATAATGAGGATAAACATTGATGAGAACATTTAGATAGATCTTTATTTTTACCAAAGACTTTTCTTATCCAGAGCCTAGGAGACAGCTAGGGGATGAATATTTTTCCTCACTTATTAGGAAACTGAAGTGCAGGGCAGTTGAAGGGATAGCAGTATGTTCCCACAGCTAAAAATGGAGAGAAGTTGAGATCTAACCCAGTTTAATACTCACAACCCTGTGGCTCACATTGCTTCACTTTTCCATGGAAAGGGGAGGGATTAGTGATAAAAAAAAAAAAAAAAGACTTTGACAGTTTCAGATGAGTCAACAGTATTCTAGGTTGAATAAAGAGGGGTGGAGCATCCAGAAAAGGAGAGGTGCCCTTTCCATAATGCATTTTCCTAGACAAGTGATATTTGGAACACTCTGTTCAGGACTGGGCACCACATTTATGGAATGACTATGGCAAGGTGGGTCTCCTCCCAAATAGAGCAACTAGTCGATGAGTCAAAGAGGGACAATACCCTATACGGTTCAGTTGAAGGAATTAAGGGAAAAAGAGAACTTGGGAGGATGATGGCATGGCATGACTGATGTCCTCAGGTTAATTAAGGAATGTCATGTGGAAGAGAGATCAGACTTCATCCGCTTGTCATCAGAGGGTGGAGCCAGGAATAGTGGAGGGAAATAGGAAAGGCAAATTTAGGTTTGAGAGAAAGAAACCTTTCCTCAATATGAGAGTTGTGCAGAAGTAGAATGCACTACTTTGGGAAAAAAGTTGGTTCCCTCTAACGAGACGTCTCCAAACAGAAACTGGACAACTACTTGTTTGAATATCATAAATAAGATTCTTGGTCAGCTACAGATAGTCCTCATATTCCGTGATACTGCCCCATTTGGGCTACTTCTCCCATAAGACACTTCATCCCCTATCTCTAAGCCTTTGTACTTAGGAGCTGTCCCCATCCCTGTGATGCCCTTCCACCTCACCTTTACCTCTGGAAAACCCTTCTTTCCTTCAAAGCTCTTTCCAAGCAATTATTTTCCTTATTTCTCTAACTCCCAGTGCCCCCCCACCATTATCTGGGATTTATTTTACATATGTACTCATTTCTGGACATGCTATTTGCCCTGGTAGATGGCAAGCTCCTTGAAAGGAGAGTTTGCTTAATCATGATCTTCATAGTCACAGTGCCTAAGTATAGTGCTAAGCACCTGGTGGATATTCAGGAGATGATTACTTGCTTGATAATTCTATGAACTAAATTGTAATCTCTTCAGTAATACAGACTATATATTAAACTTACATTTCTATTTCAACATATATCTTCCTAAGGAAAACCTAACATTCACTGTAGCAAAGTCTGGATTTTGTAATAAGGGTTTTTTTTAACCTATTGTTAGGTGATGCATTCAAATAATTCTTTGGAGCACTGTCTTAAGTACCTTTCATCAAAATGCCTATTCAAACATAATGTGCTACTGATTTGATCTTTAAAAAAAAGAAATAAAAAGAACAACTCTTGCTAAACCCATCCAAAAGATATCACAACTGTCTGAGCAACTGGGGTGGCCCCATGCCTTGTTACTACAGTATGGCAAACAATATGTGCGTTTATTTCTAATGCAATAGTTGAGCATATGTCTGTCAGAGAGAAAGGGTAATTCACGGAGGCTGGGATAATTGAAATCAACAGCTGCCACTTTATGTAAAAATGCCCTTTTTGAGTTTTGATGTATACATATGTGAGGGATTAAAAAGCCCCAAACAAACAAAAAAAAAAGCCTTGGTTTTAAAACATTAGTGAACTAAGAACTCAAAAATGATTTCTTTTAAAGTGAGAATTATGAAGAAGTTTTTTACTCTTTTTTAATAAATTAAAAAATAAGAGAGAATCACTTTTTCTTTTCCTTATAAATTTCGACTGCCATTTTGGTTTCTTTTCAGAATGGCCAGTTTGAGCCAGCTGTTCAGCTGGGGACTCGAGGAAAGAAAACATATGATCACAAGAAAAGAAAATGAGGACACACAAGGAAGCACAAAAAGAATTGGAAGAAGCAACGTTGAGAAGGAAGAGAATTGTCCTCTTCAAGAACATGAAAATATGGTGGTCTCCATCACAGCCAAGGAGATGCCATCCATTTCCTGTCTTCTTCTGAAGACTGCCCCCACCATTACACCCCTTCTCTCTATTGCTTCCTTTACTGCTGCAAACCAACACACTCAAGTCTCTCCCACCTTAAAAAAATAGGAACTACCAACCCCATGAAATACATTCCCTATCTTGCCTTTTCACAGACAAACTCCTTGAGAAATCGATCTCTACTCATTGGTTCTACTTTCTCTCCTCCCATAATCTGCAATCTACTTCCAGTTTTCTTACTCAACTGAAATTGCTCTCTCTAAAGACATTAATGATGCATGACTGTTAAGTCTACTGGATTATTCTCAGTCTTCATCTTTTCCCACCAGCTTCTCCTCATCAATACTGTCTCTTCCCAGAATTTTCTTCCTAACCGTAACTACTCAGCCTCCTTTGTTGGTTAGTCATTCATGTCCCACCCACAGACTCTGTCCCGGGCCTTCTTCTTCCCTCTTACATTTGTGCATTTAATTACCATCTCTATGCAGCTCTATCATCTAGCCCTGGTCCTGGCTCTAGCATCATCAATCTCCTAGTAGACACGTTGAATCGGATGTCTTGGAGACACCTCAAAGATCACACTCGTCGAAACCGGAACTCATTTTCTTCCTCCAAATAGCCACCTCTTCCCCAAACTTCTATATCACTATCAAGGGTGCCACCAAGGTGCATGATTTCAGTGGTATCTTTAACTTATTACTCTATCACTCAAGACACATATAAAAATCCGTTGGCAAATCTTATCATTTCTACCATCTCAGCCACAACAAACTTGCACACACTCCTCTCCTCTTGCCTAGACTACGGAGATAGCCTCCAAATTGGTCTGTCTTGTTCAAGTCCTTTGCATCCAAATCCATCTTCCACACAGCCACCAAAGTGTGGTTCCTTCAGAACATGTCTATGTTACATGCCCTACCCTGAATCACTAAACTCCATTGGTTGTCATCACGTGTAGGACCAAATAAAACTCTTCATGACCTGGCAGTCATTCCCTTTTATCCATTTTCTTAGACATTAGGATGAATCAAGAAATATTTACTGAACTCAACTACAGGCCCAAACTATGGCAAGTGTTGGGGGATGAGAAATATAAAAAAGAAGACAATCCTTACTCTAGAGGGGCTGGCACTCTAGTAGTAGAATATACACATATATGTGTGTGTGTGTGTGTGTGTATATATATATATATATGTATATATATACATACACATATACGTATATACCCATATATGCACACACACACATATATGCATGTGTATGTGTGGATACATATGTGTGTATGTATGTGAGTGGTGGCCAGGGAGAAGTATTTTGGTATAAGAAGCTAAAGAGTTGGTGAGGGCACCCCCTTTCCAGGAGTAATGAAAGCTTTGATTTCATGATGGTTCCCAAAATAGAAAGCAACAGGTAAGAGGATAGGTAGGTAAGGCAAAATGGAGGATGTACCAGAAAAGAAAGTGAAACATGGCCAGAGCTGTCCTCAGACATGAGTACCTCTCACCCATCCGAATAGCAGGACCCAAGAGTAGATGTTTCACACTTAAAAAGGTTCATGGGCTGGGGATAGAAATAAAACAGTCCTGCCCTCAAGGAGCTGCCAAGCATAGCTTCCAGAAAGAGGAAGGCAAGAATTGCAGCACACTGTGCCATCCTCAGGCTTCATGGGGAGCATGGTTACTCTGTTCTAGGTGCAAAAGTTTTGGAAATATTCTAACAAACTAGAGCACATTCAAAGGAGGATAAGAAGAATGGCACAGGGTGTCAAGGTCATGTCATATGAAGGAAGTATAGAAGACACAATGGGAAACAGGACACTTGCCTTCCAGTATTTAAAACTTGCTTTTCAAAGTGTCCATTTGTGGATCTTACACAAGTCATTGGCACTAACATTTGTGTACCTGCTTGTGCCCACCATCCATCTGTCCCATGATTTGGGCCAGCAGGTATCCTTCATTCCTTATAGATAGGTGATTCAGAAGCATATGGGATCACAGTTAGAATACTAATGTAGGAGTAGTGAAATTCCAACTTCAACTGTGTTTAGTTGGTCAGAATGAAGTCAGAATTAATGTAACATAGACACTGAAACTCACTGATGTAGATGACCTGTCAAACCCCTCAGTTTCCTTCCCTTCTGGGGAATGATAGATGCAACTTCAGAACAGGTGGCCATTAGAGGTCAGTTACACTTTAAAGCACCTAAAGAGCTGGAATTCAATTTGCACTTCATGATCATGCTCTTTTGGGAGTGGATGAAACGTGAGCAAAGTCTGGTTGAAGAATTGGAATGTGACTCACTGCTTATACCTGCTTCAGCAGTAAATTAATGGGAGGAGATCTGCAGCTTTCCCTATTTGCCCTCTGCCTCACAGCACTAACTTGCAAGTGAGTCAGGGATTTGGCACAAGCATTTTTAACAGCACTGGAGTAGGAAATGACTTTAATTGCATTTAATTTTTGCAAATTCCAAGTTTGAGATGAATCTTAAGCCTCAGGACATGGAAACCTAACTAGAGCAGGAAGAGACATCAAGGGTCATCTACTCCAAACCCTTTGTTGTATAGATGGAGAACCTGGGGACCAGGAAGGATAAGTGACTAGGAAGCATCAGAGGAAGAATCTGAACCCAGATCATCTGACTCCAGAGTCAGGGCCCTCTCCGGCATACTATACTGTGTCACTGTCCTTGACACAGGAATGCATAGATGCTTAATGGACTTGGCTCACTTCTTCTACTCAAATTACTTTTAAAATGGCCATATTCTTCTAGGTCTTAGCAACTGAGGAGAAATCAAGGCAGAGAAGGAACATGGTGGGTGGGCAAAAGGTAGAAAAAAGCTAGTAGGGACCATTCACATTCAATTTAATATGAATGTGACAAAACATCACTCAGGAAAAGACTATATCAACAAAAATGAAACACGGAGTGTTTCCCACAACTGGCTCCACCTTCTTACAAAATCAAGGAGACAAGGACACTAGCTAGCTTTCCATCTCATAAGGCTCAGGGCAGTTATACTGGAGCCAAGCCAAATCCTTAAAGAAATGAAAGGACCTTCATTTGGAGGCTTGTAGGACGGACTATGACACTAATACTGGGAAAACTGAAAATGTGATTTCTCTCAGTCATAGACTGAAGAGTAGGGAGAGGTCAAAATATTGCTCTCTCAAAATGAGACTAAAGTCCTTGGCAGAGTCAGAAGCGAATGATGCTATTTCAAACACACTAGGACTCCTCATTTTTAAATGAAGAGATTTAAATAGGAGGGAGGAAAACATGAATTACTCAGAGTCATGGGGCAGGGGAGAGTGGAACCTACAGCCTCAGTTCCATATGTGGCCTTCTAGGTCCTTGGGTGTGGCCTTTTGACGGAGTCCTTGTTTTATAGAACAATCTGTGAAGTTTGGATTCAAAGGGCTGCACCTGAGGCATGTGGCCTCGAGGCTGTACGCTTCTCCCCCCCTCCCCAAAGTCTCAGACTATCCACATTTGGAATGAGAGGGTTCCCACAACATTATACTGATAGAAATCACGATAGCTAATTCTCAGATTTACAAAGTTTTTTTACATAGATTAATCTCATTTGAACCTGACAAACACCAAAAAAGTATTATTACCCTCATTTTACAGGTATAAAAAGGGGACTCAACAACTTTAAGTGAATTTCCCAGGGTGAATAGCAAAGTGTTAGGTAATCTGAACCCAGGAATCCCCTGCTGCCAGGCTTGACACTACACTGCTTCTTCTGGAACATGCATTAACCATGAGGTCCTGGAACCTTTGACTGTTTGGTTTAATATCACCATATTCACAGGCAGAAGAGGGGAGACAAAGGTTTTAAACTGAATCAGCTATCTACACCAAGGCCAGTAACATGGGCCAACTCTGGTGGTTCATTTAACACAAGACGAGATTGTAAAATTAACTATTTGAAGACACATTCAGCGTGAGCTCAGAAATATTTCTATTATAAGAGATTGCCAAGGGGTGACTTGCACTCATAATCCTAACCCTAAATGCATGATCGATACTGAATAGCAGACAATATTAATATTCCCTAAGTCATAGATGGATTCTCACTGTAGAACAGGAGTTATTCTGAAAAAAAATATTGGAGAAACTGGGAAGCCCTGGTTATAATAACAGTGGGAGGAGGCTAACTGGTTTTTCTATGTGAGTAGGTAGAATCTCAACCTTTTGTCCCCTGAATTGCCTCAGACTATATTAACCTATACTATTCAAATATGTTTTAAAATATTCTATAGGGGGAAAAGCAGAGTATCTTTAAAAAACAAAAGACCTGAGAATATCTGAGTGGGACAGGACCCCAGAAGTCAGCTAGTCTCACTCATGCCTCCCTTTCACATCATCCCCACTAAGTGAGTACTCAAATTTTACCCCTCTAGTGTAGGGGAACCCACGACTTCTTGAAGTTGTCCAGACTACTTCAGGATATCTCTTCCTTATATCGTATTTCTCTCTATAATTTCCGCTCTCTTCTCCCAGTTCACAGACTCTCAGAGTTTGGTCCTTTTGGATGAAACACAGCAAGTATTATCCATTTCATATGACAACTTTTCAAATCCTTGCAGGCAGCTACCATGCACCCTTACCAATGGGGAGGAAGGGGAATGTTAATGAAGTATCCTGATGCTTTCTGTTCACCCATTATCTGACTGTTACCAACTATCTTTGAAACAGAGTGCCAACATCTCCAAATCTGCCATGGACCAGCATACTTTTTTCACCTAGGAACCTCTGACAGTTGCTAGAGCATACCACATTGCTCTCTGCTCGTACTCATACTACCCATCTTTCAGCTCATTTTGAGTCTCCATTGATGGATCTTGAGGTGTCAGTATTCATCTCTGTGCCCACCAAACCTATCCCTTTCTATACCATTTAACCTGATCATTTCATCAGCTCCCAGGACATTCCTACCCCTCATCTCGCTCCAGAGCTCAGCTCTCCATCCCTGAATGACAGCTAAACAGCTCTATCCGGGGATCTCTTGTACACTTTAAACACAAAATGTCTAAAACAGAAGTCACTGACTCCCCTACCCCAAACAAGTCACTCCTCCAAAATGACCAGTTTCTATTGCTCTAATCACTTATGTTTGCAGCCTCAGAATTATCCACAATTCTGCCCTCTGTCTAACCAGCTGCCAAAGCATCTTCATTCTATGATGTCCTGCATTTCTCATATCCATTCTTCCCTCTCCTTTCACACAGCCACCATCCTACTTTACACCTTTATTGGTAGCTGCTCGTTGAAGAGCACATTTTCTATTCCCCACTGGCCGCAGAGATGGCAAGAAGTCATGATGCTCCCTATGGTAATGCTTGAGGAGAGAAGAAAAACAGGGAAGAGGAAATAGAGGCAGAGCTAGCCTGTTGGCCCAAGGAGAGAAAAATCAAAAACAGAGGTCCTGCTGGGCACCCAGAAGCAAAGTAAGATAAAAATCAAGATAGCAAATCAGAGGGATTCTATGTTTAATTCCCATCTACCACTGCCATTCTACTCAGTTCACATGTGCCTGTTATTTACATTCTTTCTTGCTAAGATTTAGGCCTGCTCATTTCTATTGTCTTAGGAGTTGAAGGAAATTCCCATTTTATCTTTGAGACTCCAAGGTGGGAGATTTGAATGGCAGTTGATGTAGTCTTCCTTCATAGAGCAAGCTATTTTTGACTGACAGTGACTTAAGTTCATGACAAAAATCTGTCCCCTTAACATTATCAACATGACTAGTGGACTTACATGCATAGTTGGATCTCTACTTCCATTGAAAGCTAGTATGTTATCATAAGACATAAACAATGGTATAAGACATAAAAAATGGTATAAAAAGCAGATCCCTATCAGGAGGGAGTTGGAATGATTAATGGTTACCAAAGGAATGCTCTCCTGATGGGAAAAATGACCAAGACATGGATTTCAATGATAAGACTATGCCATTCAAAGTCACAGTATCTCTAGTTTTCAAATCTTAACTAGGAAAGAAAAAGTGAGCTAAATGCAAAACCATCCCTTGGAGAGACCAGATACATGGTTAGAATGGTCCAGAGATAACTAAATTAACAGACACCTCTTCTGATAAGTTTTAAGGTACTTACAGGTCTTTTGCGCTAAAGCTAAGAGTCAAATAAGCAGAAGCAAGGATAACTTTGAGAGTTGTGAATAGGGCAAAGCAGTGTGGTAAAATGGTTAGAATTCTGGACATGAAGTTAGGAAGACGAGTCAAAATTCAGCCTTAGGCACTTACCAGCTATATGATGTCAGATGAGTTACTTCAACTCTCCAGGCCTCAGGTTCTTCATCTGTAAAATGAATAAAATTGGAGTCATTGACCTCTGATGCCCCTTCCAGGATCCAGGAGAAGAGGGTAAAGGGTAATCTATGCACCAGATGCATCAGATAAGTCAAATAAAGATGAGGACTGAAAACAAAAGATTATTATATTTAGAAAAAAATATATTCTAAGTATCTAGGATAGTGTCCTACATATGGTAGGGCTGTGAAAATGTTGGTTTATTTGCACTAAACAGGTTCAAGGTTTACCCATAAAATAAGGGATGGGGTTAGATGAATTATTTTAATGGTATATGGAATTCCTGAATGAGGAAACTCTCTCTACCAATATAGGCCAGCACCTTCTCTACAGCTGATATACTTAGGGCAGATGTTCTTGACTCTGTTTATGTTATGGACCAATCTGGCAGGGTAACAACGTCTAATGGCCCCTTGTCAGAACTCTGCTCTAAATGCATAAAACAAAATACATAGCTTTACAAAGGAAATCATTTCTATTAAAATACCGGCATCAAGAGATCTAAAAACCCAAGTTCATAGACCTCTGGAGTAGGAATCCTTGTCTTAGATAGCTGCCCAGAACCAGAGGTCATGTGACTTCCTAGAGTCAGTCAGCTGGTGTGCATCAGAGGCAAACTTCAAATTCTGCTTTTCCTGGCTCCAAGGCCAGCTCGCTATCTTCTGCGTACTGCCTCTCTGGAAAGTCAAAGAGAAAAAAACTCAACTTTGATTAATTGGTGTTTAATAACATACTTAACTTGTACTTACAACTGCATTTCTGTACATTTTGGCTCTCTACATATATAACTTTCCTTAAAATATGTATGAAATTAACTACTCATCTATGCTATTTTAATAAAGTTATATTTTAAAGAAAATGTATACTTGAAGTAAATATATGTCTTTCCTTAAAATATGTATGAAAGTAGCTAGTATTTCATATTATTTTAATAACTCTGTATTTTATAGAAAATTCATAACTGACTGACTCATGTGCTTGAAGCCTGAGGGAGGCCTAGCTGATTGGCTTTGGCCATAGTGCCTAGGACAAGAGAAGCAGCTGCCAAAGAATGTGTGGACATCACACACTGAAAGGATAAATAAAATCTGAATGTTGCCTGATAAGAAGAGTTGATCAAGCTGGAGATGGAGATGGGGGGAATCTCTATCAAAGCGTGCTGAACAGCAACTATGAGAAGCAACACATTGGATTTCACTACTCATCCTGAACTCAGAAAAAGTGAGTTCATGGATTGGGGACAGAAGTTCCAACTTAGGATCCCGCTCCTTGACCTCTAAAAATGTGTTGACTGAAAAGGGGTGTCACTTGGACCATGGTCTTTAAGGGCAGATCTAGGGGAGTAGTACACAGTTGTTCTGGCCCAGGACTTCTCTTTCTGCCCTTGACCTCACTGGGTTATATACAAAGCAGTGGAATTGCAGGATTAAAGTGTATGGACACTTCTTTTCATGGTCAGTTTCTTAGAAGAATTTCAAATCAGTTTCCAGAATGGTTGGACTCAAAAGCATGGCATTTTTAATGATGTCACAATGATTCTCTGTGATCCTCACTTCCTTGTCTAGTCAATGCTTCTTAAACTATGGGCAGTTTAAGAAGCACTGAAAGGCTTATGAGTGGAAAAAGTTTAAGAAGCCTTCGTATAGACAGCTGGTAATCATGGCATTACCACTAACTTTGGAACTGCAAAAGGAGTTAAAATCAAGCTTACCACATAATGATTTTCAAAATTTATTGGATTAGTCTTTGCCTTTCTTCAATCACACAGCATACCTCCCATACTCAGTGATCTTTTCCAGTAACTTCAGCAGTCACTCCTCTTACCATTTTTTTTCAGTTCCCTGTATATAGTTCATTAGGATCTGGCCACTGGTACACACCAAGGAACTCAGTATTCTCTTAGTATCTTCTTAGTCATCTTGGGTATGACCTCCCCATTAGTTATTTGTATTCCATATTTTTAAAGAGTGAAGAGCTCTGTTTTTCCTCGACCACTCAATGTTAACCTTGTATAGAAGTAGACCTATCTATTCCTTGACCTGTCACTCCCAAATATAGTTACCCACCCTTCTCACACCCCACCTTCATCAAATGTCCTTCAATTTTCTCACCAGCCTTTCTAGTTCATTCTGAGATTTAAGTTCCAGATGTAATTGTGGAGACTATTTCCATCCATTTGGGGGCACTATGTAATTCTGGGTCATAAAGGTTTCTAGATGCCTTTTCTCCCTTTCCCCACTTTGACACAACTGGGCAGATGATATTCTCCAATGGTATGTAAATTAGGAAGGGACTGCATAAAAAAAAAAAAAAGCTTTGACTTTTTATGACATAGAACACACAAATGAGAACTATCTGTATAACACTGAATGAGAACCAAAATGATTAAAAAAACAATTTCATGATCTTCTAGGCAAAATTAGAAGTGTCCATCCAGATAAGACTGGTATCCAAATTCTCAGAATGTTGATCAAGAAGGATTTGTTGCTATGACATTGGCTGGAATAGGAATTATTGAATGTGTGATGAAGGGTTGAAACCAGAGAATTGTTGGAGCAACCAATATGATCAGACTTAATCCTCATGCAATGCAACTTATAAGTAAGTTCATTTTTCTGGCATAGTTTTTATCTTAGGGACTACAAATCAAGATTCCAGCTGCCAAGAAATGGATTTCAGATTCAGTTTCATAGGCAAAGCAGATGCTAAGTAGTAAATAGAAAAAAAAAAAACCTTCCTCAAGGTGGATGAAACAACAGAAACTACAGAAAATGCTTAATTGAAAGCTTGTGTGGCCAATGCAGTAGAAACAATTTCATGCAGTCATGGGCTGCGGGGATGACTTTGTGAGCTGGAGTTCAACATCACCTTCTATATAAACTATTCTCCAAGATGCGAGAAACTCTGAGCACAGTTTCAAAGAAAAGTTCGTGAGACATAACACAATTTACAAGTGGATGAACTCCGGTTAGCATTTTGCTAGAACTTCAAATTGGCTAAAGGTGAACTAAATTAATCCTACGTAGCGACTAAAGGAAAATGGCATCTTTCCTTTCTTGAGGCAAAATATATGGATATCTGTTACTGTCTCTGGTCTCTCCAATCCAGGACTCTTCTTTTCTCAGAACATTAGGTGTGGGAAAAAAACCTTAGAGGTCATCTAGGCTGATACTCTCATTTTAAACATGGGGAAAGTGAGGGACCACATACTGAGCAAATAGCAGAGACAGAACTAAGTCAGTCAGCAAGCATTTAATTAAGGCATCTAGGGGCAGCTAGGTGGTGCAGTGGATAGAGCACCAGTGCAGGAGTCAGGAGGACCTGAGTTCAAATCTCACCTTAGACACTTAACACTCACTAACTGTATGACCTTGGGTAAGTCACTTAACCCCAATTGCCTCATCCTCGGTCATCTTCAGTCATCCTGATGAATATCTGGTCACTGAATTCAGATGACTCCAGAGTTGAAGTGAGGCTGGTGACCTGCCCAGCCCTCCCTCACTCAAAACAAAGTCAAGTGCAAGTCATGTCATCATTTCTCTCATGGCATGGTCTTCTTCGGCAATGAAGGATGAACACACACAATTAAGGCATCTGTATGTGCCTTATAGGGGATATAAAGAAAGACCAAAGAAAAACCATGGTTCCTGCCACCAAGGGGCTTATATTCTAATGAGAGGGACAAGATGCACATAAATGTGTAGTACAACATAGACAGAGAGTAAATGGAAGGTAATCTTAGAAGAAAAACCCTAGACTGTATTAGAGGGGAAAACACATATCTGAGAAATGGTACAAAGGTAGAAACAACAAGACTTGACAACAGATTGGATACTTAGGACAAACGTGTGGAGCTGAAGATGACAATGAGTTTGTGAGCTTGGGTGACTGGGAGAATGGAGGTGGTATTAATGGGATAGGAAAGTTGGGAAAATGGGAAGGTTTGGGGAAAAAGATGATGAGTCTTGTTCTGGACATGTTGGTTATGAACTGTCTATGAGAAATGTGATTTGTGATATTCCAAAGCCAATCAGTTATGCAAGATGGGAGCTCAAGTGAGACATTAGGGCTGTATACAGAGATCTGAAAATCGAGATAAGTGAATGAATGGGAGTTTATGAGATCACCAATTGAGAGAGTATAAACTATTGGGAGAAGAAGGTCCAAGACAGAGACATCCAAGCTAAGTGGCAATTAAGAGAGAGTTGGTAACTATGAAAAGAGCAGTTTCAGTTCAATGACAAGTATTTCTTAATGATATATGATGAACAGGAGGAGAAAAGAGGGAGCTTTTGGTAAATAGCCTCAAGTTTTTGATGACCCAGACCTCCTGACTCCTTTTCCCAGTAATCAGTGCACTGGGCTATACTGCCTCCTTCCTCTAAGGAATGATTATTTTCTAAGATCTTCATTCATCCACCTCACTAACATTATGCCTCATCCACTTCTCCCACATCCCCATCCATGTGTTCAGAATCATTTCCTATGGCCTCTTACCCAGAGAGCAATTGATCCCTCATCTCCTAAGGAATCCTCCCCTTTGTTCAAGTGAACATCTCATAGACTACTTGTGCTATGCTCTTTCAATGCTCCATCCATCTCAGAGAAGGAAGACATTCTTCTGAAGCTGTTCTCAAGAAGGGGTGGATATTATTGAAGTGGATTATGTATGCCACAACTGAGGCACTACTGCCACAGGAAAATGCCAACTCTCATACTGAGTTTCTCCCTCAGATGATTGCTCCCATTGCTCAGGAATGGAGTATAGACTGTAAAGCAAGAATTTTCTGGCTCCTTTCTTGAGGTTTACTTAGCAAGACAAGCTGGAAGGGCATTGGGGAAGGGGGGGTACTATGGGCCTCTATCTAATATTCCTGCAATAAAACATTTTTGCCTTTCCATTTCTCCAAAACACACAAAAATTTGTCTTTCCATTTTCCCCAAAACACAAAATTTGCAAATTTTAAAGATGGAACTCAGCAACAGAGATTTCAGTTTCTTCAGGATTATTTTTTCTTCTTTACTCCATAGGAAACAGTTTATTTAGTACAACTGCATTCTCTCTCTAAAAGAAAGCCATTTCCAATATAATTCCATCAGATGCCAGCTCTTTAAATGAGTTCAGTTAAGATTTCAAAAAGTATATAGTAAAGCAATTTAATATTGCTATTTATACTTAGGACAATTTCCATAGGTGAATATAAATAAAATGTCTATTAGTTTTACACCTAACAAATAGTGTTTGCTGTACTACCACTAAAGTCTGCCCAGCACTCAAGTCAAAGAAAGAAAAAAAAGAAGAAAAAGCCCCTTTAGGACACTTGAGGTACTAAAGTGTTGAGCACTAAACTCCAATCTGATCACTTGCTTCCACTTCAATAGCAAGCAGTGAGCCAGAAAATAACTATATTCTTGAAAGGTACAAATATATATTTAGGAAT
Organism: Bettongia penicillata ogilbyi; assembly: GCA_023548195.1. Taxonomy (NCBI): domain Eukaryota; kingdom Metazoa; phylum Chordata; class Mammalia; order Diprotodontia; family Potoroidae; genus Bettongia; species Bettongia penicillata. The sequence continues at coordinate 95,784 of JAJHZJ010000634.1, read as the reverse complement.
GGTTGGGAAAGAAAAACATATTTAAATGCTCTGTGCCAATTAAAGGAGAGGAAAATGTGTACTGGCAAAAGAGCATGGACAACTGTTGAATATTTAAGCCTCGTTTTGGGGCTTTAGAAATAGGCAGTTAATGAATTTTGAAAACATGAGTAATTCTAATATCACACACAAAGTGGTAACTCTGTACATTGATCAATCTTTAAAGTTCTACTTACGATGAATCTGTTCAACTATAATGGAGTCAATATGGTCTCAATGTGGGTGGGTTAAGTTACCGTCTTCTTGCACAGCTATTTGACATTACTTGAAAAATCATACAAAAATCAATGTAATTTATGACACAGGCACACAAATGTCTTATTTGGAGCCTCTGTTATCATGGCAGAAGGATCAACGAATACAGAAGGAATGATATACCAAAGATTCACTTTCCTCAAATGATTTTATCTTTGAGGAGTCCTTTATTCTATAGAAGCCTTTTATAGCTACAAGCTTTTTTGTTTTTCTTCTTTCCCTCTACTGTCTAATCTTTTTTTCCATTATTTAAAGTAAAAATGCCAGATGGCTTTTGTTAGAGAGAAAGAGTGGCAGTCTGAGGCCTCCAGTAGGTTTTAGGCACAAAGAGCAGCCTACCTGCTCACCTTTTCTTAACCAATATTGTTAGACATTATCAGGAGAAATCAGTCAGGAGACACTAGCCAGCAGGTTCTCTGGGCACTTCAGCTTTTGCAAAAGAAGGTCCAGACATGGTGAGCATATTGATACAGGAACTGCATGTTTCGTGCAACTGACCTCCAAGTTAAGGAAAAAGAAGGACATCAGGATGCTAGGAAGTAAAAACTGAAACGAGAGCACAGATTTAAAGCTGAAAGGGATTTTAGTGGATAGCACATCCAACTTCCTCATTCTACAGATAGGGTAACTAAATCCTGGAAAGGTTAAATGATTTGTCCAAGGTCACAAAGGGGATGATCAGGACAGGGTTTCAACTCAGGTCCTCTGCTCTTAAATCCAGCCTACTTTAAACTGTATCAGACTAGTTCAGTTCCCCACAGAGGGGTGGAGGGCAAAGGGGAGGATGGAGGAAGAGGAGAAAGGGAAGAGGAGAGGACAGGAGAGGAGGAGGAGGAGAAGGAGAGAGGGAGGGAGAGGGAGGGAGGGAGAGAGAGGGAGAGAGGAGAGAGAGAGAGAGAGAGAGAGAGAGAGAGAGAGAGAGAGAGAGAGAGAGAGAGAGAGAATATCTCAAAACTACTGCTGTGTTTCTGTAGAATTTAAAAGAATAAATATTAAGAAAAGGGAATAATGTAGCTGTGAAAAGGCTGCTGGCAATCTGGCAATCTTGGGATATTAGAAGAAAAGTCAGCATTCACCCTGGCTCTGGTCTATCATGGGCACCTTGGTCTCTCTTAGCACTTCCTATAGTCCATCTCATATTATGATGAGTCACGTAGATGTCTCTTGTTAGTCCGAGACTATAACCTTCTTCAGGCAGGTACCCTAGTATTCATCATTTTATCTCCCACACTAACAGGATGTTCAGCACATAGTAGTAAACGTTTGACTCTATTCAATCTAATCCAACAAGCATTTAATCATCTCTTACAACATGTCAGGACCTATGCTAAACCTGGGGATTTGCTGATAACAATGAAAACAGTTCCTGTGCTTGAGGAGCTGACCAGCTATTGGGACCATAAATGACACTTAAATAGGCTTTGAAGATTGACAAATGCCTTGGCACACATCCAAAGGGAGCTTCCCAACAACGCTGGAAGTACAATAGGTGTTATCTCCATGTTATAGACTAAGAAATTGTGACTTGCCCAAGGTCATACAACTCATACATAACTGACACAAGACTTAAACCTAGGTCTTCCTAACTCCAAGGACAGGATTCTATTCACTACCACACACTGCCCCTCCATTGTTTTGATAAATGAATGAAAAAAAGGAGAACATTTTAGTTGAAACATTTTTCACCCCTTCACCTGTTCATACTTTTCCACCTTATCTTGTTTATAACTACCTTGGATTATTTTACACGCACACACACACACACACACACACACATACACCCACACACATACACACACACAAGTATATGATGTCTCCCTCCAACGAATGTAAAATCTTTAAATAGGGATTATTTTATTCTTTTTTGTTGTCTGGTATACAATAGAAACTTAACAAATATTCATGGGGTATTTCCTTGCTCATTCCAGCACTGGGAACCTCATTGTATGATCTCAACAAGAGGTGAGCTACCCAGGAAATTCTACCTTTCTTGCAAGAAAGCCAGATCTATGAGTTCATGTACTTGGGTTAACTCCCACCATTCTACATTTGCTTCTTGGTTCAGAAATTACACACCACTGTCTCACCAAGGCTAGGATCAGAGACTCAACATTTCCTAGGAACTTTCTTCTCAGTCAAAATGGGCAATCACATGAAGGAATGAATATTTAATTAGTGCTTACTGCATGCCAAGCACTCTGTTAAGCACTGGAAACCCAAATATTTTTAAAACCCAAGCATAGTTTGGTATATAGGGCAAGGCAGTACAGTTAGCTAAGTAAGCTAGTTTATAAAGTTTAGTCAGTGGTCTTGGCTCCTGGGGCCAGCTCTCCCGAGATGACTGGATTAGGTCCCCTGGGGCCTGGAGCATAGATTCTAGGAGGCCCACATGTGGAATTCTAGCCAGGAGGGTGTTGCTCCAGGTAGGGAAGAGCACAGCAGTAGAAGAAGAGGGCAGATAGTAAGATGACGTGGGTGGATGGTTAGATGAGATGAAGTGAAGTTCATGCATGAACATGCCTGCCTCAGCCATGTCCCACTCCAGGAATTCCCACTCTCCAGCACTACCCAAGCTTCTGCCATCTCTTGGACCAGGGAGCTCTCCTATTGGGAGGACTTGGCTAGATGGGTAAGTAGATGGAGCATTGGTATACCTCATCCCAAAGCAGCCAGTGATGAAGGAAGGGAGACACCATCACCTTCTGAGATTCTTTTGGAGGAAAAAGAAAAGAGAAAATGGTTGCCTTTTTTAGGGTAGCTGCAGGTCATTTTCTCTCCAGAGTGGACAGTTGGACCATAGTAAGAGAACCAAGAAGTTCATCTTGGAGAAACATCCATGAATGAAAGCCAGATATCGACTAGTGCCAAATGTTTGTCAGTGGACTCATGAAACTGACCAGGAAATTCGCTTGGACCCCCCCATGCCGATAAAACCAAACAAGGTGCAGTAAGTTTTAAGGAAAAGAATCAAAATACATCCGAATATCTGAGTTCTAGCATTTTTCCATCTAGCTATGTGACCTTGGGCAAGTCAATTCACTACCTTGGACCACAGCTCTTTCACCTGTGAAATGTGGGGGTTGGTCTTTTGTGGCTCTAACATTGCATAACGATGTATTTCTGAAGTCAGTAGTATACAAGAGCCTATTTTGCTGTTTTTCCTCTCTAAGCATTCAGGGACGATGACAAAAATGAAGGAAGCCTTTCAGATCCTGCCAACCTCCAAGTGTGCTACTTCACTCTGCACTGCTAAGGGGATGGCATGACATAGTGAAAACACTTTCACTTTGAAGAAAAGAAAGGAGGGTCAGGGTAAGAGCCGAGCAGGAAAGGAGTCAGGCCTTTGTAGTCATTAACACTCACTGCCAAGAATGTGACTTAGCCAAGCATATTGGCTCGTCCTGACCCCCGAGAGACTAGAGACATATTTCCGGAGAAATCTTTCTGCTTATTTATTGTATATTTCAATTTTAAAAGGCAATTTTTTTGCCAACTAAAATAAAAAAGTTATAAACTATTTACCCCAGGGGTTTTTTAAGCAAAAACCCCAAGACCCTGGACTGGAAGTCAGTAGGCCTGGGTTCTAGTCTCACCTCTGTCACTGACTACGTCATTGAAACTGAGCCTCCCATTGATCCATCTGTCCTACCTACCCAACTGAATTGTCTGGGGGAAGAAATAAACTGTAAGAGTGTTGGAAATTCAGTAGGCAAATTGAAAGCACTGACCCTAATTGATGATTTGCTGATTAAATTCTGGGGTGTCATAAACTCTCCAGATCTTTAGAGATGATTTATGCTTCAATAAACCAATGAATGCATGATATCCTCAATCTGAGAATCCCTTCCAACAGTACAGGTCAAAACCAATCTGTGTCTTCTCATCCTGTGCCACTGCGGTCCATGTTGTCCCCTAAATCCTCCATAGATCACCTAACCAAAAATATTACTATGATTCAGTTCCTCCAGGAATGTGGCCTCTTTAGCCTCACTATGCCCCTTCAAAGCCTCCACCTTTCTTATCTCCCCTCTACTTCCCTCCCAAATGAACCTACATTGACTCATCAGCACACATTATTTTCTATCAGCAAAATGTAAATTCTGGGAGAGTCAGGGACTGGTTCATTTTAGTCTTCTCATTTCTAGGGCCCAGCACAATACCCGACAGACACACAGTAGGAGACTGACATACGCCTTTTCAAATGAAATGAGCTAAATGTTCAATTACTGCTTAATGGACAAAGATCTTTGAGTACCAAGTTTTGAATACCCAGAGTAGAGTTAGCATTTATAAATGTCCTGTAAACCAGGTAATTCTGGTATCTCCTATCCTATGTTCTTTATTTTTAATTGTTAAGTTAAAAATATTTCAACCTAATAAGCCTTGCCCCATTTTCTACCATTATGGCTTGAGCACTGAAAAAGCCGGATGGATTGGGGGGAAGTTAATGACTGTGGATTATTCTGCCTGTCTTTTTCTTCAGCTCATAGGACCAGCCTGTAGGCAGTAAGCTCCTCTTCATTTAGCTCGGCTGGTGTACATACACACAGCAAGCATAGTCTATAGCTAAGAGCACAGTCAAAACCTCTCGAGCCTACCAGAATCTCCATGTTCCAATGAAGCATCTGAAAAGGAGTTTTAAGGAATTTACTAAGGAAGCATCTTCCCCAAACAACAATTTTATAAAGTAACACCTATACAAATTTTTTTCTCCTCTTATTGGTCAAAGTCCCAAATTCCAATCCTGAGATTCACAGCTGCTCACAGGGAACCCCATATGTTTAGGATTCCAGCCTTATCTCCCATAGCTTCTGTATATACAACCTCTGCCCCAAGCAAACTCTAGAATTCACTTACTATAACCCCAAATGTGTCCTGCCTTTCTTGCTTGTGTACCTGTGCAGTTGCAATGGTGTGATCCATTGTTCCTAGAATGCCCTCTCCAACTCCTCCACTTGGTAACCTTAAAATCCTGCCTTCAAAATCCAGTTCAAATCCTCCCTCTATTTCATTGTTTACTGATATGTTCAGAAAAGGTTGCTCCCTCCCCCCACTTACCCTGCATTCTTTTTTACCTAAGCAGGTTAATACTAATGTACTGAAAAGAGTAACGAATTTGAAGCCAGACTCTATGAATCTTAGGTCAGCTACTTAATAGGTATGTATGACCTTGGATCATACCTAAATAATCTTGTCAGTTAGAAATTTCCTCTACTTTCCTCCCTCAGGATGAGGAATATTCAGAATGATACCATATTAGGTGCCACATAGCCCACTCAAGGTTGAAGAGGAGTTTTTGTCAATAACAGAATCATCTGAGTTGGCCAAGACTTCAAAGACCATCTGAACAGACCCCACACAAACTGAATGCCCTCTATAACAAACTCAGACAAGTGGTCTTTGCCAGAATGGCAGACACGGACCCATTACTCACCAAGGCAGTTTATTTTCATTTTGGATTCTGTAATTTTTAGGAAATAGTTCCTTAAATAGATCTTAAATCTAGCCCCTGAAAAAACACAGCAAGTTCTGCTTTCAGGAACCAAACAAAGCTAGATTAGCCCCTGCCCAGTGTAAGCCTTGAACACTTAAAACTCAGCTAGCAGGTCCCCTCTAAGTCTTCTCTCTAGAGAAAAGATTCCCCAGCTCCTTCAACCAATTCATGGTATGATCTTAAAGTCCTTCACCATTCTGGATACCCTCTTCTAGATCCTCTTCAACTTATCAAGACCTGTCCTTGCAAAATGAAGCATACAGAAGTGAATGTAACATTCCATATGGGATTCCAACCCTTCCCATCTCTTCTAGTTTTTCACCAATCATCTCCCACAATTTCTTTATTCTTCAGTCTCTTCTTATCCACTGGTCCCTTGCTTCCTGGCTATAAAAATGCCCAGGTCTTCTCTATTGCTGAAAATAATGTTTTTCAAAAGTTATATCCTCAAGCTATTAATACATATTTTTTTCTCCCTTTCAAGAAGGAGCTGTCTACACTTGCTGCTTCTACTCCTCTACCTTCATTCATTTTTCAGACTCATCATAATGGGGCTTTGTCCACTCAACTGAAACTGTTGTCTACAAAATTATCAGTGATTGTTAAACTGCCAGATTAAGTGGTGCTTCCTCTGTGACCTTTCCAAAGCTTTTGACATTTTTGACTATTCACACTTCAAGGATAACTATTCCTTTCCTTGGCTTTCAAGTTACTGTATTTTCCCAATCCCCTGCCCCAACTTCTCTGCTCATTCCTTATTATACTCTGTGAAATCATCATTCATGTCCCCATCCTTAAGCATGGGTATATCCTAACGCTGTGCTCTGGGCCCCATGCCCCCTTCTTTCTCTGGTATTTTTCAATGGAGGAAAAAAGGGAGGAGGCGAGAGGGAAAAGTGAAGCTTAATTTCTTCACATTTGGCTTAAGGAGGGAATAACATGCTCACTCAATTTGGCATGAAAATTTATCTTACACTACAGAAAAGTAGGGGGAAAGGGGATAAGGGGGGTGAGGGGATGATAGAAGGGAGGGCAAATGGGAGAAGGGAGTAATTAGAAGTAAACGTTTTTGGGGAGGGACAAGGTCAAATGAGAGAAAAGAATAAGTAGGAGACAGGATAGGATGGAGAGAAATATAGTTAGTCTTACACAACATGACTATTAGGGAAGTTTTTTTGCAAAACTACACAGATATGGCCTATATTGAATTGCTTGCCTTCTCAGTGGGGATGGGTGGGGAGGGAGGAAGGGAGAGAGGTTGGAAAGTATAAGAAACGAATGTTGAGAACCGTTTTTGCATACAACTGGGAAATAAGAAATACTGGTAATGGGGTATAGAAATCTATCGTCCTACAAGAAAAGAGAGAAGAAAGGGATAAGGGAAGGGTGGGAGTGTGATGGAAGGGAAAGCAGATTGGGGGAAGGGGTACTCAGAATGAAAGGCATTATGGGGTGGGGGGAACGGAAAGATGCGGAGAAAATATGGAACTCAAAATCTTGTGGAAATGAATGTCGAAAACTAAAAATAAATAAACATTAAAAAAACAAACAGGTCCTTTTTCCTTCTTATCCTTCCTTTCTAAAACGATTTCAAATAACTCTCTTCCATATACTGTCCATTCTAGCTAACCTAGCCTCCTCCAGGCCTTTGCACAGTCTGGTGTCTCTGCTTTCTCACCTCTGGCATCAAGAAATCCCAAGTTTCTCTTACAGATCAGCTCAGATGCTTCCTCCTTGACCATGACTTTGCAGACGCCTTCCTATTTGCAGTTGTCAGTCTTTACTTTCCCAGATGACTTTGCATTCCATACACGAGAGATGGTTATGGAAAGGGTGATGGGGAACCACTGATTTAAAAGACTAAGTCCTTCTCCCGATAGACTAGGACCTCCTAGAGGACAGGGCCTTTTTAGCTTTGGTCTTTGTATATACATAATAGGTACTTTATAAACTTTTCCTGAATTTCAATGAAATTGTCATACATTCTGGACAGACTCAGATTGACAGGGAGAAGCTTTATTCCATTGGATACTAGCTATCCTTTCCCTGAATCTGAATTTGAATTCTCCAAATGGAGCTTTATTTTTCTCTATCACAAATTCTTAGAGTGGCTAATTTCTCCCACGACCTCCATCATTTCTACACCAGTTTTTTCTCATCACTGTAGACAGCTAGGTAGTCCAGTAGAAAGAATATTAGAGTTGCAAAGATCTGTTTCCAATTTAGCCATAGACCTTTATTAGCTGCATGATCCTGGGCAAGTAACTATCTCTGGCTCAGTTGACTCATCTGTAAAACTGGGATAACAAGTATTGAGGATAAAATGAGATAATCGATGTAATGTACTTCACAAAACTTAAAGTATGATGGTAGTTGTGTATGATTATGACTATTGTTATTGATGAAAATAACTTCCAGAATATGAATTATTCTCCTTGTCTATTCCCCTTATCTTCAGCCAGATAAAATCATCATTAGAGTAATTTATAATTTTTAAAGAGGCAAGATCAATCACTCTTTTCTCAAACTTGGTTCATGAGACTACTTCCAAAGAAGGGTCATCCTTCCCCTTACTAGTCTCAATTCCTATGGCCACCTCCCCCCACCCATATTTTTGCCACTTCCAAAGCGAACTACTGTATGATTTCAAAGGACCCTATCACTCCTTCTCCAAGCTTCATGTAACCAGGAATGGAAAACAGACTGAAATTACTTAATTAAGAAAGAAGCTGTGCAATCTTCAAATGCTTGTTCCCAGTTTCATTTTCCATTTGAACTTGGTTGATTTGAAATGTATCTTTTGGTACTTCTAGAAAGGGAGTCCTTAATGGGAGCCTAGGCCTGAGATTCTTGCAATGCTTGCTGAGCTACTTAGGCTATTATGCTTTCCATATTTATTTGCATTTTGACTGACTCAGCTTGGACTCCCATTTAATATGCAGCATTTCAAACGCTATGAATTGTCTCTTGAACAAAGCTCAGCTCAGCTAATTTGTCAAGGACTTACCAGTGAAGACAGTTAACAAGACAGCATGGTTGGAAGTATCATGGTGGAGCAGAAAGGCAAGAGGACTTGAGTTCATATTCTAGTTCTGCCACTTATTACTTGGGTCACCTGAGGCAAGACATTTGACTTCACTGGATATAGCTTATTTTTTTTTGAAATAATAAGTATGTTCAACTAGATGACAGTTCTAAATCTGAAGGTTCCCAGATAACCTGGTTTTATGTGCATACCCCCTCTGACCAAGAATTCATAACACAATGACTTTATTTTAGTGAAGTGCCTAATGCAGGCATTAGGGGTTGACATCCTAGGTGGAGAAATGAGTGACATGGGGCTGCAAAATCACAGGCTCCCTCCCCTAGCTACAAACATGAGAAAAATCTAATTGAATCATCAAGAGAAGGGCAAGGGATATGTATAGGAAACTGTGTAGGGGTGGGGAGTTGAGAAATCAGGGTTCTAAATCAGATATTCCACTAAGAATCCATGAGGTAGCTGGTGGCACAGTGGATAGAGTACAAGGGCTGGGATTAGAAACACCCAAGTTCTAGCCTCAGACACTGGCTACGTGACCAGGGCAAGTAAAGTAACCCCTATGTGACTCAGTTTCCTCATCTGTGAAATGGGGATACTAAAGGCATCTACCTTACAAGGTTGTTGAAAGGGTTAATGGAATAATACTTGTCCAGCACTTAGTAGAATGTCTGGCACATAGTAAGCACTAAAACTACCTCCCAAAGATTTACTTATCCTTTCTGAGCTTTAGTTATGACAACTGCAAGCTAGATACTCTAAAACCTGCCCCAATACAGTAGGTAAGAGGACAAAAAACAAAGAGCCAACATGAAAGCAGCTTGAAAAGTTACATAAATGGCAGCTATTACAAACAAAAGAGAATCTAAGCTTTAGAACAGAACAAAAGGAAAAGTTTTTATTTCAGAGCTTCTTTACTGGTTTTTCAGACTTTCATTATAGAAGATGTGGCTTCCTTAATTTAACTTGACCCTTAGGTATGTAATTATACTGTTCCATTGTAACTGTTCCTTGTTCACTTTGGTTTCTGTGACTTGCTATCTACAGTATATTTTAAGCAAAAGAGCAGAATGTACCCCAAATGGGTAGTGTTAATGCCCACTCTGCCCCTGCTCTCAAAATAGTTATATGCTGAAGCTAATTGCTACTAAAGGAGATTATTAAACTAATAGCTTATTTATGAGATATATACAATGATCTAAAATAAAGAACAACCAACTCCTGTGGTAAACCAACTAAGTCCACGTGAATCCTCCTGACATCTTCCCATTTTGTAAAATGATTAACTCCCATATATCTCAGGCACGTTGTTTTTTTGGTTAAGGAACTGCCCCCCAAAGAGAATAATATTAGGATAAAATATAATGATCATTTTCTCATTAGGTATTGAGGCACTGGAGCCTTCTCCTGCCTTTTATCTTATGCCTGTTGCCCAAATTAAATGATCTCTAACAAGAGTACTCAATTATTTTAAGAAAGGATGAATCAGCTTAGTACCCTATTAACCTCAAAGGGTCCAGGGTGATACAACTTGCTAGCTAGCAAACTTCCTACCATTAAAAAGTACTTATTACAGGGAAAAAAGTTTGTGTTCTATTAAAATAGCTCATTATGAAAGTAAATGTAGCATTTTTACCATCTTTCTTTACAATAAGTTGAAAATCTGGAGTAATCAGATCTCCTGAAAGTCAAAGTCTAAACACTTCTGTCCCTGATTTATAACTTTTCACATGCTCTGAAAACATAAGGCTCTGTTTCCAGGCTCCCACACTTTTCTCAGATGAGAAAACCTAGCCCCTTATCTGCTTGCACTAAACATCTAGGATTTTATTAAATCAATTTGTATTTCCAAATAAATCTATTGCTTTGCAGCAACTACAAGTGACAGATTTTGAATAAAAGACCAATAACACAGGCATGAGGTTTCCCTGGAACCTAAGATCTGCTGGACACAATTGTTTCATTGAGCCCCATTAATAAAGTTTCGTAACCGAAATGCAGTCTCTGCATTAAAGTTTTAAATTTCCATTAATATGGCTTCCGAAAGCAATTGCACTTTAATGGGCTCTATACCTTTCTTTAATAGAATTCAAAATTCCTATACAGGTGAATTTCGGTTTTCAGCCATTAAATGTTAATATCTTCATGTCTCCAGAGAGACAAAGGTGCTGTGTGGAGGTTTTGCTGCTATTAAATTTATAAAAATTTACAGCTGTAAGTAAAGTTTAAAGCATTTAAACCACACACAGATTAAATCACAAAACAGATTTTCTTAAGAGTACAACAAAGGTAGGATACCTGCTGAATTTAAATATGTCCTTAGAAAAAGGTAATGATGCAGGCACCATGTGTAGGTTTCAAAACAATGTCCAAGCCAAGCACATGGCTTCTCCAGGGAAAAGGGGGTGGGGAGGGGAAGGGCTCTTCTAGTATTGGACAGACAACCTGGTCCATCAGGCATCATTTGGTTTCTACAGATAGTTGTGACTATCTTGAAAAAACTACCAATCTCTGGGTTTATCCCAAAGGCACGTTCATGGGAAGAATCGATGCTGCTCCCTTTGGAGGAAAGGTGGCTAGGCAGAGCTGAAGAAATACCTCTGAGTGAAATGCAATTTGGTTCCCAAGACTTCTGCCCCATTGCAACTATCTGAGCCTTTAATTGTGCTAGCTAGGGCCTCAGGAACCCAGGATGGGTCTGAGGGAGCAGCATGAGATCATGGACACCACAGCGATTTATGATTGCTATTTACTTCCTAAACATTGAATATGTATAAAACTATACCATTATTTGAATTAATTCCCTATCTTTGCAAAGATGAAGTTTTTCAGTCATGTGTCCTTAACCTCATTTTTCCCATAAGTCCTGTGTTTTTTTTTTTGCATATGTGTGTGCTTGATTTTGCAAAGCACCATGACTTTTAGGAACACACATTATGTTATAGCATGTATTTATGTATATGCACGATACATATATACATATCAATATTCAGAGACACATATACACACATATGTATATAATCCTACACTACCTCCTTTATTTCTAGGAGGAAGTAATCAGCAGCTGGTGTTAAGTAGGGGCTCTTTTATGAATTTTTGGAAGGAGCTCCAGGAGCGGCCAGCCTAATGAAGGAGGAGGAAGGAATACTCAGGAAGAAATGGTGGCATGACAACTTTCTGAACCCTTGTTCTAGGAGAAAAAAGGGAAGAGAGAAGGGGACACAAAAATAATTGTTAGAAAATAGAGCCAAAAGGGAAGCAGGTATGGAGGAAAATGAATATAAATACCATGAGTTGGGGAACAGTGGCCTTACCCCGAAAGAAGTAACATCTGACGCCTAAGGAACAGGGCTGTAGGGTTTGTACATTACAGATCGTAATAACAACTATAACAATGAAAATTGTAACAGCTAACACTTCTAAAAGCAAACACTATGCTCCAAGCACTGTGCTAAGTGCTTTAATTCATGAGCTCATTGGACCTTCACAATAATCCTGGGAGATTCCAGATGAAGAAACAGAGGCAAACGAGGTGAAATGACTTGCTCAGGGTCCCACAGCTGATCAGTGAGGCTGGTCTGAACCCAGGGCTCCCAAACTGAAGGTCTGACCTTCTATCCCTGGTGCCATCTGCCTGCCTTCTGCTTTCTACTGGCAACAACAGGATGAGTGAGAATGATTCTCTTTTCAAAGAAGCCTCCAGTGCCTTAGAGATTTCCCACCAACCCTGGGAGTCTGGCTAGGACATCCCCCAGAACCAAAGCTGACCTGTGCACAGAACCTCAGTGATTGATTGGAACCTCCAAATAAGCCTTTTGAGGGGGAAGCCACCCTTACGTCTTACTACATTGCCTCTTCCAATCAGCCTACTGACTGCTTTTGGCCTCCAGATGGGCAGACATGCTCATGGGTGAGATTCAAGGGACCCTGACTGAGAAACTCCCAGAACACAGGACAGTAGAATCCAAGTTGAGCAACATTTATTAAGTGCCTACTATGTGCATGGCATTGTTCTAGGCACTGGGGTTACAATGACCAAAATGAAAAGGGCACTATCTTCAGGAAAATTACATTCTACTGGAATTGACTCAACATTTACAGAGATAAGTAAATTCAAAGTATGTTAACAATAATGACTATACCTTATATTGTCTGGACCTGTGATTTCATCTGTGGAAAAATTCCCTGCATCTAAAAAATTAGGTAACTGATATTTTGGCAGTAAGAGACTAAGTGACATGTCTAGGGTCAAAATGTAAGGTTACGACGATGGCGATCGCAGCCTTCTAGACCACAATCTCAGGGTTCCTTCAATTCAGAATTACACAAAGTAATTTTAGAAGGGAGAGAACATTCAACAACATGGGAGAAGATGATGCCTCAATACAAGATAGGGAATAAACAAGGGAAAGAACCATAGCCCACCATCAAAATCTGGTGCCCTCATCATCATCTTGCAGCTTGGGAATTTGAGCAGACTACCCCTAGGGAAAAAAAAAAATCTAACACTGGAAAGTACATGTGGACAAATGTTCCATGTGCAACTATATTGAGAGAGAAGTAAGAGAGATGTGTGTCTATAAAAAGAAATAAATAATTCTCCAAGGGGCACTTAATGGTTAGATGAATACAGTTAAGAACAAAGAACAGCTAATTAGCTACTAATTTAAACTACATTTAATACAGATTGAGCTATTCAGCATGCACTAAGGTACTGGATATGCAAAATCGGGAACATCGGGTATCTAGGGAATGAGAAAACAGAACATTTGGGAACACTTTTTAAGCAGTATTTCCATATACCATTTCATGAGGCATAAAGAACAGTTTTCCAGAATTATGGTGGAGCAGATAAGAATCATTGAAATGGCTTAACAAGTCGGCCTCACACTTTAGAATCCATTTTCATACAGATCTCCAATAAATTACCCAACATGGAAAAAGAGAGATTGCCCAAGAGTGGCTGTTGGTGACAGCCCAGATGTGTAATTACTGGCATATTTAGAAACACTTTGCAAATCTGTAATAAAGATCAATGGCTTACAGCATATCCTAGCATCTAAAGCAGGGCCACAGTGATTGCATTGTATTTGTAAACATGTTTTAAGCTGTTGATAAGATAAAGTCTGTCAAACAGAGGAAATTGAAGTCACTCTACAAAGATTCCTGAGATAGTTAGCATCAGAAGAGAAAACAATGTGCCAGCATCTGCAAGCCTTCCTGCCACTGATGGCATATGCTGCCATACAGCAATGACTTGTGGGAGATCCCTGAACTAGTCAGGGTAGACAATGCCATTCAAAATGAAAATCCCAAAGGCCAGTTCTCAAGCAGCCACAGTGCAATTCGGGAGGTGGAGGAAGGTCCACATTAGGAAGAAGCAACAGCTATGATCTAGATATGAGATGGATAGCCAAGAAAGCAAGAAATTCCATTAAGAGCAAGGATTGCAAGTGATTCATTTCATCATGCTGCCTGTGGATGGGTAAGGGCCTAAACACTAGACCCCTGCTCACCACACCACCAACTACCACCACACCACCAGCTACCACCACACCACCAACTACTACCACACCACCAACTACCACCACACCACCAACTACCACCACACCACCAACTACCACCACACCACCAACTACCACCACACCACCAACTACCACCACACCACCAGCTACCACCACACCACCAGCTACCACCACACCACCAGCTACCACCACACCACCAGCTACCACCACACCACCAGCCAAAATCTGCTCCAGGTAAAAACCGTACTTCTCTAATGTGGTTCATAGTGAATTGGAAAACAGGCCAAGGAATGTGCAAAGCTTCTTATTAGAGCAAAAATTGTTCCAAGGTACCAAAGCCACATATGAAAGCAAAAGAAATGATTTTCTTCTTCTTTTTTTAATCCCTGCAAAAGTGACAAAGGAATAGAGGGCCCAGTCTCTGACCTGTGTTACCATGGAAATGTATTTCTGAGTATCCCTGGCATCGAGGTTTTTCAGAACATTCTTAATAAAATTAGACTATTTCACTCACAGAGAAATAGCAGAATATACAAGTAGAATTTCTTTTAGAAAGAAAATGTTTAATGATGTGATTTCTTAGAAATGGGTAGCCAAAACCCACATAGCATTATAAGGTAAGGTATGACTCAAATAAAGCAGAGTAGGTGGCAATATTTATTTCAAATCTTAATTGACTAAATTACCAGTTACCATCACTTCTGTATTCATTCATTCAATCACCATAGTACCTACTATGTGCAAAGGGCAGCATTGAAGGAGATGCAAAGATTAATAAGTGCCAACTCCTGTCCTCACAGAGAATGTCCATACAGAGAGTGTGGGGGAGATACAACCCATGTACAAATATACTATAACTATAGAATAATCAGTAATGTAAGTACAAGAAAGATACAGAGACAAGAGGCAGAGCTGTAGATCAGTAAGATCTGAGGAAGTAGGGAATCAAGGAGAACTTCTTGGAGGAGAAGGCATTTGAACTAAGCCTTGAAGGACTAGGCCAGAGGGGAACCTGCAACCTTGAGGCCACATGTGGCCCTCTAGGTCCTCAAGTATGGTGTCTTATCAGTCAAAAGGCCACATTTGAGGACCTAGAGGGTTACATGTGGCCTCAAGGCCACAGGTTCCCCACCCCTGGCCTAGTAGGATTCTAACAGGTGAGATGGGAAAAAGAGAAGACAGCATCAACATTCCAGGGATAGGCGTAGACTAAGGGAGTGAGTAAAGGCACCAAAAGCTCTGATGGATATAGTATACCACAGTCACAACTAACTTCCACATGTGTTATCTCATTTGGTCCTAACAACAACTGTTTGAGGAAGGGATACCCTCCATTGTGTAGATGAGGCACTGGAGGCTTAGAGAGATGGTGACTGGCCCAAGATCACAAAGATCATAATATGTAGCAGAGAGCCCAGGATGAATTTCATCCAGTGTTCTTTCCCTGGCACAACACTGCTACTTCACAACTTGACCAAGTAATCACCAAGCTTCATCAATTCTCCAAAGCAGACATGCTATTTCTACTGCATAGACTTTGTCCAAAAAAGGTCTTCCAAGTCAAAAACTCAGTAACTCAGTAACCCTGGATAGGGTTCACATGGTTAATGTTAAGAATATAGAAAAGACTGCAGGGAGAGGTATCAACATCTCCAAGAGACTCAGGGAACCCTCTTAGCCCTTGAGGCTCCCCTTAGAGTTGAGTTCCTGTAGGATGGTGGCACACGTGGGGAGGAGGGAAAGAGTGGGGGAGTATCTACTCAAAAACAATGTTTGTGTGCTGTGTTTCACCAGGTAATGAAAGGAAATATTTGTTCAAAGAAAAAGATGTTGAATCAAACAGGAAAGCTCATTAAATAGGGAGAGATTTATTGAATGCTCAGAGGCAAGAACTGACTCACTACTAGGAGGGAGAGAAGACACCCATAGGTGACATCCACAGGCAACACTCACGCTGAGGCACAGGTTTAGGGAATATTTATGGCCAGGGAATACTCATACCTGGGGCAACTCGTCTGTTCAATACTGGGGAGATTGAGATTACCACTGGGGAGGTCACTGGGAAATTGGCTTCCAGGGTTAAGTTGGAGCCTTCTGCTGCTCTGTGCTGTCTGCCATTGGTCTGTGCTGGATCCCTCCAATGTTGTGGGCCTCTCTACTCCTGTTGTTAATATTCACTATTATCTGTTGGTCTTGGTTACTATGTAGAAGGGAAAAGATCTGCCATCTCTACAGCATCACTGCCTGTGGTTTAATTATCCTACCTAAGCTGATGAGTCCCAGATCCACATAATAATCCTACTAATAATTATTATCATCAATAAGAGTTTTTAAAGCACCTGTTACATACCTGACACTCTATTAGGTGCTAGGGGTACAGAGATACAAATGAATATAATACAAATCAAATGTTAAACTGATTATACTAAAAATTAAAATATTAATACATAATTATTGTTATATTTATACAGTGTTTTTTGCAAGGTTTGTAACTTGACATGATATCTTATTTGTTTATACATCAGTTCTTTTATTTTCTTCATTTGACAGATGAGGAAACTGAAGCTAAGGAAAGTAATGCAATTTGCCTGAGGTTACACTGCTACATATCTATGGAAGGATTTCAACTTGTCTCCCTCCCTCGACTGACCTGGCTGCAGCTCTACTTAGCTTCCACATGCTCCAGAGTCTCTCAGTCACGTATCAGCCTTCTATGACCAGCCTTCTGGAGGATATTTCTGAGTGAATCATAAATGTCTCAAACTCATGCTGTCCAAAGCCAAGATCATTCTGTTCTTTCTCCAAACTTCTCCTTTTCTGCTAAAGATACCAACATCCTTCTAGTTGTTACTCAGATTCTTCTCCTCCACCCATGTAGCCAAAGCAGGAGCCAAATCTTGTTTCTAACTCCACAATACCTTCCCCTGTGAACCCTTCTCTCCAACCACAGAATCACCACCCTAGTCCAGGCACCCATTACTTCTCACCTGGACTATGGCAACAGTCTGCTACTTGATCTCCTAACACACAGCTGCCAACGCAATTTTCCTAAAATGCAACTCTAACAAAAGCTCAAAGTCTCCCTATAACTTCCAGTATCAAATATCCCTCATCACCTCTCCTATCCCTAACCTTTCTTCAGGACTGAGATCAACTGCTACCTTCTATGTGAAACCTTACTGGGTTCCTGCAGCTGCTAGTACCACCTCTCAAAAACAATCATTTATATTTGGTTTGTAGATCCCTATACATGCATACAACATGTCTTTTGTGATAGAGCATGGCATCTTGAAGGAAGAGACTATTTCATTAACGTCTTTGTCTTCCCAGCACCTAGACAAGTGAGGATGCTTTAAAAAATGCTTAATGATGTTGACCCAAAGGGTCAACATCAGCACTCTTTTGCAACAATTACTCCAGCTAGTCATAACTAGAGAAGGGCACAGGTATCTTTGATTCGGTCTTTTTAGTTCAACTCCTTATGCTAGGCTCAGGCACTTAAAACCCAGGTTCTAAATTGACTTGTAGTTCGAAAAAGCATTTCACTCTGTCACCATGGTAGTCATCAGTCTGTGTTCCTTCCATACATCCAGAGGATTTCATTTAGTATAATAGTAAAGGAGCTAAGTGCAATCAACATACTGAGCCTGGGGGCCATGGCAGAAAAAAATTAGAGGTTAACTGAAAAGTTGAGGCCCTCTGTCCCACTTCTCCTGTTCAGTTACCTTGCCTTTGTTTTATATGCTAGCAAGTAATAACATCACTGGCTTCAACACAACTTGAAAAACCCAACGTCTTGGCTCTAAAAGGAAATTCCACTTTTAACTGAATCACCAGGGTACTCGTTGACTTTTTTAATGCTCAATTTCACTAGCCCAATCTCAACTCTGTTTTGTTTGCTACCTTGTGGAATTGGATGTCATAACATTTTCACTCACTTCCAGCCTAATTCTTGTGTGCTATAATTTGAGGTCATTTCTACCTGCCCAGTCTTCAAGGGGAGATATATAAAAAGAAGATTTCTTTTGCCTCTCTAAGTTAGCTGATTGTGCTTCTCACTTTCTCTTAGCCTGGAAAATGATAGTATTCAGAATCTGCTAATTAGGGAAAGATAATAATTCTTAGGATTTAACCAAGTTGGTACTGCTATGGTGTAGGAAGTAAAAAGGCAGTGTTTGATCTAAGCGGCCATAGGAAGGACATAAAATGAGTCTTCTGGGAGTAAGACTTTGGACTTGCCAGACAATCATGGAGCAATCATTTCATTCCTCTACATTTCTCATCAGTACAGGACACATATTCAAATGCCTATTTGTCAGTTACATGATGTTATCTACTCATTCCAGTGGGAACCCTGGGATGATAATATCTGTATAGCAGAAAATGGAAGAAGGAATGACCTCCCATGGTTTTAAAGCACACTGATCTGCAGATGAATGGTGATTCTGTACCTTTCTTTATCTGTGCTAAGACGGTGGATATAAGATGGAAGCACAATGAAATGAAAACTACAGAAAAAAAATTAGATGAGATGAGAAATACACCAGCCATAAAAAAAAACCTAGAGCCATTAACATATATTCATATAGAAAGCTAATTTGTGGCAAGCAATTGAGAAATCTTTAGCATATTAAATAAAAATACAGTAGAATATAATGTTAGTTATAACAGTTGCTCACATTTTAGAGCGATTTAGGTATTTACAAAGTATTTTCTTCACAACAGCTGAAAGCCTCAGTGTGAGTGGTATTACTTCATTTTCCAGAGAAGGAAACTGAGACTAATGGTTATCTTTTTTCAAAAAGCAGATTTCTAAACAACAAGGACAGAATATATTGCTTTATCCTCTGCCACTCTTGCTTTTCCTAGTTCCTGAGAAACTGATCCTTTCCACCCGTCTTTAAGAGAAGGGGAAATTTGCTGTACAAAGAGTCATTCTGTACAATATCATTCCAGAACTCAGGGTAACAAGGTACTTTTCATCGGTTACATCACTACTGAAAGAACAACATGTTCTAGTTATACTTATCATTATCAATGAAACAAGAGACAAAGAATTTCACTTGAATTGCAGTAAGTCTTAGCATTCTAGATCCTGATAATAAAGAGAAGTGGCCAGCTTAGTAGGGTTGCAGTGCAGGAATCAGATAACTCGGCTATTAGTCTCAAGTCCACCACTGTGAACCTTGGGGCAAGGCACATCTCTGGACCTCAGTCTATTCAACTATATAATGAAGAGATGAGATTAGATGATTTCTAACATTTTTCAAATGTATAAGAAATTATGAGAGAGCAACAAGAAGGAAATTCAGGAGGGGTCACAAAAATACAAGCAAGACACTGCTGGTATCAAAGTGTTAAACTTAATAGGAGGACAGAGACTGACTCTATGATTTCATTGGCATCAGGAACTCGAGGAAGAGAAAAATCTCCAAATGCAGTTCAGTACCTCCTTTATAACTTTTAATTCTAGTGTGCTGGTAAGGATAGCAGCATAAAAATCAAATAGAAAATAGGAGGGTAGAAGTGAGGGAAACATTAAGCTGTACATAAGAATACCTGCTAGTCATATATTAACATCTATATTCTATTGTATTTTTATTTAATGTGCTAAATATTTCTCAATTACATTTTAATCTGGCTTGGGTCACAAGAGAAAGCTGTAGGCCAGAATGCCACCTTTGGGTTAGAGCAATGACGTTAAAGAATTTGTCCAGACTCACTCAGCAATATGCATCAGAGCTAGGATCTGGAACACAGTTCTTCCTGGATCCAAGCCAGCTCTCAATCTGTTATTTCATGATGTTTGGGGTTCAATTGATTATAAGCTCAAAAAAAGCTCCAAATAAGTTTAACAATTTCATCATACAAACACCTTTATTTCTTTTTTTGGTATGTAGATATGTTCAAGTTTGCTGATGTTTGTTAAGGTCATAATTTTAAAAAGAAATTATGAGACAAATTACAGTTTTAAAAAGAGACTATCAGAATGTGTACATATATCTGTATTTAAGTGAGTTCTCTGACTTCTTTGGTACAGTGATGCCCCAGTAAGAAATACCTCTCTAACAACGACAATTGACAGCTTAGAGACAAGGAGAATTCCCTGGGGTCCCAGAAGATTAATGGGACTTGCTTTGCTTCACTGAGGCAATATGTGTCAGAACCAGGGCATGAAAATAGGGCCCTCTGACCTGGAGGCTTGCCTATAAGGTACTACTATTCTATGTTGCCTCTTAGATGATGACAAAGAATCAGCATGGCTTTAGCAAGAACAGGTAGGGCAGACCATATCAACCACCTGTCTCTTATTAACAGGATTGCCAAACTGTCAAGTGAGGGGAACGCTATGGCTATATGCTTACCGAGGTGGTAGCATAACTTTTGCTAAAGTGCTCCACACTATTTTTTTGAGGAGAAGATGAGGAGATATTAGACAAGAACAAATACATGTGGATTCAGATCTGGTTAGATGGCCATATTGAAAAAGTAGCCAATGGTTCAATGTCAACATGGCAAGTCACAGGCAGAGCACCACAGGTATCTGTGTTTTGCCATGTGCTGCTGAACATTTTTATCATGGACGTGGATAAAGTCAATGGCAATGATTATCAAGCATGTGGATGACACAAAGCAGGGAGACCATGATAATTGCTGATGACAGAATCAGGATCCAAAAGGATATTTACAATATCAAGCTTTGGGCTCAATCCATTAAGATGAAACTCAATATGGAAAAATGTAATATTGTACTTGGATAAAAAATTACAAGTACACAAGAATAAGAAGGAAGATGCAAGGATAGACAGCAATTGTTCTGAAGAAAAAAATCTACGAGTTTGAACAGATAACAAGATCAATGTGGGTCAGTAGTTTGGTGGGGCCAATCAAAAAAAAAATAAAAACAACACAGGTTCCAGGAAAAGGGAGGCATGTAATAGTACTAGATACCTTCAACTAGACTCATGTAGAGTATTGTGGGGTGAAGCAAGACCCTAAGGTCATTAAAAGGCTTTGAAACTGGGCTATAGGAGGAAATGTATTACTATAGAGGGAGATCATTGAGTCAGAAGCAGAAGTAGGTTTAAGAGAAGGAAATAAATTCCATTTTAGTTATACTGAGTTTGAGGTTCCAGAGGGACATGCAAGCAGAACTGTTGCAAAAGTGTTTTCCTAAAGCCCAGGACTAAAAAGGTCACCCTCTCTTCCATTCAAGAAATTCCAGGGGCGGGGGGCAGAGCCAAGATGGCGGACTAGAAAGACACACTTACGCAGGGTCCTCCCCACAGCCCAAAAAATACCTGTAGAGAGGGACTCTCAACAAATTTTGGAGCAGCAGAAGTGGAGAACAACAGAGTGGAGGAAATTTCCAGCCCAGGATGACCTGAAAGGTCCACGGAAACATTGGTTGCGCCGGACCCAGAGCCCAGCCCAGACTTGGCCAAGCTGTGTGGTGGGATGAGACTCTGGGAGGAGGACACTTCAGGGGGGACTCTCCAGTCGCAGCAGCAGGGCCTCAGATCCCTCAACCCATAGGCGCAAAGGTCAGTGATGGGGTTTATTTTAGCTGTCTGGGAAGGGAAAAGGGCCTTTCCATAGCTCTGGCAGCAGGCAGCAGCCACAGAGCCTGCACAGCAGCCTGGAAGGAAGCTCCATTGTTGGAGCGTAAAAACCCCTGGGGCCATTGAAAAGCTAAGTCTTACCTCAGCCCTGGGTGGAGGCCCTAGCTGAGCTGGTCTTTGTCTCACACTGAATGGCGGCCCTGCCCATTCAGCTTATCTGAAAATCAGCCCCCAGTGCTGACTTGGGAACTGGAGGCCAAGTGGCTGTGGAGAGGTATCTGCTAAGATTTTGGGCACAAAAATCCCTCTCTGGGTCCAGACCAGTACATGCTTGATTGTGCCACCATGGAGGAACTGAGATCTCACAGATTCCCAGAGTATACCCTACTCTTGACAAAGGATCCAAAAGTCAAGTAGCTACTTAGGAAAATGCCCAGAAAAGGGAAAAACAATAAGACCATAGAAGGTTACTTTCTTGGTGAACAGATATCTCCTCTCATCCTTTCAGATGAGGAAGAACAATGCTTAACATCAGGGAAAGACATAGAAGTCAAGGCTTCTGTATCCCAAACATCCAAAATAAATATTCAGTGGGCTCAGACCATGGAAGAGCTCAAAAAGGATTTTGAAAATCAGGTTAGAGAAGTGGAGGAAAAACTGGGAAGAGAAATGACAGAGATGCAGGAAAAGCATGAAAAGCAGGTCCTTGCTAAAGGAGACCCAAAAAAAGGCTGAAGAAAATAACACTTTGAAATATAGGATAACTCAATTGGCAAAAGAGATTCAAAAAGCCAATGAGGAGAAGAATACTTTAAAAAGCAGAATTAGCCAAATGGAAAAGGCGGTTCAAAAGCTCACTGAAAAAAATAGTTCTTTAAAAATTAGAAGAGAACAGATGGAGGCTAATGACTTTATGAGAAACCAAGAAATCACAAAACAAAACCAAAAGAATGAAAAAATGGAAGATAATGTAAAATATCTCATTGGAAAAATAACTGACCTGGAAAATAGATCCTGGAGAGAAAATTTAAAAATTATGGGACTACCTGAAAGTCATGATCAAAAAAAGAGCCTAGACATCATCTTTCGTGAAATTATCAAGGAAAACTGCCCTGATATTCTAGAACCAGAGGGCAAAATAAGTATTCAAGGAATCCACCAATCACCACCTGAAAGAGATCCAAAAAGAGAAACTCCTAGGAACATTGTGGCCAAATTCCAGAGTTCCCAGGTCGAAGAGAAAATATTGCAAGCAGCTAGAAGGAAACAATTCAAGTATTGTGGAAATACAATCAGGATAACACAACACCTACCAGCTTCTACATTAAGGGATTGAAAGCCTTGGGATACGACATTCTAGAAGTCAAAGGAACTAGGATTAAAACCAAGAATCACCTACCCAGCAAAAATGAGTATAATACTTCAGAGGAAAAAATTATTTTTTAATGAAATAGAAGACTTTCAAGCATTCTTGATGAAAAGACTAGAGCGGAAAAGAACATCTGACATTCAAACACAAGAATAAAGAGAAGCATGAAAAGGTAAACAGCAAAGAGAAATCATAAGGGACTTACTAAAGTTGAACTGTTTACATTCCTACATGGAAAGATAATATTTGTAACTCTTGAAACACTTCTCAGTATCTGGGAAGTTGGAGGGATTATACACAAACACACACACACACACACACACACACACATATATATATATATATATATATATAGGGAGGGAGAGAGAAAGAGAGAGAGAGAAAGAGAGAGAGAGAGAGAGAGAGAGAGAGCGCACAGGGTGAGTTGAATAGGAAGGGATCATATCAAAAAAAATTAAGAGGTGAGAGAGGAATATATTGGGAGGTGAAAGGGAGAAATGGAAAGTGGTAAATTGTCTCACACAGAAGAGGAAAGAAAAAGCTTTGCCAATGTGGGGGGAAAGGGGAGAAGTGAGAAGGATAAAGTGAAGCTTACTCTCATCACATTTGGTTAAAAGAAGGAATAACATGCACACTCAATTTGGTATGAAAATCTATCTTACAGTACAGGAAAGTAGGGGAGAAAGGGATAAGCAGGTTGGGGGGAATGATGGAAGGGAGGGCAAATGGGAGGAGGGAGCAATTAGAAGCAAACACTCTTGGGGATGGACAAGGTCAAAAGAGAGAGTAGAATAAATGGGGACAGGATAGGATGGAGGGAAATATAGTTAGTCTTATACAACATGACTATTATGGAAGTCATTTGTAAAACCACACATATATAGTCTATATTGAATTGCTTGCCTTCTCAGTGGGGATGGGTGGGGAAGGAAGAGAAGTTGAAACTCAAAGTTTTAGGAACAAATGTTGAGAATTGTTTTTGAATACAACTGGAAATAAGAAATTCAGGTAATGGGGTATAGAAATTTATGTTTCTCTACAGGACAAGAGAGAAGATGGGGATAATGGAAGAGAGGGTGTTAGAATGGAGGGCACATTGGTGGAAGGGTCAATCAGAATGCCCAGTGTTTTGGGGGGGAGGGGAGAGATGGGGAGAAAATTTAGAACTCAATATTTTGTGGAAATAAAGCTTAAAATAAATAAATAAATGAAACGGAAAAGGAATTCCAGTGACTCTATTGTCTCCAGGATCAAATACAAAATCCTCTGATTAGCACTCAAACCCTTTTATAACCTATCCCCCTCCTACCTTTCCATTCTTCTTACATCTTATCCCCTGCCTCCATATTCATTGATTGAGTGATGCCAGGTTTCATGTTGTTCCGCAAACAAGACACTCTATCTCTTGGCTCTAAGCATTTTCTCTGGCTGTCCCCCATGCCTGGAAAACTCTTCTTCCTCATCCTCATCTCTGGTTTCCTTAAAGTCCCGATTAAAATCCTACCTTCTAAGGAAGCTTTACTCAATCTATTAATTCTAGTACTTCCTCTCTGTTAATTAATTCTTATTTATCATACACACACACACACACACACATATATATCTTCTTTGTATGTATTTCTTTGTTGCCATTAGATTGTGAGCTGATTGATGGAAGAGGTTGTCTTTTGTCTCTTTCTGAATCCACTGCACTTAGTACAGTGCCTTTCAAATAGTAGGCACTTAATAAAGTTATAGTGATTGATTGGCATGGAAATTCTCCAAATTCAAAAGGGAAATAAAAAGAGATGTGAAAAATGAAGATGGCAGATAATACCGGAAAAGGAAATTGTTGCAAGAAAAACAAATCTTTGGGTATTGAATGGGGTGGGGTAGTTAAAAGGAAACATAGAAAAAGCAAAAAAAAAATGAAATCTAAAAGATTACCTCTGATTTTCTTAGACAACTAGGAAATGGTTGAGCAAATTGTGGTATATGAATGTAACTGAATATTATAACATAGTCAGATGGTGAAAGTGACAATTTCAGAGAATCCTGTGTAGTATGAAGTGACAAAGAGGAAAGTAAGCAAAACTAGCAGAAAAATTTATACAGTGATAGCCAACATTGAAAAAAAAAACTTTTATGAAATAAATAATTTGAATATCTAAAGCAGCAAAATAGGAAATGCAGAAAGTAAACTATGAGTCAATACGATTAATGAAAATTGAATTAATTTTTTTCATCAAAATCCCATCAAAAAGCTGATTTATCCAAGAAATCATTCATTATGAACAAGTGCATTAGGAAAACAATCAACATAAACATATTAAAAACCTAAATGTCCAAAATCATATGATCATATCAACAGATGGAGGGAAAAAAAACAGAGAAAATACAACACCCATTTATGCTAAAAACTATACAAAGTATAAGCTGAAAGGATTTTTCTTTTCCCAGATTTATGTATTTGTTTTCATTTTTCAACAATCACTTGCATAAGTTTTAAATTTTCTGCCCTCCCCAAGAGAGCATGCAATCTTATATGGCCTCTACACACACATTCTAATCAAACACATTTTCCCATTAGTCATGTTGCATAGAATTAAAATGAACTGGAGAAAGCATGAGTAAAACTAAACAAACTCAAACATAACACAAGAGAAAATAGTGTGTTTCATTCTGCATTCCAACTCCATAGTTCTTTCTCTGCATGTGGATGGCATTTTGCATCATGAGTCCTTTGGAAACGTTTTAGGTCCTTGCCTTTCTGTGGAGGACTAAGTCTATCAAATACAGTTCTTGTATACTGTGGTTGTTACTGTGTATAATGTTCTCCTGGTTCTGCTCACTTCACTTAGCATCAGTTCATACAACTCTCTCGAGGTGTTTCTGAAGTCCACCTGTTCATCATTTCTTATAACACAATAGTACTCCATTACATTCATGTACTAGAACTTGCTCAGTCATTCGCCAATTGATGGGTATTCCCTTGACTTCCAGTTTTTGACCATCACAAAAAGAATTGCTGTACTTTTCTTTTCCATGTGGGTCCTTTTCCCATTTTCATGATTTCTTTGGAATACAACCCTGGAAGGGTATTGCTGAGTCAAACGGTATGCACATTTCTGTAGCACTTTGGGCATAGTTCCAAATTGCTTTCCAGAATGGTTGGATCAGCTCACAGCTCTACTGACAATGAATTAGTGCTCCAACTCACTAACATCTTCTCCAACATTTATCATTTTCCTGTTTTGTCATGTGAGCTAACCTGTCTTTAATTTCTTCCTCTCAAAACTGCCTGTTCATGTCCTTTGACCATTTATCAATTGGAGAATGACTTGCGTTCTTGTAAATTTGACTGGGTTCTCCAAATATTTTAGAAATGAGGCCTTTATCACAGACATGAGCTGTAAAAATTCTTGCTCAGTTTTCTGCTTCCCTCCTAATCTTGTTTGCATTACCTTTGTGCAAAATCTTACCAATTTAATTCATTCAATTTAACGAAATCAAAATTATTCATTATCAGATTTTGCACCTAGATTGTGTACCCATTTGATCTTCATTCTGGTATACGTTATCAGGCATTGATCTCTGTGCAGTTTCTGCCACACTGTTTTCCAGTTTTGCCAGCAATTTTGTTGGTGACCTCTTATCCCAGAAGCTTGGCTTCCTTGGGTTTAACAAAAAGTAGACTGCTATAGTCTTTGACTGCTATGTCATGTGTATCCAACCTATTCTAGACAGTACCAAGGGCTTTAATGGTTGCTGCTTTATAACACAATTTAAGAGCTTTTATGACTAAGCCACTTTCCCTAGCATTTATTTTAATTAATCCCCTTGATATTCTGGACCTTTTGTTCTTCCAGATGAATTTTGATATTAGTTTTTCTAGCTCTAGAAAATAGTTTGATTGGTATGTCACAGAACAAACTAATTTAGGCAGAACTGTCATTTTTATTATATTAGCTCAGCCTACCCATGAGGAACTAATGTTTTCCCATTAATTTAGATCTGACTTTATTTGTACCAAAAGTGTTTTGTAATTGTGTTCATATAATCCCTGGGTGTGTTTTGGCAGATTCCTAAATATTTTATGTCTCTATTGTAACTTTAAATGTAATTTCTCTGTCTCTTGCTATTGGGCTTTGTTAGCAATATATAGAAATACAGATGATTTATGTGAGTTTATTTTGTATCCTGCAACTTTGCTAAAGTTGTTCATTATTTCAAATAGTTTTTTTTTTTTTTTACTGGATTCTCTAAGTATATTGTCACATAATCTGCAAATAGTGATAACAAATTTTCTTGGTCTATTTTTAATGACTTCTATTTCTTCTCTTACTGATAAAGCTAACATTTCTAGTACCACATTGAATAACAATGGTGATAATGGACATCTTTATCTCACCTCTGATCTTACTGGAAATACATCTAGATAATCCCCATTACATATAATGCTTACTGATGGTTTTAGATAGGTACTACTTATCATTTTAAGGAGGGCTCTATTTATTCCTATGCTCTCCAGTGTTTTCAATAGGAATGGGTGTTGTATTTTGTCAAAAGCTTTTTCTGAATCTACTGAGATAATCATGTGGTTTGTTAGTTTTGTTGTTGATATGATCAATCATACTGATAGTTTTCCTAAGGTTACACCATCCCTGCATCCCTGGTATAAATCCTACCTAATACTAATGTATTATTTTCATGATAAGTTGCTATAATACTTTTGATAATATCTTTTATTTAAATTTTTTACATCTATATTCATAAGGGAAATTGGTCTATAATTTTCTTTCTCTGTTTTTGCTCTTCCCGATTTAGGTATCAGAACCATGTTTGTATCATAAAAAGAATTTGGTAGGATAACTTCTTTGCTATTTTTTTCAAATATAATATTGGAATTAGCTGCTCTTGACAACTTTCATAGAATTCGCTTGTAAATCCATCTGGCCCTGAAGATTTTTCCTAGGGAGTTCATACATGATTTGCTCAATTTCTTTTTCTGAGATGGAATGAAGTATTTTACTTCTTCATCTATTAATCTAAGAAATTTATATTTTTATAAATATTCATCCATTCTGTGATGATTTCAAATTTATGGGCATACAGTGGGACAAAATAATTTCTAATTATTGTTTTAATTTCCTCTTCACTGGAGATGAATTTATATCCTCCCAAATCAACAACCCATTTAATTTTTGATATTGGTAATTTAGTTTTCTTCTTTTTTAAAAAATCAGATCATCAAAGATTTATCAATTTTATTGTTTTTTTTTCATAAAACCAGCTTAGCTTTATTTATTATTTTAAGTTTTATTAATTTCAATTTGGTTTTCAGTATTTCTAATTTAGTATTTAATTGGGGATTTTCAATTTCTTCCTTTTCTAGATTTTTCAGTCACATGCCCAATTGATCTCCTCTTTCTCTATTTTGTTCATGTAAGCATTCAGAGATATAAAACTTCCCCTAAGAACTGCCTTTGCTGCATCCCATAACTTTTGGTAGATTGTCTCATTACTGTCACTCTTGAATGAAGTTATTGCTCATTTCTATGATTTATTGTTTGACCCACTCATTCTTTAGGATTAATTCGATTATTTAATTTCCATTTAGTTTTTGGTATATCTTTCCATGGTCCTTTATTGCATATGTTTTATTGTATGATGATCTGAAAAGGATGCATTAACTATTTCTGCCTTTTTACACTGGATCATGAGGCTTTTGTGCCCTGGTACATGGTCAATTTTTGTGTATGGTCCATGTCTTGCTGAGAAAAAGGCATATTCCTTTCTATCACCATTCAGTTTTCTTCAGATATCTATCACATCTACATTTTCTAAAATTCAATTGACTTCCTTAACTTCATTCTTGTTTATTTTGAGGTTAAATTTATCAAATTCAGAGAGGGAGAGGCTGAGGTCCCCCACCAATATAGTTTTGCTGTCTATTTCTTCCTGTAACTCCCTTAACTTCTCCTCTAAGAATATGGATGCTATACCACTTGGTGCATATATATTTAGTAATGATATAACTTCATTATCTATGGTGCCTTTTAGCAGGATATAATTTCCTTCCTTATCTCTTTGGATCAGATCTTTTTTTTTTTTTTTGCTTTGTCTGAGATTAGGATTGCTACCGCTGCTTTTTTTTACTTCGGCTGAAGCATAACATATTCTGCTCCGGTCTTTTACGTTCACCCTGTACATATCAACATATTGTAGGACTATGGTTTTTAATTCATTCTGCTATCTGCCTCCATTTTATGGAAGACTTCATCCCATTCACTCTCCCAATTATGATTACTATCTGTGTCTTTCTCTCTATCCTATTCCCCCTTCTTTATGCTTTTATTTCTTCCTTCTCCTTTCCCCTCCTCCTCAAGAGTTTTACTTTTGACCACATCCTCCTTCAGTGTACTCTCCCTTCTATCAGCCCCCTCTCTTTTCTTTTTCTTTTCGCTTACTACTTCTTCCCTACCTTCTAACCACCACCTCCCCGTTTTTCCTCTTTCCTCTCCTATTGCCTGTAGTACAAGTTAGATTTCTATACTTAACTGAAAATGTTATTCCCTCATTCAAAAAAGCCAATGAAAATAAAACTTAAACAATGCTCATTTCCCTCCCTTCTTTCCCTCTACTATAATGATTTTGTCCCTCTTTGTGTGATGTAATTTACCCTTTTCTACATCCTCCTTTTTCCTTCTCCTTCTCATCCCTGAATTAGGTTGTTTACCTTCACATCAATTAATTTATACCCACATTTATATCCTCCCAAATAATGACAAAATGCATAAAATATCTGGGGATTAACCTACCAAAGTACACAAAATATTTGTGTAGATTCAGTTACAAAGTACTCCTTAAAGAAATTAAAAAAAAAAAACACCACAAACTTAAATATTGGAGCAGGAGGGTTCATGACTAGGATGCATCAATATGATGAAAATGGCAATACTTCCAAAGTTAATTTATAACTTTAATTCTATATCAAGTTACGGGGTGGGGGATTTATAGATCTTGATAAAAAAGCAAAAATCATTTGGAAAAACAAAGCATCTAGAACCTCAAAGAAAATTATGAAAATAAGGAAGAACAAATAATAGCACTTCCAGACCTCAAACTATTTTATAAAGCAGAAATTATAAAAGTCATCTTATACTGGTTAAAAACTAGAGAGCTAAATCAGTGGAACAGATAAGACAAGGGAGAATCAAAAACAACAGAACTCAATAACCCAGTATTTCTTAAAGTAAAAAAAAAATGAATTATCTAGTAAAAACTCCATATCTGATGTTTTAAAAACTGCTCTGAAAACTTGGAAAGCAGTGTAGCAAAAACAAAGCTTAAGCCAACACCACACACCATATTCCATAGTATACTTCAAATGGATACATGACCTTAATATTAAAGATAATATCAAAAACTTAGAAGAAAAACAGGCCATAGTTTTACAGCTATGAGTCGATGTATTAATGAAACGAGAGGTAATTATAAAAGATAAAATAGATAACTTTGATTACTTGCAAATGAAGAACTTTTACGTACCAAAAGGGAAAACATTTTAGTATCAAATTTCTTGGATAAGGGTTAGGTGACCAAGAATATCCCCTTCCTCCCCCCCACATACTATATACCATTTTGCAACACATAAGTACTCAAAGAGTATGAATAATCAGTTCTCAAAAGAAGAATTGTAAAGTGTTCACAACCATATAAAATAATGTTCGGAATCACTAATAGTAAGAGAAATGAAAGCAAATCATCATAACCCTAAAATTTCACCTTGTACTCTGGAACTTGGCAAAAATTGACCAAAACGACAATAGTCAAAGACAGAGGGGTTGTCAGAAAATAAGTACACTAATACATTGTTGGAGGAGGTATAAAATGATATGATCAATTTGAAAAGCAATTTGGAATGATGCAAATAAAATGACTAAAATATCCATGTCCTTTCATCTAGAGACTCTGTTACTGGGCTTCTACGCCAAGAAAGCCATTGATAAGAAAACTCCCACATACACTCCAAAATATTTATGACAGTATTTTATCTGATAGTTGAGAATAGGAAACAAATTAGATACCCATCAACTGGGTAACTGCTAAACACATCGTGGTAAACGATTATAATATTACCATGTAGTAAGAAATGATGGGTGTGTTGAATGCAGAGAAACATGGAAAGATCACAATGAAAACATAAAGAACCACATCCACATTTCAACAAATCAAAAGTGACTGTAACACAGTAACAAATATCAAGAATGATTTGAATGGAAAAAAAAAATATGAGAAGACACTCCCAACTCATTCCTTTGTGGAGATGGGAAGTCCATAGACATTATACATTGCATGGGCTTTCAGACTTTTTCAAAGCATTGACCAGTTGTGCTGATTCATTTTTCCTCTCTAAAAATACTATGTTATAGAAGACGGTTCTGTGGGAGAGGGAAGGAAAGGGACATTTGGGATATTATATTGATGTAAGAAACAGAGGACATCAATAAAAACTTACTTTAAAAAAATTAATAAAAATTTTAAGAGGAAATGAACATTAGACCTAGGTTCTCAGGAGGTGGGAAGAAACAAGATTAAAAGAATGGGTAAGGCAATTAGCTGTAGTGAAAAGGAGAGAGGATTGTGCTGTGGCAAAAAGAAAATAAAATATGTGATGATGCTAAGAACTTTGTAGGAGAAGCGACTTAAAAAGAGTAGAAAAAGGATAGCTATCCCCAAACCTCTCAGAGTTACCCCCAACTCTTAGGGGGATACCATCCAAGCTCTGGGGATCGAATCTACTAATGAAATGAGGGATTTAAATGGAAAGCTCATGCCTTACGTAACCAATTGAAATCCCATTCTCTGTGTTTCTTTTATCTCTTCTCAGTCTTGACCCTAGAAATTAACCATTTCAACTATATGCCATTCTTTACCATCTAATTTCTTTTCTCTTTGAATTATAACTACTCACAACTTGCCAAACAACAAGTCACACAAGAATGCAAACGAGAGCTACTACATGTTTATGTTACCACATCTCAGTTAGGCCTCATTTTTGACCAACAATTCTTTTTTTGTTTCTTTGATAGAATGGCCATTACAGTTCTCCACACCTCGATTCTACAAGTAAACTTACTATACTGAATTATATGCCCTCTCCACAGAGGATTTGGCCCTCTATTTCTCTCTTCTCCTCCCCTTTACATCATCCCCCTGTTTTCTTTTGCCTTTCCTTCAGTGTCTGATGAAGAGTTGACTTCTATCTCTGCCAAAACCAAGTGTTTGATTTGTGTTCTTGGTAACAACTCTTTCCACTTCTTTCAGAAACTTGACTCTTCCAACTTTTATTCTCTCTCAAGAATCTTCAGTCTTTCTTAGTCCACTGACTCCCTTTTCCCTGTATACAAACTTGCCCTGGTCTCCCCTATCCTTAATAAACCTTCACTTAACCCTATCATAAGTATAAACTACTATCTCACATCCTCCTTCCATTCCACTGCAAAACTCTTCAAAAAACTGTCTATGCTCGTTAGCTCCATTTTCTTACTATCACCTCTACCCCCAGATCCTTTTTCAGCACCTTGCAAGGTAATTTCTGATCCCACCACTTAATTATAGATGCTCTCTCCAAGGTCCCCTACTGTCTTTTCACTCATGAACTTTTCACAGTTCTTATCCTCCTTGACCTTTCTACAGTTTTTGACATGGCTGACTCCCATCTCCTTTTAGATCCTCTGGTCTCTCTGAGTCTTCCTGACACTACTTTCTTTCAGCTTTCCTCATAAATGTCTGCCCATTCTTTTTCATTTGTCTTTTTCAGTCTCAAGATCCTTGTCCTCTATGACTCTACTCAGAGCCCCCTTCTCTTCTCTCTCCATATTCTCTTGCTACTGTCATCGCTTCAGTTGGGCTCAATTGTCATCTCTATGCATGACTCTCCAGTTTATATATGAAGCCCTAATGTCTCTTCTGTGTTTAAATTCTCCAATGTCATATATCGGCCTATTTGACATAGATACTTATGTCCCAAAGGCATTCAAAAGTAACAGGTGCAAGATGGAACTCCTTATCTTTTCACCTATACCTAGCCTTCTTTCCAAACTTTTTTGTTTCTGTTGAAGGCACCACTATCCTTAAAATTACCTAGGTGTGCAGCTGCACAATCATTTACAGCTCTTCTCTTTCCCTCACTGCACATGTCTAATCGGATACCAAAACTTGACTATCCCATCTCTACATCTACCATGTGGGTTTGAAAAGAGGAAGAAAATAGAATCTAAGGGGACACCTGTAAAATGGGGAGTGGATGAACAATTTATGGTATATGAATGTAATGGAATGCTGCTGTGCTGTAAGAAATGATCACATACATGATTATAAAGAATCCTGATAAGTGCAAATTAATGTTGAGTGAAACGAGCATAATCAGCAAAACAATTTATATATGAATGGCAACCTTGCAATGAAAAACTTTGAAAGACTTCAGAACTCTGCTGTGTGAATAATCAACCACGTCTCTAGAAGACGTGTGATGAATCATGGTGCACACCTAAATAGAGTTGATGCCCACAAAGTGCAGAAAGATATAATTTTTGGACCTGGCCATTACGTGGCCATTTTTCTGTATTGTGTTTATTTAAAGCAATTTTTTAAAAGGGAGGGGGGTTGGAGAAAGGGAGCATTATTGATAAGAAAGTGGGCTATTAAAACATTTCTTTTTAAAAGGCACAGAAGAAAATAAAGAATAATAGAGAAGCAAAATAGTTTTGAAAATATGTGGAATTTATTATATACATTTTTTTTAAAAAAAGGAGTATGACAGAGATTCATGGTTTCATATACAATCCTCTTTTTGTGTTCTTCTTTGGATATGGAAATGCTCTTTGTGTGCATCAAAAGAGTCAAAATCTTTTTAAAAAATAAATCATTCCTCCGAATTCAACAACCATTTTTGTCAATAAGACCAATATGATGCTCCACAAATTTGGGATGCCATAATCTACCTCTGTGCCATTGAACACCCACACATACATACCTCTATCTCTTAGAACAGGTGGCTTCCTGAAGGGCTCAGCTAACCAAAGAAGCCTTTCTAGATCCACCTAAATGATGCTAATCACCTTTCTCCAATTATCATACTTAGCTTTTTTTAACTTATTGTGCCTCACAATAGAATTTTAACTCCTAAAGGGCAGGGCTGGCTTTTTGTTTCTATCTTTGTACCCCAAGTGCCTAAAACAGCACCTCACATAGAGTAGGCACAATAAATATTTAAGTGAAATGAATAAAATAGATATGAATTGGAGGTTGCAATCTGATGGAAGAATATAAGATCCCTGAATTCTGGAGGTGTCTCAAACCTCAGTTTTGTTAAGAACATGCAAAGGTCTAATGTCTGAGAGTCTGATTTGTGGCTGAAATGAAGGGGGGAAAGGTGCCTTTAGAGATGAGATTAATGGAATACATCATCAGTTTCCATAGACTTCACAGGAATCAGGTATAGGCAAGTAGAAAATTTCCTCTGTCACTTAGGTTCTGCCACTGTTCCCAGGGCTGACCTCTAGAGGCAAGCAGAGTGTAATCCCTATTCCATGTGGCAACCCCTCCAAATATTAGAAAACAAGCCACATGTACCCATTAAGTCTCTCTCAAACAACAAATATGAAGAACTCAAAAAAGCATGGGAAAACTCACATGAACTGATAAGAAAATAAATAAGTTGAACCAAGAAAACATTGTGTACTGCTTTCTGGTTCCGGGAGCCAGGATGGCAGAGTGATTGGCAATTGCTATCTCCCTGCCCTTGTTGACCTTCACAAGCCCAGAGAATATCTCCCCAGGAAAAACACTGAAACAGTGGGAGCAGCAGAATGGGTAAACAGACTCTCAGTCTGTGAGGCTAGAAAGATCACTAAGGCAGGTTCCTCTTGCTGTGGACAAAGGTGACCATTGCAGAATCAGAGCTGCCCCGGACAATCCCACCTCAACAAATCAGGAGAAGATCCTGAACCCCCAGGAGGTGAAGACAGCAACTGCCAACATCAGGAATCCAGGCATGCCTCAGCACCCCAGCGGAATCGGGAAGACATTAGCACAGACAGCTGAGCTTGCCTATGCTCTAGCTCAGCAGAGGAGCCTCTGCCATCCAGAATAGCCCTCCTCCACACTTAACAAGCTAGCTTCAGGGTAACTGCAGGGAAAACCCAAAAAGACCTCATTTGACCTCTGCTTTCAAACACCAGTAAGCTCAGCACCAGTTAAGCTGCAGCATTTTAGTTTCTAGCTGAAAGAACCAGAGGCCACAACACACAAAGGCTCAAGTATTAGACACAAGAACTGTAGGACAGAAGTCCCTGTGCCACAGATGCAGAGATCTGCTTCAAAAGCCAGGAAAAGGGTGATAATCATGGTAAGAAGCAAAGCAGAAAAGACCATAGAATCTTTCTATGGGAACAAGGACCAAAACACAAATACCAAAGATATCAGCATTGAGACCGTACTCCTATTTGAAATTTCAGAAATATGAACTGGTCTGAAGCACAAAGAGCCTTCTTGGAAGAGCTCAGGAAGGATTTCAAAACTCACATAAGATAAATAGAAGAAAAACAGGCCAATGATTTTAAAAATATGGAAAAAGAATTCACTGAATAGTTCCTTAAAAAGGAAAATTGGACAAATGGAAAAGGAAGTACAAAACCTAACTAGTGAAAATAACTGCTTAAAAGGAAAAATTTGACAGATGGAAAAGGAGATGCAAAAGTTACCTGAAGAAAATAATTTTATAAAAAATAGAATCAGGCAAGTAGAAGCTAATGAATCTATGAGACATAAGAATCAGTCAAACAGAATCTAAAGAACGAAAAGATAGAAGAAAATGTAAAATATCTCATTGGAAAAACCACTGACCTGAAAAATAGATCCAGGAGAGAAAAATCTAAGGGTTATTGGACAATCAGAAAGCCATGATGAAAAAAAGAGACTGGACAATATCATCTAAGAAATCATCAAGGAAAATTGCCCGGAAATCCTAGAACCAGAGAGCAAACTAGTCATTGAAAGAATCCACCGTTCACCTCCTGAAAGGGATTCCAAAGTAAAAAGATCAAGAAATATCATTGCCAAATTCCAGAACTATCAAGTGAAGGAGAAAATACTGCAGGCAATCAGAAAGAAAAAATTTAAATATTAAGGAGCTACACTCAGGATCACACAGGACCTTGGAGCTTCTATGTTAAAAGACTGAAGGAATTGGAATATGATATTCCATAAGGCAAAGGAGCTGGGACTACAGTCAAGGATTAATTACCTAGCAAAGTTAAGCATAATATTTCAGGCAAGGAGATGGACATTCAATGAAGTAAGGGACTTCCAGACCTTCCTGATGAAAAGGACAGAACTCAACAGAAAATTTGATCTTCAAACTCGCATCTCAAGAGTCACAAAAAGGTAAATGGGGGAAAAAACTTATTTCACAATATGGGCAAACTGTTTACATCCGTATAATGGAAGATGATACTTGTTATTCTTAAGAATTGTATATTTATTATGAAACGTAAAAGGGATATACATAGATAGAGGGAGTAGGTATAAATTAAATGATGTGATGATAAAAAATGTGATTTAAAGGTGCGAAGGGATTGTAATGGGAGATATGAAAAGGAAGAGGCATAAAAAATAAATTCCATCACAGGAAGAGGCACAAAAATATATTTCAGTAGAGGGAAAGAAGGGAGGGAGATGAAAATTGTTTGAGAAGTACTCTCATCTGACTGGATTCAAGAAGGGTACAAAAAACTCAGTTAAATATAGAAATACAATTAGCTCTATAAGCAGTAGGAGGGGAAGGAGGAAAGAAAAGGCAGAGGAGGCTAAAAGAGAGGGAAGAAGTAGTAAGAGAAAGGGGGATTAAAAGGGGGGGAACTAAAAGAAGAGAAAGAAGACTGAGGGAGGAGGTAGTCAAAAGGGATGGATAGAAAGACACAGAAAGTAATAGTAACTGTGCATGTGAATGAAATGAACTCTCTCACAAAACAGAGACTGATAGCAGAATGGATCAAAAGCCATAACCCAGCAATATGCTCTTTACAAGAAACACATTTGAAATGGGGGCATACACACAGGGTAAAGGCAAAAGATTGGAGGAGAATATTTCGTGCTTCAGCTTATGTAAAAAAAAAGAGGGGTAGCAATCCTAATCTCAGACAAAG
Organism: Bettongia penicillata ogilbyi; assembly: GCA_023548195.1. Classification (NCBI taxonomy): domain Eukaryota; kingdom Metazoa; phylum Chordata; class Mammalia; order Diprotodontia; family Potoroidae; genus Bettongia; species Bettongia penicillata. The sequence goes on along the minus strand of JAJHZJ010000634.1, from coordinate 58,308 downwards.
CAAAAGCAGAAATAGATCTAATCAAAAGAGATAAGGAAGGGAACTATATCCTGCTAAAAGGCACCATAGACAAGGAAACAATTTCATTACTCAGCATATATGCTCCAAATGGTATAGCATTCAAATTCTTAGAGAAGTTAAGCAAGTTACAGGAAGAAATAGATAGCAAAACTGTACTAGTGGAGGACCTCAACTTCCCCCTCTCTGAACTTAATAAATCTAACCTCAAAATAAACAAGAAAGAAGTTAAGGAGCTGAATAGAACTTTGTATAAGGTAGATATGATAGATCTCTGGAGAAAGTTGAATGGGGATATAAAGGAATATACCTGTTTCTCAGCAGCACATGGCACATGTACAAAAATTGACCATGTACAGGCCATAAAAACCTCACAATCCATTGCATAAAGGTAGAGATAGTCAATGCATCCTTCTCAGATCGTAATGCAATAAAATTTACATGTAATCAAAGGTCATGGAAATATAAACCAAAAAGTAATTGGAAACGAAACAATCTCATTCTAAAGAATGAGTGAGTTAAACAACAAATTATAAAAACAATCAACAACTTCATTCCAGAGAATAACAATAATGAGACAACCTACTAAATTTTATGGGATACTGCAAAAACAGTTCTTAGGGGAAGTTTTATATCTTTGAGTGCCTACATGAATAAAATAGAGAAAGAGGAGATCAATGAATTGGGCATGCAGCTGAAAAAGCTCAAGAAAGAACAAATTGAAAATCCCCAAGTAAATACCAAATTAGAAATAATGAAAACTAAAAGAGAGATTAACAAAATTGAAATTAAGAAAACTATTGAACTAATAAATAAAACTAGGAGTTAGTTTTATTAAAAAAACAGTAAAATTCATAAATTTTGGTCAATCTGATTTAAAAAAAGAAAACCAAATTACCAATATCAAAAATGAAAAGAGTGAACTCAACTCCAATGAGGAAGAAATTAAAACAAAAATAAGAAATTACTTTGCTCAACTGTATGCCCATAAATTCAACAATCTAAATGAGATGGATGATGATTTTAAAAGACATAAATTGCCCAGATTACCAAAAGAGGAAGTTGAATACTTAAACAACCCCATCTCAGAAAAAGAAATTGAATGAACCATCAATGAACTTCCTAGGAAAAAATCTCCAGGGCCAGATGGATTTACAAGTCAATTCTATCAAAGATTTAAAGAACAATTAATTACAATACTACATAGACTATTTGGGAAAATTGGGAAAGAAGGAATCCTCTGAAATTCTTTTTATGATACAAATATTGTTCTGATACCTCAACCAGGAAGAGTCAAAACAAAAAAAGAAAATTATAGACCAATCTCTCTAATGAATATAGATGCAAAAATTTTAAATATGATTTTAGCAAAAAGAATACAGCAACTTATCATGAAAATAATACATTATGATCAGTTAGGATTTATACCACGAATGCAGGATTCATTCAATATTAGGAAAACTATTAACATTATTGATCCTATCAACAACAAAAGTAACAGAAACCACATGATTATCTCAATAGATGCAGAAAAAGCTTTTGACAAAATATAATGCCCATTCCTATTGAAAACACTGGAGAACATAGGAATAAATGAAACTTTTCATAAAAAAATAAGCAGTATCTACCTAAAACCTTCAGCAAGCATTACATGAAATGGGAATAAGATAGATGCATTTCCAATAAGATCAGGGGTGAAACAAGGATGTTAGTTATCACCACTATTATTCAATGTGGTACTAGAAATGTTAGCTGTAGCAATAAGAGAAGAAAAAGAAATTGAAGGAATTAGAGTAGGCAAAGAAAAAACTAAGTTGTCACCCTTTGTAAATGACATGATGAGATACTTAGAGAATCCCAGAGACACAGTAGTCAGTGAATATAGCAATGTACTGTTTGATAAATCCAAGGACCCCAGCTTCTGGGATAAGAACTCACTGTTTGACAAATAAAATAATAAAAAAAAACCATTGTGTAAACACAATGGAAAGAGATAGTCAATCAGATAAATTCCAACTAGATGCTGCATTATTATAATGATCAACTTTGTTTATGAGAATAGTGAAAAAAACTAAAAATGAAATAACTCTCTCTCCTCAATGCAGAATTATAGTGATAAATATGGAATATTATACCTATTACCCACAGGACATTTCACACCGAGTGTCTTGGTTGTATTGAAACTCAAAATATCCCAAACATAATTCATATTCCCCCACCAAAAACCCACCCTTCCTCTGAGCTTCCCTATTACAGTTGAGGGCATCACCATCCTTCAGTCAGTCTCTCAACCTCCATTTTATTCTTCTCTCCTCACTTTTCTAATAATTTTACTTATATTTGTCATTTGTATCTACACAACATCACTTGCATACTGTCCTTTCTCTGCACCAGTAACTGCAAGCAAATTAGGATTTTTTGCTGTTTTTTAGGATTGAGTTTTAGCCAATCAAGTGCCTTTGACTGAGTCTTGCCTTTGACTGAATCAAGAGTCTTTTATTGGAAATAGTATATACATATACATATATACATATATGTGTGTGTATGTGTGTGTATATATATGTATGTACAAGTATATATGTGTGTATATATATTATATATATGTATGTATATACATACATACAACTTGCTTGTGGGGAGGCCTAAAAGAAAGAATGGTTTTTGGTGTCAGGAGCCCTGCCTGTTGATCTGTGTTGATTTCTCCGAGAGAAGTCCTGTCTGTTGGTCTGTGTTAATTTCTCAGACACAGGCTCTGTCTGTTGGTCTTTATGAGTGAATTGAGATGATGGTGCTGGTAATGTGCATAAATATTTAGTCCTGTTAAGCCTTGTTTTCCTAGAAACAGAAGCTGTAGGCATGAGCCGCTGGAGCCTGGGGTCAGGCAGAAGCAGGAAGAGTTTGGAGTGAAACAGTCACTGTGATCTAAGACAAGGAGCAGGAGCAGAGTTGCCTGCATGTGAAGCCAGGCAAGAGCTGGGAGCAGTTGGCCCACAGAGGAGGAGCCCTGGGATTTAGAAGTCAGCCTCAAGTCAAGATGAGAGAGGACTTTACTTGGACACTGTGTATTGATTAAGGAGATTGTCATTACACTGACTTAGGGGTGGATGGTGTGATATTTTTTTCCACCCCTTAAGGATGCATCATGCTAGGGAAGACCCTAGACTGCGACCCTCTGACTTTGGGGATGCAATGATATATGCTATGTACCATATGACATACAGAATGCTATGAGATACATATATGTGTTAGATGATATGGTCTGCTTAAGGATGTTGCTATGAATGTTATGCTTTACTTTATCGAACAATGTTTAGTTTATTGCTGAATAGACAGTTTAGACATTCACAGCAGCAGTCCTCAGATGTGCTGCTGTGATTGATTGTAAAGCACCCAATCAGTTACCACCTCATTTGGGCCCTCATCACCTTTTACCAAGGTGACTAATAAGAGTTTTCTCAATGGTCACTGTGCCTCAATTCTGCCCTCCTTTCAATCCATCCTCTGTAGAGGTGTCAAAATGATTTTTCAGAAATTGCAAGGCTCAACAGGTCACTTACTACACTCAGTTATCTTCAGTAGCATCTTCTTAATTCTAGGATAAATTATCAACTTTCCTATTGGACTCATGATTGCCCTCTAGGCATCGTAAGCAGACATACTGGATTTTTCAGACATGTGGCACTCTGTTGTCCAGTATCTTCACCTTTACTTCAGACTGTCTTGAAATTCCTGGTTTCCTTTAAGACTCCTGGAAGTCCTCCCTCACCTCCACTACACCTCCCTCCCCTAACCCTAACCCTAACCTTTTATTCTAAGTCTTTTAAGCCACCTGCATTAAATGTGTCTTGTATGCACCATTGCATACATTTTGTATTCACCCATAGCATCTCCTACATTAGAATGTAAGTATCTTTAAAGTAGGTGCCAACACCTGGCATAGTGCTTGGCACATAGAAGTTGCTCAGTGTTAAGAAAATCTTGATTGAATGGTACTGTCAGAAAGTCTGAATCTGTCCTTTACTTATGCTGAACTGCTTTTTAATATCTTTCTTTTAAAATATTTGTCATAACAAATAGCCCTCACTGGATGAAGGAGAGAAGAGATATATTCACAAATGAAAGTGATGTAAAAACGAGTCATCAATAAAAATAAGGTAATATTTAAAAGATACTAACAAAAAGTAGAACACACATACTCTAAAGATGTCAGCTTAAAGCAAAGATCCTTTTTCTTTGATATACTAAGAAAATTTCAGCATCCCTGAGTTGGATGAATGTACTTTTTACAAAGCATGCAAATCAACAGTGTCATTTTGACTATGCACGCTTATGTAAGCTCTGTTATCACCTGGGATGCTAATCTTTTACTGATATACTTTTTAACTTAATTCAGCTGAATCACCATGTTGTTTCCTTACTTTCACAATATCCTCCAAATCTTTCAAAGATGCTTTTCATACTTTGAAAAAAAGGTTTTATTTGGGCTAACACTTTATGAAGAATTAAGGAAGTCAGGCATTCCTTTTGGAGGGGTTGTGTTACAGGCACCCTGGTACTTAGCAAATCCCTTTTGGCACATGTACATAATACAAAAAAAAGATATGCCATGAGAAGTCTTGTTTCCTGGGATGCTTAGGTGTAGGATTATTCAGCAAGGGAAGAAAATCTCAAGAAGATCATATGGAAATTACAAATTCATACAGAGTCTAAGAGAGCACAAGCCACGATTAGAACTCATCATGATGTATACTTTATGGATCCAAGAAAATGAAACTCATATTTTGGTTATGAAAGAGCAAAATTAAAGGAAAAAGTCTGAATATTGAGTCAAAAATTGAGCAGAACAGTTGGTCCTTCAAGTACCAAGAGTTGTCTCATTGGAAGTGGTTTATAATCGATGAGGCAGAAATCCCACATTCTCAGGTTAGTCCAAACACTATTATTACTACTACTACTTACTAGTGACAGTGATGAAATGCTTTAATGTGTTCAAATTGCCTCTGAAAAATCTTTAACAATGATTTAGAAAGTAAAAGTTATGTTACAAGGGTTTTGGAAATATCATCTCATTTCATCTTTACAACAACCCTGGGTGGCAGATGCTAGGTTTATCCCTATTTTACAAATAACAAAACCAAGGCAGAATGATGGTTAAATAACTTGGCCCAGACTCCAACAGCTGATAAATGTCTGAGGTTTGTGTCTGAACCCAGATCTTATTTCTGACTTCAAGTTCACTGTTCTACTCACTACACCATTAGCTACCTCTGTGCTTGATATTTATCTTCAAACCTCAAAACCTATGAGGTAGGTGCTATTAGCATCAGTGTTTTTTCCTGGGGTACTGAAAGGTTAAGTGAATTGTACAGGATCACACAGGTCATATATAAGGAAATTGAGGGTCATGAAGTATAAATGATGCCAACTCTTCCTCTCACTCCAAGTCCCTAAAGATAACCAGAGCTTCTATTCAGATATGATTGCCACAGTGAAGTCACTTAGGATATCACTTAATGATGATCTTAATTTCTGCATCCCTATGAAGCAAAAGCCTAATGATGTTTTCCTTTAATCAGTTCTGTATTCTGTGTGGTTAGTCTCTCCACAGTGGCTGTGGACCTTGGGAACTTAATCTATCCAAGTGGTTTAGACACTCTCCAAGATTGTTTCTCAAATTCCCCTGGAACTATTTCGATCATGTTTGAGCTATAGAGACACATCCCATATATCATTTTACCTGGTTGACACCACCTGGGTTTAATCAGGACAAGAACAATTTCCATTAACTGACCTCTGTTTCATTTCAAGTGACAGCATGTGATCAGGCAAGCTTCTGGTTAAGAAAATGGAGCATCGTATCCAAGGGAATGGTCTACTCTGTTTTATAAAGGTAATGAAAAAAAAAAACTTGATGGGATTCTTTAACATTATCACCAATGGTGTGTGCATAGATACATTTTACATACATACATACATGTATATATATATATATATAGAGAGAGAGAGAGAGAGAGAGATGATAGATAGATAGACAGATAGATAGATGGATAGAAAAACTACAGTTATATCTAAAGCTCTACCTATCTATAGATAGATCTACACACATACACTAATATATACAAAATGACAGAGGAAGAGATCTTTCTTTTGACCTGAAATTGTGATTTCATCTAAGAAGAGAGCTCCCAATGAGAGGCAAGTCCCTCTAACAAAGCAGAAAAGCAATTTGTGTAGTCTTAGAAAATTGCCTGGGGTACTGAAAGGTTAAGTGAATTGCACAGGATCACACAGGTTGTATGTTCCCAAGGTGGAATGTGAGTCTAGTTTATTCTGACTTAGAGGATGATTCTATCCATTACCTCATGGTTACTCTCTCCATATACATACATACACACATATATACATATATATACATACATATATATGTGTGTGTATGTATATATGTATGTAAAAATACACTATGTAGTAATTTTAAGGTATAAATTGTTTTTCTCCAAAGGAGTAATTATCCTAGTTATGAACTCTGTGGCACTGGTAGGGGGGAGTTAGTGTAGATAAGTTGACATTAGATGTCAACCTTGACGTATAGGTATACTTGGTCCATAGGTTGCATAGTCCCATAGGGAGAGGCTGCAGGTCAACAAGCATTTATCAAGCACCTAATATGTGTCAGGCATTGTGCTAATGGAGATAACAAAAAGGCAAAAATACAGTCAAGTGGGCTAGGGGGGTAGTGAAGTAGAATTTCAGTCAGTCAACTAGCATTTAAATACTTACAGTGTGTCAGGCATTGTGCTAGCCTCCAAGGACATAAAGAAAAGCAAAAGACAGTCATTGATTTCAGGGAGCTCATAGAATAATAGGGGAGAGAACCTACAAACGTGTGCTGTATAAACAAGATACAGAACATAGAGGATCCTTGTACAACTATATACAAAATGGATATAGAATATAAAGGAAAAACTGGAAGTAGTCTTAGAAGGAAGGTACTAAAACTGAGGACTAGGAAAAGCTTCTTATGGAAGAAGTCCGAGAAGTTAGGAAGCTGAGAAGTGGCACAACCTTTCAGCACGAAGGACAGCTCAAGTCTCAGGCTCTGAAGTTTTTTTAACTGTGAAACTTTATGCAAATGACTTTGCCTCTCTGTAAGGAAGTTTCTTCATCCATAAAATGAGCGCATTGAACCAAGTGATCTCCAAGGTCCCTTCCAATTCTAGATCTAGGGTGCTAAGCACACATCACCTCAACATTCTGAAGGTACTTTCTGTGTCTTCTGTTTTCCCCGGACCAAGCAAATATTCCCTGCTTCCCCTTTCAAGTGCTTCTGAGTTAGAGAAGGCTTTTTGTTTGCTGCTGCTTGAGGCTACTCAGAGGGGAGCATTCAGGTGGGAGATTCCTGGTTCCCTAGCTTCAGCTAAGAAGAAGCTTTGTTTCAGTCCTATATCCAAAAGAGAGAGAGGTGGGGAGGGGCAGGAAGGAAGGAATGGGAAGCACATCAGTGCATCCTCCTGAGTTCAAAAAGGAAAATGAAGCCATGGAGTGGTTTTGAAAGAAACCTCCAGCATTATGAGCCAATCCTTATAGCCTTCATGCACACTAAAGATATTCAACTTCTAAGGACACTCAGGGACATTTGGAGCTACGAGAAAAATAATGATTTTCTGAAGTCTTTCTGAAAACCCAGGACTGTGAGCATGTTTCACTCATTCAAATATTTGTTCAAAGTTTACGTGCAAGGGATGCTATTAGGTGAGGTGGAGAATGCAAGGTGTGAGGGGGAAACCTAAGTTCCCTGCTTTTGAAAGGCTCAGAACTGGGGCAACAATTCACAGATAAATAATCTATAACACAAGGGAGTATATGGTCAGTGCCAGCAAGAGGCAGAGGTCAGAAGTGCTCAAGGAGTTCAGGAGATGGAGGGAGCATTGTTGGCTAATGTAAAGAGGAAGAACTTCATGGAAGACAGAAGATTTGAGTAGGACATGGATAGGCGATTTGAATAGACTAGAGAAATGGAGAATGGGAAAGGTACCCCAGATAAATGGAATATCATGAGCGAAAGCATAAAGGTAAGGAAGGCCAGAAACATGAGATGACATAGAGGATATCAGAGCAGAGGAATTACGTAGGCTAGCAGTGGGAAGTTAGGATGAGACTTTAGAGTCAGATAATGAAGGGCCTTTGAATACCAGGCTAAGAAGTTAGAATTTTCTCCTAGATAATGAATGCAAAGTCATTTATTAAAACATTTTGAGCAGAGGAATGACAGAGTTAGAATAGAGCTTTAGGAATTTTAATCCAGTAGTTGTACACAGAATGGATCAGAGGGGATGAGAACCTAGCATTAGTATGCATTTCTGAAATTTTTCATAGATATTAGTGAATGCTACTGCATATTTTAATCCAATTCAATTTGATAAGCACCTACTGTGAACCAAGTAACTGTGCCAGATGCTAGGGTTACAAAGACAGAAATGAAAAATCACTCCTACCTTCAAAGATCTTACATCCTATTGGATAAAAAATTAAGAGCAAAAAAGAATACAGACCAATCAAGCAAATTCACATGAAAATGCATATCCCATCAAAAATGGGCCCAATCTAAAAAGAGAACATTAAGTCTTCTGTGCAAACCAGGATTTCTTTGCATTTAGCCAGTTTCTAGAAGGACATGATACACTGAAAGATGGTGCCAGGAAAAGGGCTCCCATGCAGACTCTGCCTCTCCCACAAAGGGGCATATGCAGAAATGCACACATACCCTATTACTTCTGAGCTTGAACTCAAACGGAACAGGAGCAGGCATCTTAGTTAGCATCAGTATTTTACACTCAGGTGCTAGCTATGTTCTCTCTTCTCCTTTCTGTATTTATCATCATAATGCTGAGGAATTCTGACATGTATGAATTCAAGCATGAAACAATATAATAATAGAAAGACAGAAATAATACCTGCCTTTACATGACACTCTAGGCAGCTCAGGGAAAGCCAGGTAACTCATTCAAGACAGTTCAAAGAGTCTGTGTTGAGGTCTGGGTTCTCACATCCTTTCCCTTCTGTCATGACAGATTTCCAGAAGCCACCCTGAAAACTCAACTAGGAAAAGAACCCTGGGATAACTCCAGGGAGAGACAAATTACTGAGCTTCAGCCAAATGCAGTATACCCACTCCAGGAACTGGGAGTCACTTTATGATTTCACTGCAGGTAATAAAAATACAATTCAGCCTCCAAGTCAGTCAATATATATGGCTGACTTTGTATTTGCTAGTATCTTACTAGATGTGTATGTAGAGGTGGGGGTAAGGTATGTGCAAACAGTGGGGACTGTGGGGCATATTTAATTTAATTCATGCTTTCTCTGTTCTCTTGTTCCATATTTAGTGCATTTTTAGGGGTGGAGGAATAATATGGTGACATTACCATGATTAATATCTGTGGATCTTATGAGCACAACCGAAGGTATTCAGGCCTTGGTGTATACTTGGATCACTTAAGATAGTGTCACCTATGTAGTAGATACAGGGGTCTGCTTTTGGGAGATGTTACACAACCCTATCCTGTGGGAATAGTCTCTTTCCATTGACTGTGTAGTAGCTGGAATGGACTACATACTTAAAATTACCAGGCTGGGGCAGTTGCTCTCTCTTTCTGACAGAGTCCAGGGGACAAAGGTTCTGTTTACTTGAAGTATAGGCACCTGAAGTGAGCTAAGTGTTAGGGAAAGACTACCTAACGCCCCCTCCCTTTTATGCCCTGTGGTCTCATGTGATTTGGAGTTTTCATCATTTATTTGTTCTTTTCAGTGCTAGGCACAGGTGGTAAGAGTCCTCAGACTCAGGAACTTGGGCCATAGTAACCCTGGATCTGAAATTCGAAGCTGCACACAGTTGCCAGACCACCAGGGTATACAGATATATGCCCAGGTGGTACCATGTATAGGGAGTTGTCTAAACTTTGACCCTAATCCCCTTCTATTTTTGTTATGAATATATCTTTGAAATGAATATAGCTTTGTAAAAGCTAATAAGAGTTAAGTGGTTAAATGGAATTGAGGTGCAGAGTGGTCTTTGGCAACTTTCTTGGGGAGTAAAAGAGGTGAGCACTTGTGCCCACAGAATAGAGACTCGGCCAAATTAAGAGTACCAAAGAACCCTGTGAGAAGAGTGAAATGTAACAGACCTGGTTCTCAGGCAGGGGGAGTCTGAAAAACCCATTTTGGGACTCCATCATTTCTACACTGAGAAGATACCAAGCAATCAGTTATTGAATACATCTGACAGGCCAGGTCCTGTGATAGGCACTGAGAATACAAGAAAAAAGGAAATGGTATAAGATCCTTGTCCTTTGATTATCATCGTCAGCATTCTCTGAGAGGGCTATGGCCATTTGAAGCTGATCCCAGTTCCTCAGGGGCAGAATCAACCAGAGTCCTTAGAAGAGATGGCATAACCTTTGACTTCTCAACAAATCTTCTGTCGCTATTGGTGGTTTTCCAGCCATGAACAATTGTACTGTGTAGGTTGTGAGAGAGCTTTAAAGTCCCTCTTGGAGATGAGGCCCACTGATGGTCATAGTTTGAGAGCTGCTTGGGAATCTAGACGCTTCCTATCTACTGCATAATCCACTGATTGCTTTCTATAGCAATATTCATCTGAGTAACAAAAGCTTAGTGAGATTTGATATAATGGGAAAGATCTCAATGACTCTGGAAAGGCTGTATTCTAAGACTCCCCTGGAATCCTGTCATTTTATATTGAGTGGCCTGGTATGGGATGCTGATGAAACTGATCAAGCTGGATGTAAGAGAAGTATAGGTCACACAGTCTGTTCCAACGCCTAGAGGTTATGGGACCTGAGGTATGTCCTTCCCCATCATCTGTACATACTATATCTTTCATATTTCTAGCTTGAATTTGAAAAAAATCAAAATATTTTTAAATTTCATGTCTACCTTCTATTGCTCAACATAAGTCTGGACCTCAGAACCATGCTTCCAGGTAAGAGTTTATGTATTAACTTGAAGTTCATTCAGCAGCAGTCATCACATAATATTGATCCTCTGAATGGATTGTGAGCCAAGCCAAGGATCTTGTTGAAAGTAACCCATTAAAAAGTCTGAATCTCAGGCTACTAATCTCTCCCTAGATCTCTTGCCTAGGTCATCTGCACCTATACAAACTAAATTTACTGTTAATACATGCTAAATGCATTTTAGAAGGGATGCATGCTCTAGGAATCCCACCCCAACATGCAACACACACCACACATGCAAATTCCTTACATTCTCAATGAAGCTAAACAAATCCTTTTAAATTACTTGTTGGATTTCATACTTGTTAACATTATCCATCCTACTGCTCATTATCACTGAAGATATGGATAATCAAGAGCTAACTTAAGATAAATGCATTTACCCATTGCAACTGAATTCAACAAGCATTTATGAAGTGACTGCCATGTAGGGGGCATTTTTTTTTTTGCTGGGGGGAAGGTTGTACACAAGATAAGTCAAAAGTTAATTGTGTCTACCTTCAAGAAGCCTACGTTCAACTGGAATTATTATGGGTGTCAGTTCTCTTTGCCTCTTCAATCAACTAGTACTAACATTTCAGCTGACATGTTGTACCACTCAAAATAAATGCAAGCTTCTTGAAAGCAGGGACTGTTTTCCACTTTTTCTACTTTTCCAGAATCTAGCACAGCATCTTGTACACAGCTGGCATGCAATGTTGATCCTAGGCATCATCCTATAGAGCTAAAAGAATAATAGCAATATTCATCTGAGTAACAAAAGCTTAGAAATGTCAAAGAAAATATATGTGTTCATCCTTTGTTGCCAAAGACCATGCCATGAAAGACATGGTGATATGGCTTGCACTTGACTTTGTTTTGAGTGAGGGAGGGTTGTGCAGGTCACCAGCCTCACTTCTCCTCCAGAGCCATCTGAATCCAGTGACCAGATATTCATCAGGATGACTGGAGATGACCCAGGAGGAGGTCATTAGGGTTAAGTGACTTGTCCAAGGTCACACAGCTAGTGAGTGTCAAGTGTTTGAGGTGACATTTGAACTCAGGTCCTCCTGACTCCTGCACTGGTGCTCTATCCACTGCACCACCTAGCTGCCCCTGTCAAAGAAAACAATGAAAAAAGGAAGGCAGTCTAGCAGTACCAGACCCCAAACTAACCCATAAAGCAATAATTCTCAAATTCATTTGGTACTAGTTAATATATTAAATACAAAATATATAGAAGCAAACAAGTACAGCAGCCTAATGTTCGACAAATCCAAAGATACCAGCTCTTGAGGCAAGAATGTGCTGACAAAAACTACTGGAAAAGCTAAAAGCCAGTCTGAAAGAAAGTAGATTTAGACTAGTTTTTCACATAGTTATCATTATAAACAAATTAGTGGTGCATAGAGAGATGTTCTGTCACATCTATGGAAAGGGGAAGAATTCATCACTAAACCAGAGATAGAGAGGACCACAAAAGGGAAAGTGGACAATTTTGTATATATAAATTAAAATTTTCTTGCATAAACAAAACCAATGCAATTAAAATCTGAAGAGAAATGGGAAAAAATTCCAGGAACTTTCTCTAATAAATATCTTATTTCTAAGATATGTAGGGAAATGATAAGATTAAGAGCCATCACCCATTTGATAAATGATCAGAGATATAAATGGGCAGTTTTCAGAGGAATAAATCCAAGGCAAGAATGGACATATTTATCAAGGCTCCACATCATTAATAATTAGAGAAGTACAAACTAAAACAACTCTAAGGTTCTACCTCCTTATCTATCACACTGGCAAAGTTGACAAAAAGAAAAATGATCAATGCTAGGGAGTCTGAGAGAAAACAGGTACATGAATGCACTATTTTGGGGGTTGTGGACTGGTCCATCCATTCAGGAAAGGAACTTGGAAATAGGTTCAAAAAAATAAATTTGCATACCCCATGATCCAGTGATATCACTGCTACATTTATACACCCAAAGAGAGAGAAAAGAGAAGAAAAGGACTCCAATGTACAAAACATTTATAACAACTCAGCAAAGAAATGGAAAATGAAAAGGTGCCAAACAACTAGGAAAAAAATGGAACAAGTCATGAGATATTATTGGAATAGAATATTACTGTGTTTTGAGAAATTATGAAAAAGACGGTTTCAGAAAAATTTGAGTACACTTGATTGAAATGATGCAGAGTGAAGTAAATAGAACTAGCAGAATAATTTATGTGACAAAATTTTGTAAAGATAAATAATTTTGAAAGACTTAAGAACGCTTATCAATAAAATGACCAATTACAACTCCAAAAGACTAGTGGTGAAAAGTGCTGTCCATCTCCTACTGAAGATATGATCAACCAAACGGCCAAGTGAGACGTCTTTTTGGACATGATCAATGTGGATCAATGACTACAGATATTCCCAAGAGGGATTTTAGTTTTCTTGCTTTTTCAGCGGAGGAGGGGGAGAATGGAAGATGGTTCACAAAATGGTTCACAAAAAAACAAGAAATTTAAAATAGTTTAAAACATCATTTCCCCGGAACTTAAACAACAGCAATTGCCACTACGCTTTTCTAGCTACACACAAAGAGGAGCAGACAAAACAGGTAAGTACCATTCTCTTGGAAATATGAAGGACAAGACCCTATTACACTAGATACTGGCATAGGAGGAAATATAAACACCATGAAAAGGGAAAAGGGGGCCCAGAAGGAGGGGAGGTTTTTGAGAAAAGATGATGATTTCAGTTTTGGACATGAGAAGTTTAAAATGTCTATGGAAAGATGTCCAATATGCAGTTGGTGATGTGAATCTGAAGTTTAGAAGAGAGATTAAAACTGGATAAATAGATTTGTGAATCATCAGCATATAAATGGGAGCTGATCAGATCCCCAAGCAAAATAGCATACAAGGAAACGAAAAGAGGGTCCCAGAGAGAGCCCTGGGAAATACTAACAGTAGGCATGATGTGGATGAAGATTCAGCACAGCAAACTGTAAAGCGGTATTTGCAAAAGTCATAAAGGAGGGAGTTAAGCAAAGAGTGAAAGGAAAAGAAGTGAAGGCACTAAATGCAGTTGACCTCCTCAAGGAACTTAGTCACAAAAGATAAAAGATAATAGGTAGCAGGAAATCAAGCAAGAGTTTTGTTTGAGTATGGGGGCAGGGCATAGTTATGTTCATAGGTATCAGGAAAGCACTTGGCCAATACATAGGGAGAGAAACAAAATAAATGAGTGGGGATAACAGAAGGGACAGTCTTCTGGAGAAGAGGTCTACCACTGCATGCCTCACTTTTGCAGGTAGAGGCATTTGCCTTGGCAAGGAGAACAGTCATCACTAAATGAAGTGATAAATGTAATGGAGGAGATAGAGGAGGAAGGTATATGAGTGATGTGAAATGAGGAGGAGGGAAGAAGATAGAGCTTTTAATAGATGACCTCACTTTTTCTAGTTAAATATGATGCAAGGTTCTCAGCTGAGACAGTGAAAGGGACTGCAGGGCCAGGGTTCCATGATAGATTAGTTTCAAACACAAGTCATACTTTCCAAGAAACACCACAGCACAACGAGGGAGTAGGTAATTAAGGGGATAACCGGTTTGATTTTTACAATTGACTCGGTACCACCACTTTGAGAGAGGCAAGGTGGCTAATCTACACCATGGTTAACCAAAATATAGCACGATTTGCAATGGAGATATAATGGAAGTTTTTGCAATATGTATAGAGATAAGTCAAGAACACTCCCTATCGTCAATATTATTTAACAAAATAATAAAAATGCTAACAATGCCAGTAAGCCGGTAAAATGCTAGTAAACCAAGGAAATTAAAAGGTATCAACTGAAGCACAGAAAATACAAAATCATGCTTATTTACAGATTGCATGATTGTTTACTATAACCTCAGAGGACTAGAAAGGAAAATTAATAAGTAATAAATTCAGCAAAGTGACAGGATACAAAGTAAGCAAAAAAAAAATCAGTGTTACTGTAGAGCAACCGGAAAACCAAGGAGGAAATGATAAAGAAACTCCATTCACAATAAGCACAAATTGAATAAAATATGATTGTTATCCTACCAAGAAAGAGAGAATTTATAAAAATAAAATTACAAAATGTTTTAGTAAAAAAAGACTTAAATGAGCCATACTTTTTTCATTCTTAATCTATGCCAAAATAATAAAAACGATGACCTGACACTAAACCAATTCATAGAGTTCATATTTTACTAAACACATGGGATTTCTTTATATACAAAAAGAATAAGAACTTATTTGGAGAAGGCAAGAGTTTTGAATCTCTAGGGATATAAGGACAAAAAGGGAGGAGGTATAGCATTACCAAATCTCAAACTGTATTATAAAGAAATAACCAACCAACTATTTGGTGTTCAATTTTAAAATTTGACAACTGTGTCAGTAGATAGACTAAATATGGGTGACGTAGATGCAAAGACAGTAGCCTAGCACTCAGCCAACTGAAAACCACGAAGGAATGAAATGACTTTTTATTTTTAACAAAACCTATTGGGAAAACTGGAAAGCAGCTTGAAAAAAAATAGGTTTAGATAGACTGATACCTTGTACAATATGCCAAAATATGCTCCAAATGGATACATGGACTGAATTTAAGAGATTATATTGGAGATAAGAATGCAAAAAAGCATTTTTCAGAACTACAGCTAGGAGAATTCTTAACCAAATAAAGAATAGAAGTGATCATAAAAAATAAAACAGACTATTTCAATGAAATAAATTTGTAAACCTTCTGCATGAACAAAATCAATACAGTTAAAATATGAAATTCTCAAGTGAGGGGGAAAACTTTGCATCAAATATCTCTTATCTAAGATATAAAAGAAATTGACACAAAGATACAGAACTAAGAAGTATTCTTTCAAAGATAAGTAGCCAAAAGATAGGAAACATGGTTTTTTAAATGAGATACATAAACTAATGTAAAATGTGGAAAATGTTCCAAATCATTAATAATAGGAGAAATACAAAATAAAATGACACTGTGGTTTCATTTCATACCAATCAAAAATATTCAAAGATGATTTGGGGGGGAGTGTCCAAATACATGATTTCTTAGTTGTAGAAAATTACTGGTGAAGAAACTCCTTCTATCAAACATATCAACAACTCTCCAGTAATTTATAATCTTAGAGAGTTGGTGAAGGGTGTTGACAAGTTAAGTGACTTGCTTATTATCAAACAGCACTACCCATCAGAGGCAATACTTGAAACTACATCTTTCTGAATAAGACATTGCCTATTTATACAGCACACCACTCTGCTTGTTACAAGGATGATGAAAGATAGAGACAGTCAGTGGTGGAGAAACTGTGGGGGAGAAAGGCTATTGATAGAATTTTTTGTATAGCAGAGGTCACCACAGATGTCTCAGGGCATGACCTTGTCTTCAGTTCTCTCCTCCCATCCTTTTTTCCTCCTCTCTAGAGATATAGCTCTGGCAGAAGAGTTGTTAAATGCTGTTGGTAGAATTATGAATTGGAACAATTATGGAAAACATTTTGAAGCTATGCAATTTGAAACTAAATTGTCCATACCCTTTGACTCAGACATCCCCACTTTGAAGCATATTGCCTAGGAGATCAAAAACAAAATGATGAGTATGTGAATTAATGAAAAAAGTATTAAGTGCTTATTACATGCCAAAAACCATGTAAAGCCCTAGGGATACAAATATATGAGGGAGTCAACCTCTGCCCTCAAAGAGCTACCACTGTAATAAAAAGAGATCACATATAGAGCCATGCAGTGGCCAGGAAAGGGAATTTTGATATAGAAGTCAAAGAGACAATGAGCAAAGCAACAGAGCAGTCAATTGACATGACCTTTCCAGAATCAATGAGTGTTTATTTGAATACAGTTCCTAGAGCAAGAGGGTCAATTGAGGAATGGGGAATGAATGTAATAAAAGCAAAAAGCATCAATAAAATGGTTCTTTTTCAAATGTAGCTGGAATTGAACAGGGGCATTTAGGAAGTGAGATATAGCTGTTAAAGGCAAGGGTTTGGTGAGCTGGAAATTCTGTGAAGTGAGCCTGTCTATTGAATGAGCTTACTGATTTATACAATCCATAATAGTAAATTTCTTAATAAACTAGGCATGTGTACCTTTGCTTTGTTGGCTCATCTACAGTTCCATATTTTGCCATGTTAACTAGTAGTGCTTCTTATATTGTGGGGTGGCTACACCATACGGGGTCATGACCCACTGTTTAAGAGGCACTGAAGCCAGGGGGCAAGAGGAAGGAGCAAACAGTAAGTGCTCTCACCCTCCCCTTGTGACCTTGAAGAACCCAGAGAATATTTCCCCAGGAAAAATTCTGGGGAATAGTGGAGCCAACAGAAGGGATACAGCAATCTTTCAACTCAGGAGGCTAGGGAGTCTGATGGGAAGAATACCTATTGCTGTGACTTAAGGGTACCAGTGCAGGACCAGAAGCATCCCAACAAGCCTCAACTCAGCAGGCCAGGAGGAGATCCTGAACCCCAGGGGTTGGACTCGGTAAGCACCAACACCAGGACTGTAGGTGTGCCTTAGCACAGACAAGGGAATTGAACAGACACCAGCACAGACAGGGATTCATCAAGTCCTCAAGTCTGTAAACAGGCTTCAAGCTGCCAGCACAAGAAACGTGGGACAGAGTCCCCTGTGCCCCAGAAGCAAAGATCCGCTTTAAAAGCCAGGAAAAAGTCAATCACAATGAGCAAGAAGCAAATCAGAAAAGCAAATACCATAGAATTTTACTATGGGGAAAGGGAAGACCAAAATATAAATTCAGCAGACAGCACTGACAATATACCCACATCTGAAACCTCAAAAAGGAATGTGACTTGTTCTCAAGCTCAAAAAGTATTCTTGAAAGAGATCAGGAAGGATTTTAAAAGCCAAATTTTAGAGAAAAATTGACCAATGATTTTAAAAAATACAATTGACTAAATAAAAAAAAAAAAACTCACCAAAGGGAACAGCTCTTTAAACAAATAAAATTAGTCAAATGGATAGAGGTACAAAACCTTACTGAAAAAATTGGACAAATAGAAATGGAAGTACAAAAGCTAACTAAAGAAAACAATATATTAAAAATCAGCACTAGGCAAGTAGAAGCTAATGACTCTATGAGGCATCAAGAATCAGTCAAACAAAATCTAAAGAATGAAAAAATAGAAGAAGATGTAAAATATCTCATCGGAAAAACAGCTAATCTGGAAAACAGATCCAGGAGAGGAAAATCCAAAAATTATTGGTTTGCCAGAAAGCCATGAAGAAAAAGGGCCTGGACAATACCTTCTAAGAAATCATCCAGAGAAACCGCCTTGAGATCCTAGATCCAGAGGGCAAAATAGTCATGAAAAGAATCCACCAATCACCTTCTGAAAGAAAACCCAAATTGAAAATACCAAGGAATATTGTTCCTAAATTCCAAAACTATCAGGTCAGGGACAAAATATTAGAAGCAGCCAGAAAGAATCAATTCAAATATTGAGGAGCTACAGTCAGGATCATACAGGGCTTTTAGCTTCTACATTAAGAGATCTGAGGGATTAGAATATAGTATTCTGTAAGGCAAAGGAACTTGGACTACAACCAAATATCAATTACCCAGCAAAAATGAGCACAATATTTCAGGCAAGGAGATGGACATTCAATGAAATAAGAGATTTCAAGAACTTCCTAATGAAAAGGTCATAGCTCAATAGAAAATTTGATCTTCAAATACAAGACACGAGAGGCATAAAAAGGTAAATGAGGAAAAAAAGAAAAAAAAAAACTTGTTACTCAATATGGGCAAACTATTTGCATCCCTATGTTGGATGATGATACTTGTTAATCTTGAGAACTATATGTTTATTATGATGCTTAAAAGGGATATACATAGAGAGAGGGAGTGGTTATAAAAAAAGCATAATTAAAAGTTGCAGAGGGCTTGCAACAGGAGAAGAGGAAAGGAGGAGGCAGAAAAAGATAAATTGTAGCACACAAATAGGCAGAAAAACATATGTAGAGGGAAAGAAGGGAAGGAGATGAGCATTGTTTGAGCATCACTAGTATTGTATTTGGTTCAAGGAGGGAAAAACATATTCAGTTAAGTATAGAAATCTAACTTGCCCTAATGGCAGTAGGAGGGGCAAGGCGAAAGAAAAGTGAGGGAGGGGGTGGTTAGAAGGGAGGGAAGAAGCAGTAAGAGAAAAGAGAAATAAAAGGGAGGGGGCTGAAAAAAGGGAGGGAAAAGTGAGTGAGAGAACAGTCAAAAGTAAAACATTTGAGGAGAGGAAAGGAAAAGGGAGAAATAAAAGCATAAGTGGGGGAAATAGAATGGGAAGAGAGATAGTAATCATAACTATGAATGTGAATGGGATGAAGTCTCCCATAAACTGGAGGCTGATGGCAGAATGGATTTAAAACTATAATCCAACAATATGTTGTTTACAAGAAACACATTTGAAACAGGGGGATTCACACTGAGTAAAGGTAAAAGGTTGGAGCAGAATATATTATGCTTCAGCTGATGTAAAATAAAAAAGCAGGGGTAGCAATCCTAATCTCAGACAAAGTAAAAGTAAAAATAGATCTAGCCAAGAGATAAGGAAGGAAACCATATGCTGCTGAAAGGCTCCATAGACAGTGAAATAATATTGTTAGTAAACATATATGCAGAAAGTGGTACAGCATCCAAATTCTTAGAGGAGAAACTAAGGGACTTATAGGAAGAAATAGACAGCAAAATTATACTACTGGGGGACATCAACTTCTGACTCACTGAACTTAATAAATCTAACCCCAAACAATACAAAAGTTAAAGAAGTCAATAGAACTTTAGAAAAGCTAGACAAGATAGGCATCTGGAGAAAATTGAATGGGGATAGAAAGGAATATATCATTTTCTCAGTGCTACATGGCACACACACAAAAATTGACCATATCCTAGGGAATGAAAACTTCACAATCTAGTGCAGAAAGGCCAAGATAATCAAAGCATCCTTTTCAGATCACAGTGTAAGAAAAATTATATTTAATAAAGGGCCATGGAAAGATATACCAAAACTAATTGGAAATTAAATAATTTAACCCCAAAGAATGAGTGGGTCAAACAACAAATCATAGAAACAAGCAATAACTTCATTCAAGAGGATGACAATAATGAAACAACCTACCAAAACTTATGTGATGCAGTGAAAGCAGTTCTTAGGAAAAGTTTTATATTTTTGAATGATTGTGTGAATAAAATAGAAAAAGAGGAGATCAGTGAATTGGACAAGCAACTGAAAAAGCTAGAAAATGAACAAATTGAAAAGGCACAACTCAATATCTAATTGGAATACTGAAAACCAAAGAAAAGATTAACAAAATTGTAATTAAGAAAAGTATTGTACTAATAAATAAAACTAAGGGCTAGTTTTATGAAAAATCAATAAAATTGAAAAATCTTTAGTCAATTTGATTCAAAAGAAAGAAGAAAACCAAATTACCAATATCAAAAATAAAAAGGGAGAATTCATCTCTAATGAAGAGGAAATTAAAACAATAAATAGAAATTACTTTGCCCAACTGCATGCCCATAAATCTGACAATCTAAGTGAAATGGATATTTACAAAAATATAAAATTGCCCAGATTAACAGAAGAGAAAGCAAAATATTTAAATAAACCCATCTCAGAAAAAGAAATTGAACAAGCTATCAAGGAACTCCCTAGGAACAAATCTCCAGGGCTAGATAGATTTACAAGTGAAATCTATCAAACATTTAAAAAACAGTTATTTCCAATATTGTATGGACTATTTGTGAAAACTGGTGAAGGAGTTCTACTGATTTCTCTTTATGACATAAATACAGTTCTCATACCTAAACAAAGAAGAGTCAAAACAGAGAAAGAAAATTGTAGACCAATTTCCCCAGTGAATATAGATGCAAAAAATGTAAATAAGATATTAGCAAAAAGATTATAGCAACTTATCATGAGAATGATACACTATGATCAGATAGGATTAAAACCAGGAATCCATGACTGGTTCAGTGTTAGGAAAACTATCAGCATTAATGATTATATCAACAACAAAACTAACAGAAACCATATGATTATTTCAATAGATGCAGAAAAAGCTTTTGACATAATACAACACCCATTCCGATTGA
This sequence comes from Bettongia penicillata ogilbyi, assembly GCA_023548195.1. Classification (NCBI taxonomy): domain Eukaryota; kingdom Metazoa; phylum Chordata; class Mammalia; order Diprotodontia; family Potoroidae; genus Bettongia; species Bettongia penicillata. The sequence goes on along the minus strand of JAJHZJ010000634.1, from coordinate 37,103 downwards.
AAACACTGGAGAGCATAGGAATAAATAGAGACTTCCTTAAAATAATAAGTAGTATCTCCATAAAACCATCAGCAAGCATTTGTGATGGGGATATGCTAGATATATTCCAGTAAGACTGGGGATAAAATGAGGATGTCCATTATCACCACTGTTATTCAATATGGTACTATAAATTCTAGCTTTAGCCATAAGAGAAGAAAAGGAAAGGACGAGGCCAAGAATAAACTGTTATTACTCATTACAGATTATATGATGATATACTTAGAGAATCAAGTAAAAAACTACTTGAAATAATGAACAACTTTAGCAAAGTTGCAGGATACAAAATAAACCTAAATAAATCATCTGCATTTCTCTATATAACTAATAAACCCCAACAGGAAGAGATAGAAAGAGAAATTCCATTTAAAGTTACAGTAGATACTATAAAATATTTAGGAGTCTACCTGTCAAAAATAAACCCAGGGACTAGATGAACACAATTACAAAACACTTTTGGCACAAATAAATTCATATCTAAATAATTGGAAAAACATCAGTTGCTCATGGGTAGGCCTAGCTAATATAATAAAAATGACAATTCTACCTAAATTAATTTAATTATTCCATGCATACCAATCAAACTACCAAAAATATATTCTAGAGCTAGAAAAAATAATATCAAAATTCATCTGGAAGAAGCAAAGTTCCAGAATATCAAGGGAATTAATGAAAAGAAATGTTAAGGAAGGTAGTCTGGCCATGCCAGATTTCAAATTGTACTATAAAGCAGCAATAATCAAAACCACTTGGCACTGGCTAAGAAAGAGAGGGAGAGATCAGTGGAATAGGCTAGGTACACAAGACATAGTAATGAATGACTACAGCAGTGTAATGTTTGATGAACCTAAGGACCCCAGCTTCTAAGATAAAAACTCACTGTTTGACAAAAACTGTTGAGAAAACTGGAAAATAGTGTAGCCGAAACTGGGTACAGACACCATATACCACAATAAAGTCCAAATGAGTACATGATCTAGATATAAAGGCTGATGTTAGAAACAAATTATGAGAGCAAGGAATAGTGTATTTCTCAGATTTATGGAGAAATTTATGACCAAACAAGAGATAGAGAACTTTAGGAAGTGTAAAATGGATAATTTGATTACAAGTTGAAAAGTTTTGCACAAAAAAAGCCAATGCAACTAAGGTTGAGAGGAAAGCAGAAAATTGGGAAAGAATTTTTACAATTACACTCTGTGATCAAGGCCCCATTTCTAAAACATAAAGAAAATTGAGTCAAATATACATGAATACAAGTCATTCCTCAATTGATAAATGGCCAAAGGAGATGAACAGTCAGTTTTCAGAGTAAGAAATTTAAGCTCTCTATAGTCATATAAAAAATGCTCTCAATCACTACTGATTCAAGAGATGCAAATCAAAACAACTTTGAGATATCACATCACACCTATCAGATTGGCTGACATGACAAAACAAGATGATACAAACATCTTTGTAGCAGAAATGGGAGAGTTAGAACACTAATTCATCATTGGTAGATCTGTGAGATGATCCAACCACTCTGGAGAGCAATTTGGAACTATGTCCTAAGGGCTATAACAATGTGCATATCCTTTGACCCAGCAATACCACTTCCAGGACTATATCCCCAAGAGACCATAAAAATGGGAAAGGGTCACACATGTACAAAAATATTTATGGCAGATCTCTTTTTGGTGGCCAAAAACTGGAAATCAAGGGGATGGCCATCCACTGGGGAATAGCTGAATAAACTGTGGTATATGAATGTAATGGAATACTATTTTGCTATAAGAAATGATGAACAGGAAGACTTCAGAGAGGCCTGGAAAGACTTATATGAACTAATGCTGAGTGAAAAGAGTAAAACCAGGAGAACTTTGTACTCAGCAATAACCACAGTGTGCGAGGAATTTTTGTGCTAGACTTAGTAGTTCATTGCAATGCAAGGACTTAAATAATTCCCAGTGGTCTTTTAAGGCAAAATGCCTTCCACATTCAGAGAAAGAACTATGGAATTCAATCACAGAATGTAGGAGATTATTTTCTTTTGTATTATGTTTTGGTTTGTTTTATGATTTCTCTCATTCATTTTAATTCTTCTATGCAACATGGCTAAAGGGAAAATGTATTTAATAGGAATGTATGTGTAGAACCTATAGAAAATTGTATGCTGTCTCAGGGAGGGAGGGGGGAGAGAGGAGGAAAAAATTTAAGTTATATGGAAGTGACTGTAGAACACTGAACACAAATAAAATAATAAAAAAAGAATACTTTCCTACTAATAGGTAAAGCAACTATAAAGCAATATGCTGCAGATCAATTCTTTACTTCTCCAATCCAAGTCATAATGAATAGAATGATGGAATGTATGAATGGAAGCATCTCTTGCAGTAGCAGGTCTTCTAGCAACATAAAAGGCATGTCACTTTCAGGCGATTAACAGAGACATAGTACAGCCTAAATGGAAAGTCATGTCACAGCTGAAAAGTCAGCCCCTAACAATACCTTTCACCATGCACTAAGTCATCTTATTTATTGGGAAATGCAGAGACCAATACTAAGTGTTAAAAACTGCATTTAGTAAGCCTTGCCAGGGACTCCATTCTTTTTCATTGAAACAATCTTCAAAAACATATCAAAAGCAGAATCCAACAGTTCCTTTTCCTTCATCCAGAAGTTAGGAAAGCTAGATCTGATCCCAAATGTCAGATTATTAATCAGGGAACTATTCTGGCCTATGAAATACATTAAGAACAAAACCTATTACACACATTTATTTTTTTCTTTTTTTGAGATGATATATCTTGGTAGGTAGCCCATCTCAGTGAGTATAACCATTTAATTTTAATCAGTGAAGTAAAATGCTATTTCAGGCTTCTGTGGTTAATCTGACGTATTTTTATGCAATTCTCATGCTAAATAACACTTTTGAAAATAAAAGGCCATGCAATGAATGACATGACTTATCCTAAAACAGTATGAGGTAGTGATAAAGTACGGGTCAAAATGGTAATCCAGTGTATCTAATGTTTACATACACAGTAATGAAGGGGTAATAAATATACATGTATGTGCATGAATACACATGTGTATACACATGAGTGTATACATGTGTTGTGTCTCAATATGTGCACATATACATGCACACATATGTTGGAATCTTTCTAAATAAGTGATTTATGGTATGGTGGAAAGAGCATTGATTCTAGACTTAGAGAACCTAGGTTCAAACCACACTTCTAGCACTTGCTACTTGTATGACCTTGGACAAGTCAGTCTCCCACTCTGGTCATTGATTCCCTTCATCTAGTAGACTCAACAGCCTCTTGTCTCCTCTCTTCCAGCTCCAGAGCTAGCAATCCTATGATCTTGAGGTATTTAGTTTGTTCACAATTATTTTCCACCAGAAGAAATTATTCTATTTGTTGTTGTTCAGGATCTCAGTTGTTTCTGATTCTCCATGACCACATTTGGGGTCTTCTTGGCAAAGATACTGGAGCAGTTTGCCATTTCCTTCTCCAGGTCATTTCACAGATGAGGAAACTGAGGCAAACAGGGTAAAGTGACTTGTCCAAAGTCAAACAGCTAGAAAGTGTCTGAGACCAGATTTTAACTCACTGAGATAAGTCTTCCTGACTCCAGGCCTGGCATTCTATTAACTGAACAATAGGTATGTTTACCACATATTAATACCTATACTTTGAACATATACTATGAGCATATGGTAACATGAGAAGTCTGAGTTGAACCCTTTTTCCCAGACTCAAACTTTCTTGTTGTAACTTCTTTACAAACCATACCACTTGGCATGGTATTTTTTTTTTAACTGAATGAGAAGATATGAAGCAAAACAAAGGCTATTTATAAGTGACTCAAGTTGGATTTGAGAGTAAAAATGCTCCCATTGAAGTCAACAAGACTTTTTTAGCAGAAAAGCAGGAAAAGAGGTGGGAAGGAGAATGGAGCTAGAGTAGAAAAATGACTTTTTTAAAGTGCACCTCGGCATCCAGGATCTCTGCTTTCAGATATGTACTCTTAGTTTCTGTCTACCCCCAAAATAGCCACCTCTGCCCAGGAGTCTCTCCAGTTCCTTGTCACACTGTCGAGGCAACCTTTATCTCTATTTCAAGCTAGAAAACTTTAGAAGACAGACTGAGTGAATGATGATGCATCTTAATTCCAAGGACAAGCTTAAGTTTGGCAGGTCTCAATACCATACTGCTGGCTACCAGATTAGAATGATCTTTAGGGGTAGCAGTTTCCCCCACCAGAGAACCACACAATTATTTCCTGAGGGACAGTAAATACAGTGCTCAAATCAATGGAATCATGGATTCTTAAAGTATAAATGTCTTATAAACTGGAAGAGCTGCCACAACAGTTACACACCTAAAATGATCAGTTTAGCCATTTTCTCCTTCTTCTGAGTTGCTACCTGTTGTCACCTCCTATTGTGTCCTGTCAATTAAGAAAGTAGATGGATCCCAGACAGACTTCTTTTTAAAAAGCTGTTTTATTGGGGCCTTTTTTCATATCAACAATCTCCAGATCTAACAACTCGACCTCTTGTAAACAAAACGTAATTAGTGCAGTGACTGCACTGGATGGCATAAGCTATACGTTGCCTTAATCCCCAGCCTCTGTAGCCAGCTCCAGGGAGCTACGGTCTGTACTTTGTTCTCTGCAATCATTATTGGTTTTTCAATTCCTCGGTACAGCTTCCTTTTAGTGCTCTTTATGTTTACATCACTGTAGTTATTACATATATTGTTTTCCTAATCTGCTTCCTTTATCTGTATCAGGTCAGGCAAATTTTCCTGGCTCACAATTTGTTTTATTTTCCCCATGTCTCACTGCACAATACTTCCTCACATTCATGGGCCTCAAGTTGTTCTACCATTCCCCAATCAATGAGCATCCATTCTGTTTGTAGTCTTTTGCAACCAGGCAGAAAAATCAGAGAAAATGAGACAATGGTCACAGCAGCAACAGATGAGTGCCATACCAGTAAGAGTGACATGAACGGACCAAACTCCCGAAGTGACACGGTCTGTCATGTCACCTACCACCAGTGATAGGGGAGTGAGTTCAGCCCCGAGGCATCAGATGTGTGGTTCTATGGCTGAATGTATGGGATTTGCCAGCACTATCCAGATCCCCTCTTTTACGTACTCTGTGCCTGAGCTCACAAGCAGTGAGGGATTCCATGGTGGACCATAAAAGACCCCAAAGCAAGCAAGATCATGTTACATAGGCTTCTCACAGCCTACCTTCTCACAAGTCATAGGAACTAAGCTCCACTCTCCATGATATGTGGGAAGACTGGAAGGCAAAACTTCATTCCACCTACACCTAAGCCATGGCCAGATTACCCAAACTATTCCTGTTGTCTCTTTCCCCACCATTGCCTACTACATACTGTTATACCCCTGGAGCAGCCAATCAGAGAACAAAGACTTCTCAAACAATGACTCCTGTCACCCAGAATGTTCCTCTTTGATGGGGCCCAGGCCCACATCCCAATTGAGCTTCTCTAGGCCCTGATTTGGTGCTAACATAGTCAGTCAAGTGTGGAGCCAGCTATTAGCACTGCCTTTGAGGACTTTGAGAAGATCTCTGAGAACAATGACAGATGCAGCTATTTTGAGCTTGCCTGGATCTATAGCAGCCTAGGGACAACCTCAAGATAAGCTGAAAAAGTTCTTAATGACCTCACAATGAGAAACAGCCTATGCTCCTGAGTCATGACCCCTGTTTCAGTAAAAATAAATAGCAACATTGTAGGCCTCTGAAGAGCCATCTGGAGGTGATCTCTGCCAGGTACAAAAGGTCACTGTGTCTACAAGATGGGGCTGAGGAGTGATCAGGCAGGAGATAACAAAGATTTGACTGAATTCCAGAAGTTATACTTACTACCTTAGTTGCTTTGGGTGCGCAATTAAAGTAATGTGTATGCTATAGTAAAAGAGAAGGTGGATGGCATGAATTAACATGGGGAAAATAATGGCATTTTCTGGGTCATATTTGGATTTTCTATGCGTGTGAATGCCAAGCGCACCAGGAGTGGCTCTACACTTTCCAAAGCACCTTTGCAGCAATCATTATGAGCCTGCCCTCTGCACAGTTGTCTAGCTGAAACACGAGAGCCAAGTTGCTGTTAGACTCCCTGTTGGTTTGCAGCGGGACCAACAGAAGCGAGAATGAATGAGGATCCAAGCCAAAGGGCAACTCCATGAAGGGATCATTAGAAATGGAGGTCAGAGGACTTAAGGGCGCTATGTCCAAACCTTGTCTAGCCATTTCTGTTACTGGGGCATTGAAGCACACTTGCCTGGAAAATTACTTGTGTAAAAAATTCATGAGGAAGGTGCTTGTTTTTCTCTTTACATTCACAAACAACAGGATGCAATGTAAGCTAGCGCAAAGTAATAAACAGTTTAAAAAGATTTCACATATAGCACACTGCTATTGGAATTTAAAGTACACCCACACACACAGAAGTCAGAATGAGGGAGGAAAGCAACATAGGACAACTTGAGCCTTCAGCTTGAAATGATTCAAAAAGAAAGAACAGCAACTGTCCAATTCCAGCTGAGACAATCTGGTCAAGTTATGGATTTTATAAACTCTTTAGAACTTTGAGTGGAAGTAAGAGTGGAAAAGCTATTTTTTAAGTTCAGCACACCAAAAAAAAATCCTTCCATCTAAATCTCCCCCTCTCCCTTTGAAGATGTATCCATTTACTTTTACCGGGAGACTGACTGTTCTCTAGTCTCTCAAGCTTAGGGGCTGCGTTTAAAGGTTGGTGACTGTCAAGTCAATTTTTCCCCCAGCATGAATATCTTTATTTTAATAACCAGTAAACAAATCAGAACTTACTGTTATGTGCTACTTAATGCACAGGAAAAATCTCAAAGGGACATGTTATATATTTGGAGAAGTCAGTTATTGGTGCTTTAGGGAGATCTCTAAGATCATGAACTGCAGAAAAGTTGCCAACCTATATGGATAAAGGGAGTTTACTCAACTGGAAGCTCCCTGTGGCAATTAAGGAAGAGGTCTAGTCCTTATCCCAGTTTCTATCTTCACACAAACACACACACAGAATCTCTATTGTTAAAATGGAAACTTCCTGGAGTAAGACTTGTTTTGCTTTCATCATTGTATCCCTAGTTCTTAGCACAGTATGGCACTAGGTACATAGTGGGAGCTTCATAAATTCTTATTGGCTTTTTTTTCCACACAATGAATTACCCAGTTAATCACTCACTAGAGGGAGTTACAAAAGGCCACGTACCTTACTGCTCTGAGAGTGCAAAGACAAGCATAAAACGTAGGCTAAAGTCCTTCAAAGCAATATGGGGAAATCCTAGCAAGATGGTTAGTGATTAGAAAACAGGAAATGTCCAACTGTGCTGTGCTGCCTCTAAGTGTCATCGATCAGAGGAAGGAGAGAATAATAGAGCTGGAATCAGAGACTACATGAGGATATGTATTGCTCAAGTAGATGGAGGACATGCAGAAGACCACTGTGAGAAGTAGCATGGGCAGAGGAACAGAGGCAAAGATGGAGCATGGAATGTAGAAAATAATGCGACTCCATTCATAAGGACTGAAGCCTTGGTCCTAGCCTAGAAGATGTGGCACAGATAAGGGTATGAAAGATGAATAAATGGAAAAAAAAACTTCGTCAGCCACCTATGTGACAGATCACTTAGGATACACACAGAAAAGTGAGAGTGTTTGCCCTTGAGTTTAAATTCTAAGCGGGGGAGACAACTCACACAGAGAAATGATGGCCATGGAGGCAGCTGTCAGCAGAATGACAGGAGGGATGGTCAGTGTTGCCATACAGGGGGCAGTTATTTACCATGTCCCTTCTGAAGGTAGTGCTAGGATTTGATTACTGTCCCCAGAACAAGAGGTCTAGAGAGGGCACAAGGTGTGGCGGGGGTGAGGGCTCAACAGCACAAGAGAAAGGAAAATGTGCTGGCTGGATCAACAGGAGGGTTGATCTGGGGCTCATCCTAACATTGTCCATGGAGGTCTGGTGTGTAGATGGAGAAAGGAAGATCGATCCTTCACCTTGCTATGAGGGAGCTGTCTTGCTTTTTTTAATATTTCAAGGGAGAGAGACTTGGTTGGTTACCTCATCTGCTAAATAGAGATAATGATGCTTATGCCAACCATAGTTCACAAAGTCATTACGAATAAAGCATTCTGCAAACTGTAAAACACTGCAGACATCTACTGTTGTTGTTCTGCCCTGGAAGGCGAAAGGCAGCCCTGGGCCACATAGAATAAATGACCTCTTGGAGCACAATTTTATCAGTAAGCTTCCTTGGAGCTCTCCTCAGTGCTGACAAGCCCAATTTAAGTTTTCCTTACATGCATATCTGTCACTGGATCCTGCCTAGTTCTGTTCTGTTACATTAATGCAATTGCTTATATAGTGGCAATTCAACTAGCATGAACTTGATTTTGCTCACTCTCGTTCTCTTACTATGAGCCATGTAGACTCCCTGCCTCTTGTCATGCATGCCAAAGCTGTCTGACCTGACCCAGCCTCCTGCCTGTCCATGTTTGTGCTCTGAATGCTGATGACAGGAGAATAGTGCATTTTGTCTCAGATACAACCATATTGTACAAGACACAGGATACTTTTACTAGTGATATAGGGTGTGGACATGTGCCAGGTCCTTTCAGAGACTCACATGACACTGAGTAAATAGCTGAGGACAAAAATAGAATCTAGCCTTACCAAAGGGGGGGAGGGGAATCTGTTGAGAAGTAATTAGAAATATGATTTGGACATAGTACTCCTTGATATGGAGATTTTTGAAAGGCGACTCAGATAATTTTAAAAGCAATTGAATTTTCAATCTTTCCACAGGAATTAACAGTTACAAAAGAATTGTTTCCTAGACCTGATAGTCAAAAAGAGAAGGGCTCATAGATTCTGTACATGGTAGCAGCTGGGACTTTTGCCCCCCTCACCACTAGCTGCCATTTAAAGCAGTGGTGTCATTGGGTGGATATGAGTAATGGAACAGTATGGTCCTGAAATCATAGAGAAGAGCTATCCTTCAAAAGTCAATGGAATAGCTCCTGGTGGTGGCAAGTGTAGGTTACAACACATTATAAGCAAGGAACTATGAAGAAAAAGTAGAGTCAAGGATGTCACGAAAAATGTATGAGAGCAAAAAGCAATGGCAATCACATTGTGATAAGGAACCAACAGTTCATGTGCTCCAATGACATCTTTACAATGTCAAAAGAAAAGGAGGAGAAGGAAATCTTGGGAAGAAGTCAGAATAAGAGTAAAGCGAAGATATAGTTCTCCCCTCACCACTCTAAGTATATTAAAAGCATGTATGTTCTCCATGCAGAAAATAACAATGAGAAGAAGAGGAAAGTGGAAAAAACCCAACATAATGTAATTTACAGAAAAGATCACTGGAGATCAGGCCATGCCTCCTAGCTTCCCATCCTTGGTATTCCATCACATAGTCCAATATTCTCTCTCCCTCAATAGTACTGACTATCTGATCTGGTTCAGCCTTGTGAGAGATGAAGCTTTAGTTGTAGACTTCTAGGGTTAACCTTTTCACATGGCCCCTGACCTACTTACTCCAGGGGCAAATAAAACTCCCGGAGTCAGACTAGCCCCAGGGCACAGGTAGAATAAAAGGGGTTGACTGGTGAGGAATGTGGAAGTTTGGGGAGAAAACTGCGGAGGAGGGGAAGTCAAGAAATGCATATATTTACAACTATTTAATGCAGAGAGGTATGTAAAGGATAGTTGAAGGAATGGGGGGGTGGAGAAGAAAGACAACAGCAAAACCTTCAAAGAAGTTCCCCTCAGCAGAGTCCTAGGAAACCCTGCAACCAATCCCTTCTAGGCTAGACCTCAGGAAAGAATCTGAGTCAAAACATCAAAAGAACCCAAAAGTGAGCAACACGCAAAATAGCTAAACAGAAAGAAATTAAATGCTTTCAAATAACAATGCAATATTGAGAAACAATTTTTTTAATATGTCCTGGGCTAAAAAAGGGGATCATTACTATGGGATGGGGGAAGAGTTGTCAATATTGTACTAGTTGCTTTTTAAAAACAAAATTCTTGTAAGAAAAAAAAACTCAAGTACAATAAGAGAGACACAAAGTAAATACGGAACAGCAATAAAGTAAGGGATCTAAATAGCAAAAGCTAGGAAAATGAGGGGAAAAATGAATTAGGAAAAGGGTAACCAAATCTCTTTCTCCCATTACTTAATTGATATTCCAGATAGTGAGATAATATAGAGGAACTGCTCTTGAACGGGAGAGATGACAACATTGGTGACACCCAAGAAAGGACTGATCTGCATTTAAAAGTTAGAGAAGCTTTTTCCATAGGGACAGACAGACCATCCTGGGAGAGAATTAGTTATATAAGAGTTGGAACTGGATCTTAGCATCATATGAAGTTTTCAAAAATATTTGCCAATTATAAAAGACCATTTGAAAACGTTGGAAACTACTAATGATAAGGAGATGTGCAAATTACACTAACTCCAAGGCAAACTGTCAAATGCAACCAAAACAAAGGAACACTCAGTGGTGCTGGGCTTTGCAGAAGGTACTGTTGGTGGTACTGAAAACTGGTCCAATCATTCTGGATATCAATTTGAAAATTTTTCAAGAAAGTAATTTAAATTACAGTTTTTATATACATATATTCCTAACTATAATTTTTGATGTACTGATTCCACTGTTAGGTGTATACCTTGAAGAGGTCAAAGAAAGAAAGGGCCAGTGTATACTAACATATTAACATAAACATTCTTTACAGGAGCAAAGAACTGCAAATAACGCAAATGCACATCATTTGCGGTCTGGCTGGAAAAAAACAAACCCAAGGTACAAAAACATAATGCAAAATTACTCTGCAATAGGACCAATACATGGAATTTAGAGTCAGTATGGTGTTGTGGGAAAAAATTAATGTGGAGCTAAAAGACCCGTTCAAATTTCAGTTTTGTCATTTATGCCAGAGTGACATTGGGCAAGTCACTGCACTTCCCTGGCTTTAGTTTCTTCATCTGCAAAATTAGGGGGATAAATTTGATAACCTCTAAGGCCCTTCTAACTTGAAATCTCTGGTTCCCTGAATTCATATTTGTATGAACTGAGCAAAACACAGAATAGAACATAAATAATAGTACCAACTATGTCCATGAAAGGCTTTGAAATTTGAAGAACCAATTTTTTTTTCAAAAGAATAGTTTTAGAAGGGATAGCTTTAGATAACAGTATAATATATGTCCCCTACTCAAGGCAAAGAAATAGGGGACTGTTTGGGTAAAAAGATGCATATATTGTCAAATGAAATATCTTTGCTTGCTTTTCTTTTTCCTTTTTTTCGAGCCAAGATTTTTGGACACTCTCCCCCCTCCCTTCCGAAATAACTGTAATGTAATTTTTTTTTAATGGATCAAAAGTATTTAAGTTAGAAAATCACTGGGTAAAGACTTACATAAAGGTATTAAGAAGACAATGGCTAGACTCAAATCCTACTGAGCTCTGCTACCCTTTCAACTCCAGCTCCATTTTTATGCTATAACCAAGAATACAATCTGATTTTAAAAATGTATACTTTTCATCCAATTCAGATGCAAATTTGAAGATTGCATTCAGTAAAGTTTATCCAACACAATTGGGTTCAATGTCACACATATTTGAATTTCAGATTTTTGCTTAAGGTTCCTCTCATATCCACAATCAAGCCAACATTAGCCTGGACAGATTCCAGTTTATTTTGACCAAGTCCTCATGAAGTTTACCAAGTATGTTTAAAATGATGACAGCTAACTCTTGGTGCCCTGCTCCCCATCGTGAATGGCCAATTTAGAGATTAATCCAAACTCAGACTTCCAAATCCTCCTCCTTTTGCTGCTCCCTTTTTGTGTGTGCTTTTCCCTGCACATTAGCACCTTTTCTACAGGGTGGGCTACAGCAAAGAGAATGAAACTCAATCAAGCAATTTGCCTTTGCTAGCAACTCCCACTAAGGGAGTGAAGAGGGAGGTCATACCCCCTTCACCATCATTACTTCGAAAAATCGGATTTGGCTGAACTGATCCTTCAGGGAGGACGAACCCAGGAGGTCAAGATCACCTGCCAAGATGGAGGTTAATGATGCAAATGCCCTGCAAACTGACAGCTTCTTGGGACAACATTCCTTATGGAAAAGAGTGCCAACAAACTTCCCATTACTATTACTCCCTGCTAGAAACACTAAATATAAAATAAGACCATAATCATTCCCAAATCAGGCACAAATTATGTCTATTGCACATTTATTATTGGAATGTTCTTATCTGAGGGCATAATCACCATGAGCTAGGGTGCAAAATACAGCTGTGGTTAGATGTATCGTATAACAGTGAAGGAACAAAAAAGCTTTTCCTCAATCAGTCCTCTAAGTCTTGTTAACTCATTTACTTTACAAGATGTGCTGCAGGAGAAATAGATTCCCATATTATGAAATGCGATTAAAACTCATTTTTTCCCTTTAAATTTAAGAGGGTGGGGGAAATGTATTTTCTTTCTTGTGTACCGTGAAAAGCCTAAAGACAGTTGTTTCCAGAAGAAGTAATTAACTCATACCAAATTTAAGTTTTGAAAGCTAATTAAAAATCTGTTAATCTTCATTGCTCAGCAATAAAGAAAACATAGTTTTTATGTTTGCACTAAAGTAATTTTATTGACAAAGTCTTGGCATCCTGAAATGCCCAAACTTCAAAATTAATGAAAAGTGTACAGTGTTCTGATGAATTTTGAAATGTGTCCAGACCTTTAATTTTGTAAAGCATCTGTTACAGACCAACTCCTGGAATGCTAAACATTTCGGTATGTGTTCCCCTTGGTTTGGTAAAAGTTCACTTTATTACATTCAAAATTCCGCTCAACATGACATGCTGGCAAGCCAGATTCTCAGCAAGAGAGCAGCAACTGAAAGAAGTCACATTGTGTTGTTTTGAATGTTCTCCAGATCTGGGGGTGGATTATTGTGAGTTTAATTAAATAGTGCTGAGAATTGAGTCACCATTCAAAACATCTCTGTTTAACTTTTCAGCTAAAATAAAATTTTTCTTAACAATCAAATACTATTTCTCTCTATCAGCAAGGACAGGTAAAAAAAAAAAAAAAAGGCAGTCCCCATTTCACTCCCTCTAAGGAAAAAAACTGGTTAATTTTTCCCCCAAAATTTCACCAGAGTCAAAAACAAAGATAGTATCACTATTCTAAAAACTTGATTTTCATTTGGGAAAAAAAATCACTGACTGATATTCCATCTTCAAACTCTTTTTCTTTTCCTCTTAGGCAGGTGAATTTTTTAAAGTAATATGGAAACCTGACTCATTACTTTCCACTAATGTTGGAAAATCATAGATTCATGTGGCTGGAAAAGCTGGAAAGCTCAACTGATCCAGTTTCCTAGCTTTAGACAAATGAATATACAAAGCATTGAGGACAAATGATTGATGATTTTCTTTGTAACTATCTCCAAGGGATGGAGAATTCATCTGGCCTCTGGACTTTCATTTATTTCAGATTTTTTTTCCTCTCCTCGTGGTCTTGATGTTCAGATGAAAGGAAGAAAGGTTTCAAATTAAGTCTATTTCCTCTTGAGCTCAGACAACACAAGGAAAGAAATCTTCTGGAGACAGGAGTAAACACCTTTCTTGTAAAAAAAAAAAAAAAACTGTCTACATTTCAAAAAAGTGGTTACATCTTCATGAAATTCCCCTGTTTTTGAAACAGGGTTTTTACCTAATAGGCAACAGTATTTTTCATTAGCTACTTTTTGGTGGGTGATATAGTACAAATATTTGAATTTACAAAACATACTACATTTACATTATGTTACAAAACACATAATTTATAAAACACACTCCTAAGATGGTATTATCCTTAACTAATGCTCACAAATCTAGAGCTGGGAGGGATTTCAGAGGTCGTCTAATCTCCTAACTTTATAAATTAAGAAACTGACACCCAGGGAAATCAAGTGACAAGTTGAACAGGCATTAAGCATCAGAGCTGGAATAGAAACTCAAGTCCTGTAGACACTGAGCCAACCTCTTATTCTCAGACATTCAAAATGAATAGAAATAATTTATTTTTTGGTATAACTGTTGACAAGTAAAAGATACAGACATGAACAGAGATTTAATAATGGCATCCTGAGTGAGTGGGTCAAAAAACAAATCAAAAAACAACTATGTGACAGCAAATGATAAGAAATAAGACGACAAACTGAATATGGGAAATGTAGGTAGCTGTAACAATTCTCAGAGGAAAAAAGTCTCTCTCTGAAAACCTACATTACTAAGATAGAAAAAGAGAAAGGACTGAGGATGTAACATCAAAAATTAGAAAAATCCACAAACATTTCAAATAAACACAAAAACAAATATTAAAAGACTTAATAGAATAAGGCAGAAAAAGACTTTAGAAATGATGAAAACAAAAGAGGTTTTTGAAAAGAATTAAGCTTTTGATAAGTCTTTAGCTAATCTGTATTTTTTTAAAAAGGAAGAAAAATCAAACCATCAAGATGAAAAAGAAAGCAAAGTGAAATCACAGCAGAATATTTTATAAAGCATATCAAAACCTATCTAATTATATGCTGGCAAAACTAAGAATTTAAACGAAATTAAAAACTACCTACAAAATTATAAAAGATCTAAATTGCTAGAACATGAAGTAAATATCTTAAACAACTTCATAATAGAAAATGAAATTGAACAAACGATAAAGGAACTACAAATTTAAAAAAAAAAAACCTTGGCTGAGATGGATTTCCAGATAAAGTCTATCAAATAATTCAGCAATAATTTATACTTTCGCTATATAAATTATTCTCAAATTGATAAAGTAAACACTGCACCACACATAATACTAAAACCAAAATCAGGGAAATAAAACAAAGAAGGAGAATTATAGATCAAGCTCACAAATGATTGATGTAACAATTTTAAACAAAATTCTAGAAAAGAGACCTGAGTGATAGATCCAAATAATTATTCACTGTGGCTAAGTTGGATTTATGCAAAAGAATCAAGAGGAGTTCAATATTTGGAAAAATAACTAATAGAATTACATTTAAACCCCAAAATGCAAATTATATAATATGCCAGAATGTTGTAAGAGCAGATCTTCCAGATCTTAAATTCTATTATAAAGCAGTAGGGATCAAACCTATTTTGTACTGCTTTTAAGAAGAGAAAAACAGATCAGTGAAATATGCTAGATATTCAGTCAGTCAACATGCATTTGTGAAACACCTAGATTGTGCTAGGCATAATGTTAAGTGTTGAGGATACCAAGAAAAGCACAGAAATTAGTCTTTGCCCTCAAGAGCTCACAGTATAATGAGAACGACTATATGCAAACAGCTGTGTACAAACAAGATATAGACAAGATGAATCAACTATGATCCACAGGGAGGAGACTATAGCTTAACAGAGGGATCAGGAAAAGCTTTTTGTAGAAGATGGTATTTTAACTGGGACTTGATGGAAGTCTGAGAGGTCAAGAGAGGGAAATGAGGAAGGACAGAATGCCAAGCATGAGGGACAGTCCATGAAAATCCATAAACAGGAGACAAAATGTCACGTGCAACAGACAACAAGAAGCCGCTGTTACTGAATCATGGAGCATATTAGTGGGGGAATGTTCATGTATGGAAAGGTAAGAGGATTCCAGGTTATGAAGGGCTTTGAATTCCAAAGAGATAATTTTATTATTTAACCCTGAAAGTTCTCGAGAGTCATAAGAGTTTAATGAATAGGAAGGTGACATGGTAAGACCCGTGACCTTTGGGAAGATCAATTTAACTGTGGAGTAGAAGTTGGACCAGAACAGGGGAGAGGTAGCAGGGTATCCAACCAGCAGGTTACTGCAATAATTCAGGTATGAAGTGATGAAAGTCACAATCCAATGTTGTGGCAGCGCAAGAGGAGAAAAGGAAGGATATGTGTATGTGTATGTGTGTGTGTGTGTGTGTGTGTGTGTGTGATGTTATAAAGGTAGAACAGTTATAATTTGGCGACGAAATGGAAATGGGGCAGGGTGAGAGAATAAGAGTCAAGGAAGAATCAGAAAACAAGGATGCTCAATATAAACATGAGACAGACATAAGAAAAAAATAGAAACAATTCATTCAAGCCTAGTTGTTTTTTTTTTACAGAATATCAATTAATTAGGGAAGATTTCCTATTTTTACAAGAACTGCAAAGTAATCTGGTAGAAATCATGATTAGAATATGGCAAATTAGTGATGACTGTGAAGCTCTCTCCTCAGAAAACTTTTACAAACATAAAACAAATTACATAGTACTACAAAGAAAATCCCTCATGGAGCCCAAGAACTCCTACTTCATGCTCACTTTTGATCCCATTAGTACCTATGTATTCAATTACCAGTTTCTAAGCAAATGATTCCCAAATGTATATACCCAACCCTAGTTTCAGGAGCTCCTCTCCCATGTAACCCAACTTCCTCTTGAATAACTCAAACTAGATATCTTCTAGGCATCTCCAACTCCAATTCACTTGTTTCTCCTCAAACCCTTTCTTCTTCCAAACTCCCTTATTTACTGGAGGGCACCATAATGTACCCAGTCACCATACTTGGAGCCTTTATACGTCATCTTTGAATTCCTCCCTAACCCAATTAGTTTCCAAATCTTGCCTTTTTTTACCTCTTCTACATGTCTCACATCCATTCCCTTCTCCTCAATGAGAGGCCCACCACCCTAGCTCAGGTCTTTATCACTTCACACCTAGACTCTTAGAAGATAGCCTTCCAGTTGTTCTCCCAGCTTCAAGTCTATCCCACTCCACTCCATTCTCCACTCAGCTGCCAAAGTCATTTTGTGAAAGTATAGGCTGACCATGCCATTTCCCTCCTCCCCTAACAAATTCCAGTGGCTCCTTAAATGTAAGCTCTTTACAACCTGACCCCCTTTTCCTTTTCCAGTATTCTTACATGTTACTCCCTTCTGCACCCTAAGAGTCTGCCAGCTGTTCCTCACAATATACACCATCTCCTATCTTTGTTCTTTGTGTGTGTGCACACGTGTGAGTGTGTGTGGAGGAGTGGTGGGTGTGTCACTCAGGACTGCAATATTCTTTTTCCTCACCTTTACCTGTCAATTACCCTGGCTTCCTTGAGACTCAGAAAGTTCACCTCCTGCTGGAAGACTTTCCTTACCTCATTCCCCAGTTGCTAATGCCTTCACCTCTGAGATTATTTTTCACTTATGTGGCTTAATGTACCTAGTTATTTTTGTCTTCCACTCTTGAGTGTAATATTCCTGAGGGTGGGGTCAATTTTTCTTTTATGTGTGTGGCCACAGCATAGCATAGAGCCTAGGAAACAGCACATGATAAATGATTTTTGATAAATGACTAAATGTCAGCGAAGCTATGAATCTGTCTAACCATCCTGCAAAGCAAAATTTAGAATTATGCTAAAAACGAATCAAAATGTTCACAACCTTTGATCCTACTGGTAGACATATATCTAAAGGAGATTAAAGAAAGAAAAAAAAACATCCTAATATGGCCCAAAACATTCATTGCAGCTCTTTTTATATTAGCAGACCTCTCAAAATAAAGTAGATGACCCCTATCCAGGGGCACCTAGTGTCTAGTAGGGAATGGTTAAACAAATTGGTATATGGATGTAAAATAACATTAACAGTCATTAAGAAATAAACCTGAACAAGTTAAAGCAGGAAATGATTATATGAAATAATGCAGAATTAAACAAGCAGAATCAGAAAAAAAGTATACTCAAAACCAATATAAATTGAAAGGAAAACATAAACTTAATCTTGTACATAAAGGCCAAGCTCTAGTCTTAAATAAGGATGAGAAAAAGAACTGTGTGCAGAGATAGGCAGCTCTGGATGTTGAATATTACACATCCAGCCACGGTGCATGTATTGATTACTTTTGCTAAACTGTTTTCCCCCTATTTCTTTGTATTCTTCTTTGCTGGGCAGCAGTGTGGAAAGGGAGAAAGGCTACACTAGGAAATTTAATGTAAAAACAAAAAGATATTGAGAAAGAGGGACCTTTAAAAAAATAACGAAAATTTAAACCGACATACAAGTTACTCTCTCCCACTGACTAAGTAACCCTTGGGGAAATGATGAACTTGTTATAGTCACCTGGGTGGAAGACTGTCAAGGTTCTTTGGGAATGGAAGGACTTTCTTTCGGAAAAGCACAACTCATTCTTCCTTGCTCTTCTTTGGCTCGTCTTCTGAAAAGTACTTCAGGGCTCCTCTAGCTGAGCAGGTTCAAGGATCGGCGGGAGTCAACCGTGCAGCTCCACCTTCCCAGCCATAAAGGGACACCTGAGGACCAGAAGACGAAATTAACAAGTAGATGCAATAAACACACCTGGAAATGGATTAACTACACACGTCTCACACCAGGGCTCCCCACCTAGATAAGCAGAGTCAGAGACCACTCATTCACATCCCAACCCCTCCCCCACCCTGTCTCCTCGTCCTTGAACCTCCCCCATCCCTCCACCAAGGCCCCTCCAGAGGCCACACAGGCTCGCACTTTCCACTCCCAGGCCCAGCCCAGGGCTCTTCCTTTGAGAAAGCACAGGTGTGACTCTGGGCCATGGGAAGGATTCCCTGTGAGTCAAAGTCCCTCAGCTGGGGCCCAGGGACTGTCCTCATATTCCTTCAGGCTTGGTGGGGAGGGGCTTTGGGTGTGGTCTCTGACCCTCCCTGCGCATGTGTGGGGAGGAGCCAGCCTGGGGGATGGGCAGCATGGTTACAATCTAGAAGAAGTTACTCTAGTGAATTGTTGCTGGTTATGTTAGCTTAGAAAATCTGCTGGACTGGGATCTCTTGGGTTCTGGCTCCACCCATCACCTTTCTAGACCGTGAGAGAGTCACCAAGAAGCTAGTGGTGCAGTGAGTATAGCCCTGGACTTGGTGTTAGGAAAATGGGAGTTTTAAATCCTGCCTCTGAACCTAACTAGCTGGTGGCCCTGGGCTAACTTTTCTTTCTAGGTAAAACTGAGTTAATAATAGTGCTTTCCTCATGGTGATGTCACAGGGATTGAGAGCTGGGCCTGGAGTCAGGAAGTTGTCATTTTTCAGTCGTAACTCCATTGAAGGTTTTCTTGGCACAAATACTGGAGTGGTCTGCTGTTTCCATTTACTTCTCCAGCTCATTTTACAGATGAGGAAACTGAGGCAAACGGAGTTGGTTAAATGAATTGCCCAGGGTCACACAGCTAGGAAGCATCTGATTTGAACTCAGAGAAGATGTGTTTTCCTGACTCCAGCCCCAACACTCTTTCCACTAAGCCAGCTAGCTGTTCCCCAAGTTCCGGGGAATCAGGAAGACCTGAATTCAAATTTGACCTCAGACACTTCCTAGCTGTGTGCCTCTGGGCAAGCCGCTTAACCCTGTTTGCCTCAGTTTCTCATCTGTAAACTGAGCAGGACAAGGAAATGGCAAACCACTCCAGTATTATGGTCAAGTCCCAAATGGGGTCATAAAGGTTGGACACCCGAGTGAAAAATAGCTAAACAACATAACAGCTTAGCAAAACCTAAAACACCTTCTACTTCTTATTATTACTAACACTATTATACTAGATGTGCAGACTAAAGAAATTACCAGGTCTTTAAAAAAAAATAAACCACAAATTGCTTATATAATGAGGACAGTATTCTTGTCAAGATTAAAGAAGGGCTAGGGAAGAAGAAAACTTGGAACTGAAAAGAAAAATAAAGTTTTAAAAATAAAGACAAATTGCCTTGTAACAACAAACACACATTCATCTCCGTGACATCATCTTCATGGGTTCATCACAAACTAAAAGCTGGAAAGAACCTTTGAATCCATTTTTAATCAATCTTTGGGTAAGAAAGCTGAGACAACTTGGCTGGAATGTGACAAGTAGTGCCAGAGCTGAGGTTTCAACCCCTGTCCCCACAGTGTAAGCCCCTGCCTCCTTCAGTCCCATGGTCTAACCTGCCAAGATCTTAACTTCTCTTCCAGGGCATTAGCTAGCTGTCTCTTTCTTCCAAGTTCCATGCCATCTGTGTCTTCTATCAAATTACTGATAAAGATGTTGGACAGAACAGAAAAAAAATGGACTTGAGGCCATAACAAAATTTAGATCTACTTCTTCAACTAATTCTCAATCTATCCTGTGTACAAAGAGTGGTCATATGCTGAATAATATGGCTTGCTGTCATGGTTAGAACACTGGATTTGGAGTTAGAAGCAGTGGGTTCAGATGCCAGCTCTTTGGGCCTCTGTGTCTTTGTCTCTAAAATGGGGTTGGAGTAGGCAATCGGTAATGTCTCTTCTAGGGTGGAAAAGGCCTTAGATTTGGAATCAAAGGAGCTGGGTTCATATCCCAGCTCAGCCACTTAGTGCCTGTGTGACTTCAGGTAACTGAATTAACCTCTCTGTGCCTCAGTTTTGCAACTATAAACAGAAGGTGAGAGGACTACCCAAGGTCCTTGTTATCTCTCCGGTCAATTCTGGCTCTAATCTTCTCTGGTTGTAAGACTGTTGACATTTCCTAAATTTCCTCACATAAGCATATCTTCTTAATATTCAGTATTTAGACAGATACATGTCACTGTCACCCCTGAGTCCCTGACACAGCTATTCCCGTTCATGAATCCGTAGTTTTGTCATGATAATGTCAGTGGATTTTTCACCCAGTCTACAGAAGGACTCAAACACTTAAACAATGAATGATCTAGGGAAAAATAATTCAATATTTAGCCCTTCTCTTTTTACTTATGCTGTTTCATATAAGGTCTGCCCTCCTAGAGGCAGCTAGGTCGTGCTGCAGTAGATAGAGTGCCATGCCTGGAGTCAGAAAAACTGGTCTTTCTGAGTTCAAATCTGTTCTCAGACACTTATTAGCTGCCTGATCCTGAGCAAGTTGCTTCATCCTTGTTTGCCTCAGTTTCCTCATCTGTCTAGTGAGATGGAGAAGGAAATGGAAACTTACTCAAGTATCTTTGCCAAGAAAACCCCAAATGAGGTCATAGAGGGTTGTACACAACTGAACCACAATCTAAGTAGAACAGGAATAAAAGTTGTTTTGGGGGAAATAAATGATAAGAGGAGACAGGCTGGTCATGTGGCAAAGCCTCCACTGTTATCATAATCGTGTCAGGGGAAATGGAGGAAGGAAGGTCTCAAGCACACTGGGTCAACCTCTTATATTGAATTTAAGGGAGTACATAAAAAAAAAAAAAACAACCACAGTGGGGGGTAATATAGAGATGTGAGATCTCTTCTTTATTAAGTCTCCAGAAGATGTGTATTTGTTATACAGAGTCACTGAATGAGATACAGTCCTTGAAATAGCTCTGTGGTCACTTCAGGGTAGATTGCACACAGGTTGGGAAGCACCAGTTGAATAAGTTCCCTGAACCTCTTTGCCTGTTGAATTCATACCCATCCTTTAAAGCACAGCTCCAATGTCTTTTCCATGGACCTTCTCAGATCCCACTGGCAATGACACTCAGATCTGTCTTATTATATACCTCTATTATTTCTGTATTATTGTGCATTATAGTTATACATGAGTTACATTCCCCTACTTCATGTAGCTGCCATGAGAACAGGAATTGTCTTATATAAAATTTCTATCTGCCCCGGAATCTACTGTAGAGTTCTGTGCACAGGAAGTAAACATTTTCTTTGTTATAAGGGCATATACACAAATATTTATAAACGGATAATAAAGCAAGATGAGAGGTGCAAGGCAAATACCATGTAAAATCCAAGGAAGGAAGACCATGGCTTCTTGGAAGAATCAGAGGCAGTTTCATGGAAGAAGCAGTATTTGAATTGCAAAGATTCCTACATAGTTCTGATGGCCAGGTATACTGGCAAGAGAAGGCAATTGGCTTAGTGCCTCTTGGACTTCCAGGAAGTCTTGCATATTAATACATTCAAGTTGACTATGGAGGTGCCTCCATGCTGATCCTACTGAGATAAGCTTCGGCAGAGGAAGGAGACAGAAATCTCTCTTCCCATCAGAAAGAGACCAGCTCATTAAGTTCCACTCTGCAGTTTTAGGGAGGCTAGATGACTGTTGGAGAGGGGCAGCCTGTTTAAGAAGCCTGAACAGCTTCTGCCTGCTTTCTGTTCTCAATAAATTTGTTCTCCTGTTTTCTGTAGAGAAGGCAGATTGCTGGTAAATCTTGCTCACCCTAGGCGGAACCTTTTTTCATGATAGATGAGCAATCCTCAGAATTTAGCAGATCTTAGGGATTTAGTCTAAAGTTGTCTCAAAATCTTTCTTTATTGTCTACTGTTCTTTTGAAACATCTATATTCACTGGCTAATAGCTACCATAAGGAGCACAAGTGCATTCCTACTGAAATCTTAATTATCCGTTGACTACTTACTTTAAAGAACTGGTGGCAGGCCAATGGCAGTATTGATTGCTTTTCCATTTCTTTCTTCCTCCCAAGAAACAAATCAATCTTCAAATATAGTATATGAATTATTAGGTGAGACTATTAGTTAATATTTCACTAAATAGAATAACTTGCATTTATAGATTGAGCTAAGGTTCTAAAGTGGTTTAGAGTCATAATCCTGACTGAAATTTCTGTAGAATTTTAAAGTTTGCAAAGTGCTTTAGGGAAATTATCTCATTTGCTCTGAAAACTACCTTCTGAGGTAAGTACTATTATGCTTATCTTATAGATAAGGAAACAGAAGCTCAGAGACATCATGTGGCTTACTCATGGTCATACAGCTCGGAAGGTGTGTGTGATTTGAACACAGGTCTTCCATACTCTTAGCTCTGCATGGAATCCATTAAACCACACTGGTTTGCATACAGTGTCACATTTGAATTTTAAAACTATCCTGTGATGTAAGCAGGACAACTCTTATTATCCCCATTTTTCAGATGAAGAAACTCATACTCAGGGAACTTAGGTGACTGTTCCCCACATCATATAGCTAGTAAATGATAGAACACATAGGCTTCGGGCTCACTCTCTCAATCCTACT
The DNA here is from genome assembly GCA_023548195.1 of Bettongia penicillata ogilbyi. Taxonomy (NCBI): domain Eukaryota; kingdom Metazoa; phylum Chordata; class Mammalia; order Diprotodontia; family Potoroidae; genus Bettongia; species Bettongia penicillata. Next base: position 13,987 of record JAJHZJ010000634.1, on the reverse strand, counting down.
CTGACCAGTAAGTAGGAGCACCAGAGCCAGGCCACTGCCTTCTTCAAGATTCTAGGGATAACCCTCAGGGGTTATGGGATCCTTTAAAACTAGTGCTGCTGTGTTCTCCCCAGTGTAATGTGACAGGGTAATTTATCCTCAATATCAATTTGATCATTTAGAAGATCCTCAATTTCAGTTGACCGAGATCTATTTTTTGAGGAGTTACAACAAATATACCACCAAACCTCTCCCAATCTGGGGCACACACTCTCCTCTACACACCCACTTGGTTCCTGGTAAAGTGAGCTCAAGCTTTCAGGTGGCTGCTATAAATCATTCCCTCTTCAAAAGTCACCTCTGATTGTGGCATGGCTAATACATGAGCGCATTTGCAGCTAGTCTAGGTAAGTTCTCAAGGTTCAAGAAAGTACAGCACAGGGCCCCCTACCACTCTCTCCCAAGGCCATCTTCCTCAGCTAAGGTCAATCAGGTGCCTGGAATTTTGTGACCACATGGGTGAAATGCTAGCAAGTAGAGCAATCCCTTTTCAGTTTACTCTATCTCTCCCAAGCATGTAGAAAGCACCTGCAATGTACCAGGCACTAAGCTAGGCTTAGAGTCAGATACAAAGACAAAGATGAGACCGTGCTTGTCCTCAAGGAGCTTACATTCTATGGGAATTGAAAAAAAAAAAACAAAGCTTTCTCCAAAGTCTTAGTGAAGTGTTTTTGGTTTTAATCTTTGGTTTAAAATGCACTAAAGACTTTTGAGACACATTGTTTATGCACAAACAAGGAAAGATAATAAGCTGCATCATCTCCCTTACCATTCTTCTCTAGATCAACTCTCTCTGGTATCAGAGAGCAGATTTGGGGAAGTTTTGTTTTTCTGCACTGCAAACTCTTGTGGAGATCCTGGAGGGTGTCGAAAGTCTCATAAATCAACATTAATATTCAACTATCTGACACCTCCTGAAAACTGTGACTAAGTCTTAAGGGACAGTGTTGGTTAGAAATGAATTTTCATGGGATGGATTGCTTTTTTGCTTATTGTGGAGAGAAACTAGTATGAAAAGTCCCTGGTGGCATGATGGTTTATTAGACTTTAAATAAATCCCATCGCTTTTCTTTGTCTATAAAGTACTTAGTTTGAGAAATGTCAACTGACTGGGGAGAGGCTGGAGGAGGGCAGGAAGTATGGATCAATTGAAGCTGACAAAGACGAGGAACACTTCTTGGTGAGTCTCACTTGTAAGGGAGTAGAAAGAACTTCTGCCTGTTTGTTTTCGTTCTCATTCTGAAAACTTGGCTTCCACTCTTCTTGTTCAGAATAATAAATTATTTTACATTTCAGATTCCATTTTCTTGTCTGTAAAATGGGGTTGATAAGGCTTATATAGCTCCCTACCTCAAAGAGATGGAATGAGAATCAAAGAATGCGATAAAATCGCATTATTGACCTAGAAGGGAACTTGGAAGCCAGAGAATACAATTCCCTTATTTTACAGATGAAAAACATGGAGCAGGAGGAATGATGACTTGTACTAAACCACAAAGAGTACCAGATTTCCAATCCAAAGCTCTTGCCCTTCACAAAGTGAAAATGCTTTCAAGCTTAAAAGTTCTATGTAAATGTATGAGATTACCATTGTACATCTGTACAAAGTTTCCACTATGGAGGATCAGGTATTATTCCCGTTCAAGGAACTGAGAATCTGAGGCACACAAAAGCCAGGTAATTTATAGTTCACATGACAGACTAGAGCATCCTGACTGTATCATGTTTGTTCTCTCCTTGAGCACATCTGGCTGAAGATGTGACAAATGGGTTAGGACATGTCTGTGGGGAAAGAGGCTCAGTATCAGCTGCAAGACAAACAGCAACCCACCCTAATGAATAAATAAATGCTTGTTTCCTCTCCTATAGCTCTGTGGCTAGTATACACCTGAAGCAATGTACAGACCACATATCCTCCAATAAATCAGTAGAGGGTCATAGTGCTCAGGTTCACAACAGCTGCCAAGCAAACTGGCTCAGCAGAGAAGCCAAGACCTCCATTGATCTAGTAGAGAGAATACTAGGGGCAAACTGCTTTCTGGGAGCAAAATGTCATTGCCATCATGATTATTTTTAGGTCCATTTTTATTTCAAGCAAAAAATGGTGTTTTAGAGAAATGTGCCGCTATCTAGAAAATAGGAAATGAATTTGTGTTTTAATTGTTGGCCCTTCAGTAAATTTTATTTAAAAAGTAAAAAGAAAAATATACTTGAAAATAAATAAGGAGCTTCATTTGAAGATGGGAACACCTAGAGAAAGATATGCTGGAGTTGGATTTAGGAAAGACTTGGATTCAAATACCACCTTTGACATGACCTTTGTAATAATTATAATAGCAATAGTACACCATTTAGGTAGTGCCTTAAGGTTTGCAGAGCACTACATATTGATTCTATCATTTGGACCTTACAAAAATCATTTCTGGTAGGTGTTATTTATTATCTCCATTTGACAGACAAAGAAACCAAGGCTGAAAGAAGTCAAGAGACTTCTTTACAAAAGCCCTTTCAGGTAGTTGTTATTATTATCTCCATTTTACAAACCAGGAAACTGAAGTTGAAACAGATCAAGTGACTTGCAGAGCAAGTCAGTTAACCTCTCTGGGTCTCAGTTTACTTATTTGTAAAAATGGGGTTAATAAGACCTACAGTCTTTACCTTACAGGATTCTTGTGAGGATCAAGTGAGACAATGTACATAAAGTGCTTGGTGAGCTTTAAAGTACTATACAGAGTGTCCCCAAAGCTTTATGCTTTAATACCTGAAAACTGCACTAAGAATTTTGGGACCCACTGTATAATAAGCTATAATTATTATTTCTAAATCAGATCTGCTGCTGTTGTTTACATCAATTACATCTATTCCAGAAATTATGAAACTGAATATAAATTCTTAGAAGCCATTCATCTCTGAGAAAGTAGTGTACTAGTGGTAGTCTCATGGAAATGCTGGCTGTCACTTTGCTTGTTGGGTAGTTTTGAGGATAAATCTAAGCTTACATAATGTTTGGGAAGCTTACCTCTAAATAACAATCTATCCTTTTTGTCATGGACTCTCCAGCCTGTTTGAGTCACATTGTGAGAGAGTGGGGATAGTTTTGAGGTTAAAATATCTTTAATTGGGGACTATCTGATGGTTTATTTAGAAAACCCAAGAGAATCAACAAAAGGTCAGCATAATGCACAACTTCAGGAAAATGTCAGGATCAAAGCTAAGCACACAAGTCATCTAGTTTTCATATTAGAAAGTAGTTTAATTAAAGTAAAGACATCAAAAGCAGAGACATTCCAATCAACTAATCTGAGAAAGTAAAGTAGAAAGAGAAATTACAACAAGCCGTCTTTAGTAGTTTTCAGATGTTTAAGACAATTGAGTTTTAAAAATCTATTACTAAATTTAGTAGATTCTCTTTCATTGAGGGAGACAACTTCTTAAGAAGACCAATATTAGAGCTGGGCAGAATGCCAGCACACTCTTAGTTTAGTTTTGATTTGGGAATGAAATGATGCACTCCAAAGTCATTGCACAGTTAATGAAAAGTACGTTTTTACTTTTCCCTACCACAGATGGGATATGCCACAAAGACAGTGGCAGTTATCATCAGCTTTGGTGGAAGAGGCCCCAGGCCAATGGAACCATCTGGTCAATGAGTCATAAGGGCAGGGTATGGCAACTGACATGATCTCAAAGAATCATCAAGTATGAGAGACTCTTATTTCATACTTCATGTGCCTGAGACTTTTAATATGTTTAGATAACTAGCTACTCAAAGTCAATCAGCTGCTGAGACTACTTGGTCTCCTTTTAGGGAAAGCTAATTTTTGTCACAGAAAGGGAGGAAGAGAAGCCTGGGACAACTCTATGTTGGGGCAAAATGTTGGTCAATATTAGTTCTTTCACAAATGAACTTCTGATAGAGTTTCTTTTCCTCTCCTTTCCTTTTATTCAAGTTATTAGCTAAGCCAAGCCTAGAATCCAGATCTTCTGACTACCAAGCCAGCCATTAACCCCTCCATCCCCATTCTTCTAAGATGTATCACAAACAGAAGCAGCCAAATTTATCAGGTACACAAAATATATAGCAATATGAAGATGTACTGTTTCTGTGCAGAATATGATAGTAGAGCTCATTATAGAAAACAGAAGACCAAATAAATACATACTATGAGGAACTGCTAACAGGAAGCTATAAACAGATGTTTATTAGCAGATTCTTAACTATGGTAGTCTACCGGGATGTGACATTTTCTATACAAGACCTCTGCTGCCACACTGCTGTAGCACAATCAGGAGTGCTAATGATGCTGTCAGTGATGGCTAAACTTTCAAATAGTATAAGAGGAAAGGCAAACATCATTAAAAGAGCAAATCCCAGTCCCAGGAGCATGTTACTGGTTGCCTACAAAAGAAGAAAAGAAAAAAAAAAGACAGTGATTTTTTTAAAGCTAATACCAATTTTCCTTATTAAACAGTTCTGAAAGCATTGTCATTCTTACTTTACATGTAAGATTACTGTCATTGTGTTACAATAGTTGTAACAAATGATGATAGACAAAAGATAATAGAATTCAAGTACAATGCTTGACAGTTACAACTGAAGGTACCAAGTGATGTGAGATACACACGCTCAAATATAACTATATACACAACCATATACACACATGCACATTCACTTGTGAGAGAGTATCATGCACCGTGAAGAGGAGTAGGGGAGGGGAGTTTTATATAACATATGTTTATTGTTCTACCTTAATAAATGCCCCTTCCTAAAAAACTCCTTAAGGGTGGCTGTCTAAATTATTCTCAAATGACAATCCTGAGGAAATAGGAATCATACTATTAGGGTCATGCATGAATGAAACATTTATTAAGTGCTTACAATGTACAAAGAACTGTGTTTGGCTCTGGGGATATAAAGGGAAATCTAAGGTAGTCCTTGTTCTCAAGGAGCTAACTTTCAAATGGAGGAAAAACACATAAGGAAAGTTTCTACTCCAACTAAGAATCAAAGGTCCCATGATCCTCAGGGTGCAGCAGCAAAGCACATGGTAATGGCACTTATTTAATGTCATTTTCACTGACTGGATTAAGTCAATAGTATCAGAGACTTTAGAGAATCATTCTCCCAACCCTTCAGGAATACCTCTAAATCCCTAAGGGAGAGATGTATCCTTCCTCTAGGACCTGATATGGTGAAAGTAGGAGTTAGGATAAGTATTCGAAGAGTTTATATGAATGGCACAAGTAAAATGCCAAAAAACCAAAAGCAAACCCCCAAACAAGCAAAATTCTCTTCTTGCTGTCACTGGAAGAGGGCAAGAGCTACGTAGATACATACAAAATACAAAAGAGTAGATGGAAGGTAGCGTTAGAGGAGAAAACAAAAATAAATGCGGGAATGGGAAAGGTTTTGTGAAAACAGGTCTTAGACAAAGTCAGATTCTAAAAGGCAGAGGTGAGATGGAAAGTATTTCAGGTGAGTATGCGGGTGCATGTTATGTATAGGGGGGTAGTCAGCAAGAAGTCACAGAGACGGAAGGTGGAGCATCATTTGTGAGAAACAGCAAACAGGTAAATATGGTTAAAATATAGCATTGCACGGTGAAGTGGGAATGTATAATACTAAAAAGACAAGGGGCCAAGTTGTGAAGAATTTTAAATACCAAACAGGGGGACTTAGATTAGATTCTAGAAGTTATAGGGAGGTACTGGATTTGTGTGTGTGGAAGGGGGAGGATGGTTATACTTGCACTTTCAGAAAATTATTTTGTCAGTAGTGTAGGATATAGAATGGAGTGGGGAGACTGGAGGCAGCGAGACTAATAAAGAGGCTATTGCTAAAGTCAACACATATGTGCTTGAGGGTCTTGATACAGATGATGGCTATGTGAGTGGAAAAAGAAATGTAACGCAAATGCTGGGGGGATTAAAAATGATAAGGTTTGGCAAGGAGAGTGAGGACATTCTCAGTCTTGACACACACACTTCTAAAAAAGGCCACTGTGGCAAATGTGAGGCTAGGGTACTGTGCCCAACGAAGTCAATGCTACATCCTTGACACATATCCTTTCCATGCCACCTGAAACACCAGATCAGCCTGAGTCAGATATGGTCCAGAACAGAACTGGAGCACTTGTGGGTGATGGCAAAAATCAAATGGTGACCATCCTTGTATGGAGCTCATCTGGCTTGTACTTCTGTCTTTTTATGTCCTTCTGCGGTTTTCATAGCCCAGGGTGGGGGTCTTCAAGTTTTCAGTGCTTCCAAGGTAGTATGATTCAGGGAGAAGTCTGTTTACTGCCCGCTTCATCAGATCTCTCTAATTTTCTGACCCATGTTTGGGTTTGTTAGATTGTATATAGCTGAGTGTCAGTAGACTGCTACTAGACTCAGGACTCAGTCGCTGTTAGCCCTCTAGGAGGTTCTGCAGGTTAACTACTGAACTGTTGACTCTCCTTGGGTCTTGAATTCTTGTTCTGATTATTACTGGCTCCTTTTTCCATACACAGCTTGGGCCCCTCTTGCTTGGGACTTCTCCACCATGGAACTGTAGCTAAGGACTGGGTAACAGGGGAAAGAGTTGCCATGTGGCACCCATATCTGTTTCCAGTGCCTGTTTAAGGGTCCCCAAACAGAAAGGGTATCTCTTTCTGCCACAGTTTGTCCAACCCTAGAGATTCATCCCAGCCACTTTACCAATCCTGGTACCAGAATGTTCCTCACTATTTCCTCAGCTGCCACTGTTCTGCGGTCTAGGCCAGGATCCACCCTTGTGTCAATAGACCTTTCTATCTTTCTGAAACTCTTCCCTGGGATGGAAAAATTACATACTGTTACTTTTCTTGGCATTCAGGATAAGAACATGGTCTGGTACATTTTCTAGGTTATTGTGGACAAGGTATGTTGGGTGAGTTAGACAAAAAATACTGACTCTATCTGTCATCTTGACTCTGCCTCCCTGATAATGCTTTGCTTGGGCTGGAAAAATGTTTCACTCCAACTTTTTGTAAGTTCTTCTGCTCTAGAATTTGTTTAGAGTCATTATTTAAAGGTATTTGGAGGGGTTTGGGGGAGAGCTCAGGTGAGTCCCTGCCTTTACTCCACCATCTTGGCTCTGCCTCCTGATAATGCTTATCTTTGGAGACAAATTTACTCCCCAAGTTTATTTATATGAAATATACATATATGTATATAAATGTATACTCTCTCTACATGTACATGTGTGTATATGTGTATGTGTGTGTATGTTATACACACATAAAAATCCTGGAACCGCACCTTAGAAAGCTTCTCATTTTTAGGAGCCACTCCATGATCATTTTTAATTGTCTGAGTGAACAAGATTATGTGTACAGTAAATACTCATAAATATAAATGTTGATATAAGTGGCATATTAAGCCTTTGTTTACTTAGTCCAACCGCCAAACACCTGTTTCATTTATTCCTATTGTGTTAATTTTAACTTGGTTGCTCTCTCATCCACTTTCCAACACACCAGGCCATCATCCTTTACTGCAAACCTGGGCTTCAGAAAGCAACAACATTTCACAGACCTGGATAGGACCCAGGTATATCAAATGCTGGATTTTCTTAAAGGGCAATACTTGGTGGTGGCCCATGCTGAAGATCTATCCCCAGTTGACACGGATAGTGACCTCCATCTTCTTCAGAACATATTCTTGTATTTAGTCATTCCTGGTCTTACCTTATGTCATAGATTTTACCTACGTTCTCTTGCCAATAGGTGCTTTCATCAGAGTTTTGATGGCGTCAACTACATTAAATACATGTTGTGAACCACTGAGATCAAACATAATTCAGAAAAACTTGTTGTTCTTGTGAAAAGAGGTAATATACTCAATATGGTTTCTAAATCTTCATAATGCCAGGGCTGAGTCACCTACATATCAACAATTAGAAAAGAATTGTAGGGTGTTTTGTATGCTTGTTTTGATTTCTTTACAGAGAAATGTGTGAAAATATAAAATACTTGAGAAAGAAAAAAAATATGAAAGCAGATTTTCATACCCCAAAATAAATATATGTATGTAGTAGAACTTAGCCCTCAATGGCTCTGGGACCACTTAATACTTCCCTAATTTGAGGTGCTGTTTGAGGGTAATGAGCTATTTAAATTCATAGCTCATGAGCTCCCATAAGATGGTCACTCTCTTGCAAGACATGCTTAGAATACAGAAATCTCATGAAATATTTGATCAAAACATGAAACAAGGTAAATAAAAAAGTAAATGGAATCAGAAATCGTGTTTATAACACTCATACCCAGAGGTCTTCTACCTTCCCATTCTCCTAAGGTAGTCAATGGGTCACAGTTGCATTCAAGCTCAACATATCACAGCTTGTTGGAAAGAAGCAGCTGATCTAAACTGAGGAACAGGTGTTGCAATGTTCAGCAGAACTGTTCATGAACAATCACTACCTCTATAGTCTCAGGGCAGCACCAAGGATGAGTTAACCTATTGAGGCCTGGAGCTCCAAATGTCAAGCAAGTCCATTCTATGTGCCCCATCTTTCTCCTGGTCCCTTGTTATGCCCACTCATGCTATCACCTCCCCTCACACAAAAGCTAACTATCCCTCTTTGCACTCTTAGCTGACATGGTTTTACCACCAACTTCACTTTCTGCTCCTCCCTTCATATTTCCATAATCCCTTTAAATTATGCCAGCAGAAAGCTTTAGACAATAATGTCTTAATTGAATACATTTGTGTGTAGCTAGGTGGCTCAATGGATAGAGGACAGAAGCCTGGAGTCAGAAAGATTTGAGTTCACATATCATCACAGATAATTTTCAACTATGTGACCCCAGGCAATTCACTTGCCTCAGTGTCCTCATCTGTAAAAAAGGATGGTACCTACTTCCCAAGGATGCTGTGAGGATCAAAGGAGATAATTGTAAAGTGTTTTGCATAGTGCCTGGCATATGGTAATTACTATACGTTAGCTATGAAGTTAAAAAACAAACCTATTTATTGTTTCTCATATCCCAGGTACTATGTTAAGTACTATGAAGAACAATTAAATATTTCTTTCAAGGCAGAAAAAAAATGTAACCTGCAAATTTGATCAATACTATAGCTGAATATAAATTATTGCACTTAAGAGTCTGGAGCTGACAAGCTTAAGAGTTTATTTTAGAAAAATAGCATGACATTGCCTATAAATAAATAGCTTTCAATACTCCAAATAGGAAATAATAATAACTGCTATTGTTACTTATATGATGCTTTATTTTTTCCATGTTACTTTCATATACCTGATTTCTTAAGATCCTCATAATCACCACATATACTTGTCCAAGCCAAGGATTTAAATCATTTAAATACTATTACTGCGGATGGATTTTTTGAAATGTTTCACCTTTTTGAAATGATAAACATATTTTTTAACTCATCCCCCCCTCCCTCCAATCACCATATGACAACAGGTACCTTAAAAGAAAATTGTGCATGCTGCTTTCCAGCAGTTTTCCCTTACTTATCAAGGTCCAAGGGATGCTACATTTCATGACATGGAAGCTCATTAGTGCAGAGAAACATAATTCCTCAATTCACTGTTCTATTTGCTATTTTTATAAGAAAGAGTTCCTTGAAGACCAGCTTTGAGGTCACATCTACTAGTGAAGGAGATTCAGTAATTTCCATTTAGAAGCCATTTCAAGGAACGAGGATAAAGATTCACAATCTTTGATTTGAAAACCCAGCCAGGCAAGTGTGCATTGATATAAGAAAGAGAGAGATTTTTTTAAGTATGGGAGCAGGGATCACATAGTGAGACTTTGTGCTTTATCTAGGAGAGAAAAAAGTCAGAAAACAATCAGAGGGATTTTTCTGAGAAGAAAAGTCCAGGGGATGGAATTCATTTATGTGAGGAAGTGGGTCTAAGATGTCACACCCCTATTGACAAACTTTCAGTAGCTCCCAATTGCCTCTAGAATAAGACACAATTTCCTCAGTTTGTCATTTAATGTTCTTCACTGCAACCTAACTTTTCAGGCTTATTTCACAACACTTTTTCCTTCACACACACACACACACACACACACACACACACACACACACACACTCTACATGCCAGTCCCAAAAGCCTAACTATTCTTTACCAGACTGGGTAATATTTGTGTATGCATGTGCATGTGTATATGGATATGTGTGTGGATATGTGACTATCTACTTCCCCCACACCTCTCAGAGTCATAGTTATATAAATGCAGACTAAATGAATCTTTGTGACTAAAAAGCAACAATATTACCTTTGGCCATTAACAAGAAACCACTTTAGGCCATCATTTGGATTTATCTCTCCTCCAATTCCCTCTCCCTAGTCCTAGCTCTGATTTCTGGGCCCCAATATAGTGAGTTTAATTCCTGATCCATAGGGCAGTCTTTCATATCCCCTCCAAGCCTTCTTTCCTCCAAGATACACATTCAGAGTTCTTTCAACTAATTCTCATAAGGTTTGAACTTGTAACCCTTTCCCCATTCTCACTGATGTCCAAAAGATGTTCTCCAGCTTATCAACATCCTACCTAAACTGGGATGTTCATAACTGAACATGTTATGGCAGTGTGATGGCAAGCAAAGTGGGATCTTTTGCTGTTTTTGTTTTAGTATAATCAAGGGCCTCTGATTGAATCTTGCCCTTATCAACCAAGATTCATTACAAGGAGTAAAGTACAGAAACAAGAGTTTCTTTAATTAGAAACACTGTATGTATTTCTGATTAAAGATCTTCCCCACCCATTAATGGGCCTGGAAGATTTATAGCAAGGCTCATGCCTTTTGTTAATAAGGCACTGGTTCTCAAGGATTGTGATTACCTTTGGCTGTAAAAAGTGTATAAATCCTCTTAGTTAAGGTTTTACTTTGGGGCTTACTGACTGAAAGTGTTTGTTTAGCTGGAAGAGACTCTGGGAAGTAGCTAAGGAGCCCCCCGGATTTGAAAACCCAGATGTTGATTCTTCCCTCTCTGGTAACCATGGTCAGACAGTTGGATCTATTAGTCGATGATGTATATATTGCTTATGTCAGACTAAGCTAAATTTACATATTTTTGGCTGCCAAATCACAACACTGACTCATATTGAGCTTGTAGGCCACTGAAAACTCCGGATCATTAAAAAAAAAAACAATGATCTAATTGTGCTACTCTCCCCAATTTATACTTATGAAATCAATTTCTTGAACCTAAGTGTAAGACTACATTTGTCCCTATTAAATACCATCTTATTAGCCAAGAAATAGAAGGGGTTAGACTGGAGGAATTGGGTGGGGGGCTTTTGTCTTTTCCTCAGAAGCCACAATTGCAAAGGTTCAATTAAAGGGCTTCATAAGGTTGTTAATGATTCCTCTTTAATATCCCAAAAAACTCTCAATGCTTGTTGCCTTATAAAATATTTATGCTACATTTCAAAGATCTTTAATACCTCTCTTGTATGAATAGCCATTTAGAAACAACTAAATCTCTTGAACTCTAAATTTGCTAGAACCCATAGGAATTAGGTGGTGGAGTGGTAGGTATTAGGGGGCTCTCTCCTTTCTCCCCTTCAGCTGTTATGAGTTCACCTACTAGGATATTTCCATGGAAAATATACAAGCAAAGGAAAGTGATCTTATAGGTCATCAGGTTCAACTCACAGAGGTTCAAAGAACAGAGGACCATGGAACTGAAGCAATTTTTTCAAGGTCAACTTCTAACTAGCATCTAGGTGGCAGTGAATAGAACCCCAGTCCTGGAGTCAGGAAGACTGATCTTCCTGCATTCAAATCAGATCTCAGACACCTCTTAGCTATATGACCCTGGGCAAGTCACTTAAGCCTGTTTGCCTCAGTTTTCTCATAAGTAAAATGAGAGCATAATCTTATCACAAAGTACTTGAAAAAGACTAATTACCCAAACTATCTCGTACTAAGTAGAAAAAAGAAAACTACATTATGATTGAGTTAATATGCAAGAAGAGAAGCAAATGTGCACAAGAATCTGTATTTGATAAACCCAAGAACACAAACCACCAAGCAAGGGATGTTTGATTCCGTAATTGATGGAAGAACTAGAATGCAGTTAAGAAGTTTGTTTAGACCCACATTTAATACCATATACCACAATTAATTTCAAATGAGTAAAGGATCATGGAAAAAATCCAAATGAGATATTTAGAGGAGAATGAAAAGTTTTGTCTCACATACATGTACATACTTACATGCATACATATGTATATATATAAATATACAAACATAAATATGCATGTGCATAAATATAGTATCCAAGACACACTATTTGGATTTGTTTGAAGAAATTTAACTCTCTTACAAAAAATCCAAGAGGAAGTTATCCACTGTCCGTTCTTACGGATTTCATTTGCAAAATAAAATGTTAAATTAAAAAATGCCAGCAGTTGGGAGATATAGCAACTCTCTGGTATTAAAAATCCATAGCTATACCAATTAAGAGGTATTTAAAAGAATGTCTTTAAAGGATGCTATAAATCAAGGACAGAGTAAAAAAAAAGTGCTGAATTTGGAGTCAAGAATACCTGAGTTCAAATTTTGGTCTTGTTATTTTTACCACCTGCATGACCTTGGGGGATTAACTTGACCACTCTGGTTCTCATAAAATTATAGATTAAAGTTTGACTAGACCTAAAAATAAATAATTTCAATTGTAAATCCTTACAACTTAGGTTGTGTTTTTTTTTCTATTTTAAAAATTTTGAATGTTGTGATTTTTCTCTCTGGGCCATAGTCTGGCATCTTGAGTAGTATACTAGATGTTCTATTAGGAAGTCATAGCTCAGATTTTGTTTCTAAGTGAATGTAAAATCCTCAATAGCAGAAACTATTTTTCTTTCTATCCCTGACACCTCGGCATAGTTGTAGGCCATAGAAGTTATTGAAAACATGCAGATTCACTGTCTGATTAATGTTTCTTAGATGTGTGATCACAACCTCTCCAAGTTTGTTTCTCCATCTGTAAAACAGAGAAAAGAATAACCTAGCTACCACAGAAGGTTATTGTGTGATTTAAAGTAAGAGATGAAAAACATTTTGCAAACTTTAAAGTTCTATAGAGAAGCCAATTACCGGTATTGATTGGTTCCTTTTGTTTACATGCAGTAACAACTTCTCAAGAAACACTCAAAGGATACTCCTTCACCACCAGGGACAGAGAAGCAAACCCAGTTTAAAATATGATTTAAATGGATAGTATATGTCACTTTCCACTCTTGTAACTTACCAAAGTGGAAACAGAAAAGAACGATGGTGCCTTAGTGTTTATAGCATAACATCAGCATTGTCGATTGCTAGTTCTGCTCTTTCCATGTACTCCGCTTAAATTAATATGGTTATATCTACTGTCATTTTGGCTCTGTATTCTTCACTCTGCACCATTTGATATAAGTCTGCTCATGTTTTTTTGAATTCTTCAGATTCATAACTTCTTCTAGTACATTACATTCACACATGCCAGTTTGGTCAGCCATTTTCTAGTCTTATAATGAATCTTTTTCTTCCAACCTTTTGTTATTATAAATAATAGTGCTATGAATATTTTTGTGAATGTCTTTCCATGCTGTCAGTATCATCCTTAGGATATAACACTAGTAGGGTCAAAGAGTATGAGTAATTTACTTATTTTTTGCTGCATAATTCCATACTCTTTTCCAGAATGATTGGAGCAATTTACAGCTCCTCCAGGAGTGAGTGTTCCTGTTTTCTTTCTCTTTCTTTTTTTTTTCTGAATTTAACAAATATGAAATAAAATGAGCATTTTCAAATATAGTGTGGAATAGGAAATATAGTGTGGAATAGGAAAGGATTGTACATGAAACTGTGAATTTCTATTTTGTAGATCTTGCTTTTCTTTTCAAGTCTACAATAAATCCAATATGTAAATTTTAAAACTTTCCTGCTTACATGTGGTCTGAGT